>OY714911.1:7701200-8901200 GCA_946902985.2 Meconema thalassinum | reverse complement strand
CCCCCCTCCACCTCCCACAGCTACCTGGAAGTAGTGTCACACACATGCAGTTCATTTCTGGCACTGTGAAGTGTAGAATTTAAAGATAATTATACTTCTGATGGGGGCGTTCTGTTCTGCCAACCATGTGGGAAAGCAATCAAGGCTGAACAGTGATCTCAAGTTACACAACACCTCAAGGGCAAGAAACATATTTCCGCAGTATCGCGCCTTCAGAAGAAGTGTTTCGTGATAATCGTCGGTCGTTTGTGATGGACAACCTGAAGATGTATCTCGTTGTGTATTGTAATGCTTCAGCAGTCAGTGAGACATAGCATAAATTCCATTCGTGAGTACTGCATATTGTTTATACTCACATTAATAAACTAAATTATAATAAAATATTTTTATTTTTTTGTCACATATTTCAGGTATTTTTAATACATAAAAATAAATATTTTCCCCATTTTTAGCACCTAAAACTCGAGCCCTAGTGATAACATGATGTGAGTCTCAACCCGTTGATGGGGTGGCTACGATCTGAATTTTATGCTGATTTTCACTCTTCAAGTCCAGAGTTTTCAAGCATTCTTCCTCTGATGTGCACTGTTCATTTTATTATAACATGTTGGGATTTACATGCAAAGGTACATATGGCTTTCTTGAACCCATTAGTGCCACACACAAAACACTATGATGATATGCAAATACAGAAGAACGTCGTTTATCTGGACTAATTGGGACCGAAAGTGTTCTGGATAATGATAGGCTAATAGGGCCCAGGCATAGACACCAAGAGCCCACTGATGAGGCTATCTTGGTGTTCCTAAGCGAAACCCCACACAAGACATGGCATAAACCTAGAAAAATTGCTGAGTTATAGAATACGCGCAAGAAGAGCATGCCACAGAACAAGGATCATGTAAACTATAAGAGATTCGTCACTTTTGGTTATAGAATTTCCGGGAGAGCACCGCCTGAGGCTGTGTACCGCTATACCAAGTCTGGCATCATAAAAAGTAAAAAGCCATATGAATGTAGCCTTTATTACACGTAATTGAACAATATGTTCTGCGATGAGTTATTGATTATTGATGAAAATAACACAAACATAACTGCGCCTTTCGCTAGGCGTAGAAATGTATGCCCTGATAGGAAAATAGTACTCTTTGATATATATCAATGTTGGCAATAGATTTGTCATGAAGGATAGAATTATGCCATTCTAGAGCTTAATTCACCTTTAGGCTAATTAAACATTGCTCTCCTACTCTACAGAATTGTTGGGATATTCGATTAATATAAAGAAAACTGTCCAAATGCACACTCTATATTGACATAACCTCACTTTTGCCTAGCATGCCGGCTGCCACCCACCCCTCCCCATAGCCGTAAACCACAAATTTTATTGCAATGCAAAGGAGAATGGGTAGGAAAACAAACAAGAGATGAAATGCACACATTTATTCTCTCTATATATTTTTATTCGAGAGTAGTCCATATTGTCCACTAGTTTTACACATGGTCGACTCCAGGAAGATGAAAATTGCCGTATTGTTCTTACTATCATTATAATTCTTACATCCCGGTGCTTGGCAATTTTTCCTCCCTTGCAGTGGCATGATTGACTCTCAATTCAATTCAAATAAACAATCAAAATACCCAACAAATCACAACAACCAACACCACCACGAGGAAAATCAATCAAAACAGACCATTCCCGCTTCCGTCAGTCTGTTTGCTGTGAGTGTTGGGTGAGTGCCAACTACGGAAACATAGTACTGAAATTAATTCTTCATTGGTTGGCAGAACATCTATAGCGGAGCTTTATCGAACCCCACGCGCTCCCTATGATCTGTCATCCCCCTGCCACAGAATCCTGCGCAGATCTTCGGCAATGTTCGGGTGGGCTCGGTAGTGGCAATACATGCCGATCCTACTTCACTTCAGTAGCTCGCTGGCAGCAGTTCTGAATGAACTGTGACTCGGGTTCAAGTGAGATCTCAGCGCATGTATGTAATGCCTTACACAGTAGTCCGTAGTAGTGAGGTCCGTGAAGCAGAATGAACAAGATTTCTAACAAATCATCTCAATGTTCTTCTCAAAAAATCACATTTCATCAACAAGGTTAAGTCAGCTTCCAAGGATAATGTTTCAGCAACATAGTCACAAGACCTCAACCGTCAAAGATGGCGGCGGCGTATGTTTCGTGTGTGAATAGCTCTGAAACTTCGAATCGTATAAGTGGTAATTCGTGTAAAATTTGTTCAAAAAGAGTGATGAAAGGAATATTTTGTATAGCTGCAACTTTTGGTTACATGAAAAATGTGCCAAAGTAAATGTAACTTATTTTAAGAACAGTGATCATTATGTGTGCGAGTTGTGTACGAAAGAACAGTTAAAACATCTTGAAAACGAGCTGAAAACGAAAGATGAAATAATAAACGTCTTACGTCATGATTTGGATAAACTGTCACAAAAGTTATCCACCTCCAACGTAAATATTAGTGCTACCGACACAAGTGAGCTTGATGAAATGCCTTCAAATTGTAGCGAAAGCATTTCGGACTGGCAATCTGAATGGCGGTCGCAAAAACGCAAGGGGAGGCCCAAATCTCAGCTTCACAGAAAATCGAGTATCGGGTCTAGAAACGCAAGTATTGTGACTAACAATACATTTTCAGTCTTAGATGATAATAGTGATGAGATGGAAAATATTCGAGACGTAAGTGAACCGGAACTGCGGGCGGACAGTGAACCTATCGGTAACCTCAAATGTTCGTTATCGGAAAGGGTAGAAATTAGTGTTTTCTCAGACAGTCACGGTCGAGGTGTAGCTACGGAAATTAATAACTTAAATAGTCATTTCCGTGCTTGTGGTAGTGTTAAACCAGGGGCGAAATTTAGCAAAGTTGTTAACCCTCTGAAACCGAGTGTCGCAAACATCGAAATGAAAAGTAGGCCTAATTTCACGGGGTTGGTAGGAGGTGCAAATGATGTCTATCAGAACTGCGCTAAGCCTTTCATAGAGAATTTCGTTCGTCTTTTGCAAGTTATGTACACTGCAAATATTATAGTGACTACCTGTCCTCTGAGACATGACCTTGCAAGTTGGTCTTGTGTCAGTATTGAAATTAAGAAAACAAATGATCATATAAAATAATTTTGCAGTAAATTTCCAAATGTTAAGATTGTAGATTTAGGTAATTATCATAGAAACGTGTTTACTAACCATGGTATGCACTTAAACAGTAAAGGTAAAAGAAAATTGGCTCTAGATATTAGTAAGATTATTCTAAACACTGTTGGCCTAAGCACTGATAATCGTCCATTGGAATGTGATTCGGTTGGTAGTCAGGGAAACTCTGTAGTAAGGCCAAGTTTGTAAAGAAAACTTGGCCAAAAGCCAAAACAGGTAGGCATACTGCTCACATTCATTCAAATATGAAGGTTGATACAACTGCATTTTCTACACCTAAAGCATCTTGTGAAGATAATATTTGTTTTCTTCATTTAAATGTTTGTAGTTTAAGAAACAAAGTAAACCAACTTAATGCATTTTTAAATAGTAGTAGGTACCAAGTTTTATGTATTAATGAACACTGGCTTGCTAGTCAAGAAATTAATTTGATTAAACTTGAGGGTTATGTCCTAGTAGATAGTTTTTGTCGCAAGTCATGTTTGTATCAGGCTGGTGGAAGTGCCATATTTGTGTCAGAAGAAACGCAATACCAAGTGATTGATGTGTCAAAATTTGGTTTAGAAAAACACTGTGAAATTGTGGCAGCAGAACTTGTAGATTCTAACATTGTTATGGTAGCCTTTTACCGAACACCTGATAGTAATATTTATACATTTTTAAAAAGTATGGAAGGGGTTTTGGAAAGTGTTATAAAGTCATACCGAAAATATAAGTTAGTAATTTGTGGAGACATTAATGTAGACCTGAGATTCAATGAACGAGAAGCTATTATGGTTCGGAATTTTTTCAAATCCTTTGGCTTATATCATACAATTAATGAACCAACAAGAGGATCATCCTGCTTAGATAATGTATTCACGGATTTAAATCTCAGCCAGTACCAGACTAAAGTTATTGCCCCATGTTTGTCAGATCATTCAGCAGTTTTATTTCAAGTGATGCAATCCAGTAGTTTTTCAAATGGGAATATAGCTAAATCACCCACAATAATACATATTAGACATATTTCCCCTGACAGAATACAGCTATTTAATTCATACCTTAGGCATATCCTATCTGATTGGGTTATTACTGACAACTCCTACTCTCCCATTACTGTACATGTTTTGATGATTTCTTTCACATACTTCTTTCATACTTTGATACTTCATGCCCAATGGTGGAGATTAAAAGTTCCAAGAAAAGGAGTAATTCTAAAAATAAAATAAAACGGTATACACCTGAGCTTGAACAAATGAAATCACAGGTTATGTTTTTTATGTAATACATAATGAACAGGGATCTATTGAATCTAAACAGAATTATCTACAAATGCGTAATAAGTATAAATGTGCCCCTAAGCAAGCTAAACTTGAAGCAAACGTTAGATTCATAGAGAATTCAAATAACCCCTGTAAAGCAGCTTGGAGTGTAATTAACAATGTTAGAGTCGCAAATAATTGTTCCACAATAGAAATCAGTCCTGAGGTTCTGAATAAACATTTTATTGAGTCTGTTGAAAGGATTTGCACAGCTGCCTACAGCAGCAATTGAAAGAGTAGAAAAAGTAGTTCCGAGTTTATCAAATAATACTTTTAAATGGAGAAAGGTAAACTATAGTGAGGTAAAGAAAATTGTAAGAAATATGAAACCTTCCAATAGTAAGGATTGTTATGGGTTCACCAACAACATTTTAAAGGCCATTATTGACAGCATTTTAATTCCTTTGACGCACTGCATAAACGAGTGCCTTAGCGTAGGCTATTTCCCAGCTCAGTTAAAAATTACGAGGGTTGTTCCAGTATATAAAAAAGGGGATAAGACTAAACCTGATAGTTACAGGCCTGTGTCTGTAGTAACCATCATGTCAAAAGTCTTTGAATATGTTATAGTTGGTCAAATTTATGAATTTTTCATCAACAACAACCTTCTATCACCAACTCAGTTTGGGTTCCTTCCGGGAAAATCTACAATTAGTGCACTGGATGATTTTGTTTGTCACATAATGCACCATTTTGAAGAAGGGAGCTCAGTAGATGCACTCCTGTGTGATCTATCCAAGGCCTTCGATTGTGTGTCACATGATATACTTCTGCAAAAGTTAGCACTGTACGGAATTAAAGGATCAGAGTATGAAGTCTTTAAATCATATCTAACAAACCGAGTACAGTTTGTAGAGAATGGGGATAGGAAATCTCATGTGTTAGAAGTTAGGTATGGTGTACCCCAAGGCTCGGTTCTGGGTCCATTTCTTTTTGTCGTTATGATGAATGACTTAGCAGTAAATGTTTCTGGAAAAACAATTCTTTATGCAGATGACTCTACATTTTTGTGTTCTAGCAAATGTATAAGTGAATTACAAAATTTATCAAGTCAGTGCTTGCTAGAAGCTAGGAAATGGTTCAGTGAGAATGGATTCCACTTAAATGAAACTAAAACTCAAAATTTAATATTTAGCCTTAAAAACATAAGTAATGATATAAAAGAAGCTAAGCTACTAGGAATGAATTTTGACTCAAAATTAACATGGGAACCTCACATTCATAACCTTTCGAATAAACTTGCAAGGGTGGTGTATCTACTCCGTCAATTAAAAAATGAGGTTCCTACGACATATTTACACACAGCCTATTTTGCTTTCTTTCAAAGTCTCTTTAGTTATGGATTAATATTTTTTGGAAATAGTGCACACATTGTAAATATCTTAAAATTACAGAAAAAGGCAATCCGTATTATTGCAAATGCTCCTCCTAACACACTCTGTAGACCTTTATTTATTAAATCTTCCAAACTAACAGTTATAAATCTTTTTGTTTTAAATATCCTCATGTATATGAAAAATAAACATCCACATGAATTGCCAGGCAGACGGGTAACAATTCACTCATACAGCACAAGAAACTCACACCAGATAGAGGTACCATGGTGTCGGCTTTCAAAAACACAGAACAGTCATGAAATTCTTGGCATAATTTTTTTTAACAAACTGAGTTTGTCTTTCCAACAACTACCAACCAAAATCTTTAAGAAACAGCTGCAAAAGTGGTTGCTGGTGAATCCATGGTATTCCCTGGAAGAATGTATGGAAGCAGATTGGTGTAATACTTAGTGCAATAGAAGTAGGTTACATTTTGTTATAACGATAATAAGCTGTTTGTATATACTGTTATAAGTAGGCTAAGTAATGTAGGATTGTTTGATTTTATTGTTTTGTATTATTAACTTGACGATGGCTATTGCACTTGTGTTTAACGCCAAATAAAGTGATTCTGATTCACATTTGACAATGCCTCAACATTTCAGAGACTCAAATGCCTTGTATACCAGAACTCAGCTGTCAACATCACAAGTTTAAGAAAGTGATTTCGTTCAAGGACACGAACAGCATTTTAGATAATTTTTAAATTTCTCTCCAAAATGTTCCATTTTTATTTTTTCACACCTAAGGCCTTTATTCGTTATATAAGAAATAGTACAATGGACATTCTTGTGGGAAAGGTTTCAAGAAGTCATGAAGTGTCTTTTATTTAAAAATTGCATGTGTTATTTTAAAATTTTTAACAATTTTTATGTGCTTTCGTTGTTGTATAAATATGTGTTTTTGATATTTGAAAGGGTTTGTAACAATGTCTTTTATGGATGATTCCTAACATTAAGTGTGATGGGCTGAAGAAGGAATTGAGAGAATTCCGAAACATGTACCCTCAAGGACACTAAAATAACAATAAAAAATGTGTTGATTAGGTGGAAAATTGTGGAAATTCTTATATTTCATAATTACACAGTAGTTATTACCTGAGCCAGGACACAGTAACCTATTGTTTGCTGCTTTCTTGCACTCTACGCTTGAATTACAGCTGTAGACTGCGTCTCGCAGCGAGCCCAGTGCAGTGAGCAGTGAGCCCGGGAACCAGCATTTGGGGCACACAATGAGCACTAAACTACTGGTCTCTGCACATCGTTGAGTTTTGGCAAGCTCTTCTCGTGGGTACCCTACAATGGAATTAGAAAATAAATAACTCCCCCGTGACACTACAGCCCATGAAGGGCCTAGGCCTACCAAGCGAACGCTGCCCAGCCATTTGGTCTGCAGATATTGGGGTGACGCGTGATCAGCGCATCGGGTCCCCTCGGCTGTTAATCTTGGTTTTCGTGACCGGGGCGCTGCCTCACTGTCAGACAGCTACTCAATTGTCCTCGCGAGGCTGAATGCACCCCGTTCCAGCCCTCACGTCAGTTTCTAAAATCCCTGACGGAGCCGGGAATCGAACCCGGGGCCTCTGGGTGAGAGGCAGGCGCGCTACCCCAACACCTCGGGGCCGGCTTCCAAAATAAATACAGTGAATATTTTTCTCATTTTATGCATTTTGTGTGTGATACAGTATTTCTGGGCTCCTGTTAGTGTGCTTTATTTAGTGACTCACCAGCAATTCACTTTTTGTAATCTTGAATGCTAGTTAGTGATATTTCACCACACTGCCACCTTCACCTCCTTTACACCAACAGCTGAAGACGGTTCAGTTAGAGTGATGGTTGGTTCCTTAGTTCAGGGGCTGCGACAACGCGGTCATGTAACCCCATGTACTTTGGGTGTGTGTAGAATCTGTCTGATAACCGGTGTTAATTGTGATGACTGTATTAGTGTGTGTATCTGTTTTTTAATTCAAGTATGGACTGTAACTTTGAATTTTTCAAATAGTTCCTATTTTTGCCACCAAACGCCACCGTCAACGACTACTAGGCCTAGTTCAAAACTTAGCTACTAGACGCCACCACAGTTGGCTCTTGGCAACGAAGGAAGGAACCTAAGAGCGTTGTTTACATTCTTAACCTCTCCAATTTAGCTTCACACAGGTGTAATTAGTGGAAGGGTCTTTAACATGCCATAAATGTATGACATGGGACCGCCGGCTTTACTTCCCCTCCGAAGGAAGGCATACTGAGGGATTTTTAACGGTCTTAAAAAATCTGACGGCTTCGGCCAAGTTTGAACCCGCTATTTTGGGCATAGAAGTTCAGCATGCTACCAACTACGCCACCGAAGCCGCGTAGTTAGAGTGAAAAGCAGGGTTTAATGACCATTGTACTGTTTAGACAGAAAAGACCAAAAGACATAGTGCATACTCAGATAATTCTCATTTTGAAATCTACAGTGCTTACGGTGGAATGATGTCTCACATATCTCTCAAAAATAAAACAGAGACAAAAGTTTGGATGTAATACGGTAATAAATAAAAATAAATCTCTAGCAGCTCACCAGCAAACAGTTAGGGATATTAGACCTCGATGTTCCACAATCACCAACAGTTCTCACCACAAATATAAAATAGTCCTTGCAGAAGTTCTTACGTCCGTGATGATTGCGTCAAAGGCAGCTGCGCAAGGGCCGATGCACTCAGTCGGGAAGTTCGTGGTTCTATCTCCAAAGACATACGATACATCTCCTCGTCATCCAGGAGTAGAGTAGGATCCAACAGATAATTGGTTACTTTCGTTATGAGGTCAATTTTATAAGGCGTCTGCTGAAAATGGCGTATTTCACGAATTACATGGGCAATCTGAAACAAGATACAAAACAGCTACAGTGAGATCCCCAGCCTCCACTTGGTGCTTGCCCAAGAGAGAGTGGAAGACTATTTCTATGAAAAAAATGAAAATCCACAGCCTGCTTCCAGTCTCCGACCGGGTCAGGAATGGAATGAATGAAGCCCCTATCTAGCGGCGAGGATATGAACTGTGCCGGCTGCCGAGGCCTGACGCACTCCTCTGGGGCAATGATTAAATGAATGACAGATGAAATGAAATGATAGTGGAGAGTGTTGCTGGAATGAAATTTTGACAGGGAAAACCGGAGTACCCGGAGAAAAACCTGTCTGCCTCCGTTTTGTCCAGCACAGATCTCACATGGAGTGACCGGGATTTGAACCACGGACTCAGCGGTGAGAGGCCGGCGTGCTGCCGCCTAAGCCACGGAGGCTCACTATTTCTATGAGGCGTGTTCAAATCACAAGGTACGAAACGATGCTGTGGGTACAATTTATCCGCTATTCAAAAGTAATCACCACAGGCCTGTGCACAGGTGTCTTATTGCTTCACTAGCCGCAGGATTCCTTGTTCCCAGAAGTCTTGTGGTTGTGACAGGAGCCAATCCTGTACGGTGTCCTTTAGTTCGTCATCCAATTGGAAACGTTTTCCCTTGAAACGAACCATTAACAGTGACATGTAATGCTCGGTTCCAAGCTCTGTGAACTTGCGGGATGAAGGGCAGAGGCAGAGAAGGAGCAGGCGAGAATTGAGAAGCCTGTCGACAGCCCGCCGTGTTACCTGACATTCTCGTCTATTCCAATACTGCTAACATAGGGTCTTTTCTGAAACCAGTGTGGTGTTACGAATAAGTCAGTGAGTCACCGACCAATATATTTGGTTCGGCACTATGCACGGACCGAGAAACCTCATCACTCGTCAACACCATTTCTCATAGTCCGCGATGCACATTCCTCTCAGGTTCACGCAGCTTAGACTCAAGCAGTATTGTGCGACACTCCGTAGCCTGCGCAAGTCTATCAAGAACAAACGGTCTGAACTGCTCACGAAGGGAGTGATTCTGCTCCATGATAACGCTCGCCCACACGTCTCTAACGTCACACAAGGTGTATTGGCCACGTTCAAGTGGGAGCAACTTGAGCATCCACCCTACAGCCCGGACTTGTCACCCAGCGACTTCCATCTGTTTGGTCCGTTAAAAAAACATCTCAAGGGGAAACGTTTCCAATCGGACGAAGAACTAAAGGACACCAAGCAGGATTGACTTCTGTCACAACCACAAGACTTCTGGGAACAGGAAATCCTGTGGCTAGTGAAGCAATGGAACACCTGTGCACAAGCCTGTGGTGATTACTTTTGAATAGCGGATAAATTGTACCCTCAGTATCGTTTCGTATCTTTTTATTTGAACACACCTCGTATCTCTCTCTCTCTCCACCATGATGCATTACAGTAAAATGTTGTTAATTAAAATATCTGTAATTTGACATTTTGAATTTTACGTCCAACAGTATGGTTTGAAATTTAATGCAAAGAAGTGTGAAATTATGGTGACAACAAGAAATAGGGGAAGTGTAACAACAGATATAATGATAGGAGAAGTACTAAAGAAGGTGGATAGTTTGAAGTATTTAGGGAGTGTAACAGAAGTAAGTGGTAGAAATGACAAGGAGATCAGTGAGAAAGGAAGGCAAGCAGAGCGTGAGAGGTCTGGTATGGAGCAGGGACGTACCTCAGGTATCGTGTCCCAATACTCGCCTCCACATCAGAAACGTGGGTTAAGAAGAAGATCCAGGCTTGCGAAATGAAATTTCTGAGAAGCAGATTGGGATCATCAAGAAGGGATAAAGTAAGGATTGAGAGATTGTGGAAGAGATCATAGAGAAGTCGAGAATGAGTTAGGAGGGCAAGATACCAAGGAGGATGCATGAGATGGTGGATTGTGGTTGTGAAGGAAGGAGAGGAGAGGGACAGAGTGAAGAGTGAAAGGTGGTGGGAGGAGAGGCTTATGTTCCAAGCAGGGGCTGGAAACTGTACAACATGATGATAACGATGATGGCTTCGAACTTTGGTCCCATCAGATACGGTATACATGACTTATAAAAAAATCTGGTTATTTTAAAAACCTTTGTAACTCATAATTTGAAATAAAATTGAGACCTTTGATGATAATATTCATTAAAGAAAGCTCTCCATTTCATTTATAATGGGGTGGGGGGTCTCCGCCCAATCCATACTATTTATTATAGACAATTATTGATTTATTGTCAATGAATTGTACACGTCAATACGGACCTTTTAATATGGAAAACCTTCCAGTTAATCTTGAAAGCTCTCCAGTCGGTCAGGAAACAACACAATACATCAGGGACAGTCTGTTCAAGTCTGAAATTTAACTTTTGGCAACACTGTAGGTGAGAGTTTCATCACAATTTGTTCAACATGTTCAATTTAGGTCAGGTGTTTGTCGATGATTAAGACCTAAATGCCTCATTAACCTCTTTTATTTCAATATTATTTTCCTATATTTTGTCATGTGTTATCTCTTAAAACTTTGTTTTGAAATTACCAAGTAATTAGTCTTTTATAGGTTCATTGTTAATTTATTGGCCTGGAACCATTGTGAGAGTATTTATATCTTGTTGCACATTTTGTATGATTTCAATTAGGCTATGTCTTTCCCAGAGTAGAAGATGTTTGTGTCATCTCCATACAATTTGTTATGTCTTCTCAAATTACATTCCACAATATCATTTATATGAACTAAGAATAACGTAGGTCCAAGTATAGATCTTTGTGGAACACAATTATTATACATTTTTGTGAACTTATGCATTTATTCTAAGCTTTATCCCAATAATGTAGCTTTTGAAACCATTTTACAGCTGCACCTCGGACACCAGCGTTTTCTAATTTTGATATGAGTATTACATGTTTTACTGTGAGATCAATAGTTGCTGCCCCTCCCTGAACCCATATTGCAAATTAGGAAAGAATTTATTCTTGTTCAGAAATGATAGTAAACTTTTCTTTATCACTTCTTCCAGAATCTTTGACGCTATTGATTATATAGAAACAGGTCTATAATTCCAACGAAAGTACTTTCTAACATAATAATTGTAAAAGTACCTTATTTTGTTATTTTATATGTTTCCTCGACTTACAAGGCTGGTAGATTACAACGTTTATAAAAAGAAAACTAGGTAACAAGGTGTACACTATCTCTGCTTCAAATTAAAATTGTCCAATATGCTAAGCTATAAATGCAATATAAAGAGTAATACTGACTAAATAAACCACAACAAATATAATAATTATACATAACTTACAAACTACTAATTGATCTCTTAAGGGCGACGATGTTTATGTCATAACTACAATAGCTTCGAGATTGTCCAAAAGGAGGAATAGTATACCATATGTGAAAATGGGGTCACTCTCATCAGCATTCTCGAGATTGATGATCAGGTTGATGTCTCGCTCGTAATATTACAGTCATCCTCAGCATGCAAGCCCAGCAGTGGAAAGGTTAAAACTGATCTTAACCTGACCAGGGGAATTCTGCATGCACCACTTAAACACTTACCATTCTCATCTTGGAGAAATTGAGCAAGCCATCCTCAGTGAAGTTGGGTGTCCCTTCTTCAATGAATGATAGGTCTGTGAGGTACATTCCCAGGTATGGGATGCAAGGTGGATCACAGCGATGCAACGCATCACGTAGATTACGAAATCTCCCATCAGAAGACACAATATTCTGTAGTTTGTCGATAGTATGCCTTGTCTGCAAAAACAACAATTACAATAAATGAAACTGAAAGAACGGGTGAAAGATTATGAACTCTGTCCCATGAGCTGCAAGTTGCACTTACTGGATGCATTATTGCTTTATAATTAGTTAAACTGAAGTAGGAACATATGCAACCTGTCCCTATATTATAAGTTGTGGTTGTTGTTTCATTGAGGGGCTAGGATATCGTAGTTATTGAGCTCATACACCAACCGAGAAAGAGTGAATTTCGAAAGACACTGTACCCTCTTCAGGACGACAATTCTATTATACAAAATAAGTTTAAAAAATTAATAACAACTAAGTGCCTGTACACTCCAAACAATCAAATCCATTGATTAATAAGCGCCAGTTATAATGGGATGCACTATGAAGATTCGATGGGAAATTCAACCTGGCTTTCGTTCATTTTATAAATTATAGTGACAAAGGGCTTTAACCCAGATTTTTACTTATTCTTTAAGAATTTTATTTCTGTTTTAATTGTGGATGACGATTGAGAAATGGCAACATTTTATTGAAAATGTTATGTATAATAGTTTTAGATTGAACATGGAGAATTTTACGTGGCTTTTTGACTGAAGAAGGCTCGATGAGCCGAAACATGTATCAAATGAAGTAGTGGTTGAAAAAGGTATTGTATTGTAAAGTGGAAATATATTATAATAGCTATCATAATCAATACGGGAAGAAGAAAAGAGTATGGCTAAGGTCATAGATATACGTGCGATAATCAGTTCAGACGAGTCTGTTGAGGTTAATATTACGAGTGAAATTGACAATGATAGCAGTGAATGTAGTGACGAGGTTGATGGATGGACAAGTAAGTAAAGTTATACGTACAGGGTTATTCAAAATGATTGTCGGGGTTACAAAAATTATTAACATACAGTGCAATTGACGTAGGAAGATGAATCTTGTTTTATTGTGTACTGTAACTCAGAGTTTTTTTTTTACATGCATTACAAATGCTCGATATGTGCGCCTTTGGTCACTCTACACACATCAAGTCGAAAGTCCATCTCTTCCCACACTTGTCAGTGGTGATGGTGTCGAAGGCGGCTCCGATACGTTGCTTCAGTTGCAGAATATTCGCCGGTAGAGGAGGAACAAATACCTGATCTTTGACATACCCCCACAGGAAGAAGTCACACGGTGTTAAGTCTGGTGACCTTGGTGGCCAGGATAAGAGCATCTGATCATGTTCCATTCCATGTCCAATCCATCGTCTTGGAAGTTATTGATTTAAAAATGCTCTAACACGCAGTTCCCTGCTGCCTCTTGTAGTCGATATCTTAGGACTACGGAGATAAACATCCCTGATCCGATTCACGTCTGCTTCTGACACGCGGGGATGGCCAAGGCTTTTCCCGTTACACAAGCAACCGGTATTCACGAATTGCGCATACCATCTGCGAATAGAGTTGTCGGAAGGAGGGTCTTTCCCGAACGTCGTAGGAAAATGGCGCTGGACTCTGGTAATGGACCGGTTTGATGAAATTCGAGAATACAAAACACCTTCTCTTTACCGCTGACCGCCATTTTGTCAAATACTGCTGTTACTGCCATCTGGTGGTTATACATGGTACTAAATCGATGTAGAACAAAACTTTGAGAGTTAGTGTAACAGTTACTGCAACAATAACAATGGTATGTTGTCCACTGTTTCTACAAAAAATTCACGAAACCCCGACAATCATTTTGAATAACCCTGTACAGTAGAACGTCGTTTATCCGGAATAATTGGGACCAAAAGTGTTCCGGATAACGATTTTTCTGGATAATCGAACATAGGGAGAAACACCAAGCTTCTCATATAGGTGCAACGCGTTCTCACACAACAAAGGTCCAAAAATGGGATATCCCTTACTTCTTGTCTGAATAAACCACAATCCAATTTTTCATCCGTAGCTGATCTCATGTTTTTTTCTCATTTTAGACCATTCTTCACTATCTAACTTCGATGCATAATTCAGAATTTCACCTTTTCGGTTCTTCAAATCATAAATATTGTGGTTTTTATGACACTGTAATTTTTCAATAGACACTGCACACTGTCACATTTATCTAGTTCATTAATGATCTGCGCCTTATTCTCAATCGATAAAACATTGCGATGTCGGTTTTCCTTTTTGCCACTCGTAGAAGTCATTTTCACAACGTAATACAGTACACTACGCAGGGACATGTTGGGACATTATAGAACAAACAAATGGCAGGAGACAACAATACGAGAACCGACTCACTATTGTAGGCAGCGCGCACTTCCGCATAACAACAGTAAGCGCGCGCTCCAACATTTTTTTGCTCGTCCGGATAATTGACGTTCCGGTTGTTTGACGTCCGGATGAACGACGTTCTACTGTACTTATGTTTCATCTCACTTCTCATGCTAGATGTACTTCAGTTATCCGGTGCGCAGTAAGGAATAGTTAGCGCGCGCCCGGGTAACAATGTGTTAATAACCATTGACTCATTTTTGATAGTGAAATTACAGTATGTTACTTAATCTTACTCTGGTATGTGGTTCCATTAAAATTATGTTACCGGCCACAGTGGCTGAGAGCGCTAAAACGTTACCTCTTGCCTTGCTAGCATCGGGAGAGACTGGGTTCGAATCCCACCTCGGCCATCCCGAAAATGGTTTTCATGGTTACCCATTTTCACCACCAGGCAAATGCTGGGACGGTTCCTTCCAAATTCCCTTCCCTGACCCGTCCTGAAAAGACAATAAATGGCCATTGGCTGCATTAATAAAATTATTAAGCTGGCTACGTGGCTGAGCGGTAACATTCTCGCTTGCTGTGCCCAAGGTTGCAGGATTGAATCCTGGCGCAGTCAGCTGGCATTTGAGGGTGCACAAATGCGAGGGAGCCCTGTCAGTAGATTTACTGGCACGTTAAAGATCCCCCTCTGGGCAAAAATTCGGCACCCTGGCGTCTCTAAAAGCCGCAGTAGTTAAAAGGGACGTAAAACCTGTTATTAGAGTAATATTTCCTGTGGGTTATATGTGGTAGAAACAAATAAATGAACAGGCACAGATCTGCTAACGTCCTTTTGGCTCTACGATACCAACTACACTGGTATCGATTTACTTTTATTACGTCTGCATTGTCTTTGGTACATAGTTGCCAACATATGCCGGTGAAAGATCTTACAACATAAATTAATAAATAAGAGTTAAATTGTCTTTCTTAACACTTCCCCTCAATTTAACATAGACAGTAATCTATTAAATGAGTTTAACAAACTAATGATCACAATACAAAAATAATCTTTCACAGCTTCAACAGCTTACAAGTTGCTTACATACTAACAATGCCCAAGCCAGCTCGAAGAGTCTGGAAATGGTTACCAGTCAGTGGTTTGGTGAGAATATCTGCTTTCTGCTCACCTGAAGGAATATGAAGAACCTTGATAACATTCTTCCGATACATATCTTTCACAATATTATACTTGACATCAACGTGTTTTAGCTTTTTCTCTTCCCACTTATCTAGACAGAAAATAGTTGACTGATTGTCTTCAAAGATGACAACTGGTCCACATAGTTCAACACCTATGTCCAAAAACAAGATTTCTCAACCAAATGAGTTCCATTACAGCACATCCGAGAGAAACGTACTCAGCTTCAGTTGATGACTGGGCAACGGCAGTTTGTTTCCTAGTCACCCAAAGTACATTAGCACCATAGACTTCGAACATGAAACCAGAAATTGATTTCCTATTCTTGGTATTACCCCCCCCCCCCTCCCCAGTCTGCATCAGCATAGCCAACTAGGTTAGCACTAGTTCCTGATTGCCTTTGAAATAAGAGTCCCATCTCGCTTGTTCCCTTCAGATAACGTAAGACACGTTTAAGCCCAACCCATTGCGCATCAGTAGCATTACTTTGAAACCTACTATAGAAATTCACTGCCATGCTTATATCAGGACGTGTTGTCAACATGAGATACATTAAACATCCAACTAGTTCTTTGTAAGGTCTGACAGAAAGGATACATTCACCAACAGGCTCCTTTGCTGGATCTACCTCCATGGGAGTTTTAGCTGGATTGCAGTCTTCCATTCCAAAACGTTTCAGAAGGTTTTGGATGTATTGGGGCTGGCTTAAGAATATTCCTCTCTCTGAGCGATCAATTTTGATTCCCAGAAATTCCCTGAGATCTCCAAGATCAGTCATCTTGAATTCTGCCATGAGAGCCTTCTTACAGTCCTGCAGAGCTGCAGCTGAACTACCTGCTACAATAATATCATCAACATAAAGAAGTAGGGTAATAGCAAGTGTGTCATGAAAATAAAGACATTTATCATATTCTGATTGCCTGAAACCATGCTTCTGAATGAAATCATTGAATCTAGAGTTCCACTCCTTTGGGGCCTGCTTCAATCCGTAGAGTGTTTTGTTCAGCTTGCAAACCAGAGGTGGAGTTGACACTTGCTCAAATCCCTCTGGTTGAGTCATGTAGATTTCTTCCTTGATACTGCCGTGAAGGAAAGCGTTCTTCACATCAAGTTGTTGAGTAAGCAATCCATGATGATTAATTACTGACAACAATACTCTCACAGTCACTAGGCGGGCCACTGGTGCATACGTCTCAAAATAGTCTAAGCCCCGTTTTTGCGAACAGCCTTTAATGACAAGGCGGGCTTTATACTTCTCAACATTTCCGGATGCATCATGTTTGATTCGAAACACCCACCCATTGTTGATTGCCTTCTTACCAGGTGGCAGCGTTGTCAGAGTCCAGGTTTTATTTTCCTGCAGTGCATTCATCTCTTCTTGAACTGCTTTCCGCCATTCTGTAGCGTCAGGTCGACCTTCAATGTCCTTGACAGATTCAGGCACATCAACTACTACTGCACCCATAGCTAGTTCACTTAGGGTAACCTCATAATCATCCAGATACTGCGGTCTCTTCCTCACACGAGTTCCACGCCTCCGTTCTTCTGTCGGTGTGTCATTGGCTTCCAGATCTTCCCCTGAATTTTTGCAGTCTTCAGGAATTGGATCTTCCACGGTATCTTCTTCCTTTGAAATAGGCTTCTTATTAGTTTCATAGTGTGATGGATCAATATCTATAAACCTTTCACCTGGAGAACTCTCATCAAAAATGACATCTTTCCCTTCAATAATTTCTTGGGTGTCAGGACACCACAATCTATAACCATTATGACAGTACCCAACCAAGTAAAGTTTCCTCGATCGACTGTCAAATTTTCCTCCACTCAGTTGTTTGGGAGTATGAAGGTAAGCTGGTGAACCAAATACCCTGATCTTGCTGACATCAGGTTTATGCCCATACCAGAGAGTTGCTGGTACACAGTCTGATAAGGCATTTGTAGTGCTCCTGTTGATAATGTACACTGCTGCGCTTACTGCTTCAGTCCAAAGATTGTTCTGTAGTCCTGAGCTCAGCAACATACATCTTGCTTTGTCCAGGATAGTTCTGTTAAACCTTTCAGCTACTCCGTTTTGCTCAGATGTGTAGCTCATGGTATATTCCAACTGTATTCCTTTCTCTTGAAAGTAAGTCTTCAGCTTGTTTGAGGTGTACTCCCCACCTCGATCACACCTGAAGCGACTTTTGCTCTTGAAATGAGCGGTTGCCATTGCTTCATAGATCTTGATGTAATCTAATGCTTCACTCTTCTTTTCTAGAGGATATACAGCTGCAAAATGTGTGAAGTCATCTATTAGAGTTATAATGTACCTTTTTCCATTATATGACTCCGGTGTAATTGGGCCAAACAGGTCACTGTGGATTAGTTCCAGTGGCCTCTGTGCTCTTCTTCTTGTTTGGTTGTGTGGCAGCTTACACATTTTTCCTTGACAGCATATTTCACACACTTCCTTCACCTTAGTTTCTTTCATACCATCCACCAGGGTTTGCAGTTTCTGAAGCCCTGCCTTACTTGTGTGACCAAATCTTCTATGCCACAAGTCCTCGCTTCCAAGTGTTAGGCATGCAATTTCCTTCCTGGTATGGAGTGTTAGCCTGTACAACTTGTTGATCCGATGTGCAACTGCAATCACATAATTTCCTTTCATTATTAGTGCCTTACCATCTTCAAAAATGATTGTGCATCCACTCATTTCCAGTCTTCTCACAGACAGTAAATTTATTTCCAAATCTGGAATGTACAACACGTCTGGAATGTTCACAGTATTCCATGTTCCGTCCACCAACGCAAAAAGTTTCACGTTTCCCTTTTGTGTTGATGTGACTGAGTGCCCTGCTTTTGCTACTTTAATCTTCATAGGATTAATCTTTACACTTGTCTGAAAGAAATCAGCTTGATTAATCATGTGCTCTGAAGCTCCAGAATCAAGCCACCATATCACTTCATCACTTCCAGCCTTATTCATTCTTGAGTCTATTACGTCAGATAAAGCTGAGAAACAGAATTCCTCTTCCTCCTCTTGAGTGACATTGGCAGCACCAGTTTGCATCCCTGAAAACTTTGTAGGCTGCCAAGGAGTGTTACGTGGGCTAGGACAGTCTCTCCGTAAATGACCACTGCCCCCACAGTTGTGGCACTTGTAAGAATGTGAAGCAGGCTTAGTATTACTGTTAGCTCCACTTGGACTGGTGCTGAGTGTATGTTGTTGCTGCAGTAGTCTTCGGCTGCTGGTACTGATGTTTCTGTTTTCCTCCATTCTTTACTTGACCTGGTCGAGTAAAAAAAGCAGTTGTTGACTCATTCCTCTGTGGTTTCTGTTTTTCTTGCAGATTCCTTTTAGATTCTTCATCCAAAAGTCTATTTTTGACAAAAGGAAGGGTTCATTATGAATCAGATTTCTCAAAATAGCAGAACTTAAATATTAAACCATTACGGATATAACTATGCAATAAAATCTTTTGTGACCGCCATTGCTTTGTCTCTAGAGGTTTTTCATCCATACTGAAAAATATGCCTTCAGTGACTTGGCCGGTTTTGATACTAGACGACTCAATTATCATAACAGGTCAGATAGGTCAGGCTGGATCTCAACATGCCGGCCTCAGAGCCATATACAAGCTCTTGAGTATGGATGAAGAATGGGTTGTTATTCATTCATATGCTCATTTAAGGGCCAAGCACTCTGAAGCTAGGCCACTAGGCAAGCTTGTCCACCTTATGAAGAGATTTTGTTGTGAAGCATGTGTCGCTCTCGAGTCATGTGCTGGGGGTTGGCGCTCAGTTATACAAGATGAAGAGTATACATTAAACAGACATTCTTGAGCACAGATAATTAGAAATATTCTCTAGACAAAATATCCTTTATAACATTATAAATAATGTAATATGTTCCAAAAGGGATGCCTTCTTTCTAAGCCTATCTTGCCTACCCTGCGGAGCCAAACCTGGTGTTCTGTCTGTCGGGAGACTCTTCCTGAGCAGAAGTTATCCTTTCTGAACAACATTGTTCCTTATACTGTATACTCTTCTAAGTCATAATAATTTGTATTTTGTTCGTTTGCAACACTGACTTCCGTATTCGCAGGCTTCTTACCGCATTGGCGCGAAAGCACTGGCGGGCGCGAAAGCACTGGCGGGCGAGACAACGGCAGCTCGAACGGCCAGAGAAGCATGGTTTCAATAGAGGTTACAACCATACTATAGTCAGTTGGCATGGTCAATAACAAATGACAAATCACATCTATCTCATCAGTATTTGCTCCAGCAGATTTAAGTTCTCGAATTTGTCTGTCAAACTTCAGAAAGTGATTTTCCAAAGTTTCATTCGTAGGGTTATGTCGCATTGCAAGCAATGCTTTCCTTGCCTGAAGTTGACTGGCAATTCCTTTCCTTTGAAAAGTGTCTGCTAAAGTTTTCCAGACCTTGAAGGCTGTATCATGTCCTCGGCAATATTCCAAATGACTATCAGCTATAGCACTCACAATAAGTCTAATGCAATACTTATCTTTCTGCCGGAGTTTCTCATTAGCTGCTTCCCTGGCCGTTCGAGCTGCCGTTGTCTCGCCCGCCGGTGCTTCAGTATACTGTACTTCTTTGTGGTGTTTGAAGCCATATTTTCAGTGTTGCCTTAGTAAACAAGAGTTTAGTGCTTTTCAGTCGGTCAACACGAATGTACCCAAAAGAGATGGGTTATGCCCTAATCCTGTTTTATTAATCTCATGTAATTTATTTCAGGATTAGGGCATAACCCATCTCTTTTGGTTACATTCGTGTTGACCGACTGAAAAGCACTAAACTCTTGTATACTGTACTTCTTCTGTGATGTGGGACATCAGTTTCTTTTCGTCCAGT
Organism: Meconema thalassinum; assembly: GCA_946902985.2. Classification (NCBI taxonomy): domain Eukaryota; kingdom Metazoa; phylum Arthropoda; class Insecta; order Orthoptera; family Tettigoniidae; genus Meconema; species Meconema thalassinum. Next base: position 8,880,450 of record OY714911.1, on the reverse strand, counting down.
AGAACTTCAAGTCTGAATTTCCAATTGTCGTAGTTCTTACAGTCGAAAAGTGGAATGTGGTATCTTTCATCATTGACTATTTGTCTCAACTCGTCATTCATTTTTCCTTTTGTTCAAAGTAGGCCTACGCTAAAAAGTCATTATTCTTCCTCCGATATGCCGTTAACCTCACAGTATTGATTCCCGTTTCACTCACAAAAACTATCCGTACGTTCTGGGCCCATAACCTGTTATTAGAGTAATATTTCCTGTGGGTTATATGTGGTAGAAACAAATAAATGAACAGGCACAGATCTGCTAACGTCCTTTTGGCTCTACGATACCAACTACACTGGTATCGATTTACTTTTATTACGTCTGCATTGTCTTTGGTACATAGTTGCCAACATATGCCAGTGAAAGATCTTACAACATAAATAAGTAAATAAGAGTTAAATTGTCTTTCTTAACAAAACCAACACATTATTTTTATAAAATTATTAAAATGATGTTCAGGGTTTTCGCTGAGTACCCTAATTCTGTGGGGCCTGCGATGAGGTGAGACCATCCTGATGCCATCAGGGAAGACACTACCATCTATTAGAAGGCATCACAGCCACTGTGTCTCCCAAACTTGGACATAGTCTGGTGCATTAAAGCATACACTTAAATTGAATCAGCCGGAGCTGAAAAGTAGTAAGTCAGTTTTCACTATTTTTCAGGAGAAAGAAAAAAAGTCATTGACAGAACAGAACTTAACAAACACACTATATTAGCCATCTATGTTGTGAAGCACCTGTCTGTTAGGTAGTCAGCCCGAAGGCTGGTTGGATCCTCAAAAAGTACCGCCGTTACGTTATGTGAGTAGATACCCACAAAAACCCAAGGCAGCACTATTTTGAGGCGTTCTAGGCAAGAAGAGGAGTGAGGTAGTTTGCCATTGCTTTCCTCACTGAGTCAGAACAGTAGTCCTAACCCTATGAGTAGAACCTTTCACAGCATTCACAGGCACTGACTGTGCCCTGAAGGCCATTACTAAGCACCACCCATACCTCAGTAGCTTCCATATAATCACAGCCATGAGTGAGACTGAGACCGCGGTGAAAAGCCACCTTTTACTCTAGCCTGTGCCAACTGACAAATGCAAAAGTACTGTATTCATCAAGAGATGGCAAACAGGCCAGTGAAGCACCTATTCAGGATATATTTGTGTTTGCGGAATATGGATTTTAATTTAATAAACATATTTTTCAAATCAATTTTGGAAACGTGACTTAATGCCTTTCAGCTCTGTGGACAGTTTAGTGCGCCATAACGCCATCCAGAATGAATATTTCACACGATATTTTATTGTAAAATGGATTTGTAACATAGAAACCACCTAAACCCTGTACAAATGTAATTTACAATAGCACTGTAACACGCGGGAATCTTGCAGTGCGGCCAACATTCAGTACGAATATGGCGCTGAAAGGCAGCAAGTCTCCTCTGATCGCTCTATATGTAGCAGTGGTTTCTGGCTTAAACAGAAAGCTGACTTAATTCTTTTATCTGCCGTTCCAAGGCCCTTGGGTCAATACTTCACTTCTTTAAAAAATTACCATTTTTTACTTAATGCTTTTCAGCTCCGACCGATTCAATTGGTCTCTTTCTACAAGAAAAATAAAATACGTACTGTTTTTGAGACTTTCTCCCAGGTCTTCTTGAGACGGAATACAGAGCTATTGGTAAATGCAGCGCACACTTGCAATACTCCATTGAAGTTGTGCAGGCAGCGTGATATATCGGCGACAGCAGCCCATTTTTCAATGACAGCAACACGGGAAGTCATATTGGGTCGTCGTACTATCTCTGACACCACTAATTGAGACACCTGCACGATTCAAACACATACAAATACCGTATTAATTAAGAGCTCCTGATCTAAAGAGAGCCAAGAAACATACTAAGAGAGTAAAATTTAATTGAATTGCTTCCCAAATCATTGATTGCCATTGTGACAAAGCAGACATGATGGAGCAACTCTCCGTCTTAAATTATAGTGTAAAATGACCGCAGAGTTTGGATATTTAGTGTTGAGTTTGTAATTGTTGCCTTAACTCTGTCACAAGGACAGTTTATGCTTTCAAAGATGCTGATAGTTGAATCTTTAAGAAATTTCAGAGAATTTTCATGCCTAAGTGCTAGTATTTCTAAAAATCAAATACGTAATGTGTTGGATAAAATAAAATAAAAAATTAAAACCGAAAACATTAATAATTAAAGTGTAAAATAATTTTAAGAGTCAATTGGAAATTAGTTAATTAATTCAATGAAAAGAATCAAAATTAAATCTATAAGAACATAAATTAACAATTAATAATAAATATATAAACATTAAAATTAGAGAAACAAAAAATATGGTAACATTATTAAACAATTGAAATAAATTAAAATGTAAAAAAAAAAAAAAAACAACATTAAAAAACATTTTTAAAAAATTGCCCAATAAAGGGATATACTTCATCATGAATCAAAAGGTACGTAATTCATCACTTGGAAAATCTGTGGTAAAGTTTCGAGAATGAAAGGACCAGTTCGTTATATGAAAGAAGACTACATTAGTTCCTCAAGGATACACTTCTTTTCTCTTTTTGGCTTTCAAAATGTTGGACTTGTTGGAGGAGTGTTGTGAAGCGTTGATGCCACAATCCATTGAATAGGGAGCAGAACCCCTACGAGTTTGTTGTTTTCCATGCCAATACTGTATCTGGTTGGTTGGTTCTTAAGTTTAGGGGCTGCGACAATGCGGTCATGTAGCCCCGTGTACTTTGGGTGTGTGTAGAATCTGTCTGATAACCGGTGTTAATTGTGATGACTGTATTAGTGTGTGTTATCTGTTTTTTACTTTAAGTGCTGCAACTTAGAATTTTTCAAATAGTTCCTACTTTTGCCGCCAAGCGCTACCGTCAATGACTACTAGGCCAAGTTCAGTACTTAGCTACTAGACGCCACCACAATCGCCTCTTGGCAACGAACATAGAAACCTAGGAGCGTTGTTTACATTCGTAACCTAGCCAATTTAGCTTCACACAGGTGCAATTAGTGGAAGGTACTTTAACATGCCATAAATCTATGACATGGGACCGCCGGCTTTACTTCCCCTCCGAAGGAAGGCATACTGAGGGATTTTTAACGCTCTTAAAAAATCTGACAGCTTTGGCCGGGTTTGAACCTGCTATCTTGGGCATAGAAGCTCAGCATGCTACCGACTACGCCACCAAAGCCGCTCAATACTGCATCTGCTTTCCCGTTATGGAATACAAACAAATAATGTATCTAAGCTCGTTTTATAATGTAATGTTACATGTGATGATGATTTGTAGTCGATCAGAGTAACCATCTCCACAGGTTGATGGCTCAGCACTGTAAGCTTGCATGATGAATTCATAAAAGGCTCACTTGAACCTAATCAGCTATTCAGATAAACCAAACAATCAATCATGTAATTAATATGCACTGCACATACTCAATTTTAACCAAGTAATACCAATAATATGAAAAATAATTTGATCTTAGACTAATTAGTATTTGTTGTTTCAGTCTTCAGTCTTTTGACTGGTTTGATGCAGCTGTCCATGCCTCCCTATCCTGAACTAATCATTTAATCTCTAAATAGCTAGCACACCTTACATCCGAGGCAATCTGTTTAACATATTCTACCCCTACAGTTCTTGTCCTCGACCCTTCCTAACTAAGTTTCCTATTCCTGGATGTCTTAGAACATGTCCGACCAACCTATCTCTCCTCTTCATTAGCATTCGCCAGAAACATCTCTCCTCTCCCACTCGTCTTAATACCTCTTCGTTTGTCACCCTATCTACCCATCTGATCTTCATAATTCTCCTGTAACACCACATTTCAAACGCTTCGATTCTCCTCTTTTCTGCTGCACCAATAGTCCAAGTTTCACTTCCATAGAGCGCCACGCTCCAGACAAATGCTTTCAAAAATGACTCCCTAATACCTAAATCTATATTCGATTTCAACAGATTCCTTTTCTGTAGAAATGCTTTCCTTGCCTGTGCTAACCCACTTTTTATATCCTCCTTGCTTTGTCCATCACTGGTTATTTTGCTTCCTAAGTAATATAAGTCTCCTACTTCCTTTAGTTTTTCACCTGCCAATGTGATGTCCATAGAGGTTTCTGATTTGTTTCGGCTGCATTCCAATATTTTTGTTTTACATTTATTCATTTTCATCATGAATTCTTTCCTCAAGGCAGACTCCATACCAACGGCTTCGGTGGCGTAGTTGGTAGCATGCTGAGCTTCTATACCCAAGATCGCGGGTTCAAACCCGGCCCAAGTCGTCGGATTTTTTAAGAGCGTTAAAAATTCCTCAGTATGCCTTCCTTCAGAGACGAAGTAAAGCCGGTGGACACATGTCATACTTTTATGACATGTAAATGAACCTTCCACTAACTACAATATTGTGTGAAGACAGATTTGATTAACTGTATTTCCAATGTTTGCCGCCAGGTGCCGGTTGCGTTGCCATCTAGCAGCCAATTTCGCGGCTAGGTGTCATTGACGGTAGCATTTGGTAACAAAAGTAGGAACTACTTGAAATTGATCGTCTGCAGCCCTTACCTGAATTACAGATAACACACACTAATACAGCCATCACAATTAGCACGGGTTATCAAACACACCTAAAGTACATGGGGCTATGTGTTGTGGCAGCTCCTAAACTGAGGAACCAACAAAGAGTCCATACCTTTCAAAATCTCATTCAAATCCTCAGGCTTGTCGGCCAAGATGACTATGTCATCAGCAAATCTCCGTGTTGAAATTATTTCTCCTTGAAGCTTTACTCCGACTTTAAATTTTTCTCTAATTTTCTTCATTGCTTGTTCAAGGTATAGATTGGAAAGTATGGGTGATAAGTTGCAGCCTTGCCTTACACCTTTCTGAATACCAGCTTCTCTCTCATGTCCTTCAACTCGAATGACTGCTGTCTGGTTTCTGTACAGATTGTATATCACCCTCCTATCCCCGTACTTTATTCCATTCGTTTTCAAAATGTCAAACAATTAAGTCCAATCAACGTTATCAAAAGCCTTTTCTAAGTCTACAAATGCCATGAACGTTCTCTTATCTTTCCTTATTCTACCTTCCAAAATCAGCCTAAGACTTAGTACAGCTTCCCTTGTTCCTACATTTCTCCTGAAACCAAACTGGTCTTCACCCAACTCCGTTTCTATCTGGCTTTCAATCCTCTTGTAAATTATTCTAGACAGGATCTTTGAAGCATGAGTAATCAAGCTGATTGTACGCTAATCTTCACATCTGTCAGCTCCCACTTTCTTTGGTATAGGGATGATTACATTCTTCTTGAAATCAGGGGGTACCTCTCCTGTCTCATGAATCCTACACACCAAGTGAAATAACCTGATCAGACCTTCATCTCCTATGCAGCGTAGCAACTCAATCGGTATATCATCTATGCCTGGTGCTTTGTTCCTGCTCAAGTCTTCCAATGCTCTGTCAAATTCTGATCTCAATATTAAATTAGTAGGTACAGTATAGTTAGCCTAGTATTATTAATTTTTTATTTAGTTATTTTTCATATGCAGGCTAAGTTTATATCCTGATGTTGGAACTAATGGACCCACCTGCTGGAAAATGTAACTAGCGATATTTTGGTACATAGTAAATCTTGCCACTTACGAATTAGTCCTAACTGATAACTCATAACAGATGTGCAAATATTAAAGAAACTATCCTAGGTCAAGATTTTGGTGCATCCGCTATAGCTGATAAACCCATATCATTAAAAGTTTAAAAATTACCTCATTGAAGCGTCTTGTCATCAGGATGATATTTGGGGCTTTGGTTGCTTTATCAGTTTTCATCCATGCTTGACCCAGGAACTCTCTGAAAGAAGAACATTGTTTTCCTTTTTCATACCTTTAAATAAGAAATAAATGATCAACATCTGGAATATTTACTCATAAAACACCAGTTAGAAATCAAGATTGTTTCATTTCATTGACTATTGCTAGGTAAATTGAGTATTTTTAACATGATAGTTGTGTACAAAAAGGCAAAATGAACAAACTGTCAAGTATTCTGGGCCATAACCAACATACACATTTTTACACTAAAGGAAGTTATTTCCCATGAGGAACATGAAATATGAAAATCATAAATTTACCACTATACAGGGTCTTTCATATAAAGTAAGAACGGCAAGCGGCAGTTTTGTTATTCGCTGCTGCAGTGGCCTTGACCGAGCTTGTGGCACGCCACGGCCCCCTGCTGTACTAATGAAAGCGCGCTCATAGTACATACGAGGGCTGTTTATCTTCAAGTTCCGATGGACTGTATAAAAATAACAGATTGACACACCAAACTGATTTTACTACTAAATGTCTGCTTGTTTTATTCTTATGTCTCAACATAATCGCCAAAACGATTGAAACATTTGTCGTATCGTTACACCAGCTATCCAATGCCCTCGGCAAAATATTCTGCCGCCACTGAGGTGGGTACGTCAGGAGAGTCTCCTGGAGTTTTTTCTTTTTGGCGAAGCGTTGCCGCCCAACCATACCTTCAATTCTCGAAAAAGGTGAAAATCATTCAGTGCTGGTTTGGACTAAATGGCAGTTCAAAACTTCACACTTGAATTCTTTGTAAAAGTCTATTGTAACATTGGTACAGTGTGGTCGTGAAAGATTTTCTCCGAAACTATTTACAGATATCACCCTGAAATTTTGTACGGTGATAAAGGGCACTGGTACAAGTTAATCTATGTAACTTTCATAAACCTGTAAAGAACGTAATGTTTGTTAAACCTCTCGACCTACAGCGCTGTATTGTCAGAAGCTTCGCTGCATACTGTGCTGACGGTAAGCAGGTAGCGAATAGGGTACAGCCGCGGGCAAGCTCTGCGAGGCGGCAAAGTAGAGAGGGTCATAGAGCTCCTGTGTTCGAACCAGTGTTAACTGTTTTAGTCTGTACATTGTTGACCTTGAGTTGCAGTCAGAAGTGTTGTGTTGGTGTTATACACAGTTAGTTTCCGTGATTTTTGCAATCTGTGATAATTGTAAGTACGCCGAACGGTTCTTCTCTGCAGCACGCGTCAGGGACACATACGTTGACACCATTGGTGATCGGACGATCAACAAATCCCCGATGCATAATAAATGTAAGAAGCTTGAACATACATTTTATTTTACCTTTCTATAATTTATAAGCTGATTCAGTACCTTCAGCTGTAATGTTATGACTATGCATGAAGAGTACAGTACCACTCTACCAGATTAATTTTGTATTTTTTTTTCGTTATTCTATTATTTGTCATCAGAAAAGTACTACTGTATTAACTCAGTACCGTAGCAGTCAATGTTAACAAAACCTCATTATAACAATAACCCTGCTATAACATGTTGGCCACTCAAATCGGTCAACGATTTTCCAGGAGTAATTCTCATTTTTCCAGACTTAAAGATAAGCACGAGTGCCTACTTCAAACCCAAAATAAAGCAGTTGTGTTTGGTTTATTTATACAGATGTTGACAAAAATTAGTGGTGATTGCGTTATTGATACACAAGCCTACACACTAATGATTTAATTGTGGTTTTAAAAAAAGCCTTTGTGACTGAAATATCCGCTTAAAAAAAAAAAAAAAGAGAGAAAAGAATGCCGCCTGCAATTTTATTGCGGTGAAGTTTTCTATACTCAATATGTTTTACAAAAATACTATTGCGTGTTTTCCCACACAGAAACAGGTAGCCTGAGGAAATCTCTTTTGTTAACGATAGAGTGCTCACCCAAAACCACAGCGGGAGAATGATTTAAGATGGAAAGATTTTTATAATTAATTAACAGTGGCTATTTTCCAGGAGTTTTCAAATTATTTGTCATTTTCCAGGAGTTTTCCAGACCTAATAAAAATCCAGGATTTCCAGGTTTTCCAGGAGTAGTGGCCACCATGTATAACAATATCTTTTTCATGCTCCCATGAATATTGTTCTATCCAGGTTTGACTGAAGAAGGGAAAGTGCAATGCACAGTCTCTACGCACTGCCAAGAGTGCTTCCCTACTCCACACTCGAGAGTCGGTATCTCTACTCATGCGGAGCACTCCCACTGTTTGTGCAGGTGTACTAGGCTACCCCAAAACATGGAGCAAAAATGTAAATGAATACTTACTCGCTGCATATTGACACAAAGATTTGATGATCTATGTAAGTCATCTGTTCTGCAATTTCTAGAGCTGACAGTGTTTCAATGTTCTCTTTGCTTGGTGTCTGAAATTAAAATACACCATCTACTTAATTTACACACATTTAAAAAAGCACTTCATTCTGTACAGTAGCAAATCCAGGATTATTAATTGTCTAGAACAGGGGTGCCCAACCTATTTTAACTAAGGGCCACATTGCAAATAGTTGGGGGAACTTGCGGGCCAATAACACTCAGGGGGGTTTAGGGTTTTGGAAATATTTTAAAAATGTAGGTGCAATAAAGTGAGATTTGTGGCTGTCTGAGCTTAGTTTTCTTAGTATTGTTGCAGTTTTCTATACAGTATTTATATGTAGGGGATAAAAAAATAAAACACTAAAAATAAATTTACATATTTTTAATAAATCACTTTAAAACAGAAGTAGGATGATATTCAATACATCATCATCATCGGCTTTAACTCGAATCCGAGTATAAATCTTCTTCCTTCAGTCCAGTTTGTGGATGTGTTTACGGTGACTAAAGAGTCCAATCCTGGCATAGAACAAGCGTCCACACAAGTCACCTAGTATTGCTGGAGGAGGACGTGGTTGGGCCGCTCGAAGTTTCCTAGCTTGACGCTTGGCCTCTTCATGTACGTGCGTCGATCCCCTTCAAACGTCTTTACAGTATCCGAGATGGTACGGAGCCAAGTTTAGCGTTCTGCAGCCAGCATGTCCCAGGTTTGTAAATCAAGACCTGTCAATTTCAAGGTCTGCTTAAATTGGTCCTTGTAGCACCTCTTAGGACCACCATGAGGTCTGGTGCCATAGCATAACTCACCATATAGCATGAATGACAAAGAGTGAGTATTTATGTTCATTTAACACAATTATTATTCAAATTATGAAATAAAGTTTATGATAATTTAGTTTAGTGCGACGACTGGAACTGCTTTGGATGGGGGTGCTAGTTGGCTTTAGTTGTTCCAAAGTTTTGGCGACATGGCGCGGTCTCGGAGCGGCGGGTTCGGAGAAAATAGTCTCACGGGCCGTAGGTTGGGCAGTCCTGGTCTAGAATACCAGAACGTGGTAGATTATTGAACATATATCATTCACATACCTTTCTGGAAGTCATTAGGAATTGAAAAAAATTTCAAATATCACTAATATTGCTTAAATGAAGATCCTTCTGGGAACATCCATCCTTCGCATATGGCCAAACCACATGAGCCCTTTCAATGTTATCCTGTAGTTTGTCGACCTGAACCAATTCTCTGATATGCTCATTGCGAATTCTGTCTTTTCTTGTCTTACCAACCATGGCTCTGGAAAATCTCATCTCTGCTGCCTGAATCCTTCTCTCATCTCTCTTCCTCATGGTCCAAGTTTCGCAGCCATAGGTCAAGATTGGCACATAATAAGTCTGATAGATCGCTCTTTTACATTGCAGAGGCACATTCTGGTTCCATATGATGTCTTGAACAGCTCTATAAAATGTACCTCCAGCCGAAATCCTGTCGGTGATTTTACAAAACTTGTTTAATTGCTTACTCGCGATCGAGTTATTTTCCTATTGCTCAAGTGCGGTTATGAGCCGTGTTGTAGAGTGGACTTTAGATATTTTCCTGGACCACATGTTGGAACTTTCAAACTTTCTTTGAGGGCCATAGCTATGCAGCTTGCCCCATTCTGCTATAAATAAATGTGGCCACGTTAAATTATTTCGCAGTAACAGTATAACTAATGCAAATACTTTAATTATTTTTATTATTACTAATTTCTGGGTGTGATTTTATGTCTTTTGGTGGGACACCATCACAGCCAAACTACTGCAACCACATTCCTGGACCTTGCTCTATGCTGACGATATCATTGTAGCCTGCAAGTCTCGCCAAGAATTGGAACAACATGTTCAATGTTAGAAAACTGCACTAGTCACCCATGGCCTACAACTTAATATTGGGAAGACAGAGTATATGGAGTGCGGAGTACCAAGTGAAGGATCTATTCACATTGATGGCACTGAACTCCGAAAATCATCTGTATTCAAATACTTGGGTACGCTAATCTGTTCAGATGGCCAAACACTCCCAGATGTCCGAAACAGAGTCAACGCTGCATGGCTGAAATGGCGCCAAGTTACTGGAGTCCTTTTTGACCGGAATGTGCCACTATATCTGAAGTCGAAAATTTACAGAACCATCGTTCGACCAGTAGCACTGTACGTACTGAAAACTGGCCAGTAACAAAGAGACATGAACAACAACTAAATGTCATGGAGATGAAGATGATTCGCTGGACACAGGGACTTACTAGACAGGACCGCATCAGCAATGACAATGTTCGAGCTACATTTGGTATGGCTCCAATCCCTGAAAAAATGCGGGATAGCCGTCTGCGTTGGTATGGCCATGTACTGCGTAGTGATCACTCTTCAGTTGCGAGAACTGCACTTGACATCAGTCCAGAAGGACGACGACCACGAGGGCGACCGAGAAAGCGCTGGCTGGATACTATGCGGGAGGACATGCAACTAGTGAATGCCACAACTAGAGACGCTCAAGATCGAGCAGTATGGAAGAAAAAGTGCAGAAAAGCAGACCCTGCAATAAAGCGGGATTAATGCTAGGAAGATGATTAATTAATTTTTTTAAACAGTTCCAGCTGAGAGCTGAGTGTAGGATGATCCTCACGTCCTACTGTGGTCTACCCTACATTACTGGCTGCTTGACAAACACAAACAAAGAAATATGTAAAATAGAGAAAGGAGTTCTTCATACAGCAACTTACCATAGGTTGTGTTAGAAGTACATCCAAATCGACTTTGCTACTCTCTGTCTCTTCTTTAGTAATGAGCCGTAACAACTGTGAAGCGGCCTTATGCTCCGCAGGCAGCAAGTTGGGGCTGTAAATGATATCGTCTAGAAATTCTATGGTTAGATTCTTTAAGCGCTGATCCATTTCAAAATCCTGAGGATGAAGAAAAAGACAATATTCAACATTTGTAAATTGTGAGCCATATAAAAACTTTAAAACAGAGTAGCTAAATAAGACATGTTAATATGTAAAATGAAATGGAGGCGATTTTATTCATCATTAGAAAAATATTTAAAATAACTTTAAAACAAGAAGTTCCGTAACGAGCTAAAGAGCCTACCTACTTTTCTTAAAATTAAGATTCATGCCAATGATTAATCTACAGTATATGAACCTATCTAGAATAATGACGAAATTAAGTTGGTAATATTGAAATGTTTAATTAGTTAGAAATATACCTGGCATAATGTAGCCTAATAGAGCACTACAGTTGGCAGCCCTGGTGACTGAATATATTCTTAGTTCCATCTCCTAAGGTACAGAATACAGAATTTGGTTGAAGTCAAATGGACGTTACATGCAGTTAGACATTGGATCTATCAGAACGTGTAAAAGCATGTTGGCAACAATGTCATGCGTGTGCTGGTCAGAAATAATCTGAAATATTATGATATCTTGTTGTGCGAATTTTGGATGAAATCCATTTGTTAGTATAGAAGTTACATGTATTTTCAAATTGGACATATCTGCAGGCATAGAATCATGTTGGCAGCACTGACTTATATGAATTACTCCAAATTAATCTAAAATGTCAGGTACTATACATGTGCATAGTTTAAAGCTGTCGGCTTGCATACTTTCTGATAGATTGGTATTTGGATAAAAAATAGAGAGAGCAATTATTAAGAGTTGGCAGCCCTGGTGGCTCTTAAGAATATACTCAGTCATATGTGTTTATGTACACATATTACATACAAAATTTGGTTGAAATCCAATTGATAGTGTAGAAGTTATATGCATTTAAAAATTGGACCTATCAGAATGCTTAAAATTATTTTGGCAACACTGTCATGTATTGCCTCCTGGAAATTATTCTGAAATAGTATTATCTAAATGTGTGCCAATTTTGGAATAGCTCCCGTGCATACCTTCCAGGATATCCAACATGGAGCTCAAATTTCTAGTGCGTTTTTTCAGCAGTTGGTAGCACTGACATAATTTTCAAATATGGGCTTGAGATATTCCAATATACATCTTTACTCATACTAAATTTGGTTTAGATTGCTGCAGCCATTCAGGAGTTTATAGGGACACACACACACACACCCAGACAGACAGACACACATTTTCCCGGATCGATCTCATAAGACTACTTTTTCCTCATTTTTGCAAAATGTGAAAAATAGGCTAAAAATGACTAGAACTTTGACTGGAAGTTGAATTAATTTTGTGAAAATTATTGTTCCAGAAGCATTTTTCCTTCCAATATTACAAGTTTTATAAAAACATTCATGATTAATCACATTCAATTCTGTACTATAATTTTCTATAAATCAAACATGGTCAAACTTTTTAGGGGCGGGCCTGATAAAATACAAAACAATCTAGGTGAGCCGGAAAGAGAACAACACATGTTTATACATGGATTATAAACTTTTAATTTCTGAATTTTAAATCAAACAAAACTTATGTAGGCTACAATGGTAGAAAACTTAGGAAAAAGGAACACACCTTCATTATTTGTTACAAGGGGAAGGAGTAAGTGACAAGTGAAACTTATGCAAGTTTTTCATAATCTGGTTGAAACTGGGATGAGCTGATTCTTAGTATCATCATCATCATCATTTCCCCTTATCCAGCTCCTGCCGGGTCGGGGTATTTATGGCACTTCTCCACCTTACTCTTTCCTTCCACCATTCTTCTTCCACGATCTTGTCCCACTCCAGATTTATTTTTCTTACGCTGTTCTTCACTGAATCAATCCACCTTGTTCTAGGTCTTCCTCTTGCTCTCTTACCCTTGCACTTCGCCTCCAGCATCTGTCTTGGTATTCTATTTTCCTCCATCCTCTTTACATGTCCAAACCACCTTAGTTTATTCTTCTCAATTCTCTCACTTAGTTTTCCCATCCCAACTTCCTTCCTAACATCTTCATTCCTCACTCTGTCTTTCCTATCATACTTCTTAGGAATTTCATTTCACTGGCTTGGATTCTACTCTCTTGCCTGCTTGTCAGGGTCCAAGTCTCAGCTGTATAAGTTAATATGGGAACATAATACACTTTATACATTACCTCCTTGCTTTTCCTTGGTACTTCCTTATCCCAAACAAGTTTTCTTACACTTTGATAGAATGCATTGCTCTGCTGTACTCTCCTGCCAATCTCCAAGTCCAACCTACCAGTTTGCATCAATTCACTTCCTAGGTATTTGAACGTGTCCACAATTTCCAAACTCTGACTTCCAATTTTCACAGTGCCCTTTCCTTGTCATCACCATGGTCTTGCTTTTCTCTATACTGATTTTCAGGCCATACTTCTGAATATTTTCGTTCAGTGCATCTAGTTGTTTTTGCACTTCTTCGGTGATCCTTCCCCAGACCACAATATCATCTGCAAATAACAGTAACTTAATTTCTTTATGTCCATATGCTTCCTATGTTTCCTTTACAATTTCATCCATCACCATTATGAACAAGAGAGGTGACAGCACACTCCCCTGTCTTAGTCCAGTCTTGTTCCTAAACCAATCTGTCTTTCCAACTGGGGTCAGTACCCTGGTAACACAGTTGTTGTACATTGCTTGCACCATTTCCAACATTTCTCTTCCCAGTCTCTTCTTAACCATGGTTTCCCATACCTTCTCTCTGCCTTTTCTAGATCTATGAAAGTCATGACCAAATCCTTTCCATATTCCCAGTTCTTTTCCATTTCCATTCTTAGTAGCGCAGGTAAATGGTGGTCAGTCAATCTATTTCTGGCGCTATTTTTGCGAAGCTTCATTGTAGAAAACACCTGTCACAGATATAGTAAGATGAGAACATGGCAGTTATCTTCCCTGCATGAGATTTCAAGTTTGGGAAGCTTGATTATCGAAACATTGAGGAATAGTGTCTTTAATGCTTTTTTATATTGTAACTCAATCAGTTGTAGCTGCAACTCTGAATTTACTGTTTCACAGTCAACATTAAATGGCATGCTGGAAACGTCCAAGTCCTGTTCAATAACTTTGAAGTCCTGAAATCTTCATTTAAATTCGTCGTGAAGATATTTCGTACAAAAAGATATTACACAAAATGCATAAACACAATGAGGTACACAGAACAGGAAATATGACCTATGTGTAATTCTCGGGCCGGATTAGACTAGCTCATGGGCCACACTTTGCCCATGACTGCCATAAATAATTCAAAATTAATTAATTAATATTTTAACCATTGCCTATTCAGTTTCTCAATTATAAACTACACAAAAGTGGCCAACAAGATGGAGACAGGTGAATCCCACATCTGGATGGGATCAACGTCAGAAAGAAGAAGATGGTGACTGTCGACCAAAATACTGTATTCGAAGAAGAATCCATTGCAGGTTCCGTGTTGACGTTTAGAATTGAATATAACAAGTTGCAAAGTTTCCGCCTAATCAACACACATTTAATTTTAAGTTAGCGTCTCATGGGTACATGTTTCGGAATTTATGTCAATTCCTTCTTCAGCCTATATTAATGTCAAGGGCTGAAGAAGGAATTGACATAAATTCCGAAACATGTACCCAAGAGACGCTAACTTAAAATTAAATGTGTGTTGATTAGGCGGAAACTTTGCAACTTGTTATATTCAAAATACTGTATTATGTGTACTTGAGTTTGAAGGTTGTTGTGAAGAACCATTAGACCTACTTAATATCCAATAACATCATCATATTTGTCGTTCTATTGTACGTTAGTTCATGTAGGTTTGGAATTTAAAATTTATATTTTAATATTTTTTATCACAGTTGGAACACAAAAAGTGCTTGTTTTTAAGCGTGTTTCAACCATACGTCACATTTAAAGTTTATTATTTCAGAAACCCGACATCAGATAGAATCCAAATTTTAACACAATATACATTGGAATGTTTTATAACTGGTTTATTAATTTCAAAATTTTGTGTGTACAAGAAACAAAGTTGTTATCATTTTTGTAAGATAACATTTTCTCGGCTCGGGCTGGTTGGAAAATGTAGTTCTTGGTCGCATTGTAATCCTCATACATCAAAAGGTTATGCTGTATGACTCTGAAATACGTACATTAATTAACTTATTTTATATCAGTTTGTATTTCTACGGGAAAACAAAACACATGGTCCCGCAGCTAGCCGATAAGGAGAAAGCTGTAAAGCGTTGCAAGGATGGAGCCCATCAGGCGTCATGTCGGCCTCACACGGAAGTCATGGGCTGCATCTCGGCAATGCTGTACAGCTTTCTACGTATCGGCTAGCTGCGGGACCGTGTCTTATTTCCCCGTACATATACAAACCGATATAAAATAAGTTAATTAATTTACGTATTTCACAGTCATAGTAAAATGTAATGTTGTATCTGAAATGAAATTGAAAATGTGATAATTTTTACGAGGGAAGTACCCCAGCTCGAACGGCTAAAACGGACTGGCAGTGCGCTTAACATACGAAGATATGTCTGTTCTACTACCCATCACGGGCATTTATCTGTAAAACCCCGCATTAGTGTACAATCAATGTTTGGAAGTTACGGCGTCCAACAATTGCAGAAAAACAATTCGCAACAGAAAGTACCATGAAACAGGCAATTCGGACCATTATATTAACAAGAAACAGATGTGGTGCAGTATCATCCGGCAAAAGGCTGAACACTTGCTAACAACAAGAAATCTTAACACATGCAGTACCGTGTTGACATAGTCATCTTTCCCACAATAGAAGATACTGTGTTGTCCTTCATACGACGTCGAAGTGGGAATGTGGAGTTGCAATGAAGTGATTAAAACACAAAGGAATGGAACAGTATGCACACTTAACAAGGGCAACATGTAGACATACTCCATTATTCACAATGTTCCTGCATTGCAACAGTCCAAACTCAAATGCCACGGTGATCACATTATCACATACTCAGATGGCGCTGGCGACCGAACATGTACTTTTACAGATGAATGGCATTGATAGCTATTGACATAGGTACAACTGTATACTTTAAACCCACTTTCAGTCGGTTTTCGCCGTTCGAGCTGGGGTACTTCCCTCGTTAGTACGGTAAATATTATAAACATGGTTCTTGAATTCTAAGCAATCTTTATGTTAGTTTCCTATTGTGGTCAAAATGACTATTGCCATCGTTCTAGTGTTAATTTTTCCTTTTATTCCGAATGACAATAATGAAATTTTAAACTACCGGTATGCTTCTTTAAACGGTAAAACTTAATGAATTCTACTAGGAAGAAAAAAGTAAATAATTAACCTTGTTTTCCTCAGAATGATGGAAGACAGTTCATTCCAATGAGTGTTTCAAGACATATGTTGCCAGAAACAGTCAATGATGGAAGACAGTTGATTCCAACGAGTGTTTCTAGACATATGTTGCCAGAAACAGTCAATGATGGAAGATAGTTTGATTCACACGAGTGTTTCTAGACATATGTTGCCAGAAACAGTCAATGATGGAAGCTAGTTTGATTCACACGAGTGTTTCTAGACATATGTTGCCAGAAACAGTCAATGATGGAAGACAGTTGATTCCAACGAGTGTTTCTAGACATATGTTGCCAGAAACAGTCAATGATGGAAGATAGTTTGATTCACACGAGTGTTTCTAGACATATGTTGCCAGAAACAGTCAATGATGGAAGATAGTTTGATTCTCATGAGTGTTTCTAGACATATGTTGCCAGAAACAGTCAATGATGGAAGATAGTTTAAAGAAAAACGTTAATGATACACGCCGTGACCAGAGACAAACAGAAACGACACCTGCTAGATCAAAGAACATCATTGATGCTTCAGGCCATGAGCAGAGACAAGCGGAGAAGACCTCTGCCGGACAGGCGAAGAACATGAACGACAATAACTGCGAAGTGGATCATTCTAATGCACATATTGCATCTAGTCGGCCGTGCTCCAACTGTAATGGTTATTAATGCCCCTAACTGTTGGGTGAGAAATGTAACTGTTTACCTTTGCCTAAGCTATGTTGTTTTAATGGGCGCCAAGACCTCAACGCAATGTTGAAATCTAAATTTGTATTTAACAACGTCTAGCTCTGGCAGAACACCTTCAAGACTCTATTCACTCAGATCGTGGTATGATTTGATCATTAACCCAACAAACAATTGTATCAGGAGAAGGAATTGGTCTATATCTAATGCTACCTACTGAAAGCAAAGATTGCATTGTAAAAGAAATGAATTTATTATATAAAACAAGAATAGCAAAATTAATAATAATAATAAGTTTAAAATTTAAATTGGAGCATTGTGATTTTAATATTACCGATAGAAAATTACGTGAAAACGGAGTTTGATAAATTGATTTTACTCTTATTTCCAAGCTATGAAGTTACTGAAATATGAAATGTAAAACAACGAGAAATGAGAGATTGCGTATTTCTGCGTCATTTGCGCTTACCACTGGAAATTGCCAAAGCATTTCCCTCGTACTTGATGATGCTGTGTGCTTCCCACAGTCTCCTGGACGTCGTCATCTCCGTCGAAATTTGATGATATTCTGGTAGATTAGATAATTCTATGCTCCGTACATCGGACCCAAACACTCGTATAACCACACTGGTTAAGTTTTACCAAAGTTAGTCTTCCACTCCACGGAACATCGGAGCGACACGCACTTGCAACCGTACTCGGCAAGTTCTACATAGATAGTTACTAACTCCACTGAACATCGGAGCGACACGCACGCGCACCCATACTCCTCAAGTATTTCACAGATAGTCGCTAACTCCACCGAACATCGGAGCGACACGCACTTGCAACCACACTCCGCAAGTTCTACACAGATAGTCGCTAACTCCACCGAACATCGGAGCCACTCGCACGCGCACCCATACTCCTCAAGTATTTCACAGATTGTCCTCGTTCCACGGCGCGTCGAACGATATATGCACCTGTCGGCTCCCCCACTCTTCAGCCGACTCCTAGCTTACGTCGTCGCCACTGATTGGCTGAGCACGCCGCGCGATCTTCCCCTTCTCTGGGTCATTACTCTCGGCGGGAGGGTTCCGTTCCAACAATTCGCCTTTCCTGGACGATGCGAGCCCGCTTGCGTAATACTTCCCGACAGGATTAAGCTTGTATTTGAAATCCCAGTGAGTCACGTCTCTCGATATACCCTAACTGACGAAAACTCCGTAAAATTCCGTAATCAGATAATTTTCTATGATATCGTCGTTCATAATAATTTGCTTGATAGCGTTTTCTAAGACATAGAAAACCTATCTGTATGCTACTAATTTTTATAAAATGCTCCGAAAATATCTAAATAATAATTATAATAAATTAATAATAATAATAAATTAACATGAAAAATTCTCTTGGCTGAACAATTTGCCGCGTAAATAAATATAGAATGGCTTCCTACTGACTTATGCCAGTTGCATAAAAACCCCACGAAAAACACGTTACATATTCGCCTCGGATCATCGGATGATTTACCGTGACGACGGTCCATTATCCGATTATCCCAGACACGTTAATAAACCCCATCCAAAATACATATTACATAAATGAAATCTCCCTAAATTACAGATATATACACTCATAATTTTTCTTCACGCACTTTGCGTCAAAGTTTGTTGTCACTATGGATTGCACTTTGCAACCAGTCCAATATTTCTCATATAAAATAGTGTTCCACGGATATTTCCGCCTCTCAAATTCCTCTATGTTGGAGAAATAGACATAATTAATGTGTGAGCACTATGTATTTATGATGTCATATCACACGCATTGAAGGTGTTCTGATATATTTATATCACCATAGAACTTCCTAATTTCACTGGAGGTCCCTTCCTTATGGTGAAATTTAATCTCACTTATCACTGAGCACTCGATCACACTATTGTGGCAGCGCCTCGTGACCATAATACTTAATCTCTCTTTAAAGTAGATTAAATTAATATTGACTTCTGAAAAAAAAAACGGTAAATGCGCATTACATATAACACCAAATATTTCTGTGCCGTAATCGCCCTGTCTTGTTAAGTTCCCGTAGACCATATTCTACTTAATACTAGTTCTCAACACAGACCATTTCTCCTCACACAAATAATACCTTTGTACAAATTACCTTAAATTACACACTTACAAATCTTACATGGCGAGGCCGTAAACAGAAATCACGTGTGCTGATATGTATGAGTTTCATGAAGGACTGTCTCGCCTTCTGATGGCCCATCTTTTGCCTCGTGGTCGCCTTAAGCAAAAATACCCTGTTCAAGCGCTCACCCATCTCTTGGAGGCAAATGGGAATTCACCAGCGCTACCAAATTCTGGCCTTGGTGTATCGAGACATTTTAGTGCTCAAGAGCATCCGACAATCCCGTCATATTTCCCTGTACCTTAAAAACTCTCATTTACTTACATACTACCCCCCTGTGTGACTTCTGATACGCCTGCCTGGAAGACCATCTCCTCCCACGCACCAAATACCACACTTACTCATCTGATAGGCTGGCTCGCCCGCTAAACACACTCACTTTATGACACATATTTTCGTAGACGATGTATATTATACGTCCCGTATAATCTGTTTCCCTTACTATCCTCCAGCACATATGCTGTTTTTCCAATACGTTTGGAAACTATAAATGGGCCCTCGTAGAGATAAAAGAACTTGGACATGACTTTCTCTAGCTTATTTGACTGTTTCGGCACTCTAAGTAAGACTCTGTCTCCCGGCTCGAATAGGTCAAATTTAGTTTCTTTTTGTTGGCGAATTCTCTTTTGTGCTGACTTAGATAAATTCTGTTTTGCCAACTGGACAATGTAATCCATCCCCGGTTGCTTACCCTCATTTAATCCCAACACCCTCGCTAGTTCATTTTGTGGTCTTTTTCCGAAGTGAACTTCGTATGGCGTCAATTTCGTGCTCTCATGCTGGACAGAATTCAGCCAAGTCTCGACCTTGGGAAGATGTCCAACCCAGGCCGCATGCTTGTCATGCACTAGAGTCCGAAAAAGACGAGCCACTTCCCTTAATGGACGCTCTGCAGAATTACCCTGAGGGTACCTTACAGAGGAATGAACGTGTGTTATACCAGCTTCCTGCATACTGGTTCTCCATTTCTTTGCAGTAAACTGTGGTCCACTGTCAGATAGTATCCTGAGAGGAATGCCAAACTCAGGTACATACTTATTAATGATCAGACGGCTACACGCTAGTCCCGTGGCTTTCCTTAGCGGATATAGCTTGACATACTTACTAAAAGCGTCAATAACTATAAAAATGTACTCGTAGCCGTACTGTCCTTTAACGATCGGGCCAAATAAATCCACACACAGTAGTTCGCCGGGACTACTGGTGAGAACAGCAGATCTCTCCCCCACTAAATATTTAACTGGATATTTACTCCTTTGACAGGTGTCACACTTAGCTAAAATCCTCCTAACATCCCTTCCCATTTTATTCCAAATGAAGTCACGACCAATTTCATAGAAGACCTTGGCAGCACCAAAGTGTCCTAATTCCCTATGAATGAACCAAATTAGCTCCTCCCGCAAAGTGGCAGGAACACATATTGCCCACCGATTATTCCTACATTTCCTTGCAAGAAGCCCATCCTGCATCTTGTACGTGAACCGTCCTACTTTCACATACTCTTCTTCACCTATTTCCAACCTAGCCAGTGGCTCCTTTAACTTAACATCATCACGTTGCTCCACTAGCATATTTCTCAGTGTCTGTAACGATGCCCTGTTGCTACTGTCCACACATGCACATATTAAAATACCGTCCTCTGCTTTAACCACAGGATAATCCCTACATAAATTAGTGTCCCTCGATAGCATGTCTGCAAGAATGTTATCTTTACCTTTAATATATTTTACTGTGAATTCGTATTCCTGCAGAGCAAGAATCCACCTACTAACTCTGTTAGAACTGAGTTTACAAGTTCTCATATACAGTAATGCATGGTGATCTGTGTGGATCTCAAATTTCCCCCCTACTAAATACATTCTAAATTTCCCTAAACTGAAAACAATACCTAAAAGCTCTAACTCAGTAATCGTGTACCTTTTCTCTGCTGCTGTCAGTCCTCGCGAGGCTAAAGATACAATGCACAGATTACCCTCATCATCTTTCTGACATAATACTCCAGCAATGCCTATATGTGAAGCATCTGTCATAACCACATATTCCTTATCTTTTAACGGATATTTCAGCACTACAGCTTTCTCAAAACCTTCCTTCAGCGCTCTAAAAGCCTGATCATGCTTGGACTCCCATCTCCACCGAGTCCCACTTTTAAGCAATTCCCTGAATGGTTCTACCATCCCTGAGTATTTAAGAACGAACCTCCTGAAAAAGTTGCAAATTCCCAGGTAAGTTTTTAACTGTTTAACATTCTGTGGCACCTCTGCGTTAAGTATCTTATTAACCCTACTTTCTTCTGGTGTTACACCTCTACTCGACACTCTATGACCTAAAAATGTCACTTCTGACTGACAGAATGACGACTTAGACAGCTTCAAAGTGAACCCTGCCTGATCTAACTTCTGAAAAACTATATCTAAATGACGTAGATGCTCCTCAAAACTGCGTGAACTAATTACCATATCATCTATGTAAATGGTTACAAACTCTCCTGTGTCATCCCCTAATGTGATGTTTAAAGCCCTAATTAAAGCTGCTGAACTACTCTTTAACCCATAAGGTGTTCTACAAAATTGATAAAGGTTATATTTATGACTAAAAGCTGTAAATCGTCTATCTTCGTACATAAGTGGCACTTGCCAAAAACTGGAACTCAAATCTACACAAGTGAAATACTTCTTCCCCTCAAATATTTGCATTAATTCCTCTATTGACATAGATTTCAGCTGATCTGAACTAATTCTACTGTTAACCAAACGAGCGTCTAAACAAATACGAACAGTGCCGTCGGTCTTGGGTACCGTGATCAAAGAATTAACATATGGACTGTTAGAGTGCTCAATAATCCCATCTTCAAGCATCTGATTAATTTGTGCCTCAACTGCACTCTGATAAGCGAAAGGTACAGGATATCTATGTCCTGTGAATACTGACCTATCAATAACGTTCAATGAATGTGTATAGCAATTGGCCATACCAATGCGATCCTCAAAAACTCTCCTATTACACAATAACACATCATAGAGCCGAACACACTGTTCATCCTCCATATTTCCCTGAAATGCAGCCTCACGTAACGAGTCCTCTAGACTTCCGTTCGTAATCACACTGCCCACAAAACATGGAGAACCCCGCTCTACGGCTGGCGATATCTCATTTAAAGTACAAATCACACCTACAATACTACTTCTCTGAATTTGGTCATTGAACGCTACTTCTACTTCAGAATCTCCCCATTTAAATTTCAATCTCCCTACATCATAACATAAGTTACCAGACACTCTACTTAGCCACTCTGAACCCAAGATAACACTGAATACTAAATTTGGAATTACAAGGCAAATCTGCTTCTCTACATGATTATTAATTTTAATGTCTACTAAAACTTGCTTAGAAATTACTTTAGACCTCTTCCCAACAGCTGTGATAACAAAAGTGCTTTTAATTGGCATCTCCTCAAAATTTACTCCAGTTCCTTTCATTTTATCATAAAATGCACTACTTATGCAACTCTTCATACAACCACTATCAATTAAAACATCTGTGTACGCCTCGGACACGTTAAATTTAACTATGGGGCTCTTACTAACCACTTCCTGAATAATACCTTCATCATTTAGTTCATGTAATAATTCATTTCTTACATTTAGGTCATAGGGTTCCTGTATAATTGTATGGACAGGGCATGCTACAGACTCAGATTCTGACCTTACTTCGCAGCCTGGTTCGCGTTTAAAGAACCTCTACAGCTGGCCGTAGTACTATTAACTACTGAACTGGTCTGGTTGTTCTGGGCTGTGTTGTCATTGTTTGGCTGTATATTACTACCACTAGGCTGTCCTCTTCCTTGACCCCTATTCTGGTTGTAATTATTGTCATTATAATTTCTCCCTTGATTTCCCCTGAAATCATTGTTCCTCCCTTGATACTGATTACCATAGCCATTTCCTCTGTTCTGATTTAGCTGATTATTATTATTTCTATTTTGAGCGTTGGCCCCTTCGCCACCGTTCCCTTGAACTTCCTGATGCCTGGCCTCGTTAGGTCTATTATTATTATTACCCTGGTTCCGATTGAAATTGTCCTCATAACCCCCTCTCCCTAGTGCATCAAATGTGCTTAACAAATTTTCTACTTGTGATATAGTCTTTACATTCTGGATACAAGCAGCCTCCTTGATCCTATAGGGAAAGTGCCTAAGTAGCAACCTTACCACATCACTTTCCTCCTTCAAGCCATCCAGATATTTACACACTAATACCTGCCCTAAAAAGTATTCGGTCATGGTGGAGCTTCCTTTAGGGTTATATTTACCACACACTACTCCCTCACGATGCTGCGACTGAATAACCTCATTCCAGAACTTTTCACAGAATTTCATTTTAAAATCATTGATATCAGTAAACTTGTCTCTGTAGACAGCAAACCAATTCCTCGTTTCCCCCACAAACACTTGTTCTAAAATTTCAACTACCTGGCACCACTCAATACTACCATTTTCCAACCTCTCCCCGAATTTATTTTCTATAGTGTTCATGAACTACATTGGGCACCCCTGTCGATTGCTGAACTTACCCAGTTCTACCTCCCTGTGTGTGCTATTCACAAAAACTGGCCTATTCTGACTATTTTCTTGCCTGATCCTAGCTTTTAATTTCAATTCTAACTCTGCGATTTTCTCCTCAGCCTTCCTCTCAATACTGTTTACTGTTAATTTAATGTTTCCTTCTGATTCTTCTACTTTATCATATAGCTTTGCTTGTTTCTCCTCAATCTTGCTAATGCTCTCTCTATTACTTTCTCTTAAATCATTTACTTCTGCAACTATTTGCGAGTGGACTTTCTCAATTCTACCCCCCAGCTGTTCCTTAACCTCTTTAGTTGCTACCTGAATTTTGTCAATTTCTCCCCCCAATTGCTTTTTGACCTGCTGTGTTTCCAGTTGCACTAGTTCTTTTAAATTTTCAGCCTGTGTATTGATTCTAATTTCTAACTCCTCCTGTACTTTTCCTAATTTCTTGTCTACATCTGCAATGATCTCTTTAACCTTCTCTTCCATTACTCCTCTGATTTCTCCTCTAATCTGCTCCATTTTCACACTAATTTCCTTGTTGTTCTTATCTAATTTTGCATTATTCTGTTCTAATTTTACATTTAAAGCTTCTGTACTTTCTTTATTTTCCCTACTGTTTTGTTCTAATTTTGCATTATTCTGTTCTAATTTTGCATTTAAGGCATCACTACTAACTTTGTTCTGATACATGAACTCGAGAAGTAAAGTTTTTAATTCTGGTTGGCCGCCTACACTCCCTGTTTCAGTATCGGGATTTACCTCCGCTACCCCGGTACTACCATCACTCGACATACTGCTCGTATCATCACTCTCCAGTTGATGACCACTACGTAACCTCATCTGTCTTTCTTTGTCATCCCCCATAATGATATACACTGATAAAGACAAATAACCCCCAAAATACAGGCACAGAAATATATACCCTTCTCCTTCCACAAATGTTATTAGGTTTTCATCCCCACGTTGGGCGCCAAATGTAATGGTTATTAATGTCCCTAACTGTTGGGTGAGAAATGTAACTGTTTACCTTTGCCTAAGCTATGTTGTTTTAATGGGCGCCAAGACCTCAACGCAATGTTGAAATCTAAATTTGTATTTAACAACGTCTAGCTCTGGCAGAACACATTCAAGACTCTATTCACTCAGATCGTGGTATGATTTGATCATTAACCCAACAAACAATTGTATCAGGAGAAGGAATTGGTCTATATCTAATGCTACCTACTGAAAGCAAAGATTGCATTGTAAAAGAAATGAATTTATTATATAAAACAAGTATAGCAAAATTAATAATAATAAGTATAGCAAAATTAATAATAAGTATAAAATTTAAATTGGAGCGTTGCGATTTTAATATTACCGATAGAAAATTACGTGAAAACGGAGTTTGATAAATTGATTTTACTCTTATTTCCAAGCTATGAAGTTACTGAAATATGAAATGTAAAACAACGAGAAATGAGAGATTGCGTATTTCTGCGTCATTTGCGCTTACCACTGGAAATTGCCAAAGCATTTCCCTCGTACTTGATGATGCTGTGTGCTTCCCACAGTCTCCTGGACGTCGTCATCTCCGTCGAAATTTGATGATATTCTGGTAGATTAGATAATTCTATGCTCCGTACATCGGACCCAAACACTCGTATAACCACACTGGTTAAGTTTTACCAAAGTTAGTCTTCCACTCCACGGAACATCGGAGCGACACGCACTTGCAACCGTACTCGGCAAGTTCTACATAGATAGTTACTAACTCCACTGAACATCGGAGCGACACGCACGCGCACCCATACTCCTCAAGTATTTCACAGATAGTCGCTAACTCCACCGAACATCGGAGCGACACGCACTTGCAACCACACTCCGCAAGTTCTACACAGATAGTCGCTAACTCCACCGAACATCGGAGCCACTCGCACGCGCACCCATACTCCTCAAGTATTTCACAGATTGTCCTCGTTCCACGGCGCGTCGAACGATATATGCACCTGTCGGCTCCCCCACTCTTCAGCCGACTCCTAGCTTACGTCGTCGCCACTGATTGGCTGAGCACGCCGCGCGATCTTCCCCTTCTCTGGGTCATTACTCTCGGCGGGAGGGTTCCGTTCCAACAATTCGCCTTTCCTGGACGATGCGAGCCCGCTTGCGTAATACTTCCCGACAGGATTAAGCTTGTATTTGAAATCCCAGTGAGTCACGTCTCTCGATATACCCTAACTGACGAAAACTCCGTAAAATTCCGTAATCAGATAATTTTCTATGATATCGTCGTTCATAATAATTTGCTTGATAGCGTTTTCTAAGACATAGAAAACCTATCTGTATGCTACTAATTTTTATAAAATGCTCCGAAAATATCTAAATAATAATTATAATAAATTAATAATAATAATAAATTAACATGAAAAATTCTCTTGGCTGAACAATTTGCCGCGTAAATAAATATAGAATGGCTTCCTACTGACTTATGCCAGTTGCATAAAAACCCCACGAAAAACACGTTACACAACGTACAGGTCCTGTCATCTAGTGGACTTGCAAGTAATCCCAACAGCCAACTCATGGCCTACAACATGGCCTACGTACATCTCCCGACGGCTGTTGATAAAAGCCCAAGGGAACAAGGGATACCAAAGGTGCAAGGAAAAGACCACATAGCAGTTTTAAAAAGAAGCATGGAATACGTAATGGACTTTCTATCGAACAAATTAAATACAGCGATAGGAGAGAAAATCAACCAAAGTCTAATCTGCAATGCTGCCATAACGGAAGCAGCGTTTCATAGCGACAGCGATAACACATGCAACACAATAAACGGAGAAAACGAAAATGTATCAAGTTGGAGGCTAAATCAGCTCACAGGGAAGGAAAATGAAAGGCATCTTGAAACGAGGATCAGTAGCCGCCCAAAGGACAAATACCCTGAGAAATCGGGCGAGAGCGAAGACAATTCCAGGGAGGAAACTGAGTGGAGAGACGTAGCCGCGAGAAGACGAAGACAAAATCCAATCCAACTTAGGACTGCTACTGAAACAAAGGATACGTGTACTACAGCTGAAGAAAACATTGGACCCACAACCACAAACGGCATCACCCATCATGGTAACAGGCAACTTAGGGCAGCTTCCAAAGACAGGTTCCCGGCTCCTAAGAAAGAACTGGAACCAAATCAAACAGATTGAAACCCACGAGCAAGCTCAAGTGGCTATTCATCGGTAGGTTGGATGAATCCACAACAGCAGAGGATATAACCGAATACATGACAGAAAAAGGCATATCGACCGTCAAAGCCTGTGACGAGTTGAGAACCCGTGGTCGATCGAAAGCATTCAAGATAGCAGTAACTGCAGATGAGATGGACAAAATCGACAGAGAAGATTTCTGGCCGGAAGATATCACTTTTCGCCCCTACATGTTCTCATAACCAACAACAAACCACCCGGACCATAGAGATAACCACCTGGAATGTTGAAAGAATAATATCAGAACTGAGGGTATTACCTGACAATACACTATTCGAAGAAGATGTTCTATATTCGTATTTGTCATGGTTCCGTATTGATTGAACAATTATGCACTAAGAGGGGGAAAGGTTCCGCCTGATCAATACAACGTAAATCACATTTAAAGGGTTGTATTAACACCCTTGTGGTACATGTTTCGGGTCCTTATTATGGCCCCTTCATCAGCCTCAAAACAACAATAGATATAAATATCATCAGTATCATATAGGATTCAATAAAGGTAAAATCTAACATGAAATGTATGAATGACATGAATGAAAATGAAACATATTAAATAATTATGGGTAATTGTGGTGAAACATATGAAAAAACATATCATAGATGGGGACATAAAACTATTACGTACAAGACAAAGATTAAAAACACATTAAAATAGCAAGTTGCAAATACAAGCACTTCTGGTGCATGTCGAATAATGTCTTGCAAAGTTCGTATTGGAGTCCTATATTATAACACAGTGCTTGATCCAATTCTGCTTCCGTTCCAGGCGGAACCTTTCCCCCTCTTAGTGCACAAGATGTCCTAATCTTCTGCGAAACGTTTCTAACCAGCACACGCCTTAGCAAAACCGTGTAACATGATCCTACTTATTGTATGGCCTTTGGCTGTAATAAATTATAGTACCATGGAAGATAGTTTGATTCTCATGAGTGTTTCTAGACATATGTTGCCAGAAACAGTCAATGATGGAAGACAGTTGATTCCAACGAGTGTTTCTAGACATATGTTGCCAGAAACAGTCAATGATGGAAGAGAGTTGATTCCAACGAGTGTTTCTAGACATATGTTGCCAGAAACAGTCAATGATGGAAGATAGTTTGATTCACACGAGTGTTTCTAGACATATGTTGCCAGAAACAGTCAATGATGGAAGATAGTTTGATTCTAATGAGTGTTTCTAGACATATGTTGCCAGAAACAGTCAATGATGGAAGACAGTTGATTCTAATGAGTGTTTCTAGACAAGAGCAAAATAGAGAAGAGCAAAATACAGGCCAGTAAGATGAGGTTCTTGAGAAGCAGTATTGGAGCTACAAAGATGGACAGAATAAGAAATGAGAGGACCAGAGAATTAATGAAGGAGGAACCATTACAGGATGGTATAGAGAAATCTAGACTTAGATGGTATGGATATGTAAAACGAATGGAGGAGAAGAGGATACCCAGGAGGGTACACGAGACGAAGTGGGAAGGAAAGAGACCAAGAGACAGGTGGCTGAAGGGGGTGGAAGAAAGAGTGAAGAAGAGAGGAGAAGACTGGACAAGGGTGGAGGCTGAGAGATGGTGGGAAGACAGAAGACGCTGGAGAGGCTTGTG
This sequence comes from Meconema thalassinum, assembly GCA_946902985.2. Taxonomy (NCBI): domain Eukaryota; kingdom Metazoa; phylum Arthropoda; class Insecta; order Orthoptera; family Tettigoniidae; genus Meconema; species Meconema thalassinum. The sequence continues at coordinate 8,851,687 of OY714911.1, read as the reverse complement.
TTCCAAACAGACCCGGCCAGTGGCTGGAAACTGTGCAAGTTGATGATGATGATGTTGCCAGAAACAGTCAATGATGGAAGATAGTTTGATTCTCATGAGTGTTTCTAGACATATGTTGCCAGAAACTGTGATAGTCAATGATGGAAGACAGTTTCATACCCTTTCTGGCCTCGAACAAGTGGTGGGGTTGAACGGCAAAATGGAACTTTCTGAAAAGCTATATTACTAAGAAGAAATAAGTACAACAAACCTGTGCATGTTTAGACACCCAGTGCCGCAGTACATTTAGCACTCTCATAGTGGCAGCAGTGGACATAACTGATTCTTTTCGCCTGCGCTCCCTGCAGCTGCCAGATCTCAAACTAGCATCCCCAACACTACAGCGTCCAGAAGGGCCAACAATGCTTCCTTTAGATACTGGTGTGGTGTGGTCACGGGGGTTGCTGGATGCTGATGTGGCAATGGCAAAGGCAGCAGCCGCGGTCGAAGTGCTGCTCCTAGAAGTCACACAGTTAGTTAAACGGTGCCCATCAATTTGACTATGGTATACCTATGTGTGGTGCGATGAGGCCTCTACTGTGCATCTTAACAAAACACACATATACTTACTACACACCAAGAAACATACAGATCGAAAGAAAGAAACTCAAATAAAAATAGATGAGAAAATAAATATTTCTGGAGCACTAAGCTTTTTCTCTTGACATCAATTTAAAATCATCTCGTCCTCACACTCATGAAACAGGAAACTGCGGCTGGCTGGGTCTTAATTGGAGAGTTCATTATTGTGGTGCTAATGCTATTGGAACATAATATGCGCTGACTAGTGTCTCTTCACCCCATACTACTGTAGTTATCCAAAATTCCAGTAAATTAGTCAAGCTGAGAAGTGAGGTAGTTTGCCACTACTTTCCTCAGTGAGCCACTGGCTTCAATCTAATCAATGACTGAGACATCAGTGAAGAGCTACAAGCTGTTACATACAGTACTGACACCTACTGAACCCCAACGTGGCAGCACAATGCAGAGGACTCAGCTCCAGGGTTCCCAATTTAATGCTTTGTCACTATATCTGGCGACTATTAAATATATGAAGAATAAAATTTTTCAATTTCCTCCTATTCAATACTTTAATTTGTTACAACATTTCAGGGGTACATGTTTCAAGTCCGGTTTCTTTTGGACCCTTCTTCAGCCCACAAACTTATATATAGAGCCCATCTAAACACAAAAAACATCGAAATCTTTACGATGACATAAAAATGCACATACATAATAAATGGTTAAAAACACTGCAACAATATCTAAAAATCTAAAAAAAGAAACCGGACTTGAAACATGTACCCCTGAAATGTTGTAACAAATTAAAGTATTGAATAGGCGGAAAATTGAAAAATCTTATTCTTCATAATTGCTGTCAATACGGAACCTGAAATGAATAATATTTCTAATATTAAATATATAGAAGATTCTTTTAGTTCTTTCTTGTTAGACATTTAGTGACTTTTTCACATTCATATTGGAGGCAGGAATACTTATTTCTCTATTTATAATGTAACAATCCGGACTTTTGGCAGTAAGTTTTGCTTTGTTTCGTTGGGTTAAGTTGGCGATACAGTTACGCCTGCCAGAAAGCAGATACTAATTGTCAGGTTTGTTAACTTTTCTGGTGGCATTGCAAGTGTTTAATAGGAGTGTCGTTAAATTATTATTTTTGTGTTTAATTATATCGAGTGCAGCGGATATCCTTCCCAAGTTTAGGTTATATCTGTATGTAAAGTAGTCTTGACGATAGGAAATCTTGTTCATTTTATTTTACCTGCTTATTTCACGGTGGCAGCTAAAATTGTGTCAAAGCTGTATTGCGGGTCTTGTACAATTACATAGTTAAATACAGTGATTCTGAAACTTAGGCCTATAACATAAAATATGCAGTGTCTATACTTGCAACGTTTGAACAATTTGATTGCAAATTTTGAATTTACTGGCACCACCAAGATCATTATTGCCAGCCGCCACTGATATCCCGGTAGGCTACTTCTAATGTTCTTTAAATTTAAATACAGTACAGTATATAGTACAGTGAGTCTCTCTCACAACTTGGCCAGCCGGCGTGCCCAGCTTATCTATCTCCCGTTGACTCATCACTGCTCGCTCGGCATAACATAGCACTTCTCTCACTTTATCCGTGCTTGACAAGAGATAACAATTAAAATTAAGAAAATAACAATTAATTGAATAATGTTTTAGATCCCTTATTTGGGGGTGGATCTAAAAGGGAGAGTTGCTGTACTAATTTATGAGTTTGTGCCTAAATAAGGGTAGCTCCCCTTGACAGGGCAAGCTGACCAGTGTAGTGTGTTGTGGTGTGCTAGGAACTAGGGGGCGTTCCTATAAAGACTGTAAATGTGGTTTAAGGGATGTAGCCTTAGCACGCGGGTCGGTGTACTAGTCGCCCAGCCGGCTACTTATTATATAATCACCTTGCTAGTGTCAGCGGTTCGGCACGCGCTTCAATTGAGCACGCTAGCCGCTGTGAGGAATACAAGGACGTCTGAGTTGGCGTTATTACTACGGTGTGTCACGTCCGACTGTGACGGGAGTAAGGAAGGACGTGGGGACGTGAAGAAGAGTGTAGATCAGTAATGCAAGTGTAAGAGACTGACCAAGTGTTTATTGGTCAGCAATGAGTAACTGTTAGTCCCTTTTAAGGGATCTTGTGATGTTATAATGTGAGTACAAACTGTGGGTGTTAGGTTACAAAAATAGGATTCTGAACACTGACTGACTGACTCACCTCGGTTGACACTGTCGTTAGCCTCCGGCTGTCTCGTCGAAGCACTGATGATGGAGAGATTCTCGTGACCCACTTAAGGCACCTTTTATACCTTTAGCCTCTGTTCTGTCAGCGCGTTGTGGCATAGTTGAACCAGTTTGTAGTATGTCGCTGTGTGTCATAATTACGCAAGGGTTGAGCTGCTTTATGGAGTAGCCAGCTGCCCTTATAGTATTGATGGATATTGGGTAGGCTTTTAAAGGGTTGCCTTTTATGAGATTTAGACAGATGATGGGGGGGATGATCTCTAAGGGGTGCATACCCCTTGGGTATTGTACAAGCCTCTTCCTCCATTTGGTCGCGTCCTCGCGACCGGGAAGGGCACTTGGGGTTGGGATGTTGTCGTAGTAGTTTTTGAATCCCCCTCGTCTCTTCTGGTGGTGGCGTCGTAAGCGTCGTCGTATGGAACGGGTGTCGTCGTGCAGAAGTGTAGGTGTGCGGTCAGCCCGTGTTCAGAGGGGAGGGTTATGGGGTGTACATAGATATATATGTATATAAATTTTACATTGCATGGTGAAATGTGCATTAACATTGTTGAATAAAGAAAATAATTGCTATTGAGGCACAATCGCCATTGCCGTTGTCGGCATAAAAAAGAAAAAAAACATGGTTATACATGGTTACATAGTTGTGCAGGGAGGAAAAACCCAGGGCCGAACGGATGATTGCGTCGTCCGCCCTATCTTGGGGAAAAAGTGCTCCCCGCAATAAAGAAGATAGGAGAGAATAGAAAAAAATGGGTGTTCCAGGGTATAATTTAAAGGAAATATTTAAAATGTATTTATTGGTGTGGGATAAAACGGAACACCCTGACAAATGGGGAAGTTAGAAGAGAGAAAAATGAAAGAAAACAATTCACAGACATTGGTTACGTGTTACCTTAGCAAACGAAACAAAACAAAACAAAAATATAGACATCGTGTACACGTGAACTTGATAAACAGACAAAAATATTATGTTGCGATGCTGACATTTAGGAATTTCCATTGGAATAATTGCCCGTGGGCGCATGAATATGTATGTAGTTTACTCTTTAAAATTATGAACTACAATGACCTTATGTCTACTTAAGCGCGCTAAACCCTTATAATTCTAGTTTTTATTTGGATCCTCGCGTGCACGCTACCTGTTTGTACGTACGCTTGCCGTATCACGGCTGATCCTATACGGCCACCTCTTGGCACGGTTGAGTGGTCGTACCGCTTGCAGTGTATTCTTAATACCTAGTCTGTGAAGCATCCTCTGTGGGTGAATGCTTGCACACTTGGCCATGAGGGTCGCCGCCACATGCCGGTTGCGCCCTCATCGCCGTAAGCTGCGTCGCATTTTGACGCTTCAAGTGTTTTTGTTTTATGTAGATCTGCCAGCAAGCTTGATGCCCCACAGGCATCATTCCCGCTGTGCAGATTATTGACGTGTAGCTGTAAAAAAAAATGTAGTGAGTGTGTAAGTGAGAATGAATGTTAAATGGAGGTTAGTATGCACAGGTATAATACTACAATAAGGGGGCATTAAATAGCATGTTGCTGCTATCTGGCAGCAAAATCATAATTACACGTGTCATATTCTAGGTGACAATGCCTGCAAAAAAAAAATGGAGAGGTTAACAAAACATTGAAATTCCCTATTCCATATGCCGCTTTCTGTGGCAGCGTTGCCACAGTCTGAAGCCCCTTTTTACCTGTGAAAAGAATGGCATGGTTATTATTACTCGATATATGGCCGGGCTTACCCTATATGGTGCCGTGACGTCATTTCCTAATGTGTTGTAGTATTGGGCTTACCCTGGCAACGAATTTGGGTCGCCAGGCGCCGAAATTTTACCTCAATATATGTATTAAAAAAAAATTGTCTTAAATGTAAGACTATGCTACATTATAATAACTTATCATGAGTTATCGGACTTACCCTGATGACGGATTTGTGGGTCATCAGGCGCCGAACGGCGTTCTCTTATACCACTTATTCTACTTATGGTATATATATAAAAAAAAACTACATCTAAGCCGAGAGGGTTGCCTTAATCTATGGCCGAAAGATGCTGTGCTGAATTGCAACAGTGTTCATTAAATTTGCTTAATCCTAGGTTGCGTGTCAAATGCAACCGTCTATAACTAAATTTGGCCTAGGACGATCGCCTGGGGCAATTAAATCCCCAGATCACCACCCGCACGAGCCCCAGAAACACCGGTTGTCTCTAGGGTCGCTAGATTCCGTCCCCTTAAGTCTAGTGTCGACGTCTATTACTAGGATTAATCTATCCGCGGGCGGCTTACGGTGCCACTAAGCTAACCGTTCCGCCCGCTGTAACTTCCTTGTCGTGCTCGTTTTGCCGTTCCGATTAGTCGTAGGTGAGCCGCCCACTTGGCTCCTGTGAGGGGCGCGCAATGCCCCATCTCTTAATGCCCTCTGACTGCCCGATGCGTCGTCATTTATGTGGGCATTGGACAGTGTGGTCCAATGGCATAATATCCTCCGGGAAGAAAGCGTCCGGGGAGTCCTCTTCGCCTGTTTCGGCCGCAATATTTGTATTCATATGTCCTCCGGGAAGTGAGCGTCCGGGGAGTCCTCTTCGCCTGTTTCGGCACTGCTGGGTTGGCCCACTGAACCCTTTTGAGTGCCCGCTATGCTACTCATTTAAGAACTCTGGCGACCCGTTGTCGTCCATTTACGTGGGCGCAGGACCGAATGAGCGCGTACATTCCATATATATATATTCATATTTCATTCTGCATTATTGATTACCGTCGTGGTCTTCACCTTCACCTCGCGGGGTAAGGACTTGTCGGATCTAGGATTGGTCCTGCTGAACCCTTGGATCCTGCTTCACTCCTGACGAATAGGAGTCTGACTCCCCGCCATGGAAGTCCTACTTACGTAAATTTAACTAACAGTCTAGTCATAATATGGTCGTCTCTAGGGATAGCTCCCGAGGCCGACGCGGAGTGAGCTATTTCTCCCGCCATTCTCAGAAAGTCTCCCTGCAGGTCTTGGCTTCGACGACCGTGGCTCAAAGTGGGTTTAGCATCCCTTCCTCCCAGGGGCGGTTTATGCGCACCTAGGATTCCAGAGCTTGCCCGACCAGGCCGCGAATGCTTTGACCTTACGTGGTTCGTCTATTTGGTCTAGTCGTCAGTAATTTGATTTGTCGAGCCAACTGGGGTAAGGGTTGTCATTACCTACCCCAGTTCTGCCCCTAGTGTTGTGCTTTTGACCTTTGGCTAACGCCGGTATCATCAGCCAGGGTGTTTCAGATTCCCTTTTTTTTTTTTTTTTTTAATATAGGTGTAACCTGTGTAAAAAGTGTCAAATGTAAAATACTTCCAGTGTGGTGGGCTGGTAAAACCTCTACATACGTAGACTACTTTAGGCTACCTGTGCTATATCAGCTTCTCCAGCGATAATGCTCTTTTTTAACCTTGATGGAGGTGTTAGTAGGGTCTGTGGCGTCAGGTACCCTGTTATTGTGATCTGGGGGTAGTTATCTGTAGAGTGGGTTAAAGCAGGGCAGGAGGAGGTTGCGCACTTCCGAATTCCGCGTTAGCGGCGGCCTGGAACCGGTTTTTGTGCTGGGATGCTCCTACAGTGAGTGGAACGGGGCAGGTAATTCCCGGGGTTGCAAAAAATAAAATAAAAATCCATGCCGGTCTGATATCAATATCCCCTGGTGAATGGATGGGATGTACATGCATGCGTCTGGATATGAGGCGTTTGCACTCATGTATGGATAGGTGTAGGTTGAGGCATAATACTAATATATTTCCCTCTCATGCGGGATGATTTAAATTTAAAAAAAAAATGGTTAGTATTTATTACTTATGGCCTCATCTCTCAGATGGAGATGTGCATTACGCTTAGTTGTTGTTGGCCGATGCACCCCTCTCATTCAGGTGATAGCGGTGGGGCTCAGGGCGTAGCATGCCCTTTCTGTAAACACATGAAGTTTACCAACCCTTATGTATACTTTGTAGTGTAGTGTAGCTGTTTATGGTCGTGTAGATGTGTTTGCGTTGTTTATGTCTGGACGTGAAAAGGTTATGGGAAGGGAGTAGAGTGGGACGCTGTTAGCATGTTCTCTTGTCATCCTCCCTTGGTCCATGTTGGTTTTCTATCCGCGCTTTGGGATAGCGAAGCTTCACGACCTACTCTGGTCCGTTATAGGGCTAAGTCCTAGTCGCCTGGAATGATTTGTTTCGGGACTAGGGTCGCAAAAAGAAGTTGTTAAGGGGAGGTCCCGTTTCCTCAAAGTCCCTATGTTCGCCCCTGATTGGTGAGCGCGTTTGTGTGTGTGTGTGTGACTACGCTCCGCTACACCACGCGGACGCCTGGTCTGCTGTAGGGCTAAGTCCTACTGTGTATATTGTGTATGGGTAGGAAGCGCCCGTGGCCTGCCAACGTCTTTACGAACGTGCTACTCTGGGCCTGCGACAAGTTTTGGTCTGTGACGTCTGCTTGTTGATAAATGCTTTCGCAGTGTTGAAAAATGTATAGTGTTATGATTGTTCTGCATTTGTTTATTCATGGTCACTGCCACTACACAATCGCGTTTTGTCATCGACAGTGTTGCAAAGTGGCTAAGTCTGCAAGTCATCAGTTTGTGTGTGTAACTTCAGGCCGGGATTTTATGTAGGTTAACCACTGTTGCGTGTTTTTCTGCACGTATGCCAGTGTGGTCATTGTGTTAAATTCCTGGCGGCCCGATGTGGTAATCCGCCCTGCTACTATTGCCGTTGTGTGGCCATTATTCCGTAAGACCGTTGTCTTACGAAATTTATATGTCTCTGTCTGGAAAGTCCATTTTCCCTGTCAAGTGTATTTCTGGAATTTTATGCCTGTCATTTGGCCGCAGGAATGTAGTATTATCTGTCTAAGCCGTTATATGGGCCAATTTTGGTGTGATTGGAAGGCCGCCTGCTTGTTTTTCCCTGGCGTGCAATTTTCTCTGGGGTTCGAACCCGTGTTCTATGTAATTCTCTGTGTTATATGTCTGCGTTGTTCATGTTCTGCGGGCATTCTGCCTGTATTTTGTTTGTGTTTCTCGTACCGAAAATACCGTTGTTTAGTTAGTTTTCGGTACGAGGTTTTTGTGTGTGGACATGGGTTCGAAGCCGGTTGTCTGTAAAGATTTGGTGGCCATTTCTGTGCCGCCTACACTATGGCAAATGGGCTGTGTGTTTTTCTATGCGCAACCCCTAGTATACCTTCCTGCGAGGAGTTTGCTTATTTTTGCCCTCTCCTCGTAGTGTAAATTTTGAAGATATAGGGTTCTTAGGTTGGCTATGAATGATTCCGTGCAGTGTGCTTTGGGAACTGTCGTCTGTAAGGCTCGCAGTTTATCACTGACGTCTGCTTTAATGCTGAGTATGAGGGTGTCGGGTTGCAATGTCTTGCGCGGTCGCTTGTTTATTTGTTCCGATAACGCTGTGTATCCGAACATGTGTTCTTAATCAGCCTGCTTTTCTGTTAGTGCTCTTCGCATTATAAAAAGGCAAGAGGGGAATTTTGTGGTTTAACGTGACCATTTCTAGAGATCGTGTGCCACGGGATTTCCGTTTTACTTGGAATCCAAACCACAGGCCATGGCATTTCACTTCGGAAATCTCATATGCATTGGCCGTCTGCAAAAGAACCTCCCATTGACTACACTTGTGTCCCCGAGTGTTGTGTTATGTATACCTATGTGTAAAATATATATATAGTTTATTTGGCCATTTTTCTTTCTTGGGCTAAATGTGTGAAACAAAAAAAAAAATTATTTATGCCCCGCTCTGCATTAAGAGAGCACATTGAAAGAAAATAATAGTAGGTGGCGTTAGTCTCTAAAAATTATGTCGTGAGCACTATGTGTTTGAAAAAAAATGGTGATTGGGACCTGAGTGTAGTATTTACCAATTTGGTAACGTGAGTACTACCGTAATCTGGTTACGTCTCAGGGGAATCTACCGACACTGTCTAGTACACCTTAGGAAGGCCATTGCCAGACGTAACTGATACCCTTGTATCCACGTCACGAGCAAAGCCAGTGCACTGTGGGAGTCAAACCTGCCTATCAAAGTAATTGTAACTCACCAAAATGACAGTGTCTCATCCCGGTGTGCAATTGGGCTTTTTAGTTGGTTAAAGCACACCTCCCAAAATTTTTTTTTTTTTTTTTGAAACTAGTTTGAGATTCTTAATTCTTGCCACACTTACGGCTTTCGCCCGCAACAGGAGAATCTATCAAACTGTGGAACCCTAACATAGAACGTTTAGTCATTTCTACTTAGAAAGACTCACTTAAGCTTTATGCTGTGATTTTATGCTTAAGTTGTGTTCAAAATATCTCTTTTTCGGCCTGAAGCCTGTTTGGCTTCCACTTGGCTTAGCATATTAGAGACTTTACGTTATGGCGTTAATCACTTCGCCCAATAACCATTGATGGCCTGAGAGAAAAATGCCATGGTTCCGAAAAAAAAAAAACAAGAAGGATTTAGAATTGTTCCTTCTACTTTGGCTATATTGCACTGTATATACATAAAATAAGAAAGAAAAATATGCGATTTCATGTTGATTATGTACTTGTTGGACCATTTTCCTATCGCCCCCGTGTGAAAGAACTTATGTGGCCTATAATTTTGGTGTTAGCGATGTTAGTTTATTTCTGTGGCCTTGGTGGAAGTCGTTATCGTCTTTCGAGCTTCAGTGCTCAGAAAGGTGAAGGGTTTTGCCCTGTTACGATATTATAGGCCTTTGGAATCCACTGGGGTGTTCCTTTGCTACCTTCCGGCGGAATTTCTAGCAAAGTAAGCCTTGCCCTACTTCCACCGTAGCGCGTGTCTATAGGTTTAAATGTACCTGTATTCGAGGGCCTAATTGTGCTTGACGCTGCCCTAGTAGATTTTACGGGAGTGTGTATATATTTGCCTGCGTGGTTTTGTGGGGTAGGTGAGAACACCTTTCCTAATCCCCGTGTATTGTATGGTAATGCCTGTTTAATCTGTATGTGCGTGTACCGTGCATCCTGAGGGACTAATGCCGGTGTTCGCCTCCGTTCTGGCAAATTTGCCCTTTGAACTGGCGGTGAGGGCCACTTAAGTGCCTGTTTTTGTCCTGCCAATGTGGTGTCGTGTAGCCTGTCCGCTTTCTGGCCCGTGGCCACGGCAGCCTCCTGCCACTGTGTTAGCCTATCTGTGTGAGTGTATGTAGGCTTTATATGTGGTAGGTCAGGCTCTACGTCGTCAGCCCATGACGAGGTTACCTCCTGTTGTCCCTCTGTCGTATTATGTGTGATTGAAGGTCCTGGCTTCAACTCCCTCTCGTTCATCCGGTCCGAGGGGATTGTTCTAGGCTCTTCCCCTCGGCTTGGCAAAATTGCCTTCCGATCCGGAGCTGAAGGACGTGTGTTTGTGTTAGGTTTATTTTGTAGTAAGTTGGAGCCTAACCTGGCCGTCTTCTTGACTGTGGCCACGGCGAACTCCTTCCATTCTGTGGCAGTACGTGGCGAGAGGGACATCCTCGCAAATTGTCGAGTTAGCGTATCTACGCTTATGTCCTCTCTCGGCTGGGCTGGTGGCCCTACCATGAACTCAAAAATGGCCTTGTTGGTTTGGAGTTCACGGTATTCGTCCCAAATTTGGGTGTACTGCCTATTGAGGCATATGGCCTGTTTGCAAGTGCTTATGTGCGCATCTTAATCGCGCTGTCCTACCCTCTGACGGAGTGTATGGCTGTTTGCCCTGTATTGTCCCGATTTTCTGTTTTGAGTGTCCGTATTTGTGTTTGCCTGATCTGTATGTGCCTTTGGCATCTAACCAATAATGCTACTAATATTGGCATACCCCTATTACCTTCATGGCTTGCAATCTCTTCATGAGGTGCCATTCTGCCTGAAGTGTATGGGCCTAAAGTAACAATAGAGAGAAAAAAAAAATCTGTGCGTGTTTGCCAGTGTATTCCTATATCTCTCTGGTTCTGTATGGGGCTGGGGGGTTGGTTTGTTAAGAATTTCCCCTGTGTAGCTAGTTTGGAGCACTCAAAAAAAAAATGGTGCTTTTTATTTGGGGGAAAAAATTTTCTCACTAATTTGCTTGGCTTTTTGCGGTACGGAAGGGGTCGTTTTACCTACGAGGGCTCGTTGGTTGAGTCCCTTTTCTCTATGCGTAGGACCCCGCCTCCACCAGTGTTTTAGATCCCTTATTTGGGGGTGGATCTAAAAGGGAGAGTTGCTGTACTAATTTATGAGTTTGTGCCTAAATAAGGGTAGCTCCCCTTGACAGGGCAAGCTGACCAGTGTAGTGTGTTGTGGTGTGCTAGGAACTAGGGGGCGTTCCTATAAAGACTGTAAATGTGGTTTAAGGGATGTAGCCTTAGCACGCGGGTCGGTGTACTAGTCGCCCAGCCGGCTACTTATTATATAATCACCTTGCTAGTGTCAGCGGTTCGGCACGCGCTTCAATTGAGCACGCTAGCCGCTGTGAGGAATACAAGGACGTCTGAGTTGGCGTTATTACTACGGTGTGTCACGTCCGACTGTGACGGGAGTAAGGAAGGACGTGGGGACGTGAAGAAGAGTGTAGATCAGTAATGCAAGTGTAAGAGACTGACCAAGTGTTTATTGGTCAGCAATGAGTAACTGTTAGTCCCTTTTAAGGGATCTTGTGATGTTATAATGTGAGTACAAACTGTGGGTGTTAGGTTACAAAAATAGGATTCTGAACACTGACTGACTGACTCACCTCGGTTGACACTGTCGTTAGCCTCCGGCTGTCTCGTCGAAGCACTGATGATGGAGAGATTCTCGTGACCCACTTAAGGCACCTTTTATACCTTTAGCCTCTGTTCTGTCAGCGCGTTGTGGCATAGTTGAACCAGTTTGTAGTATGTCGCTGTGTGTCATAATTACGCAAGGGTTGAGCTGCTTTATGGAGTAGCCAGCTGCCCTTATAGTATTGATGGATATTGGGTAGGCTTTTAAAGGGTTGCCTTTTATGAGATTTAGACAGATGATGGGGGGGATGATCTCTAAGGGGTGCATACCCCTTGGGTATTGTACAATAAGCTCGTACCTTATGACAGGAGATGTTGGAAATTTTCTCCTCATACATCCACACATTTCCGGCATCGTCTTAGGAAACTCCGATTCACATGCATAAGTTCGTCTTCCGTAACTGAGGCTTTATATATCTCCGGATATGTTCTTCCCGTTCGCCCAACGTGTGAGTGTTTCTTGCATACACTTTATTCCTTAAGCACCCATATAAATAAAAGTCACAAACAGTTTAATATGGGGACCGTGACAGCCATAAGTCCGTACTAATTACATGGTATTCAAAAATTTCCTCAATTAAGTTTAATGTGTCATGAACTGTATGCGCGGTGGCAGAGTCTTGCTGAATATGTCCATTTCGAGAGTTAGTGTCAGCCAGTTTGAGTATATTATCCCTGTACCTTTGTCCATTAGTTGTGCCTTGAAAACGGACAGGCCCTATAATAATGTATCCATTCACTGTGCACCATACTCCGACCCATTCGTTATGTAGAGGAATTTCATACATGCGATGGGGGGTTTCTCTACTCCAATATCTGTTATTCTGCATCGTCGAACCATACCCGTGTAAATGGAACAAAGCTTTGTCCGAGAAAAATATTAACATATCCAGAGAGAAATAGACTCAATTACGAAAGACGAACATATGCGGGTGAATCTGAGTTTCCTAAGACGATGCCAGAAATGTGTGGATGTAGGAGGAGAACATTTGGAACATCTCCTGTCATAAGGTAGTAGCAGCTTATTTTATTAATTTTAATTGTTATCTCATGTCATGCACGGATAGCGTTAGCGAAGCGCTATGTTATGCCGAGCGGGGAGTGATGAGTCACGGGAGACAGATAAGCTGAGCGCGCCGGCCGGCCGAGTCGTGAGAGAGACTCACTGTACAATATACTGCATAGCATTATGTGTTCTTCCTAACTTTCCATGCATAGTTTGTTATTACACGGCTCTCTCGATATACCGCGGGGGTAAAGCATGTCCCCCGATAACCATGTTATATTGGGCTTCTACTGTGTATTTCATTACGGTAATATATATATATATATATAAGTAGGCTTATAGTTGACGATTTTCTTTTTCAAACTGTCCAGGTAGGCTGGGGAGCCACGTCTGGTATGGATATATTATGTATCCTACTGAGGGTGCTGGCGAGTATGGTACTGCTGATGTCAGTTACCAAGCCATGTAGGCCTACTTCTAATATTGGGACCAGCATACACTGCTACAGAATGTCAATTGAATACCATACGGTACTTAAACTAATTTTTTATTTACACAATGATTCAACCACCTTGATACTTGGAAGAGCAATTTCATTTTCTCCTTTTTTAAAACCACAATGAATGAAAGGCCGGTGTAGGACCGCGTAAATAACCGTATAGCCTTGAACAAAGACAAACTATGATAGGCCTAGAGACAATAGCTACATACATTTCTTTAGCAGATCTCATCTATGTTTAATATTTACAAACTAGTAATTTAAAATGAACGTACTCTGTGAAATTCCATTGAGTGCCATTCTACATGAGCGCGTAAAACGTTGCGATTTGCCCGCCTGCGACTGCGCCTAAATGTTGCAATCTACACGTGACCGATATTTGATGCTTTTCAGTCGGTCAACACGATATTTCAGGATATCAATTTGGGTGCAATCGTGTTGACTGACTGTAAAGCATTACATTTTGATTACTAAGGACCGATGCACACTAGCGTAGTGACCACTGCAGCGCTGAGTACCCACCTAACATCTATATATATAATACGCTTAGGTGTATGGTCTCCCATAAGTCCAACCCCTCGTCCACGTCGTGGGAGACGGGCAACGGCACAAAGTAGGGGATCGCCTGTAGGGGCGAAGTACAGTGGGGACTTCGTGTGCCCCGGGACCGTTACGGTAGCTGTGAAGGTCCTACAGGAACCCTGAAAAGTGACGGCTAACGGGGCTCTGGTGAAGCTACGATAGGCCCAGCAAGCCAGTAGTGGATAAAACCAAATGCTTTCAAAAATGGAACGAGCCTCGGACAGGATGGATTTAATAGACGACGACACGGCTTTACACACGGACTAAGATTTGGAACTTTAAACCTAAGAACGCTGACGGGGAAGGTGGAGGAGATAGTGGATATGATGGAAAGAAGGAAGTTGGATTTATTGGGATTGGCAGAAACAAAGTGGAAAGGGGAAGGAAGGAGAGAACTGAGAAAAGGCTATAGACTGTACTGGAGTGGGAACGAAGAGGGAAAGAGGAATGGAGTGGGAGTAGTAGTACGAGATGGTTTAAAAGAAGAAGTGAAGAGAATAAGTGATAGAATGATGAAAGTGAAAGTAGCACTGAGGGGAGAGACCGTAGAAATAGTGCAAGTGTATGCTCCACAAGTAGGCTGCGCCTCTGAAGAGAAGGAGGAGTTTGAAGAGGAATTGCAGAAGCAGCTGGTCGGAAGAAATATGATTGTTATGGGGGATCTCAATGCCCATGTAGGAAGTGAAAGACAAGGTTATGAGAGTGTTCTAGGACCAGAGGGTTGGGGTGGAAGAAATGAGGAAGGAAAGAGACTGTTGGACTTCTGCCAGAGGAACAGCCTGCTAGTTGGGAACTCCTGGTTTAAGAAAAGAGAGAGCCACACAATCACATGGTACAGTGATGACTTGACCAGGAAGTCGGTGGTCGACTATATACTGTATGAGAAAGAACTAAATAAGAACATCACGGACATCAAGGTTATACCATCGGAGAACCTGGATAGCGACCATCGATTGCTGGTAATGAACCTGAGAGGGAGTAAGGAGAAGAAAGGGACTGAGAACCAGGAAAGACGTATAAGGATATGGAAACTGAAAGAAGGGGATAGAAGGGTCGAGTACCTCAAAATGGTAAAGGAAGGGATTCCAACAGATGAAGAAAGAGGGGTGGAAGAGGAATGGGCTAGATTTAAGAAGACACTAGTAGGTGCAGCAGAAGCAGTATGTGGGAGGACAAGTAGTAAGAAGAGGTGGAAGGAAACACCATGGTGGAATGAGAAGACAAAAGATATAGTAAGGGAAAAGAATAGAGCCTTTAGGAGGTGGTATCAAAATAGGACGGTAGAGACAAGGGAAGAGTACCAGGAAAGAAAGAAGGAGGCAAAGAGAGTAGTGGCTGAGGAGAGAAGAAAGTGGATGGAAGAGTGGACAAAGATGATGAAGGAGGATAGTGAAGGTACAAAAAAGGTCCTGTATGGGATGGTAAAAACTAAGAGGCGGAAGGATCCTACGGATTATGTTAGAATGGTGAACAAAAGGGGACAAGAGATAGAGAATAGGGAAGAACTGAAGAAAATGTGGAAAGAATATTTTGAAGAACTTCTGAACCCGAATGGAAAAGATGGTGAGGAGGAAGAAATCGGGGAAGAGGAAGATGAACTGCAAACAGAAAAGGACTTAACATGGAAAGAAGTGGAAGATGCAGTGAACAAGATGAAAGGAGGGAAGGCACCGGGTGTGGATGAGTTGAGTGTGGAGATGGTGAGAGCAGCAGGAGAGGTGGGGATACAGTGGTTGTACCGAGTGATGAGGACAGCATGGAAGGAAAGGAAGACCCCAGAGGACTGGAAAAAAGGAATAATTGTCCCGATCTTCAAGAAAGGTAGTAGAACAGATTGCAGAAACTATCGGGGAATAACACTGATGAGTCATTGTGCAAAGATCTTCGAGAAAGTTTTGGAAAAGAGAATTAGGACAAGGATAGAAGGAGGGATGAGGGAAGAACAACATGGCTTCAGAGCAGGAAGGTCCACAGTGGATTTGAATTTTGCTGTAAGGCAGTTACAAGAACAGCACTATGAGTATGGAACAGATCTACTGATGGCCTTCCTGGATATTGAGAAAGCATATGACAGTGTATGCAGAAACAAAGTGTGGAAGTCCCTGGAGGATAGAGGAGTAGAGAAATGGACTATAAAGAGGATAAAGGAGATGTACAAGGGAAGCGTGAGCTGTGTGAAAGTGGGAGGAGAGAGATCAGACTGGTTGGAACAGAGAAACGGCCTGAAACAAGGAAGTGCCTTGTCACCGTTACTTTTCATTGTGGTGATGGATGACATAATGACCCGAGTGGCACAAGTAATTGGGGAAGGAGAGATGAAAGCAATGGTGTTTGCAGATGATTTGATGATTTGGGGAAACAAGGAGGAGGAGGTACAGGAACAGTTGGACGTGTGGGAAGGAATAATACAAGGATATGGGATGAAATTTAGCATAAATAAGAGTGAGATGGTGATCACAACGAGGAAGAAGGAAAGAACCACAACGGGAATAAAAATTGGTGGGGAACAGCTGAATAAAGTGGTGAGTTTCAAGTATCTGGGAAGCCTGATACAAGATAATGGAAGAAGCGATAGAGAAATAAATGAGCGCGGGAGACAGGCAGAAGCATTTCGGAGGAGTGTGAGAAGCATGTTATGGAGCAAGGATGTCCCTCAGAACAGCAAAAAGATCATATATCGGACGTACTATGTCCCTATCCTGACGTATGCCTCGGAGACCTGGGTTATGAAAGGAAGGGAGAAGAGCAAAATACAAGCCAGTGAGATGAGGTTCTTGAGAAGCAGTATTGGAGCTACAAAGATGGACAGAATAAGAAATGAGAGGACCAGAGAATTAATGAAGGAGGAACCATTACAGGATGGTATAGAGAAGTCTAGACTTAGAAGGTATGGACATGTAAAACGAATGGAGGAGAAGAGGATACCCAGGAGGATACACGAGACGAAGTGGGAAGGAAAGAGACCGAGAGGAAGACCGAGAGACAGGTGGCTGAAGGGGGTGGAAGAAAGCGTGAAGAAGAGAGGAGAAGACTGGACAAGGGTGGAGGCTGAGAGATGGTGGGAAGACAGAAGACGTTGGAGAGGCTTGTGTTCCAAACAGACCCGGCCAGTGGCTGGAAACTGTGCAAGATGATGATGATGTATGTTTCACAAAACTCAAGCTCCTAAACCAGAGGGAGTTAGAAGGTGTGGTTTGTACCAAAATCTTCCAAACTGTCTCAATAGTACAGGGAAAATCTTGCATTTCTTGAAAAGTCAACGGAAATATTTTATTTTTCAAGATTAAATATTTTCCTTGCGCTCATGAATCCATAGCTGTTGCCATTCAAACATGGCTGCACGGCCGAACCACTGATCAATAAAATTTAATGTAATTAATAGCTGTACGCGCACATGCATAAGGATTGCATGTATTTGAAGACGGATATTAACCAAGTCCTGAAAATAAAATATAGTAAGAGTATGAACGTATACGAGTGTGCAACTTAAATGAAGGAATGACTATTTTCTCCAGACAACCAGTTATTGCGATAGTGACTTAGTGCGTCAACTTACTTATTGTGTGAAGCAATAGCGCAGTGGATAAGGCGAAAGCCTCCGGATCGCAAGAGCCCAGGATCGTTTCCTCCTCTTGGCGCCTTTTTTTACCACTGAAATATTGTTTCATGAAGGAGTATAATTAACGTTTTATATTTTGTAAGTGAGTTATGCAGGAGTTACAGTATTTCTTCCATAAAACATGCAATAAAACAGAGAAAAACATCCATTATGATCTGCGCGCGCAGAGCAAGCGGAGACAGCGCATAGTGCTACCATCTGGCGGCTCTAATAGACAGCTACTGGAATGAACTATTGAAGTAGCCTATAACACAATTCGACTTCTAAAACGCAAAGAAATACAGATATTATGTCCTTCGCGTACCGGTACTTATTGTAGCATATTATAAGATAGATAGATAGATAGATAGATAGATAGATTTATTTACCATCAACAGGATAGGCACCCAATTACAGATGATATAATAAAACATAATAAACATTAAATTTACATAAAAGCAACTATTTAACTAACCTAGAAACAAACATTGATTCAAGCTTATAAACTAAGTTACACTTAAATTAAAATAACAATTATAACACACAATATATACAACAGACACCTACGATCTTGAGTTCAACAATGATCTACGAATTTCAGTAGGCTTCGAGTAAAATATATCTATAGCGCTATCAAGATGGTTTAGAGAGCGCAACGCCATCAATAACCAGGAATTGGCAGGGAGATGAATATTGATCCGAAAGGGTCAGTATTATGAATGAAATACATGTCTATTGACATTAACACATTTAATAGTTCATCATCATCATCATCATCATCATCATTTCCCCTTATCCAGCTCCTGCCGGGTCGGGGTATTTATGGCACTTCTCCACTTTCCTCTTTCCTTCCACCATTCTTCTTCCACGATCTTGTCCCAGTCCAGATTTCTTTTTCTTACACTGTTCTTCACTGAATCAATCCACCTTGTTCTAGGTCTTCCTCTTGCTCTCTTACCCTTGCACTTTGCCTCCAGCATCTGTCTTGGTATTCTATTTTCCTCCATCCTCTTTACATGTCCAAACCACCTTAGTTTATTCTTCTCAATTCTCTCATTTAGTTTTCCCATCCCAACTTCCTTCCTAACATCTTCATTCCTCACTCTGTCTTTCCTTGTCTTTCCTATCATACTTCTTAGGAATTTAATTTCACTGGCTTGGATTCTACTCTCTTGCCTGCTTGTCAGGGTCCAAGTCTCAGCTGCATAAGTTAATATGGGAACATAATACACTTTATACATTACCTCCTTGCTTTTCCTTGGTACTTCCTTATCCCAAACAAGTTTTCTTACACTTTGATAAAATGCATTGCTCTGCTGTACTCTCCTGCCAATCTCCATGTCCAACCTACCAGTTAGCATCAATTCACTTCCTAGGTATGTGAACGTGTCCACAATTTCCAAACTCTGACTTCCAATTTTCACAGTGCCCCTTCTTTGTCTTTCCCCTCTTGTCATCACCATGGTCTTGCTTTTCTCTATACTGATTTTCAGGCCGTACATCTGAATATTTTCGTTCAGTGCATCTAGTTGTTTTTGCACTTCTTCAGTGTTCCTTCACCAGACCACAATATCATCTGCAAATAATAGTAACTTCATTTCTTTATGTCCATATGCTTCCTTTGTTTCCTTTACAATTTCATCCATCACCATTATGAACAAGAGAGGTGACAGCACACTCCCCTGTCTTAGTCCAGTCTTGTTCCTAAACCAATCTGTCTTTCCAACTGGGGTCAGTTATTAACAAGAAATGAACATCTGCCTGAATCAATACTATACCGATAAAATTAATTATTTAACTTGTTTACAGTACATGTTTCGGGGATTAATTATATTTTATCCCCTTCATCAGCTGTTGAAAAAACAAAAAACAAAGCATAGCATAGTAATGAAAATGAAAATCCACATCCTGCTTCCAGTCTCCGACCGGGTCAGGAATGGAATGAATGAAGCCCCCATCTAGCGGCGAGAATATGAACTGTGCCGGCTGCCGAGGCCTGACGCACTCCTCTGGGGCAATGATTAAATGAATGACAGATGAAATGAAATGATAGTGGAGAGTGTTGCTGGAATGAAATTTTGACAGGGAAAACCGGAGTACCCGGAGAAAAACCTGTCTGCCTCCGTTTTGTCCAGCACAGATCTCACATGGAGTGACCGGGATTTGAACCACGGACCCAGTGGTGAGAGGCCGGCGTGCTGCCGCCTAAGCCACAGAGGCTTCGTAGCACAGTAATAAGATACGTATTTAAAACCTAATATGTTGCACCATAAAATTTAGGGTGTAAGAATAGAATAAAATGAAGAGAAACGTATCTTATTACTGTGCTACGCTTTGTTTCTTGTTTTTTCAACAGCTGATGAAGGAGATTAAATATAATTAACCCCCGAAACATGTACTGTAAACAAGTTAAATAATTAATTTTATCTGTATAGTATTGATTCAGGCAGATGTTCATTTCTTGTTAATAACTATTCTAACATATCAATACAGAACCACCATGAGTCATTTAAATAATGTAATTAACACATTTGATCGTCATTTTATGACAGCAGTTTGACTCGCCTACAGATATCTTCAAAAGCAAATCACAAGTGTAATTAATATCTTATTGAGCTTGATATTTTTAGTGGAAGATTTTTCACTGATGAATCATTCGTTCTATTCACATATGCCTTAGGCTGGCTGCGTGGCTCAACGGTAACGTTCTCGCCAGCATTGCCCAAACTTACAGGATCGAATCCTGGCGCAGCCAGTTGGCATTCGAGGGTGCGCAAATGTGAGGGAGCCGTGTCGGAAGATTTACTGGCACGTAAAAGATCCCTTTCAGGGCAAAATTATGGTACCCTAGTGCCTCTAAAAGCCGCAGTAGTTAACAGGGACGTAAAACCAATACAAAATAAAATTTAACAGGACTTTGAAATACTCGACAGTCAGTAATTTCGTGCAGATGTTGACAGATAATTTCATTAGAGTCATTAATTGATAGAAAACAACCAGTCAATCTGCTTCTAATCCCATGGGTGCATTCAGACAAACAAAATGGCAAAAACTATCTTCAAATGTCCCTGACACTTTGGCAGACAACAATTTTTCATACACACATTTGGAAACATTATTTTGGAGTTACCTGCTCTTCACAACACACTGAGCACACCTGAATATGACCAACTGTACTGAAGCATTCAGTGGTAAAGTTATCTTACTGGGTGGTGATTTTCACCAAGTCCTTCCTGTTACGAGTATAATGAGAAGATCACGTTCTCTGACAGTTGCTAGCTTTTTGAAGTGGCATAGCATCTGGAATAAATTCCATGTACTTAAACTCCCCCAGAACATGCACGCTTTAAATTCTAAAACGGAATTTTCAACATGGCTTTTAGAAATAGGAGAAGGCAACACTGGAGCGGAAGTTACGGTACCATCTACATGCTATCCACAAATACCTAGGTACAAGATCCAGTCGAACAGCTATATGGTGATTTTGATTTTACTGCTGTCACCCCACAGGAGCTTAAAGGAAGAACTATTCTTATAGTCGCCAATGAAGCATCGCTTGAACTGCACAATCGAGTACTTCAGCGTTTACCTAGAGATGAGGTAGTCTACGAGAGTGTAGACTGTATTGTGCGTGAGCATGCACAAGATCACTTGGCTTACCCTGCAGAATTTTTGAACAGTCTGACACCAACTGGCATGCCTCCACGCAAACTTAGACTTAAGAAAGGTGTTATCATTATGTCATTAAGAAATATTCTACCCACAAATGGGGTCTGCAGTGGGACAATGCTAATAGTTAACGAGTTACTAGTTAATATAATAGAGGCAACTATTATAGATTCTGATAAGAGAGAAATCGTTTTCATACCCAGGATAACCCTTATCTCCTCTGATACGAACATGCTTTTTAAATTTAAAAGAAGACATTTCCCAGTACGTTTGGCTTTCTCAATGACAATAAATAAATCTCCCTTTACTTGACAAACCCCATCTATACATATATATATACAGCTTTATGTAGCCCTTTCAGGGGTAAGATCATTCAGCTCGCTATCGGTTGTGTCACCAAGCAACAAAATAACCAACTGTGTGTTTAGGGAAATTTTTGATAGATAAATTCAAAAAGTACCATACCTTAACGAAACTATCTTGGAAGAAATTTTATTTGGCTCCTTAGAGGCAACTCTGTACACCTCACTCGAGAACTACTGTATGTGGAAGAAGTCCTGGTTGTATCCCAAATGTCCTCTGTGAAGTTATCATTCCACAGCCCAGTTGGATCCTTCCTTCCTGCACTGGTATCAGCATCTTAAGTTTCTGAAGTTTTATTTCATAAATAAATGTAATGTTACTAATAGCTCGGGCCGTTTTTATTGCACTGTTATTGCGTGGATACTCTACGCGGGCTCTGCTAGTTAACATGTAATACCATTGCTATCGCAAGCTAAAGCCAGCAAAAAATTTCCTATATACTATATTTACAGTACATGAACACACATTGTTGAGTAGAATGAAGTAAAATATAAGAGATGTTCATATTTTAGTGGTAGGAGTTTGTTTCAACTGTGGATTTCACTTATTAGATAGCACGCACACTGTCTGGTATGTACAAGAGTAAGGTACGGTACCGGTACTGTAAGTTAGAGGGTTGCACTGAATATTTTTAATAGCGTACCATAGAGTTTCAGTGAAAATGAATGACTTTTCTTAATGTTTGTGATTCTTTCTTCTCATAATTTGTTTCTCTTCTCAAGACGTAGTCTCATGTCATTGGTGTAGTTAGTGACAGAGGTGCGCAGAAAATTTTGCAATTTTATTCTGCTCAGTTCCTCAGGATGATCACTTACTCCACACTGTACAATATGATTTTTAGGAACATGTGGCAACAATATTCTAGTTAATGTTTATGATATTCCTGGACTGCTCTGCGCAACCGATATCATTTCGTCCGTTACTTTTTCCAGCGAAACAAAACCTGGCTTACGATTACCGGAGACCACCTCTCCCTCTGTCTTTGAATTTTATTAGTGACATAACTGGAGAGAGGGGCGGAACTAGGGGAGGGCGCCATGGATTTTTAAAAAATGTAATTAATTAATTATACTTTTCAAACATTTCAAACTAATTTATAATTCATTTTTTTTTTTAGTGCAGCTATGACCTCCCTTGACCGTTTAGCAAGTTTAGATTTCAGTGAAATAATGGAAGACTTCAGCCGGAAAAAGAGTCACAAAGTAATATTTTAATAGTATATTGGTTTTCACGGCCGGTGAATTAAAACTCAGCAATTCTTCTAGGTTTGTGCCGTGTCTTGTGTGGGGTTTCGCCTAGGACATCAAGCTGGCTCATTGGGGGGCTCTTGGTGCTCCCGCCGGGGCCCCCACAGGAGTGACGAACTGCGCGCCACCTCCCTTTATATAGAGTGCAACTGCACTACTCGACTGCGAGAACTAAAAGCTCAAACAGCCTTAACCTCCCTGTGAAGGCTTCCAAAAAGATGGTATATTGGTTTCCACGGCCGGTGAGCCGATGTGCCAGCTTGGTGTCCTAGGCGAAACCCCACACAAGACACGGGACAAACCTAGAAGAATTGCTGAGTTTTAATATTTTAATATTTCATAGTTCACATAATCTTCTTCAAGGGGACTTAAAGGTTTCTTTCATATTATTAAAAAAATGTACTCTAGTGTATTCAAAATATTGTAACTATTGTTTATTTTATAATTACAAAATTACTTTCCATTTGATTTGATATTTTTTTATTTCCTATTCTTGTGGGCCCCACCTTATCATATCGCCCAGGCGCAAGGCCACTGACTGGAGATGGACTCTGGATACCAAGGGGCAGTTGTCCTTGCTGTTCCGTCCTTTAAAACAACAATAAGTAACTCTGGATACTACTAATTTTATCAAGCACTCTTGACATGATGGTCTTCAACAGCTCGTTGTTGTTGTTTCTTTATGGGCGTTGCAACATCCTGGTCATGTAACCCCGTGTACTTGGGTGTGCGTAAAATTTGTCTGATAACCTGTGTAACTGTAATGTCTGTAATAGTGTGTGTATTTCTAATTGAGGTAAAATTTGGGTAGGAAGCGGCCGTGGTCTTAAATTAGGTACCATCCCGGCATTTGCCTGGAGTAGACATGGGGAAACCACGTAAAACCACTTCCAGAGTAGCTGAGGTAGGAATCAAACCCGCCTCTTCTCAGGTTTGCCTCATGAGACTTATGTTCCCCGTTCCAGCCCTCAGAACCAGGAATTGATCCCGGGCCTCCTCAGTGACAGCCACTATGCAACAAGGCGGACTCGACCAAATACCCTCCAGTATAGACCATTGCAGCACTCGTCATAGAAATGAGGTCATTTAGCCCCGTGTCTGCTAACCTGTGTCATTGCGACATGTGCATTTGTAATTCCGGTGATTTGGAAGGTGACCTTAAGTTAGGAACCATCCCGGCATTTACCTTGAGTCGAAGTGGGAAACCACAGAAAACCATTTCCAGGGAGGATGAGAAGGGAATCCAACCCACCTCTCATCAGATTTACCTCATGAAGTTGAGTGTACCCCGTTCCAGCCCTTAGACCAGAATTACATTTCTTGGCAGAACCTGGATTCTAACATGGATCTCTGGGGGCGACCACCAAGAATGCTAGCCACTACATGACGAGGTGGTCAGGAGATTATCATCATCAGAATAGGAGCACCTGATTTTCAGTCGTTTCATCATGTTTTGCTTTAATCCACAATTTCCTAGTTGGCTCTCGACAAGCAAATTCATGAAAAGGTAGTGCAGGGAACATTATTTCTAGAGACTTGTTTACAAAACGGCACGCAACAGTAATATAACTTGATTCGTGCATACACAATGTGTATAAATACCGCCAACTGAACTGACCATGTAGGGGGGAATGCAGTGCCTCTAGCGGCAAACATAGCATCTGCAGGATGGACAGCTCCCAGAGGCTATTGGGCAGGCTTTTTATTATTGGAGGCTAAGCTATAATGCGGCGTTATTTGGATGCGCGGTTTAGAAATGCATTGTTTTAAATTAGTACAATGCACACGAGACTCCAGTGACGCAGCGTCAGGTAATGTCAAACAGCGGTGACGCAGCGTCATTATTTTGAGTTGCGGTTCCTGCTAGTATGTGGAGTGAACGCCGACCTCCTCCATTGTGGCAGTACATTATTGACTGTTGGTTCGTAAAAACGTGCGTCAGTTACTGTATACACGCTGGTAGGCATGGACATTGAAATAGATGTACACTTGTTTGTTGAGGAAGCGAAGAAATATCCTGAATTATGGGATGTTCACGTTGTAATTATCTTGCTATCTCCTAACAATCGGTAAGATTTGAAACGCACTTAACCAGATGATAATAATAATAAATATTGGCATAAGAGTTTCCATTTCTACAATCATTAATAAGAGTTCCCTTATAAACACTTATACGGAACATATAATGATTGCACGTCCCTTAAAGTGACAGCCAACATTTCTGGTTGGTTCTGTAGTTTACGGGCTGCGACAACGCGGTCATGTAGCCCCGTGTACTTTGGGTGTGGGTAAAATTTGTTTGTTAACCGGTGTTAATTGTGACGACTGTATTAGTGTGTGTTATCTGTGATTCAGGTAGAAGGACTGCAGATGATTAATTTTTCCTACCAAATGCTACCGTCCACGACACATAGCTGCGGACGACGCTACTAAATGCCATCGCAGTCAGCACCTGGCGGCGAACGTTGGAACTAATATAGCGTTATCAAACTAACCTACAAATTTTAGCTTCCACAAGTGTAGTTAGTATGCCATAAATCTATGACATGGGACCGCCGCCTTTACTTCCCCTCCGATGGAAGGCATACTGAGGGATCCGACCACTTCGGCCGGGTTTGAACCCGCGATCTTGGGCATAGAAGCTCAGCATGTTACCAACTACGCCACCGATGTCGCTGCCTACATTTATACTGGGTGAATAGCTAGTCTCATTTTGATTGTGTCATGTATTCTGTGCATCAATTATCAAATGACTTGATACCGGTACTCATACGAAAGTACGGTAGTAATCCACGGCGAGGATATGAACTGTGCCGGCTGGGGGCAATGATTAAATGAATGAGAGATGAAATGAAATGACAGTGGAGAGCTTTGCTGGAATGAAATTTTTACCCGGAGAAAAACCTGTCTACCTCCGCTTTGTCCAGCACAAATCTCACATGGAGTGACCGGGATTTGAACCACGGACCCAGCGGTGCGAGGCCGACGTACTGCCGTCTAAGCCACGGAGGATCGTGCTCATACGAAAGTAGGCTACAGGTACGGTACCGTAATAAAAAAAACTTACATCATCTTCTCTCAACTCTGTAAATGAAGTCGTTAAAGTTCCTTTGAGGAGTCGTTTGGCAATCAATCGATTTAAATTTACGTGGGAATTGCTGGTCATACTCTGCATCATAGCGTTCTTTTACCGCTATAATAGTGTGCATCGGGCCTAGTGATCGGGCCTAAGGCAACACTGAAAATGGCGTCAAACACCATAACTACACGTGACTATCAAAACGTTGCGTATGATGAGCGAACAGGCCCGCCTACTACACCAGGAATGTGTTTTGTGAGTACTTTAATGGGCAGGATGCACATTCATGGCAAAACAAATCCGTCCACATGTACGGTAAGCGCAGTGAAGAACACTTCATTTCTACAACACATATAAATGTATTCTTCACTGTAAACTAACTTCATATTTATAGAGACTGCGATGAAAATGGAAATCGTTTAAATAAATAACTAGTTAGGCCTAGTCTATAATGACAACACATTTTAATACAAGCCTATGTTACGTAGCCTACCTCTTTCATCCTTTATTTGCAATGAAATAGAACTCAGTGTGCAAACATTGCTTCTCCGATCTCCGCCGAACACATTGTAATTGTACATCGAAAAGTGGAGGTCGATTCTCGATTCTCGACCACAATAATACCCTAAACTTTTCCGTATCAAACCAATCAAACATAGCGTGGCGCAAAAGACGCGAATCACAGCACAGTAAATAACAGGAGGCTTGTGACGCGAGTAATAAGCCGCGACCGGGAAAACGCTTGTTCCTTTCTGTAGGTTATGTCAGCTGACACGGTCGGAGGTGGGCGACTCGCGTTTTACCCGCTCATGTAGAATGGCCCTTCTGAGAATTTCTTAGAGTATCTACTAGCCTATTCTATAGGGCTACAAGGATTCCTGACTATGTATATATGGCACAGTGTTGGGGGCCATGCTGTATCTACAGTGCACAAAGAAGAAGCAGGCATCTTTTTCTAGATCTTGTGTTTATCATCATTCAATATACCAGTACCAGTATTTTAGGAATTAACAAGGAAAAACCTGAAGTTTGCATATTGGCCTACAGTAGGCTTACCGGTACTAGTATTTATTTTAATGGATAGCTTTTGTTTTGAAATTGAAGTTACTGGAATAAAAGTAAAGTACGGCCTACGGTACCAGTACATTTCATACCAGCACTACAGCTTTTCAAAGAGAGGAAATTAACAGCTGAGGAAATCTCTGTAGGCCTAACAGCTCATATGACTCATATGAACATGACCTTTTCGAAGTTATACAACTCCCTCTGTAGGCTTATTATGATCGCATATGGGTTATGTACCGGTACTGTAGTCATATAGGCTACGGTATGTCTTGGTTTCACATACGGTATGCACATGTGCACTGGGTACTGAGGACATTCACACAATAAATAAACTTGTTAATAGCACATATCTCATAGACACTTTTATTATAAAGTGCACATAGTTCCAAGAGTCAAATTGCAATAAAACTACAGTTAAGCATATTGCATAAACCAAGAATACCGGTAATGAACAATATTTTACAATATTTTATATCTAAAATTGTGAAAATTCGGTACTAAAATAACCCATTCCCTTCAGCACACTACTCATTGCCCAACCAGTTCCCCTCTCAGCATTAGAAGATTGAGGGCTGAAATTATCCCCTAGAAAATGATTCCATTTTATTTCCCTCTTCCCTCAAAGGAAATACTTGCCCTAGATTAGCATTTTAAGAATGAGCAAATTCGCCATTATCAGGGGCATATTTTCCATGCATTGTGATGGCATAAAGAGCTGCCTCGTCTACGATTTTCACTTCCTTCATTTCACACATCAGAGGCAATACATCAGACGACTGGGGTGTTACAAGGAGATCCCTTAAGTCCAATGCTATTCAATGTCGCTACAAGGGATGTTGTCGAAACCATAGCAAATAAGGAAGTCTTCATTTACATGTATGCTGATGACATGACATTAGCTTCACAATCGTACCAACAGCTTCAGGAAGCGTTTGACAAACTGATCACCTGGGCGGACAGGAACAGCCTGTGTCTGAATGCACAGAAAACAGTCCAGATGACATTTCGCAGAGTAGGGAAGCCTCCTGCAGCAGCACTCATCAAATACCGGGACAAGGAGCTTGTTAGGGTCAACTCCTACAAATATCTTGGCGTGACCCTGCAAACGAATGGGAACGTTTTCACCAAACACATTAGAGAAAGAGCATCTGCAGCGATCATGGCGATAAACCAAATTAAAAGCATTCGTGAGCTGTCCTTAGAGACGGCCATAGCCCTTTTCCACATCAAGACCTCTCCCATCATGACTTACGCAATAGACATTATTTGGGAGCATCTCTCAAAGAGCGATCTAGCTTTGGTGGAAAGTGTGAAAGCGACGTACCTCAAAAAGGTTCTATGTGTAGCCAAAAACACTCCATCGCGGTTAACATACAAACTCACACGACAGCCGTTCTACATAGAGGAACTACGCCTGAGAGTGTCAGTGCCTTCTACACCTCAATATCAAGCCTTGCTTCACGCGCTGTACGAGAAGAAAGCAAATATATGGCCAGACTTCTATCGTACTGACGCCATGATCAACCAAGAATGGATGAATTCAAGCTATGAACTGCGCCATACCATGACACGCTTCGCAGTTCAAGGATTCCACCACAAGCTGTGCTACAGGAGGGCGTTCCATGAACCAGACGCAAACTGTATATGTGTACTGTGCGGGAAAAAGTGTGAACGCTATCACGTGGAGATATGCGTCAAAAGAACAATAACTCTTTTGGACCTGTGTACTCAAGATTTTTATGTATGCACATTGTGCCATATTCCATTATTATTTCACACATTAATTATGGTAGGCCTACTTAAGAAGTTCAAACTTGAACTCCAGCACCAAACACAAATGTGGAGCGACCGACTATCAGACAACAAAAG
Organism: Meconema thalassinum; assembly: GCA_946902985.2. NCBI lineage: Eukaryota > Metazoa > Arthropoda > Insecta > Orthoptera > Tettigoniidae > Meconema > Meconema thalassinum. The sequence goes on along the minus strand of OY714911.1, from coordinate 8,823,129 downwards.
GAAGACGGAGTATATGACTTTAGATCCCCAAGAAGTTGGGACCAACAGCGTTGACGGAGAAGATCTCCCGCGTGTAACAAAATTCAAATATCTTGGATCTATTGTCTTTGACAATGGAAGAATCATTGATGAGGTCAACGCAAGGACACAGGCATTTTGGCTGAAATGGCGCACGACGACAGGCATCACCTGCAAGCGCCGGATGAAAGACCACCTTAAATCCAAGATCTACCGCACTGTTATCCGTCCAGTCGCACTCTATGGTACCAGGTGTTGGCCCGCTACAAAGGAGGTGGAACGTCGGCTAAGCCTCATGGAGACAAGGATACTTATGTGGACAGGCGTCGTCACTAGAATGGATCATGTTTCCAATGATATACGGATACGTTTCGGAGTAGTGCCGATCCATCAGGAAATGCGGGAAGGTGGTTTGGCCATGTGCTGCGTGCGGAAGGTGACACAATAGCTAAGTCAGCATATACCCTGGCACAGGTGGGTTGATACGATCCATACTGACCTGAAGACTGCACATCTACACCCAGACATGGCTCAAGACCGAAAGAAATGGAGACGACGAACCCTCACAGCGGACCCTGCCACCAGGCGGGACAAACGCTAAGAAGAAGAAGAAGTTCAAGAGCTGTATTTCACTACATACTGTCTCCTTGATGATGAACAGTATGAGGTAACGGGGATTGGAAATGTTGAGTCAGCAGAGGCTATCTGAAGCAGTCTTGTGCATGTACTACCTCAATAGAAGTGTAGGCCCTTGAATATGCATTGTTTCAAAGCTTAAACATGAGTAGGTGAGTACATATTTTTGCATTATAGGCTATAATACAGTCATGTGTTATCACCGACTTGAACACTCCACACCACATTCTTATGAGGGGAGCAGTTCTACTTCTCGACGATGTGTATTCTCAACAGCTGTGGCCTTCGATAAAGAGAGAGTGGGGGAAAGGCAAGGCATGCCCATTCCCACCGCCGCAGGCACAGTTTCTACACTTTCTATACGAAGTCTCTGTGAGAGGATCTTTGCCATCCCCGCTGTCTTCTAACAACATGGAGAAAACCTGAAGGCCATTGGTCATGTCAGACCATGGGATGTCCTATTTCTTGAGTAGCGACCAACAAGGGGCAGTCTTTACAGAGAATATGATCTGATTTCAGTGCTTTCGGTGCTCATGTATGACTCATATGCTACTGATTGACCTGTGACTTAAAGACCAATAACAAAAAGTTGTAACCTCTAGTTTCTGCTCCCATTGTCTGTTGTTTGAGTCTTCAGTCTTTTGACTGGTTTGATGCAGCCCTCCATGCTTCTCTGTCCTGAGCTAATCGTTTCGGTGGCGCTCCAGAGTAGAAGAACATGTGTATAAAATATTGTAAGTATAGAAATTGGCCAGAATAACTGTAGTAATGGTATCTGATGATGATATAGTAATAGACTTTACTCGTCCGCTGCCATAGACCCACCAATCTGCCCTAATAGGAGCACGACTTATATAGCTGAAATTGCTGCTCTGACGTCCATCTTTGCGATTGTTTGTGACGGAGTCCATAACGCCAACCTCACGCATTCGGTACTATATCGCATCAGGCAGACAAATGGTTTTGCCTAGACCAATATTTTCGTCCAGACCAATGGTGGATTGATAGCGCTGCCCTGCTGGCCGCGTTAGCTATTAGATAACACCCCTGGTTTTTGTCACGCACAGGGGAGGAAGTCACGCATCAATAATCTTTATCCAGGCCAATGGTTTTGCCTTTTATTTCATTATTCATGTTGGCAACGTGTCGCGTGAGGATGACGTAGTGTCCGGTGTGAATGTAAAACGGCCAACCTTGTTCAAATGAACACGACCAATAATGCTTTATTTACATTAAAAGTAATTATTTCCAGTGCAGCATTGGCAATTGAAATTGTGAAACGACTCCCAACAACTCCAAGAAAGGTTTGTAAATCATAAATAATATATTTTCAATAATCTACCTTGTTAAAAGTTACAAAAAGGGATGTTCTCTTACTCTGGAGAATTAATATAGTTTCATCTCTACATAGCTACAACATACTCGACAACTGAGGCAATCTGTTTAACATATTCTAGCCTTGGTCTACCCCTACAGTTCTTGTCCTCGACCATTCTTTCCATAACTAAGTTTGCTATTCCTGGGTGTCTTAGTATGTGTCCTACCAACCTATCTCTTCTCTTCATTAGCAGTCCACCAGAGACGTCTCTCCTCTCCCACTCGTCTTAATACCTCTTCATTTGTTACTCTCTCTGATCTTCATTGTTTTATGTGTATATAGAGAAGAGATAAAATGTTACGGTGAAAGATTGCAGCCTTGCCTCATTCCTGTAAACCAAGACCTCATCCTACCATTAGCTATCATTGCAGCCTGTTGCAGCCTTCCCTTGATAACAAAATCCATCCATGCGCCAATGAAGTCCTGACCTCACCCCTTTGGATTTTTTTCCTGGGGGTACATTAAAAACATTGTGTATGCAGAAAAAATTCGGGATTTGGAGCACCTGCGGGAGCGAATTTCTGCCGCCATCTTGACAGTTACTCCTAAAATGATTGCACGTACCAATCCAGCCATTGGGAAAGCGTGCGTTCAATGCTGATGTTGGTGGTCGGCCTGGCCTAGATTTTTTTCTCTACATTCCCTGTTTCCTTAAACTGATTAAACCACCGAATGACAGCTTTGTAATCAGGTGCAGTTTGTCGGGCGGTGCAGTCATTGGCGAGCACGCTCCCGGCCGACCTTGGCTACTGCACATCTATTGTGCGCATAGCAAGGTCACGTCCCCTCCAAAACAAAACTTACTTTAACCAGCTGGCGTTCAGTGAAAGAATTACACGTTTAACATAAAAGGTTTCAGTGCTATAATTTTTTGAAATGTTGGCATTATTTTTCGATGACCCTGTATAGTGTGTTTATTAAGTTCTGTTCTGTCAATGACATTTTATCTGTCTCCAGAAAAGTAGTGAAAACTGACTTAATACTGTTCAGCTCCGGCCGATTCAATTATAAAAGATGCTAAGCATCCTGATGGATTTTGTTATCAAGGGAAGGCTGAATTGCTCAGCTTATCTGTAAGAGCAGAGATGAAGATCATAGAGGCCATCATCATTAGTCACCAGCTTAGATGGATCAATCATGTCCAACGCATGAATGACGACAGACTCCCACGGAAAATCCTGTACAGCGAGCTCAGCACGGGCAAGAGACCTCTAGGAGCACCTTGGAAGCGTTACAAAGATCAGCTTAAACAAACCTTGAGGAGTGTAGCCATTGATCCTGATAATTGGCAAACTGTTGCGGAAGATCGCGCAAGTTGGCGTGCAGCCACCTCAGCTGCGGTTTCACATTTTGAAGAAGAACGCCGAAGACAGGAAATGGAAACTCGTCAGAGGAGAAAGCTGCGCCAGATATTGCCTTGCTCCACCTTCCATCATCTGCATTGTGTGCGGCCGTATGTTCTATGCCAGAATTGGTCTGTTGAGTCACCAGCGACATCACCATCGAGTGAATACAAATGCAGGAAAGAAACATACACTCGGATACGAGTATTGGCCGACGACGACAATTATAACCATTATCATCACTCTATAAATTGAGTAAAACATCCAAAAATATTTAAAGGGTAAGTCAGAAATTCCCATTTGTTTGGTAATCGGTAATTGTTAGCATCAGATACATGTCAACTTTTGGAACGCTCACAAACAATCGAAGTCCACTAATTTTGTGATATTTTACGATGTTCAGCCATTGATATTTTTGTTTATAACTGCCACTGTCTGAGAAAAAGCCAGCTGCAGAAAGTAGCATGCCACAGATGTAAGAGGGGGAGAGCCAAGCCATGCCAAGCCAAGCAAAGCCGAGCAGGTTACAGCACAGCAGCAAACAACATCGTCATACTCACCACAGCGGTTCTGCTCCGATGCTGAGGTCAAGAAAACACATGACGCCACAGGAGAGCGCGGGAAACACACAACAAATTAGGAAGAAAAAGAAATTATAAACCAAGACACATGAAGGCACCAGATGGAGCCAAGAAAACGAGCCAACAACATTAGTACACACCATCATGATCTCCACACAACATGCTATAGCACATGGAACACACAATACAACACTTATCTTTAGGGACACACAGATCAAACTTGAACACAATATTCCTTAAGGCAGAAGAAGAAATTCCATTTTGTTTATTGTGGTTTATTTTGCAAAGACGCTCTGAGACTTCAAGTGGGTGCACATCCAGTCATATGTCCATATGACCAGTTTTGCTCCGTATCCCCTCAGGGATCATTGGCCGAAGTTTGTCCCCATTTAGTAAAGTCACCCTCTATATAGAGATTTGTATGAACTAAAGAAGAGGGAGAAAACTAAAGGATGACATGTTTACATATTGAAATATCAATCTGCTTTTATAAAAACTGCTCAAATTACAATAGTTTATCTTGAGAGTGGTTTTTATTGGTTGTTGTGTGGTCTCCTGAGAGGCCGAGTGCAGGTCTTTTTAGTCGATGCCCGCGGGCGACCTGTGCATCGGGATGAGAGGTGGAATGGATGAAGATGAATGTAACTGTGTAAGGATGTGGAAAGAAGAAGCCGTGGCCTGTCGGAAGGTACCGTCACAGCATTTGCCTTCTGTTGAAAATGGGAAACCATTTCAAGGACGGCTGACGATGGGGCTCGAACCCACACGTCTACTGAGTCAACAGAGAGCTTGGCCCCATAACCATAATGCTGTGCTTTAGCGAATATAGCTACCGCTGCCGGTTTAAGAGTGGTGATTTGCGAGTGGGGCAATCGGCAAGACGGCAATACGCTTCATGGAGACGAACGTCACAAGACGGCAAATAGGTTAGAGAGTCGCCCAGGCATAAAAATTAAATAAAAAATGTTCCTAGAAAACCTTTGATAACCTAAACATAACATAATCCTTCAGAAGAGACTCATAACCTCAATTTCGACATGTCGCAACTTGCGAAATTAAAGCAATCGCGTGGCCGAGTAAAAGGCATGTTAACAAGAATAAACAATTCTATTACAGCTGAAACATCAAAATCGGAAGCAAAGGTTAAAATTCAAAAATGTAATGAAGTATGGAGTGCCTTTGAAGAAGTACAGATCAAAATAGAAGAAACAGAGATCACTGATGAATTGGCAGCACAAGAGTTTCAAGTGGAATGTGAAGGAGAGCGGCAGCTGTTCGAATCCATTTATTTCAATGCAGTTACACGTTTGCAAACAATTATAGATGAAGCGGAGGAGGTTCAAAGTACTTTACTATCTCAATTGAATCCAGCTATAAACAACACCATTCATCAACAAGAAGTAGGCCTACCAGCAATTCACTCTAAACGAGTACAGAAATTACCAGAAATCAAATTACCGGAATTCAATGGAGAATTCACAAAATGGTTGTTCTTTAAGAATAGTTACGAGTCAACAATTCATCATGATACTCAGCTGACAAACATCCAAAAATACCAATATCTGATTGGAGTCCTGCAGGGTGAAGCACGCAAGGTCATACAAGGATTTACTATCTCAGAGGAAAACTACACAAGTGCCTGGAACTTGCTTGTAAATACGTATGATAATCAAATTCTGATCATTGAGACACATCTAGATGAACTTTTCAAGTTTCCCACAATTTCAAAAGATAATAAATCTGAATCATTCTGGCAGTTACATCTTCATATCCAAACTCACATAGCGTTATTAAAGGCAATGAAGCAACAGGTGCAACACTGGGATATGCTGATTATTCACCTAGCAAAGAAGCAAATGGATTTCGTGGAGCAAAGAGATTGGCAAGAAAGAGTAAAAGGTTGCACTCCAGAAGAGATGCCAACATTAGAAGAATTTCTACAGTTTTTAACTGAACGTTCTCAATCATATATGCTGTTGAATTATAATAAAAAATAAGACTTCAATAATAAGACATATTCAAAGGACAAAAGGCCTAGCAAGAGAGTTGTTATGACAGCCACTCAGGAGGGCTGCATTTTGTGTGGAGGAAGTCACCCTATTTACAATTGTGAGGAGTTACTTCAACGATCAGTAGAACAGTAGAAGACAGGAAGAAGCATCTCCGAAAGAAAAGACGGTGTCTTAACTGTTTGAAGCCAGGACACATTGCGAAAGACTGTAGAGGATCAAAGTGCAAGAAATGTGGACATTTACATAATACTTTGTTACATGCAGAGGACGATTACGAACAAAAACAAAATGTTGGAAAAAACGAAGCGAGTGTGAATCATTGCTTCAAATTTCAGGATTCGCCTCCCCTCAATATAAGCTTGGCCAAAGAAAAAACATTGCAAATACTTCTGTCAATGGCATTAATCGATGTGAGTGATGCTCAAGGAAGGAGAACAACATGTCGAGCCTTATTGGATCCTGGATCTCAAATCAATCTGATGAAAGAGAATCTATATAAGAAGCTCGGGTTGCCATTTGTTAAGAGAAGCATGCGAATCATCGGAGTTGATCGTTCCAAGGTAGAAACCAACAAAACTGCAAGAGTACAACTCGCTTCAAGAAATCTGCCATCTATTACAGAACGACTGCCACAGCTAGAGATCAAGAAAGACAAGTTAATTATTCCAAAGGATATTTGCTTGGCAGACCCGACTTTCAACAAGCCTGGGGACATAGACATGTTGATTCGTGCGGGACTCCATTGGAAGCTTGTTATAGGTCGACCCAGAAACGCAGTACAAGGACAACCAGCTCTACAGAACACCCGATTAGGTTGGATTATTGGCGGTGAAGTTTGCGAGAATCAACAAGGATTATCAATCGCGTGCATGAAGATCAGCAACCAACAATTAGCAGATCATTTAGAAAGATTTTGGAAGCAAGAAGCAGTTCCGGAAATTCAGCATTACACAAAAGAAGAAAAAAATGTGTGAAAGGCAGTTCACAGAGACTGTTTCGAGAGATGAAACAGGTAGATTCATCGTAAGGCTGCCATTAAGACCAGATGTCGTACTTGGAGTCTAAAGGTCATGCACAAAATAGACTAGAATCATTAATCAAGAGATTAAGCAGACAACCCGAACTCAAGACTGCGTACACAGATTTTCTAAATGAACACCAAAGCTAGGGCATATGACTTTGATGGAAGAGCAGAAAAATCAGGAAATGACAAATTCATATTTCATACCCCATCACGCAGTGGTGAGACCAGACAGTGACACTACTAAAATTAGAGTGGTATTTGACGCCTCAGCAAAAACATCACACGGTACATCACTCAACGACAAGCTTATGATTGGGTCTAATTTACAGAGAGACCTTTTCCATATTGTACTTAGATTTCGCAATCATAAGTATGTCATAACAGCGGAACTGGAAAAGATGTTCTGGCAGATCCTCGTCTACCCTGATGATCGAGCATTACAGCAAATTATATGGAAGGAGGATCCTTCAGCCCCTGTGAGGATTTATCAACTAAACACAGTGACATACGGAACAGGGTCTGCACCATACCATGCCATGAGATGTTTAAATGAATTGGCTAATCTTCATGAGAGTGAACTTCAAATAGCAGCCAAGGCTATTCGTGATGATTTTTACATGGATGACTGCTTGAGTGGAGGAAATATTCTAGAAGATGTGATTCAGCTACGGCAACAAATACAAAGTATCCTTTTGAGTGGTGGAATGCATTTTGAGGAAGTGGAGGTCCAATGACAGACGTATTTTGCAGGAGTTGGAGAGCAAAAGTAACGAGGGGACTTTGCTGATTTTAGATAAAGGTGAAGCCAGTAAGACTCTTGGACTTCTCTGGGACTCAGCACGGGATTGTCTTCAGTTTCGAGCTATACTATCAAGGCAAACACCAAATTCCAAAAGAGAAATGGCTTCCAAAATCGCACAGATTTTTGATCCTCTGGGGCTTGAGAGTACAGTACTGATCAAAGGAAAATTGTTGATGCAATGCTTATGGGTAGATGGATTAGATTGGGATCAGCCATTGTGTTCGAAGCACCTTCAAAGTTGGAACGATTATTATTCATCATTGGAGAGACTGAACGACATCAGAATAATCAGAAATGTAAATCTTGGAAATTGTTCTGACACTTTTGATTTGTTCGGATTTAGTGATGCTTCCGAGAAGGCCTTTGGAGCCTGCATCTATGTAGTCAGTCAACCACAAAAGGATCACTTCGTGTCTAATTTACTTAGTGCCAAGACAAAGGTGGCTCCGTTAAAGACTATTTCGTTGCCCAGGCTTGAATTGGAGGCAGCACTTCTTTTTGCACAACTTGTCAAAACGACGGCAAGTGCTTTGAAAGAAGGAGTTGGTCGTATCAGATTGTGGAGCGATAGTACAATTGTTTTAGGATGGATCAACACCGAGCCACGGTTGTTGAAGACGTTTGTTGCAAATAGGATCGCAAAGATTCAAGAAGCCACCGATCCCGCCATGTGGAATCATGTTTCATCAACAGAAAATCCAGCCGATCTTCTCTCAAGGGGAATTACTTCTATAGAACTTGAAGGCAAGACAATTAGGTGGAAAGAGCCTCCATGGCTCTGCACACAAATTCAACAACCAAGGCAATCCAAGGAATTCAAAACAGAACTGCCAGAACTGAAGATTACAACAGTGACACTAAAGGCAACTGCAACCAGCAATTTGCTTATCAAATTTTCGTCGTTCTCGAAATTATGCCATATAGTAGCATACTGTCAGATATTCATCTACAACTGCAAACATGATATACCAGAAAGAAAAACAAGCTCACTAGAGGCAGAGGTAATTTGTGAAGCAGAGAGACATGTGGTCAGGTGGACACAGTTGGAAGCATTCTCTGAAATACAAAATTGTTTAACAAATAATCAAGACCTCCCAAGAAACAGTCCATTAAATTCACTCAGTCCTTTCCTAGACAACGATGGATTGATTAAGGTTGGAGGAAGACTTCGGTTTTCAGAGTTAGCATCGGAAGAGAGACGTCCCATACTTCTCCCAGCAAATCACCACATCACCAGGATAATCATGGAAAGGGAACATCGTCGTCTTAAGCACTGTCCGCCAGAGCAGTTGTTACATGCAACACGACAGCGATATTGGTCCATCAGTGGCAGAAGAGAGGCAAAGATGATGATGATGATGATAATTGTTGTTTTAAGGGGCCTAACATCTAGGTTATCGGCCCCGAGAGGCAAAGAAGGTCATTAGAAGATGTGTGAAGTGTTTTTGCTTTAATCCCACAGTTCCTGAGGTACGCATGGCAGATTTACCAAAGGAAAGAGTTATGCTGGTTCTTCGGCCCTTTGTCACCATGGGAGTGGACTTCGCAGGTCCCATATCTGTGAGAGAGAGCCGCAGAAGAGGCCGGTTCCATGTTTACAAGAGTTACATAGCTGTCTTTACGTGCTTCAGCACCAAGGCAGTGCATCTGGAACTAGTGTCAGAGCTAACAACTGAAGTATCAAGAAAATATGCCCTCTTCCCATAGAGGATCAAGAAAAGGATCATTATTAATTACTATGAAATAGATTCAATCTGTATAATTGTGGAAGCCTCCGTGGCTCAGGCGGCAGCACGCCAGCCTCTCACCGCTGGGTCTGTGGTTCAAATCCCGGTCACTCCATGTGAGATTTGTGCTGGACAAAACGGAGGCAGACAGGGTTTTCTCCGGGTACTCCGGTTTTCCCTGTCAACATTTCATTCCAGCAACACTCTCCACTATCATTTCATTTCATCTGTCATTCATTTAATCATTGCCCCAGAGGAGTGTGTCAGGCCTCGGCAGCCGGCACAGTTCATATCCTCGCCACTAGATGGGGGCTTCATTCATTCCATTCCTGACCCGATCGGAGACTGGAAGCAGGCTGTAGATTTTCATTTTCATTTCATTTCTGTATAATTGTATGCATTAATTAATTGAAAGAATTCCTTTCAAGGTGGGGTGCATGTTAATGAGTAGACTTCATCCCTTCGATGTTGAAAGGAAGGAGTCGATTGCGTGTCGACTGGTTTTTGTTGTGACCCGCACTTGCGTGAGCGTGTAGTCAATTGTTTGAAATTGTTAAACTTACGACAGATAGTAAGGACACAAAATAAAGGTTTCAGCAATCGGTAAACGCAACAGCGTTTTATTCACGTCAAAAATACATACAATAACACCATGTTACTTTCAATGTTCCAAACAAAGAAGGAGTGAACAACAAGCCATCTCTGTTTTGTTGTCGCTGGTGTGTTGGTCTCCACAAGCATTTCATAGCCTCAAACAAATAATCATATTGAATCTGTTTTACCATATGGCAGGTACCCACTGTATTTAAAGTTTGTATACAACCTTACTTGGTCATTGTTATTACTGTATGTTTATATCGAGTGGTACATGTTTAAATTCAATCAATCATGTTTTCTCTTCTATTTTTAGTTTCGACAACCAGAATATGGAGCAATCACAAACTTGTGTGGTTATAATGATCTTCCCTTTATTTTTCTTTAAGCCACACCAAAATCTAGTTAGTCAGTTAATTATTCTTGTTTCAAGGGGCAGAAGAGCTAATATTTGTACCGGTAGTCCTATATCTTGCCCATATTGCAGATAAAATATATAATGATAACATAAATAATTTCAACATTTGATGTGAATATCAACTTGAAATAGAAAGAGATTCATAAGAAATTCAAGGTAAAGGAACTCTAAACGAAATGGTATAATTTACCTCAAGGAATATTGTGCCCAAGTGTACCCAGTGGCGCTGTTGGGAGGAGCTTGCAGCGAGAGCCTCAGCAACAGCTCAATAAACAACACTTGTCTTACCTTCGCTGTGACTGCCGGAACGAAGTTATCACCACCCCAGCTTTACTCGAGTTCTGAGGTGAATCGTGCTGAAAACTTGTTCTTTGTGACACACTTCCACTGGTTCCTTCTAAATCTTGAATAGATCGTCGGCCAGCGTAGTAGTTCTGTAAGTCATCAAGTCATACATTATGGTGCTTGAGTGTTGCCTTAGTAAACAATAGTTTGATGCTTTTCAGTCGGTCAACACGATTGTACCCAAATGAAATGGGAACAATCTATACCAATATATAAAAATGAGATGGTGTGTGTCTGTGTATTACTCAATCACGCAAAAACCACTGGTCCGATTTACATGAAATTTTACATGTAAGTAGCTGATTTAACTGGTTAACATATAGGCTACTTTTGATTTCGATACTTTGCACTATTTAAAGATGGCGACCATTTTAGTGACGTCACTACACCCTTCGGTTTCAAACTTTCATATAGCAAACTTTTTATGGCATATAAGAGGTTTAAAATTTAATTTTCTATCAGAATGGTCCTTATCACTTTTCATGTATATCTAATTGTTAGCAAGTAAAACCTAAATTTGTGCTATAAAACATGGTCAACGCCGAGCGGTGTAGTTGGACAAAATGTTCCATCCTTACTCTTCCTCTATGCAGCACCTCGCCTATCCCCTGTTTTAACTGTCACCTTCACATTGTAATTTATTTATGACGTGTAGCGAAGCACGGGTACTTCAGCTAGTATTAAATAAATATTATTGATCTCATTGTGGGGTTTGAAGCCATTTTTTCAGTGTTGCCTTAGTAAACAAGAGCTTAGTGCTTTTCAGTCGGTCAACACGAGTGTACCCAAAAGAGCTGGGTTAAGCCCTAATCCTGGAATAAATTACATGAGATTAATAAATACACTAGGATGACCAGTTTCGATCGTCGAGCGATCATCATCAGATCCATTACACTTAGGCTATAAAATCTATGTTTGAAAATACAGGTGAAAATATTTACAATATGTACAATTATTTAGTTGCAGTATTGGTACTGCAACTGTCGGTGTATGCTAAGTGCAGTATATATGATGTTAGGTGAAATGCTGAATGGTGATAGATATCCGGAGTTTGTAATTTGGAGTGATTATATGGTTGTAAAAATCAACCATGTTTAAACTGTAATATTACAGGCTAACTACTTATCTGGTTGTCTTCCTTGCTGGAGCTATGTGCAGTTTCGTGTTCACTGTTACTCCAGGTGTGGTCGACCACAGTGAACACGAAACTTCACATAGCTCCAGCAAGGAAGACAACGAGATAAGTAGTAGCCTGTAATATTACAGTTTAAACGTAGTTGATTTTTTACAACCATATAATCACTCCAAAGTACAAACTCCGGATATCTATCACCATTTAGCATTTCACCTAACATCATATATACTGCATTTAGCATACACCGACAGTTGCAGTACCAATACTGCAACTAAATAATTGTACTTATTGTAAATATGTTCACCTGTATTTTCAAACATAGATTTTATAGCCTAAGTGTAATGGATCTGATGATGATCGCTTGACAATCGAAACTGGTCATCCCAGTGTATTTATTAATCTCATGTAATTTATTCCAGGATTAGGGCATAACCCAGCTCTTTTGGGTACATTCGTGTTGACCGACTGAAAAGCACTAAACTCTTGTTATTGATCTCATGTAATTATTGTGAGGATTAGGGAATAACCCATCTCATTTGGGAACAATCGTGTTGACCGACTGAAAAGCACTAAACTTTTGTTTAGCCTACCATGTTTAATGCAAGCATAGGAGATGAAAGATGTCACATGTTGTCCTGAGCTTTTGGATGATCCTTCATCAATGGAGAAGAAGAAAATAATGGTTACTAGGAAGGTTACTATCTAAAAATGAGAGGAGGGGGATGAGAGAATTGTTGTAAAAGAATTGCTTTTCAATCGGTCAACATGATGTGCCCCGGGAATAACTCAACTACTGCAGACCATAGGTCAATCTGTTATGAGTTGTTTTATATTGTGGACCATGTGTCTATCTTCACAATTGAATTTGAATGCTTTTTCTAACATTGTTGGCGTACTTCTTCCTTAGAGAAATACACGTTCATCCTATTGTGTAACCTATTATCACATTTGACGCTTTTGATGTTCTCTTTCTTGGTTACGTTCTATACATTTCTTTTGTGTTGTGTAAGTTGTTTGAAAATGACTCCCATTGAATGTGATGCCAGAAATTACTGAGCTGTAATTATGTATGTACTGTACAGTAGGCGATTATTTCCTTTTCTTAACATATGCAAATTTTATTTATATTTTTATCCATATTGAACTTGCTTGTTTATTAGGCCGGTATTACACTATCAAAGAAATTTGTCAAAGAAATTTTATAGAATATTTTATAAAATTGAACTTTTATAAAAGTTACAAAGCAATTATCACACCATTACACTACAGCAAATATTTTATCATAGTTCAGCAAAATGGACGAGGGACAGTTCCTTGTTCACTTGACTGTATTACGGCAGGTGAAATTCTGTACCGGTGTGTAAAAGGAACTAAACATCTATGGGTTAAACCATGGGTCGCCCACGTGAAAGTGTATTACGAGTAAAATCTTGGTGAACGAGCTGCAGTACGAGCACTTGAAAAATTACATTAATATTTAATTATTAATAATTATGATGAAATGAATGATGGTGACGTTCGAAAAAACCACTGCCCGAGCAAAGAAAATTGAAACATAAGAAGTAAAAAATCACTCCTTAAGTGGGATTCGATCCCAGGTCCCCACGAACCAGAGTCAAGCGCTCTACTCATTCCGCAAACTAGACACTCCCATGTCGATGTTAGTTAGATGTATTACGTACCGGTAAGGATCAAGTCCTTATTAACACTCGTTTGTAATACCATAGCCTAAGTGTAATTGAAAAATTAAAATACAAATATTTTAACATAAAATGCACTGCTATTCACGGCTTATTTCAGCCTATTTAATTATTTAATTCCTCTTTGTATCCTGAAATGCGCGTCCTCTGTGTACACCGCATATAGCCCCGGCTATTTTTAGCCTACTTTTCACATTTTGCAAAAATGAGGAAAAAGTAGTCTTATGAGATCGGGCAAATGTGTGTCTGTCTGGCTGGCTGTGTGTGTGTGTCCCCCTATCAACTCCTAAACGGCTACAGCAATCGGAACAAAATTTGGTAGGAGTAAGGATCTATACCTGAATATCTCACGGCCATATTTGAAAATGATGTCAGTGCTACCAACTGCTGAAAAATCGCAATTGAAATTTGAGCTCCATGTTGGATATCTTGGAAGGTATGAATGGGAGCTATTTCAAAATTGGCACACATGTAGATAATAATATTGCAGTTTAATTTCCAGGAGGCCATACATGGCAGTGTTGCCAAAATAATTATAAGCCTGCTGATAGGTCCACATTTTAAATGCATATAACTTCTACACTATCAATTGGATTTCAACCAAATTTCGTATGTGCTATGTGAACATAGACATATATGACTGAGCGTATTCTTAAGAGCCACCAGGGCTGCCAACTGTTAATAAATGATCTCAATTTTTTAAATCCAAATACCCACATATCAGAAAGTATGCAAGCCGACTGCCTTAAACTATGCACACGTATAGTACCTGACATTCTATATTAATTTGGAGTATCTTATATACGTCAGTGCTACCAACACGATTTTAAGCCTGCTGAAGGTCCAACTTTAAATACATGTAACTTCAATACTATCATTTGGATTTCAACCAAATTTCGTGTGTGCTATGTGTACCATAACAGATATGACTATGCCGATTCTTAAGAGTAACCAGGGCTGCCAACTGTTAATAAATACTGTCTCTACTTTTGTTACCCTAATATCAATATATCAGAAAGTATGCAAGCCAATAGCTCTAGACTTTGCACACGTATAGTACCTTGCATTGTAGATTAATTTGGAGTAACTAATATAGGCCTATGCCAGTGCTGCCAACATGATTCTAAGCCTGCTTATAGGTCCAATGTTACAATACATGTTACTTCTATACTAACAAATGGATTACATCCAAAATTGGCGCAACACGAGATCATATTATTTCAGATTATTTCTGACCAACACATGCATGGCATTGTTGCCAACATGATTTTATGCGCGCTGATAAATCCAAGGTCTAACTGCATGTAACGTGCATGCTATCCATTGAACTTCAACCAAATTTTGTATTCTGTACCTTAAGAGATGCAACTAACAATAGCCTATATTCAGTCACCAGGGTTGCCAACTCTACTGCTCTCATCATCATCATCATCATTTCCCCTTATCCAGCTCATGCCGGGTCGGGGTATTTATGGCACTTCTCCACTTTCCTCTTTCCTTCCACAATTCTTCTTCCACGATCTTGTCCCAGTCCAGATTCCTTTTTCTCACGCTGTTCTTCACTGAATCGATCCACCTTGTTCTAGGTCTTCCCCTTGCTCTCTTACCCTTGCACTTGGCCTCCAGCATCTGTCTTGGTATTCTATTTTCCTCCATCCTCTTTACATGTCCAAACCACCTTAGTTTATTCTTCTCAATTCTCTCATTTAGTTTTCCCATCCCAACTTCCTTCCTAACATCTTCATTCCTCACTCTGTCTTTTCTTGTCTTACCTATCATACTTCTTAGGAATTTCATTTCACTGGATTGGATTCTACTCTCTTGCCTGCTCGTCAGGGTCCAAGTCTCAGCTGCATAAGTTAATATGGGTACATAGTACATTTTATACATTACCTCCTTGCTTTTCCTTGGTACTTCCTTATCCCAAACAAGTTTTCTTACACTTTGATAGAATGCATTGCTCTGCTGTACCCTCCTGCCAATCTCCATGTCCAACCTACCAGTTTGCATCAATTCACTTCCTAGGTATTTGAACGTGTCCACAATTTCCAAACTCTGACTTCCAATTTTCACAGTGCCCTTTCCTTGTCTTTCCCCTCTTGTCATCACCATGGTCTTGCTTTTCTCTATACTGATTTTCAGGCCATACTTCTGAATATTTTCGTTCAGTGCATCTAGTTGTTTTTGCACTTCTTCGGTGTTCCTTCCCCAGACCACAATATCGTCTGCAAATAATAGTAACTTCATTTCTTTATGTCCATATGCTTCCTTTGTTTCCTTTACAATTTCATCCATTACCATTATGAATAAAACAGGTGACAGCACACTCCCCTGTCTTAGTCCAGTCTTGTTCCTAAACCAATCTGTCTTTCCAACTGGGGTCAGTACCCTGCTAACACAGTTGTTGTACATTGCTTGCACCATTTCCAACATTTCTCTTCCCAGTCTCTTCTTAACCATGGTTTCCCATACCTTCTCTCTGGGGACACTATCATATGCCTTTTCTAGATCTATGAAAGTCATGATCAAATCCTCTCCATATTCCCAGTTCTTTTCCATCACCTGCCTCAAGCTAAAGATGGGGTCCACTGTGGATCTTCCACTCCTGAAGCCATACTGTTCCTCTTGCAACTCTCCTTCCACCTTTCTTCTCATTCTTCTTTCTAATATCCTTTCCAGTATTTTCACTATCTGTGATAAGAGGGTGATCCCTCTATAGTTATCACACACCTTCTTGTCCCCCTTCTTAAACACTGGTATTATTAGCCCTTTCTCCCAGTCTTCTGGTACACATTTCCGTTTCCACACACACTTTAGCAGTCGATACAGCCATTGCATACCAACAGGTCCAGCTCTATTAGGCTACATTATACCAGGTATATTTCGAACTAATTAGAAATTTCTATATTACCAACTTAATTTCGTCATTATTCTAGATAGGTCTATATAGATTGGCAAGAATCTTAAATTTCAAGAAAAGTAGGCTCTTTAGTTCGTCACGGAACTTCTTGTTACCTACAGTCTCTATCTATTATTTATTTGTATTTATGTGTATTATTCATTGTGTAACCTATTATGTAACATTTCATGCATTTATTTATTTATTTATTTATTTACATAGGTCCCAATGAGCCTGAGCTCGTGTTAGGGACAATCAAGTAACATAGTTACAGCATGGCATATATATAATTTTTGTAACATTATTGTTTAATTTAATAGTAACTTATATTATATTGCTAGTGACTAATTTTACAGAGATAATTCGGTATGATACATTGCATTGCTTAAGGCTATTGTACATGGGCTATTCATTCCTTAATAGGAAGTCTTTTGTTTTCCTCTTAAATGTTTTTATAGAGAAACTTTCCCTTATGCCTAATGGTAGCGAGTTGTATTCTTTTATTATAGAGGACATAATTCCTTTAGTTCCAAATTTAATGGATTGGGAATGGCTGGTGAATATTTGATTTACTCCTCTTGTTGCATAATGATGAATGTCATTTGCATGGGTAAAATGGATGTGTGTGTGTATCAATTTGTTTTCTAATTTGTATACAAATACTGTTGCTGACATAGCTATTTGTTTTTGCAGTGGCATAATTTTAGTTCTTGAGTATAATTCATTTGAGGGTGTGAGCCAAGGAAGTCCAAAGATAGATTTTATAGCACGTTTCTGGAGTATCTCAAGTTCTTTTATCAGCTCCTTCTTACAATATCCCCATATGAAATTCATGTACATTAGATGTGAATGTATCAGAGCAAAGTATATATTTTTCAATTGTTGGCTAGTAAGACAGCTATATCTTAATCTGAAAATAATACCAATTAAAGGGCTGATTTTATGTTTTACATTTTCTACAAGATTTTCCCAGGTTAGTGTACTATCTAGTGTGATACCTAAGTATGTTGCCGATTTAACCCTTTCTATTTCTTTGTTGGCTATGTTGACTATGTTTGTGGTCTCAATCTTGTATGATGGTTTATGGAAGAATAAATATTTTGTTTTAGTGATATTGATAACCATTTTGTGTGCTCTCAACCAATCCACCAGCTTATTGAGATCATAATTAATATTTAGCATAATTTCCTGTTCAGATGTTCCCAGATAGAGTATAAAAATATCATCTGCAAATAGTTTAAGCTTGCCTTTCAATTCTAATAATACTATATCATTAATATAGGCCAAGAAAAGAATTGGTCCTAAGACAGAACCTTGAGGTACTCCTGTGTCAATTCTCATTTGAGACCCTTTTACATTATCGATTGCAACATATTGTTTTCTGTTAGTGAGGTAGTTCTTGAACCAATCATGTGCCACTCCTCTGATGCCTGCAAATTCTAGTTTATTAAGGAGAATCTTATGGTTAACCAGATCGAATGCTTTTTGAAGGTCAATTAGTACACCAGCAGCTAGTTTGTTTTCATCTAATGCCTTTTCTACATCAGTTACTACTTCAAATATAGCACTATCAGCTCCTCTATTTGGAATAAACCCATATTGGCAGTTTGCAAAGTAATCATTTTTCATGAAGAAATTCATAAGTCTTCGTTTAACAACGCTTTCTAGAACCTTGCTGATGGCAGATATAATATTAATGGGTCTGTAATTTGATGGGTGGGTTTTGTCTCCTTTTTTGTAGATCGGGACCACCCTAGAGACTTTACAGGCATCGGGGAATATACCAGTCATCAGTGAAAGATTTATTATTTTGACAAGATATGGTGTAAGGCCCTCAAGACACAATTGTAGCATGACATTAGTAGTGTTGTCCTCACTTATATTGTTTTTGTGTTTTAGGGAGTTTATAATTGATTGTATTTCATTAGCATCAGTAGGTAACATAAAGATTGTCTTAGTGCTAGTATTTTTTTTATAGCTTGCAATGTCCGAGGTAGAACCGTTTCCTTGATTTTCCCATATACTGTTAGCAATATTGACATAATATTTATTAATTTCATCACATATATTTTCCTTTTTTTCGACATTTGTGCCATCGACTATAAGTTTGACAATTTCATTTTTCCCCTTCTTTGGCCTATTTAACATCTCATTAACAACACTCCACACTTCCCTCTGATTATTTGCATTTTGAATTTTTTGGTCAAAGTAGTTTCTTTGTAGGTTTCTCTTAAGTTTTGTAACTTGGTTGCTAATAATTTTATATTCTTCTAAAATTTCTGCAGATGGATTTTTAACTTTGGTTTTTGTATATATCTTATCTTTCCTGTGTATTAGTGCTAAAAGATCTTGTGTGATCCAGGGTTTTATTGGTGGGGCACTTGGCTCCTTATTCGTATATTTCATAGTACAGGCTTCTATTCCTTTATTAATAAAATCACAGAATTTATTGTAGTAGTCATTGATGTTAGTTTCATTGCATACAAATTCTTGAGTTATTAAATATTTATTAAGTTTTTTGTAGTTTATTTTATCCTTTTCTATTGGCCTATCATCACATATTGAGTTCCTGTTTATCTTTTTGTTTCTCATTTCACAGATTAGTAAATGGTGATCACTCAAATCATTATCAATATTATAGACATTACATATTTTGTCACAGTCGTTCACCAATACATGATCAATTAGAGTAGAGCTAGTTTGTGTTACACGAGTTGGATATTTTGTATTACATAAGTCTAGACCGTATGATTTGACTAGGTTAATATAACTACTAGTATATCTGTCCCCAAATAATAGATCGATATTCATATCACCTAGTATTATAACAGGATTCGTTGAGTAAGAACTAATAATTACTTCGAGATCAGTTAGAAAGTGTGGAATGTTGCTTTTATGAGGGTTATAAGCAGTGATTATATTGTATTCTTGATGGCCTTTTCTCACAGTAATGTGCAGTATGCTGTGGGTGGAATTTATTTCCTTTACAAGGGTACTGCTACATTTGTTTGAAATATACAAAGATACTCCCCCTCCAGCTTGCTTTCTAACTATGTGATATGCAACATATTTCTTAATATTGAAAA
This sequence comes from Meconema thalassinum, assembly GCA_946902985.2. Lineage (NCBI taxonomy): Eukaryota > Metazoa > Arthropoda > Insecta > Orthoptera > Tettigoniidae > Meconema > Meconema thalassinum. The sequence continues at coordinate 8,803,431 of OY714911.1, read as the reverse complement.
ACATTTTTGTTTGTTCTGTTAACCAATTTTCTGAGATTGCTAGGACATCTACACCTTTGATTCTGTCTAACATTATTTGGATATCATCGAACTTGTTTTTTATGCTATGTGCATTTATGTGTACGCATTTTAGTGTACTGGTATCGGTTATTATGTGTTTACTGTCCTTAATCTTATAATAATCGCTAAGTGTATTACAGTTATACTCGGTTAATTCTAGTGTATTATTATTTGCATTACCTAAAAAATTTAATTTCTGTGATTCTAGTTCCATATGGGATAATACTTAGTAGATATCTTACTATTCCATAGATTTTAGTTTGAGAGGGCGAGTGAATCCAGTATTTCAGCACTTGATATAAGCTTTGAGGGTCCATTTTGATTTTTCCGAATGTATATTTTGCAGTCTCTGACCCAAGTTGCAAAGATTTTTCCCTGGTGTCTCAATTCACGGCACTTTTTGGCGATGGTTTCATTTCTTGGGGTCCGGTGTTCATTGATATATATATTACCACCATCACTGTAACCAATTTCACTCGTCTTCAGGGTCTTCTTTTGTCTTCTGCTACTGAGAATCTCTTCCTTCTTCCACCTATTATTTAATTTCACAATTATCGGTTGAGGCCCAGGCTTTGTTGACGGGAGGCGGTGAGCTGCGTCTATGTTTGCCCTGGTGATTTCAACTCCTAACGTCTTGCCAATGTCCGAGATTTTGTGAAATACATCCTCCTCTCTTTCAGTGGGTATTCCATACACTATCAAGTTGTTCTTGCGCTGGTACTGTTTTAGTTCCTCCAATTCATTGATAGCTCTAGATGCTGCCATTTCTGCGTCCTTGACGGTTTTTCTCTCTTTCTTCAGAGTTTCAATTTCCCGGTGGAGTTCATCATACTTTTCTGATAAGAAAGTTGCTAGTTTTCTTACCTCGTGGTTTTCTTCTCTCATCGCCGAAAGGGATTCCTCAAGTTTCTGGGAGAAAGATGCCATAACCTCTTTGAGGTTAGGTTGCGGGAGGCAGTCTTCACGATTGCATGACCATTTAAAAGTATCATCTTTCCGGAATTGTTGGTAAGTGTCTTTACTCATTTTCATGCATGTTACATGAAACCAGCGTCCACACTCACCATCACATCCTACAGCCTGCTGATTATTCTTGATCTTTTTGCCGCATGGAGCACAGTTGACCGTCATGATATTAAATGTTATATGTCTTCTCTTTTAACAAGTTATGTATTGTATTTCTCCTACGTATTTTATCTACACTGTTCACACAATATTTAACACTTTAGTCACTCGCGTAATCCTCGGTAAACCTGCGAAATTTCTTAATTTTGCTTACGTTTAGAATATAAACCTTTTACATATCCGCCATTTTGTGCACACACTCTGATATGAGCATATTTGCTGTGATAATATTCCATCTGTTATGATCCGCCATTTTGGTTTGAATCTTTTATCAAAGATAACATGATTGTCATACATTTTATAAAAGAAATTTTATAAAACCACCTTTTATAAAAGATTGACCCATTACACTGTCATATCTTGTTGTAAAAGATCTTTTACCAAAGAGCTTTGACAAATTTCTTTGATAGTGTAATACCGGCCTTAGATAAGATTGCTGCTGGAGTTTTCGGGTTGTATCTAATGGGTATGTACTTACAGTAGGTGTTAGTTTTAGTTCTAAGAAATATTTTGTTGAACTAAATTGCTTTGTCTAAATTCATGATTTCTATTCTTAGTGACCTGAAACTTTCACAGTTTGCGTGACTAGCATTTGAAATGTAAAGCTTTCAAGCCATTTCTTCAGTGTTGCCAATACAACTAAGTGAATTGAAACTCTTCAGTTGGTCAACACGACTGGGCAGGGGCACACTGTCTAATTATATATCTATCAAAACAATAAATAAACACTCCTGAAAAAAGTACATGTAAGCCTATTGTTTATAATCCATATTCAATAATTGAAGCAGGCTGTGGATTTTCATTCAATAATTGACAATTCGGGATTACGAGTTTCAACCATCAAGCGTCAAGCACAGGGCAGAGCTCACGACATTAAAGAATCAAGAGAAATATGGTTTATCTAGCCAAGAAGGATATTTAATCCAGAAAATCTGAACAAACACACATTTTTAGAAAGATCCCCACTTTTTGTGCAGCTAAATACAGTAAATCCACACTTGTAATGGGGCAAGGAATGCATATGGGAAGGAATACATTATTGGAGGATGCATCCTGTGCTGATTCTCAACAAACCTAGGCCTCAAGCAGGCAGTTTTATTGGGTCCTGTCCCATCTTAAATATCAGTGGCAGTTGGGTTAAATGGCCTACAATAGTAATGAGAAAAGTTTAGGAACCATAAAATCACTTTTGTAGAGTCATTCCAGCCTCAGGTACTTTTAAATCAGGTTAGTTACAACTCTGCCAACACATACCCTGAGTAAGGATGTTCAGGCAGACACACTCAGTGGCAAGTCAGTTGGGAGTAGGCAAACTTATAGCGTGCACTTGTGCAACAAACGTGCATTCTCTAATTTACTATATTGTGTGCATTTTAACTGTGTACACATGCAAAATATTCATATGTAGTTCACAAACCTATATAAAACAAACTAATCTTATATAACTAGATTCAAACTGCAAATCATAATATAAACATTTACAAGACTCATTATACTAAGTATAATAAGATCACACCTATTAAGGGGTGGATGAAGTGACTACAGAGATGATAAAGGCAGCTGGACCAGTAGGGTTACATTGGATGCATAGACTATTTCGTGTGATGTGGAAGAAGAAACAAGTACCAGAAGATTGGAGGAAGGGTCTGATGATTCCAGTATTCAAGAAGGGTGATAAGAAAGAATGTAACAATTATCGGGAAATCACACTTATTTCCCATGTTGCAAAGATCATTGAGAGGATATTAGAGAATAGAGTGAGAATGAAAGTTGAGGCAGAAATGGAGGAAGAACAACATGGATTCCGAAGAGATAGATCAACCTTTGATCTAATCTTTGCTCTAAGAAACATGATGGAGAAAAGATGGGAGTTCAAAAAGGATTTGGTAATGACATTTCTAGATATTGAGAAGGCATACGACAGTGTCCCACAAAGATTGGTCTGGGACGCATTGATAAAAACCAGGGTAGGCAGAGCAGAAATACAATTGATCAAAGCCATGTATGAAAAGTGTGTAAGTAGTGTGAAGACCAAGCTAGGACAAACAAAATGGTTCAGTGTTGAAACAGGACTTCGACAAGGATGTGTGTTAACCCCTATACTGTTTATAACTGTTATGGATGAAATCCACAAGAGTGTGAAACGAAGAATGGGAAGCAAGGAGACTAAGGCCTTACTCTTTGCAGACGACATAGTAATGTGGGGAGAAAATGAAATAGAAGTGCAAGAACAAGTCACTGTATGGAATCAAGAGATAGAGAAATTTGGAATGAAAATAAGTGTGGAGGAGAGTAAGACTGTAGTGATGACAAGAAACAAGAGGGAAGGAAGACAATATTGGAGTCAATGGAAATCCATTGGAAATGGTAAAAAGCTTTAAGTATTTGGGGAGCATTTCACAGAAGATGGTCCAATAAATGGGTTTTACCAGTGTGTGAGAGGTTTAGTATGCAACCAGGAAGTCCCAGAGAAATGCAAGAAAGTTCTATTCTCAATGTATTACACACCAATTTTGACATATGCAGCAGGTACTTGGACCACAACAAAACGCGATGAAAGCCTAATCCAAGCAGCCGAGATGAAGTTCCTTAGAGGAATAATTGGGAAGACATGGAGGGATAAAGTCAGAAATGTGGACATTAGGGAGAGAACCGGGTTCCCAAAACTGCAAGACAAGATAGAAACCAGTAAGCTGAAGTGGCACGGACATATGATGAGAAAGGAAGAATATATACCAAAAAGAATATTTATGGAGAAAATACCGGGAAGAAGACCACGAGAAGGCCCAGAAAGAGGTGGACGGATACGGTGAAGGAAGGCAGAGAGAAGAAGTATTGAAAGAAGGAAATGAATGGTGGAGGGATAGACAACTGTGGAGGTCCTTGATTCGCAACCCAACCCAGGGAACTGGGAACGGGAAATGAAGAAGAAGAGATAGATGAGGTGCCTAGAATCAAAACCCTCCAAATCCATTCTTTCACTTTTTTTGGCAAAGTGGCAAAAACTGTCACAAACGAACCAATACCCAAAAAGAAATACTTTTTTCACTAAAACATGAATTGATTATTTTTAAAAACAGTGACGAAGTACGAAGCTGATCCCCGAGATAGTTAAAAATGTATGTAGAAAAATATAAAGCAATAATTCGGATTTGTCGGGGGTTGTTACTAAGATTTGGATCTGGCAGGTTTTGATACCAAAGAGTCCTAATACATTTGAAGTTGTGAAAAGATTGTAGAAACTGCGTAAGCTTTATTAAGAAATTAATATTTTGAATGAAAGTTAACTAAATATAGGTTATAAAATAAAAATCGTATAATTTTTGTGTTTTGTTGTTGTTATTGTTTTTTAAGAGGCGGTTTTTGTGTTTTATTAGAATAAACAGAAAAATAATAAAACTAATATTACCCATTCAAGATTTGATTGCCGATGAGGAAGCGTTTATGTTTATTGTAGCATGAGCTCTGCGGGACGAAGCGGAGAACACAGCGATGACAGAGTGCAAACTGCACATAGGTCACGCTGCATTGCGTCAGATAAGCGTCACAGGAGCTAATGTCACCATGGACAATTAAATGATGACTCGGGGTACTGGAGCTGAGTCATATCCTACACGCGCAACTGTACCTGTCAACGAAGCAGGCTGACGTGTGACACAAGTACATAAAGAGTAGTTCCCATCCACACCGCCGGCAATCAATTCGTGAAAGGGTAATAATACTGTACAGTAAATAACCCCTGGTAGTACAGACCGTGAAGGGCCTAATCCCCAGCCATTTGGCTTGCAGATATTGGGGTGACGCATGACCAGCGCATCGGGTCCCCTCGACCATTAATCTTGGTTTTCGTGATCGGGACGCTGCCTCACTGTCAGTTATTCAATTGTCCTCACGAGGCTGAGTGCACCCCGTTCCAGCCCTCACGTCAGTTTACTAAAATCCCTGACGGAGACGGGAATCGAACCCGGGGCCTCGGGGTGAGAGGCAGGCGCGCTACCCCAACACCACGGGGTCGGCAATACTGTAGCCTGCAGTATTGAACAATAATAATTGACCCGTTAATAAATATTAACGTGCATTCCAGTCGTTTCCGCGGGCGGCTGCAGTTGCAAACTTGATCTTCACGGTATCTATTAGCGACAGACCAAACTAGTGAGCCGGCAAGCTTCAGCGTGTTTCTGTCCAGTCGATGGCTCGCTCGAGTGGCAAATGTTTGTACTTAAGTTTTGGAAAGCACGAGGTCTTACGATCGGCTCCGTTCGTGCCCGAACGGCCGCCATTGCTCTGGTTGTTGTGAATAAACAAACGCCTGTTGTGGAACCTTTGCAAGAAAGAAGAGATGTAGGAACGAATTCGCTGGTGAAAACCCGGGGATATCTGGCCTTTGACCAGATAAATACCTTTCCCCGAGGATGTAATACTTTACTACTTGATTTCAACTTATCGTCCTCTACTTGGAAAACTGTGACATCGCTTTAAATATGGAAATATAAAAGGAATACGTAATTTGTAAAATCTGGCTACAGAAGTACATCTCTAAGAAGGCTTGAGCTGCTGAATTATTATCTTGGTACTATTTGCTTGCCTTGTCGTAGAAGGTCACTAGGTTTGTAGACTTGAGTAAGTATGAGAAAATAGTTCCTATGAGTTAATTATTATTAGATGTAATATATATATTTTGGGGATAGTGTTTTCCCGTTTTATATCTGACGTGCCGACCTGTGTAACGTTCAGATCTCATTTCGTTTTGAGCGAGGATTTTATTAACCTTAAATTATTTTTGTAATATTTTAAATTTCTTCCTTCCTCGTCTCGTTAGTGTGGTCTCATAAAGACTCTGTTTAATATATCACCACTTGATATGTATTTTATTATTCCCCGGTCCGTTGCCTGGATACTCTTCGGGATTGTTTACCGTTCTTGTTTTTCTCGGAAACAATGTAATTAGTTTTTCATGTCGACTTTATGTCAGTCATATTGAATTTTCATGCAGTACGCACGTACCTTACCTTTGCTCCTGAGTAAATAAAGATTTCAAGATTTATCTTATTAATTTACTAGAGATATCTTCTTGGTAGTTTGAGCTTGTCATTCTTCGAACCTATACGATAATAATGTATTATTTTCGGAATCTAATTCTACTGATGTAGAGTATAATTGGTTCTCGCATAATTGAACTTCTTCATTGAAATTAGGTGATTAATTTACGTCTCCTTCTCAATTTTGTTGGTTCCTTGCTTCTTGATAATTAATTTAATTGTTCTATTTATTACTATTTATGTTACATCATTTATTTAACATGCATGTAAAGTTGTTCTTTTCTTTAATTATATTTAATGTTATGAAATGTGTTTCGTGTTTTCTTCAAGTTTAGATTTAGTGCTCTTCTCTCAATTTAAATGCAACCTGGGTCCACACACAGACCCTAGTTACTCTCTGTTATTATTTATTTTTAAATTGCTAATCTGTTAGTGTTTCTGAAGGTAACTTGTGGGTACAATAATAATAAGGAAAAACGTCAAATTAAATTAATATTCAATTACTATGGTCCAGGCCCTTATAGACAAAACTATCGTCATTCAATTATTAAATCACATTCTTTACTGGAAGTTATAGCTACATAATTTCTCTTTCTACCTCATCCTCAATAGTAGTTTCTCAATCATCATCATTCCCTTCGTGTTCGCCACGACTTTCCAGATTGCAATAAAACTGCAGCTCTTCATTTTCCCTCCATCTTTCTCCAAAATGCTTCGAAGGCAGTCTCGAAACATCTTTCACTTCTTGTGCCTGAAGGCCAATCCTTCTGTTTATGTCTTCTGGCTTTACGCGAGTCATATCAAAATCATGTTTCGTTACACGTTTATGTTCGCAAATGTCAGTTCTGTGGAAAACATCACCCAGACCAAAATGTTATTGTTCTTCTTGTTCTTTGTCAAAATTATCCAAAAACAAATTATTATTATTATCAAAAATATAACAACATAAACCATGCTAATCACGTCAGGCAGAGGTACATTCACTGACTAATGCACGTAGGTAAAGAGTAAACACTTCGCAAAGCATCATGGAAGGTAAGATGGCTGAAATAGGTACTCCTATTGGCTGATGTGGATGTGGCGGGTTTTGTGACCAAAAATGGCGAAACTGTCGTTGGACTTGGCGGATATTGCAACTAAGCCTCAACTTTGACTTCGTTTTACAGTAGGATGTAGCGGGTTTTGTAACAAAATAATAGTTTTAATGAATTCAGCACATCAAAAGCTATATGAAACAATGCTTATCACAATTTTCATAAAATATGGATTTGGCGGGTTTTGATTCTAGGCGCCTCAGATAATAGATATAAACATTGTACCGTGCCCAGTCATATTGTGTTGACCAACTGAAGATCTGATAATTTGTACAGGCAACACTGAAAAAATGGTTTCAAAACTTTACATTATTGAATTGTGTAAAGGGAAGAAAATAAAACTAAACAGTACAGGTTCTGTTTCACATGATATGCATTAATGTCCAGACCAAAGATATTTCAGTTGTCACATAATGGTCGCCTTAATACAGTATTAGCTTTAAAACTATGAATAAAATGTGGACCATTACATGAGTAAAATGGTACGTTACTTTCTAAGCCACAAAGAAGCAAACTGTACCTGTATCACTGTGGATGTGATGCTGCCAATTGTGATGGAGGCTGACCTGGATGAAGGAGCAGGCTGCCTTGGTTCAGGTTGACTAATTGCACTAACTCCTTCACTAGCAGGTTCGTCTCCACGATGCTGCTGGCTCTTCTGCTGCTGTGACTCCTCGGAAAGGTTTTTGGATCGCTGACTCTCATCCTGGGCAGCAGTTCTGACTGGTGATCTAATGTTCTGACTAGAATCTCTTCGATGCCCTGTATCTCTTAGCGATCGGGTGTGTTGATCCGAATCTCTCCGATGATCCATATCCCTTTGCAACCGAGGATGTTGATCGGAATCTCTCCGATGATCCATATCCCTTTGCGACCGAGGGTGTTGATCCGAATCTCTCCGATGATCTATATCCCTTTGCGACCGAGAATGTTGATCTGAATCTCTCCGATGATCCGTATCTCTTTGCGACCGAGAGTGTTGATCGGAATCTCTCCGATGATCTGTGTCCCTTTGCGACCGAGGGTGTTGATCCGAATCTCTCCGATGATCCGTATCCCTTTGCGACCGAGGGTGTTGATCCGAATCTCTCCGATGATCCGTATCCCTTTGCGACCGAGAGTGTTGATCTGAATCTCTCCGATGATCCGTATCCCTTTGCGACCGAGAGTGTTGATCCGAATCTCTCCGATGATCCACATTCCTCTGTGACCGAGGGTGTTGATCTGAATCTCTCCGACGATCCATATCCCTTTGCAACAGTTCTGAATTACTTCGATGCTCCATATCCCTTTTCTGTAAATGTTCTTGAGACAGATCTTCCCCATCTTTGAACTGCACAGTTGACGTTCTAGATGCCTCATAATTTTGGTCCTCTCCTCCCTGTTCTGGTAGATATTCTCCTTCTGGTACCATTGTAGTTTCAGACCCCTGTGGACTAGGATCCGAGTTGTTGGAGCCCACCAACGTAGCTGTACTGAGGTTGCTTGGAGAGGTTGGTGCACTTAACACTGTCATATCTGCAAGAAAATTATACGGTGTTATTTTACCATTTGCACTTTAACATTGTGTAGTTACAGAGGAGAAAGAGTAAGAAGCACTGCAGAGACTTGGAGAAAAGAGGAAACTATAAAACATTCTAGGCTACGAAAGTTTGATGCTTTTCAGTTGCCCCCCTGTGGGTGGGGGGTTTAGAATACACCCACGGTATCCCCTGCCTGTCGTACGAGGCGACTAAAAGGGGCGACCTTGGCTATTATTTTAGGTTTCCGGCTTGTCTTGCGAATTGGACCTCCCGTGGGTGGGAGGGATGGAATACACTCACAGGTATACCCTGCCAGTCGTAGAAGGCGACGTAAAGGGTTTCTTGGACCAGGTCCCCTTTACGGGTTTGACAGCCAGTTCTAAACGCCCCACTTTGTGCGATATAACTCTCATTAGGTTATATCGCACGCCTTTTTCCGTTCATGTTTTTGAGGTCTGGCACTCAAAATTACATGTGCGTGCTGTCAGGGGAAGGGCCACCTAAGTGTGCGACTACGCTCGAGAGCCTGTTAGGTCTGGCCACACCGACAGGTGGGTGCGCCATGTACCCTGCAGTAGCATCCGCCTGACAACGCAGGTCCCCGCACATCTGCATGCCTGTGCTGGAAAACTCTAGTATATGCCAAGGGGTACATGCCTGTATGGCATGTCAAACATCGGAACCCCGGGCAATGCCTTCCAAGCTATGCAGGCCTTGCCTTGGCTGGGTAGCGCCTACAGAGACAGCCCGTGATTGGAGTCGGTGGCATTCAGGGAGGATGAAATGGCCATGGGATAGAAAAGGAATATCTCCCAACAGCGTGGTCCGCCACCCAAGTCTTTAAGTTTTGATTCCCTACGGGGATCAACCCCCTGTGAACAGTCTGTTCGTGAGAATCTGGGTGCTAACATTCCCAAGTTTCTGGTCGCAACCAGAACAGATGGGGGTGATTTCAAGATGGTAAAGTCTATTTTGTTTTCTCGGCACATAGAAGGGCCTATGGCGAGCTTGAGAAGGTGAAACGTTATTTACTTTGCTCCACGTTGAGCGTACAAATGAAACGTTTTGCTAGCCCCTAACAGTTGGGAGATAAATGTAACTGTTTACCTTTGCCTAAGCTATGTTGTTTTAATGGGCGCCAAGACCTCAACGCAATGTTGAAATCTAAATTTGTATTTAACAACGTCTAGCTCTGGCAGAACACATTCAAGACTCTATTCACTCAGATCGTGGTATGATTTGATCATTAACCCAACAAACAATTGTATCAGGAGAAGGAATTGGTCTATATTTAATGCTACCTACTGAAAGCAAAGATTGCATTGTAAAAGAAATGAATTTATTATATAAAACAAGTATAGCAAAATTAATAATAATCATCATCATCATCTTGCACAGTTTCCAGCCACTGGCCGGGTCTGTTTGGTACACAAGCCTCTCCAACGTCTTCTGTCTTCCCACCATCTCTCAGCCTCCACCCTTGTCCAGTCTTCTCCTCTCTTCTTCACGCTTTCTTCCACCCCCTTCAGCCACCTGTCTCTCGGTCTTCCCCTCGGTCTCTTTCCTTCCCACTTCGTCTCATGTACTCTCCTGGGTATCCTCTTCTCCTCCATTCGTTTTACATGTCCATACCATCTAAGTCTAGATTTCTCTATACCATCCTGTAATGGTTCCTCCTTCATTAATTCTCTGGTCCTCTCATTTCTTATTCTGTCCATCTTTGTAGCTCCAATACTGCTTCTCAAGAACCTCATCTCACTGGCCTGTATTTTGCTCTTCTCCCTTCCTTTCATAACCCATGTCTCCGAGGCATACGTCAGGATAGGGACATAGTACGTCCGATATATGATCTTTTTGCTGTTCTGCGGGACATCCTTGCTCCATAACATGCTTCTCACACTCCTCCGAAATGCTTCTGCCTGCCTCCCCCGCTCATTTATTTCTCTATCGTTTCTTCCATTATCTTGTATCAGGCTTCCCAGATACTTGAAACTCTCCACTTTCTTCAGCTGTTCCCCACCAATTGTTATTCCCGTTGTGGTTCTTTCCTTCTTCCTTGTTGTGATCACCATCTCACTCTTATTTATGCTAAATTTCATCCCATATCCTTGTATTATTCCTTCCCACACGTCCAACTGTTCCTGTACCTCCTCCTCCTTGTTTCCCCAAATCATCAAATCATCTGCAAACACCATTGCTTTCATCTTTCCGTCCCCAATTACTTGTGCCACTCGGGTCATTATGTCATCCATCACCACAATGGAAAGTAACGGTGACAGTGCACTTCCTTGTTTCAGGCCGTTTCTTTGTTCCAACCAGTCAGATCTCTCTCCTCCCACTTTCACACAGCTCACGCTTCCCTTGTACATCTCCTTTATCCTCTTTATAGTCCATTTCTCTACTCCTCTATCCTCCAGGGACTTCCATACTTTGTTTCTGCATACACTGTCATATGCTTTCTCAATGTCCAGGAAGGCCATCAGTAGATCTGTTCCATACTCATAGTGCTGTTCTTGTAACTGCCTTACAGCAAAAATCAAATCCACTGTGGACCTTCCTGCTCTGAAGCCATGTTGTTCTTCCCTCATCCCTCCTTCTATCCTTGTCCTAATTCTCTTTTCCAAAACTTTCTCGAAGATCTTTGCACAATGACTCATCAGTGTTATTCCCCGATAGTTTCTGCAATCTGTTCTACTACCTTTCTTGAAGATCGGGACAATGATTCCTTTTTTCCAGTCCTCTGGGGTCTTCCTTTCCTTCCATGCTGTCCTCATCACTCGGTACAGCCACTGTATCCCCACTGTTGGGATTCGTATAATGTATAAATCAGTGATCGTGAAACACGGACATCTTACTTAGCAGCCATCTTTTATTACACTAACTTATATCAAAGAGCTTCAAACATAAAGAATAAATACAAGAAATAAACCAAAGTAGAAATACATGAAATAAGCCAAAGATGTCCATCTTCTCAGTCCTCCACATCCTCCCCACCCTGGTCTATCTCGAGAGGGAAGACCAGCTGTACAGGCCGACTAATCTTGGTCCCGTTGGCCATCTGAAGGATGAGGGTTCGCACCTTGTTGTCCCTGCCTGGTCGCCTTTCAGTTATTCGCGCCTTCTGCCACATGTGTCTAGGTCGCATGTCGTCCTGTAGTAGTACTATATCTCCTACTCGGCACTCCTTCGTCTGTCCATTTGGGCGGCGTACTTCGTGGTAGCTTCTCAGATCAAGAAGATACTCATTCCTCCATCTCTTGAGGAAGTCCTCCTGCATTTTCTCTCTAATTCTCCTCTCCTTCCTCAGGTCTATTCGGGTCGTGGGTTCGGAGACGTTGGGCAGGGTAGTCAGCCGTGCCCCAGTCAGGAAATGACTTGGAGTCAGTGTCTCCGAGCCACCTTGGATTATGGGTCGGGAGTTAATGGCGGCTTCTACTTCTACCAATAGAGTTCGGAGTGTGTCCTCACTAATCAGAGCCTTTCCTAATACCTTTCTAAGGCATCTTTTAGTCGTACCCACCATTCTTTCCCACCAGCCTCCCCACCAAGCCGCCCGTGGGGCTATAAATTTCCACTGGACTCCGTTGTGGGCGAAGTGCTGGCTCGTTCGTGGGTCAGTGAGGACTTGGCTGAGTTGTGTCATTTCTTTGTGTGCTGCCTGGAACGTTCTAGCGTTGTCTGAGTAAATGGTGTTTGGAAGTCCTCTTCGTCCCGCAAATCGTCTGAGAGCCATCAGAAACGTCTCCGTAGTCATGTCCAAAGCCAGCTCAAGGTGAAGGGCCCTTGTAGTCGCACATGTGAAAAGCACAATATATGATTTCTGTACGAGATTCCCCACCTTAACGAGTAGTGGCCCTGCAAAATCCACACCCGTAACTGCAAATGGCGTAGTAAGTCGCACACGTTCTGGAGGCAACGGGGCTTCGATCTCGTTACCTTGTTGGCTTCTGGCGATCTTACACGGTAAGCACGTGTGGATGACCTTCTTGACAGCCTGGCGTGCCTTGAGGATCCAAAATTCTTCGCGTAGTACAGAGAGAACGATTCGTACTCCAAGGTGGTGTAGCCGTATGTGAGTCTGGAGGATCAACAACTTAGTGAAGTGGTGTGCACCATCGAGTACTATAGGATGTTTCTGCTGCGTTGGCAGGTCTGCATGGTGGAGGCGCCCTCCCAGTCGAATAAGGCCGTCCTGTAAGAAGGGGTTGTAGCGGGCAATCCTGGACTTCCCAGACAAGTTTCTCACTTTTGTCAGAGCGTCGTACTCTTCGGAAAAGCACTCACGTTGGACTGTACGTATCCAGCACAATCGGGAAGCCTCTAATTCACGTGCAGTGAGATTCCCAGAATTTTTCTCCGACTGTCTGATGTTGTTCAAGAAGCGTAAAATCCAACCCATGATGTGCAGTATTTTCCAATAACTGCTGAATCTGGAAGCAATGATGAGAGGTTCCGTTGTAATGACATTAAGTGTTTGCTGATGCGTCTTGCGAGTCTCTGGAAGTGAGGCGTTAGGCACACTGCTGTGGGGCCAAGAGCTAGGATGATCGGCAAGCCATACAGGCCCGTGCCACCAAAGTGAAGAAGACTGTAGTGCTTTTGAGGATATTCCTCGTGACAAGAGGTCGGCTGGATTATCCTGGCTCGGGCAGTACCGGCACTGAGCTGGACTCAGGATGCCTTGAATTTCCGTCACTCGGTTGGAGATGAATGTCTTCCAACGGTTTGCATCGCTTTTAATCCAACCTAGAGCGACCATGGAGTCACTCCACAGAATAGATGTGGTGACATTAAAGTCTGTTGCTTGGCAGAAATACCTCAGAAGACGGCAACCCACTAAGATGGCCAGTAGTTCTAGTCGTGGGAGTGTAACCTTCTTGACTGGAGACAGTCTATTCTTAGTGCAGACCAGGTGTATGTAAGTGTTTACGTCGGCTGAAGTTCGAACATACAGTGCAGCTCCGTAGGCCCGCTCCGAAGCGTCGCAGAACACGTGGACATGTGAAGTCTCCGATGTTGTCCTTGATAAACCAATCCATCTTGGAATGACCACACTTGCCAGATCCGTGAGACTGGTTATCCACAGCTGCCATCGCAATGCAATGTCATGTGGAAGTATTTCGTCCCATGCTATGCCCCTACACCAGGTGTCTTGGAAGAGAACTTTTCCAACTATGGACACCGGTGAAAGTAATCCAAGAGGGTCGTAGAACTTTGCGGTCGTTTTCAATAGCTTTCGTTTGGTTCCTGGATCCTGCGAAAGGTTGTCGGTGATATCTGTATGGTCAAAGAGTAGTGAATCTGATTCTGTGTCCCATCGTACACCTAGTACTCCAGTTTCCCTTTTCGTTTCACGTCCTTCGGCTCTCCATATACCTTCCAATGGTCCAGAATTTGTTGCCCATTTTGCCATCGGCATCCGTATCTGTCGTAGTAGACCTGTCACCTCGTAATATAAGGTGATAACTCTGTTGTCATCTTCAGCTCCCGCAACGAAGTCGTCCATGAAAGTGCTTTGATCCATAAGTGCTGCTGCTGACGGGAACTGATCCTTGAATCTCGTTGCTAGTTCACGGAGAGTTGCAGACAGAAGAAAGGGACTGCTAGCAAGGCCGAATGGTAGACGAGTGAATCTATAGACGGCTGTATCATCTCTTGCTTGCCATTTTCCAAGTCCGTCCTTCTCCACATTGAACCAGAAGAATCTTGTTAAATCTCGGTCTTCAGTATCCAGGCATAATTGAAGGAAAGCTTGAGTTCCATCTCCTACTATGGCTTTGCGGTAAGTTCGGAAGCGGATCAACGTGGACAGTATTTCTGGTAACAGATTAGGGCCTGTTTCCAGAACATCATTGAGGGACGGTGCATCTCTCTCGTGGGATGATGCGTCAAAGACGATCCTCCATTTCTCTGTGCCATTTCTCTCTTTCTTGATAGCGTGATGAGGCAGGTAGTATACATCATTTGTAGTTTCCTCTGTAGCGATCAGCTGAACATGTCCCATGTTTACGTAGTCCATCATCTGCGCGTGGTACATTTCTTTGTACTGGGCATTAACGGCAAGTTTTCTCTGCAATGTGTGAAAACGATTTAGAGCGTTCTTACGGTTTGAGGGTAAGACCAGATCTTCTTTCTTCGGTAGGGATACTACCCTCCGCCCGTCTTGTAAGTGAAACGAATCGTGGAATTCTTGAAGAATAGTGGCATCTTTCGTTGTGAGGGTCCTTTTCTGATCTTCCCTTATTCCTAGGGAATCTAGATCCCAAAATCGTCGCATATCATCGTCCTCGACAGATGGGTCATTAACAGTATGAATGTGGTGCACGTTGACGCTGTGGACAGTAATTCCTGACCTATTTCCACTCAGAATCCATCCAAATCTAGAAGGAAGCAGTACTAACGTGTCTGAGAGGCGTATTGGCTTGTCGTCAAGTATCACCTTCCAATAATGGTCTCCACCTATTAGAAGTTCTATAGGAAGTTCATTGTTGTCATCCTTGGGATCAGCAAGTCTCAATTTTCGTAAGCGTGACAGGGACTGGACGTCGAGTGGAACAGTCGGATGTGGCAAGTAAACGTTGTCACTCTCAAATGCAGAAATACGCAGAGCAGCCTCCGTGCATAGTCCACTGATGTTGAGGTCAATGAGTCTGCGAGCTGAAGATGTGTGACGAGATGACTCGAATCCGGTAACTGTCAAACCTTGTGTCCCACGATATTCAGTTGAAGCTGATCTACCAGACTTCGGCTTACGAAGGTTGATTGACTGCCAGCATCCAATATGCATCGTGTACGTTTTCTCAGTCCGGTGGGCCCTGTGATCCAAATATTCGCCGTTTGAAGATAAGTGAACTGCGGCATAGTAACGTCAATCTTCCCCACGGATATTGATGCGGGCTGTTCTCCGGTGCAGATGGAAATGTGATGATTCTTTTTGCACTTTGCGCATGATACCTTACTCTTCTTCATGCAGGTCTTCACACTGTGACCTTTATTGAGGCACAAGAAGCATCGGTTGGCAGTTTTTAACTTTTCAATCCGCTCAGCTACATTGCGGATCTTCACACAGTTCTGGGCCCAGTGGCCTTGAGTCTCACAGAACACACAGAATTCGGAATACACTTTCTTTGTGTTCATGCCCGTCCGTTTTGACTTTGTGTTCACATGGAGTGTCGCGGCAGTGCCTGAGAAGGATTCGAGTGAAGTGATATCTCCTCTGATCTTCTGTGTGATCACAGCGCCCTCTACCTCCTCGTTCAGGAACTCCATCAACTTGGTAATGTGACTCTCGGGAATGCTCTCTCGTTTGGAATAAATTATCCAACGGCGGACAATACCTTGAGGGAATGCTCGGAGAATTTTAGGGCATAACATCCGCCCGTAATTATCTACATTTTCCCCTAAGGCCCGTAAGGCTTGTACGCGTCTATTGCATTCTATGTACATGGCATTTAGATTAGAAGGAGTATCGTCTGAAATTGGTTGTAAGGCTTCGAGATAGTCAAGATGGGCCTGAATTATGCGGTCAGTGTTTCCGTAGCGAGATATTAATATCCGTTTAGTTTCTTCATAAGCATCAGCCGTTATCGGTATTCCATCAACTAGATTCTTCGGCTCACCCTCCAGATATCCACGGAGATAGACGTGCTTGTCAATGTGAGCGAGAGATTGATTGTTGTCAACAGAAGACTGGAATTGCTCCCAAAAACGTGCCCAATTCTCAATGTCACCTGCGAATTTGTCTAATTTTACAGCAGGTAGCTTCACTGTGTGCGTGACGGGTGTTGGGACTGGAGATCCTGGCGTTGGTTGCATACTCATTCCGGCGACCGATGTTGTCAAACTGGAGAGCGACTTAGATTTATTCTTGGCGTGTGATGCTTTCAGAATCGCTCTCTTCGCGATGTCGATGTATTCCTCACATTTTTCGACATCGGCCTCGTATTCTGCGTCGGTCAAACATTCCTGTATACTATCGTCCAGAACTGTGAGATGATCTAAAGCTTCTTGGAGTCTAATGCGATTATATTCGTATCCTGAGACGTCGCCGACCGTAGCACTATTTATTATCGTACTGAATTTAGTTATAGTTGCTCGTTCCGTCTTCCGCTTTCTTTTCAAAAACGCTAGTTTACTCTTAACACTCTCGTCTTGCATCTTAAAGAATGGGTGACGAAATAAATAAATAGTACCGTGCTGCGACAAGTGAAGGTGATTGATGTCAGCGCATGCGTGAGATCGTCTTGTAGTGTCCGTGATAGCTACGAGGTATTTAGTTTAGGATATACCGCAAGATGGCAGCACTTGCTCGTCTAACATTCGTGAATTCCGTTACGTGGTGTAAAGTAATTATATTACAATTCGTGCACTGTTTAGTCGTAGTAGTATCACTTTTACAATAATATTAAAACTGAAATATCACGTTAGTATGTGGCGCGTGTAGAAGTTCCAGTATCTTCTTACCTCGTAATCCGGCGTGGCAAGGCGTGGCTGCTTGTACATAACGTGATTGCTGTTTGTAGTGATAGCATCACCAGTTTACTTTGTACACAAGTAAAACACAATTGCCCGTATTCTAATGCACATTTCTACGTAATCTAAAGTTTTCGGCACCAATGTTGGGATTCGTATAATGTATAAATCAGTGATCGTGAAACACGGACATCTTACTTAGCAGCCATCTTTTATTACACTAACTTATATCAAAGAGCTTCAAACATAAAGAATAAATACAAGAAATAAACCAAAGTAGAAATACATGAAATAAGCCAAAGATGTCCATCTTCTCAGTCCTCCACACCCACCTCTCCTGCTGCTCTCACCATCTCCACACTCAACTCATCCACACCCGGTGCCTTCCCTCCTTTCATCTTGTTCACTGCATCTTCCACTTCTTTCCATGTTAAGTCCCTTTCTGTTTGCAGTTCATCTTCCTCTTCCCCGATTTCTTCCTCCTCACCATCTTTTCCATTTGGGTTCAGAAGTTCTTCAAAATATTCTTTCCACATTTTCTTCAGTTCTTCCCTATTTTCTATCTCTTGTCCCCTTTTGTTCACCATTCTAACATAATCCGTAGGATCCTTCCGCCTCTTATTTTTTACCATCCCATACAGGACCTTTTTTGTACCTTCACTATCCTCCTCCATCATCTTTGTCCACTTCCTTCTCTCCTCAGCCACCACTCTCTTCGCCTCCTTCTTTCTTTCCTGGTACTCTTCCCTTGTCTCTATCGTCCTATTTTGATACCACCTCCTAAAGGCTCTATTCTTTTCCCTTACTATATCTTTTGTCTTCTCATTCCACCATGGTGTTTCCTTCCACCTCTTCTTACTACTTGTCCTCCCACATACTGCTTCTGCTGCACCCACTAGTGTCTTCTTAAATCTAGCCCATTCCTCTTCCACCCCTCTTTCTTCATCTGTTGGAATTCCTTCCTTTACCATTTTGAGGTACTCGACCCTTCTATCCCCTTCTTTCAGTTTCCATATCCTTATACGTCTTTCCTGGTTCTCAGTCCCTTTCTTCTCCTTACTCCCTCTCAGGTTCATTACCAGTAATCGATGGTCGCTATCCAGGTTCTCTGATGGTATAACCTTGATGTCCGTGATGTTCTTATTTAGTTCTTTCTCATACAGTATATAGTCGACCACCGACTTCCTGGTCAAGTCATCACTGTACCATGTGATTGTGTGGCTCTCTCTTTTCTTAAACCAGGAGTTCCCAACTAGCAGGCTGTTCCTCTGGCAGAAGTCCAACAGTCTCTTTCCTTCCTCATTTCTTCCACCCCAACCCTCTGGTCCTAGAACACTCTCATAACCTTGTCTTTCTCTTCCTACATGGGCATTGAGGTCCCCCATAACAATCATATTTCTTCCTACCAGCTGCTTCTGCAATTCCTCTTCAAACTCCTCCTTCTCTTCAGAGGCGCAGCCTACTTGTGGAGCATACACTTGCACTATTTCTACGGTCTCTCCCCTCAGTGCTACTTTCACTTTCATCATCCTATCACTTATTCTCCTCACTTCTTCTTTTAAACCATCTCGTACTACTACTCCCACTCCATTCCTCTTTCCCTCTTCGTTCCCACTCCAGTACAGTCTATAGCCTTTTCTCAGTACTCTCCTTCCTTCCCCTTTCCACTTTGTTTCTGCCAATCCCAATAAATCAAACTTCCTTCTTTCCATCATATCCACTATCTCCTCCACCTTCCCCGTCAGCGTTCTTAGGTTTAAAGTTCCAAATCTTAGTCCGTGTGTACAGCCGTGTCGTCGTCTATTAAATCCATCCTGTCCGAGGCTCGTTCCATTTTTGAAAGCATTTGGTTTTATCCACTACTGGCTTGCTGGGCCTATCGTAGCTTCACCAGAGCCCCGTTAGCCGTCACTTTTCAGGGTTCCTGTAGGACCTTCACAGCTACCGTAACGGTCCCGGGGCACACGAAGTCCCCACTGTACTTCGCCCCTACAGGCAATCCCCTACTTTGTGCCGTTGCCCGTCTCCCACGACGTGGACGAGGGGTTGGACTTATGGGAGTTTAAAATTTAAATTGGAGCGTTGCGATTTTAATATTACCGATAGAAAATTACGTGAAAATGGAGTCTGATAAATTGATTTTACTCTTATTTCCAAGCTATGAAGTTACTGAAATATGAAATGTAAAACAAAGAAAAATGAGAGATTGCGTATTTCTGCGTCATTTGCGCTTACCACTGGAAATTGCTAAAGCATTTCCCTCGTACTGGATGATGCTGTGTGCTTCCCACAGTCTCCTGGACGTCGACATCTTCTTCGTTATTTGATGATATTCTGGTAGTTTAGATAATTCTATGGTCCGTACTTCGGACCCAAACACTCGTATAACCACACTGGTTAAGTTTCACAAAGATAGTCGCTAACTCCACTGAACATCGGAGCGACACGCACTTGCAACCGTACTCCGCAAGTTCTACACAGATAGTCCTCGTTTTACGGCGCGCTGAACGATATATGCACACGTTGGCTCCCCACTCTAGTCTCCTTCCAGCTTACGTGGTCTCAACAGCTTGGCTGAGCACGCCGCGCGATCTTCCCCTCCTCCGGGTCATTACACTCGGCGGGAGGGTTCCGTTCCAACAATTCGCCTTTCCTTGACGATGTGAGCCCGCTTGCGTAATACTTCCCGACAGGATTAAGCTTGTATTTGAATTCCCAGTGAGTCACGTCTCTCGATATACCCTAACTGACGAAACTCCGTAAATTTCCGTAATCAGATAATTTTCTATGATATCGTCGTTCGTAATAATTTGCATGATAGCGTTTTCTAAGACATAGAAAACCTATCTGTATGCTTATAATTTTTATAAAATGCTCCGAAAATATCTAAATAATAATTATAATAAATTAATAATAATAATAAATTAACATGAAAAATTCCCTTGGCTGAACAATTTGCCGCGTAAATAAATATAGAATGGCTTCCTACTGACTTATGCCAGTTGCATAAAAACCCCTCGAAAAACACGTTACAAAGGTACAAAAGATGAGAAACTGTAGCTTGTTGCTCAACACTAGGACTGGTGAGCAGGTTTAACACCTTCTGAAATGTGACCACCTTGGCGATATCCCTGTCAAAGTGGAAAAGCACACATCTCTGAATCTGGTCCGGGGAGCCATTTTCCACCAGGACCTGATTCTGAACACTGACGAGGAGCTCAAGGAGGATATGCAGCACCGTCACGTGACTGATGTCCGGCGCATTACGCGCAAGGTCAATGGTCAAATCGTGGATACTGGTGCTTTCATTATTTCCTTTGAGCTTTCGGTGCTCCCAGAGAAAGTCAAGGTTACAAGTTACCGTTGTGACGTTCGGCCTTATATCCCTCCACCAATGAGGTGTTATAAGTGCCAGAAGTTCGGGCACATGTTATCCCGATGCTCGAGCCCTGACGTCTGCGGAACATGCGGTAAGGTACCCCACGAAGCGGAAGAGTGCACAACACCATATCAGTGCACTAATTGCCCTGGATTTCATTCTCCTCGGGACAGGAACTGCCCTGTCTTCCTGCGAGAGAAGAAAATCCAGGAGATCAAAACCCTGGATGGTCTCACCTACCAGGAGGCCCGCAAGAAGTACCATACCACGATTTCGCCTTCTCCAACGATTGATTATAGAGCCATAATACCAAATTTGGTCCCGGCTACCTCATCTTTTGTCTCAACTGTGAAACCTTCTAATGTACCACTGCCATCTACATCTCTAGCTACTCCCCAGAATCAGAAAGAGAGCCCGAAGGTGACTTCAACCCCACCTTCGGCCCCAAAGAAGGCTGTGCGAGCGTAGGCTGCTCCGCCCGCACAGCAGGGGAGGAAGTCTTCCCCCACCCAAACGGTCGGTGAAAGCCGAAGCCGGCGGAGGCGGCATCGTCGACCAGGGTCAGGAATTCGGCTCCTGACCCGTCTATATATCTTAAAGAGGCGGGGAAGAAGGGACCCCGCACTACGCATTCCCTTTTTCCTAAAAAGGGGAAGCCATCCGCCCCACCACCTGCGGATGCTTCTGCGCCTGGGGACGTTTCGGTCCCCAGATCTGCGCGCTCCCCACGGAGATCCCCCCGCCGCCGAACTGCGTCTAGGAAATCTTCCGCCGAGTCGATTCACTCCACGACCTCGCCTGAGGACATGGAGATTATAGTCGACGTAGTGGCTGATGATCCTCCAGAGGTTAAGTTGTAGCTTGCTGCTCCAACTTATCCCTCGTTTATAAGTTCACACAATGGCACTGTTACAGTGGAATTGTAACAGTTATGACAGGCATTTGACAGAGCTCCGTCAGCTTATTGCACAATACGCAGCGACTATAGTCTGCCTACAGGAAACAAACCTCAGACCTGATCACGAGACTGTTCTGAGAGGTTTCCGACTATACTCTAAAGAGCGACAAGACGCCGTCCGGGCTTCCGGGGGCGTTTGTACCTTCGTTCGCTCTGACTGCTATAGTGAGGAGTATCCACTCGCCACTCCTCTGGAAGCTATTGCAGTTCGCGTGTCCTTGCCTGCTATGACAACTGTTTGTAACGTGTACCTTCCACCGAACCAGCCCCTTGGTATTAATGACGTCTTTGATCTTGTTGATCAACTTCCAGTCCCTTTCCTAATCGTGGGTGATTTTAACTCTCATCACCCCCAATGGGGATCACCATCTTCCTACCCCAGAGGAAGGGACGTGGAGGGCTTAATTCAAGGGTTGGATTTATGTCTATTAAATACAGGGGAAGCTACACATTTTAGCTTAGCGCACGGCACGTACTAACACATTGACTTGAGTGTGTGAAGCCGTGCGCTGGTCCCCCTATTTGGTTCGTATGTACACGACGACCTCTGTGACAGTGACCATTTCCCGATCGTTCTTACACTTCTGAACCAGAAGCCCGTGGAGTTCCCCAGTCCCCCCGTGTGGGTGCGGGTTAGAATACACCCACGGTATGCCCTGCCTGTCGTAGGAGGCGACTAATAGGGCCGACATGGCCGAATAACTTGCCAGTTTTGATTTGTTCAGACCCCCTGTGGATGGGGAGGGCAGAATTCATCCACGGTATCCCCTGCCTGTCGTAAAAGGCGACTTAGAGGGGGCCTTATAAAGGTCAATTTTGGTTTTCTGGTCCCAGCTCTGGTTTGACCAATAGAAATAAACATGCGTGCTGTTAGGGGAAGGGCCACCAGCTTGGCCATCTGGCCAGAAAGCCTAGACGGTATGCCCCATCCCGTCAGGTGGGTGCGCCATGTACCCTACAGTAGTATCCGCCTTACAACGAAGGTCCCTGCATGGCTGAATACTGGAGCTGAATAAATCCTGTGCATGCCGAGGGGGAAGTGCCTGTTCGAGGCACTGGGACCCCGGGCAATATCTGCTATGCCAGGTAGGTATTGCCTTGGCTGGGTGGCGCCCACAGTGATAGCCCCCGTTCGGAGTGGGCAGTATTCGGGGAGGATTTCGTCCGGGATGCGTAGTAAACGATCACGGACACCTGTACAGGGTGGCACCCTTAAAAAGCCGTCTCTGGAGTGTAGACCGAATCCCAAGGTGTATACGCCTTGGGATGAGGCATTTAATAAGAAGTTCCCTGTTGACAGGTCTCCTCGCTACCTGGTAGCTACCAGGACAGACGGGGGAGATTTTAAACAGGTAAAATCGATCCTATTTTCAGAGGAAATCGAGGGGAAATATCGCGACCTTAACGGGATTTCCAAGCTCCGGAACGGGCAGCTCCTGCTGCATACCGTTGACCGGCAGCAAACCGAAGCGTTGCTGGAATGCACGCATTTCGGCGAAATTCCCGTTAAGGTTGAGAAGCACAATACGCTAAATGAGGTCCGTGGAGTTATATTCCATCGCGACCTCATTTTAAACAGCGACGCGGAATTGATGCGGGATCTGGGGAAGCGAGGCGTCACCAGGATTAGGCGCATCACCCGGAAAATTGGAAATGATAGCGTCGATACTGGCGCTTTCATTCTTCATTTTGAGGGTGATGTAGTGCCTAGGCAGGTGAAGGTCACGTCGTACCATTGCGACGTTAGACCGTACATCCCTCCACCTATGCGCTGCTACAATTGCCAGAAATTCGGTCATGTTTCTGCCAGGTGCACTGCCAAGGCGGTGTGTAGAGAGTGTGGCAAGGGGACACATGACGGTGTGGGGTGTACGCCTCCCCCGACGTGTCCTAACTGCCAAGGAAGTCACTCTCCGCGGTCGAAGCAGTGCCCTGAGTTCTGCAAGGAAGCCAAGATCCAAGAAATCAGAACATTGGATCGGCTTTCATATCACGACGCTCGAAAGAGATACCGTGATATGACTGCACCCGAATTTCCGGTATCTTTCGCGGCTAAGGTGACGCAACCTATCACCCCTGCCACTTTCGTTCCCCGTGCTGTACCCTCGACGACGAACTTCTCTGAGATCGTAAAGTCTCCCCTCACTGTCCAAGCGAGACCTGTCAGCCCGAAGAAGGTTAAACAACCTTCTTCGGCCATTGTGAAAAAGGCGCCGGTTATACCATCTAAACCGGCGCAATCGGAGGAGAAGTCATCTTCCTCTCCGAAACGGTCGGAGAAGAAGTCTTCCCCTGCCAACGAGGCAAAGAAGACTTCTGCGACCGGGGCTGGATCGTCATCCAGCCCATCTGATAAGACAAAGATAGTGGAGAAGAGGGAGACGGTTCGTCGCCGTCTCTCTCGCCCTCCTGCTGACGGGGTGGCTACTGTCTCTGCTGGCCTTTCCGCTCCCACTACCACCAAGGGAGCGAAGCCTGCTGAAGCCAAGCCCGTCCGTATGGAGGAACTCCCCTATAGAAAAGAAAATAGATCGGCGGAGGAGAGGGGAGCGGTTCAGCGCCGTTTCTCTTCCTCTCCTAAAGGCAGGGCTGCTCACGTATCTGCTAGCCATCCCGCTCCCACCACTACCAGTGGAGCGGTGCCAGCAGGAGCGACCTTGTTTTATAAGGACCCGGCGTCTGTGGGGAAGGGACCATCTACTTCCCCAAACACACGTCGGCGCCGATCCAAGAAGAAGTCTCTTCGGGGCGTGTCGGGGACAGACACCCAGTCTTCGGACCGGGAGAAAGTCCCTCGACACCGCTCTCGCTCTTCCCCAAGGGCGAGACCCGTGAGGTCCGACGACGACCGTGCGCAACCCAAGAGAGCGCCCGCTCCATTTTCTTCGTCTTCGGACGGAGATGTGGAGATTGAGGTGTGCTCTCCTGCCCCATCATCTCCAACTAGAGATGGGGAAGGGTGGCAAACGGTCAAGCATAAGTAGAAGACCCACTTCTACTTAAGTCCACACCATGGCACTATTACAATGGAACTGTAATAGCTATTCTGTTCATCTCGCTGAGTTACGACAATTAATATCTTCGTTTTCGGCAACCATTGTCTGTCTTCAGGAATCCAGGTTTCGTCCTGGGCATGAGACAACAATGCGTCACTTCAAACTCTTCTCTAAAGACCGGATGGACGGAGCTGTGGCCGCTGGTGGCGTCTGCACTCTCGTCCACTCTAGCCTCTTTAGTGAAGAGGTGCCGTTGCGTACTCAGCTAGAGGCAGTTGCAGTTCGTACTTCGTTGCCAGTAATGGCAACAGTATGTAACGTGTACATCCCACCTGATTCTCAGCCGGATTACGACCAGCTGGTGGATCTAGTCTCTCAGCTCCCCCCTCCTTTTCTCCTTCTGGGAGATGTTAATGCCCACAACACCATCTGGGGCTCCGCTACCACTAGCGGTAAAGGGAGAGATTTTGAGAGGCTGATCAGGCGGCTGGACCTGTGTCTGTTGAACACAGGGGAGCCTACGCACTTCTCTATTGCACACGGTACTTATTCAAGTATCGATATTACCCTGTGCAGTCGTGCGCTGGTTCCCCTGCTACAGTGGGGTGTACACGATGACCTTTGTAATAGTGACCATTTTCCAATTATCGTTACTCTTCCGAACCAGAGAGCCATCGAGTTACCAAGTCGATGGCTTCTCCGTCGGGCTGATTGGCCAACTTTCACGGCACGTGCGGTGTTTGCCGAAGATACCTTTGAGAGTGTCGACGATCATACCATTCACATAACGAATGGTATTTTGACTGCTGCTGAGGAAACAATACCTTCCTCATCCGGCAACTCACGCCGGAAGCTTGTCCCTTGGTGGACAGCCGAGATTGCAGCAGCCATTAAAGATCGTCGACGTGCTTTCAAATGCTATCGGAGGCAAAACACTATGGCCAACCTTATCACCTTCAGAAGGATGCGTGCTAGAGCCCGATATCTGATTCGGGAGAGTAAGAAAACGACGTGGGAAAAGTATGTGTCGTCCATGACGGCGCATACTCCTTCATCTCAAGTGTGGACTAAGCTTCGTCGGATCTCCGGACTCCCGACATCACTATCGATACCCGGAGTGTCCATCAATGGGGACATCATCACGGACCATCTCGCCATTGCCAACAGCATTGGCTCGCACTTCTCCGATGTATCCTGCTCCGGGAGTTACGATCCTACATTTCTGACTCTGAAGCGAGAGGCAGAGACTCACCCCTTGTCCTTTGCCACTGCTGCTTCGGAGTCCTATAATGTACCATTCTCTGAATGGGAACTGCGAAGTGCGCTTGCACTGTGCAGGGATACGGCTCCTGGACCGGATAACATACATAATCAAATGTTAAAACATCTGTGCGAATCCAGTATGAAAGAACTGTTGATCCTCTTCAATCGTATATGGATTGAAGGGGAGTTTCCATCTCAATGGCGAGAGGGGATCGTGATACCGATTCCTAAGGCTGGAAAGGATCCCAAGTTTGTAAGCAGCTATAGGCCCATTTGTTTGACAAATGGCCTATGTAAGCTGCTCGAAAAGATGGTGAACCGTCGACTGGTGTGGTTCTTGGAGGATAAAGGTCTCCTGTCTGAGTACCAATGTGGATTTCGCTCTCATAGGTCCACCACTGACCATCTGGTGCGACTTGAGAGCGCCATACAGGAGGCTTTTTTCCGGAAGCAGCACCTAGTCACGGTTTTCTTTGACCTCGAGAAAGCCTACGACACCACATGGCGCTACGGGATCCTTTCCACCCTTCACAAGTGGGGACTCCGTGGTAACTTACCGACTTTCATTGCGAATTTCATGTCCGTCCGACTCTTCCGTGTAAGGGTCGGTAGGACATTATCGCAGTACTATACCCAAGAAAATGCAGTTCCTCAGGGTTCAGTGCTGAGTGTCACCTTGTTCGCGATTGCCATTAATGGCATTGTTGCCGCCGCCGGGTCCGCGGTAGTTCCATCGCTGTATGTAGACGATTTAGCTCTGCATTACAGCTCTGGAAGTATGGCAGTCGTGGAACGGCAATTGCAGCTAGCCATCAACCGGGTCGACAGGTGGGCTCACGACCGGGGTTTTCGTTTTTCAGCAGCGAAAACCTCCGTCGTCCATTTTTGTCGGCTACGGAGGCTACATTTACACCCTGAACTACATCTCAGGGATGCTGCGTTGCCGGTGGTTGACACTTATCGCTTCCTGGGGCTCCATTTTGACAGCAAGTTAACGTGGCAGCACCATATACGGCAATTGAAAATGACATGTCTCAGGAAACTGAACATGCTCAGGTTTCTTAGTGGCACTACGTGGGGGGCTGACCGTGCGGTGCTGCTACGGTTCTACCAAGCCCTCGTCCTGTCCCGGCTAGACTATGGTTCTGCGGCATACGGTTCAGCAAGACCGGCAACCTTGAAAATGCTGGACAGTATCCACCATAGTGGCGTTAGGCTGGCTACCGGTGCCTTCCGGACCAGCCCGATACCCAGCCTACTCGCCGAATCGGGTGCTCCACCTTTAAATTATAGACGCCAACATATGCTGTTAGCATATGCTGCCAATGTGCGTCAAATGCCGCAACACCCGACCTATCAAGCTCTCTTCGGTACCCAAAACCACCAGGGGTACGCCAACCGGCCTCGTGCCACTCGGCCGGTTGGTATTAGACTTGATAGCTCGTGTACCGAAATAGGAGTGGCTGTAGGTCCCTGTATGATCCGGACATCTAGCGAGGTGCCTCCGTGGCAAGTCCCGCGTCCGGAAATTCGGTTAGATCTGCACCGAGGTCCTAAGGTGAACACGGATGCCTCCGTTTACCGGAGGCAGTTCCACAGCATAGTTCACCAATTTCCGGACGCTGGCATTCTATTCACGGATGGTTCGAAGGTGGACGAGAAGGTGGGTTGTGCTTACGTTATTGATGGTGCAAATACCAAGATCTCTTTGCCTGAGGCCTGTAGTGTGTTTACTGCGGAGCTCGTTGCCATCTATGAAGCTCTGCAGTTTGCACTACAGGATGCTCGAATCCACTTTCTCGTGTGTACCGACTCTTTGAGTTCGTTGCAGTCAATTGCTACATGTTTCCCGCAACACCCCCTAGTGCAGCGAATCCACGACCTACTAGCCGGGCTGTGCCACGATGACACTCGAATCACCTTTCTGTGGCTTCCAAGCCACATGGGAATTGTGGGAAATGAGTTAGCAGATCAAGCTGCAAAAGAGGCGGTATCACTACCACCTCGACCAATGGAGGTACCCGCTAGAGATATTCGCTCTCAGTTACGCCTACAAGTTCTGGCTTTTTGGGAGAGTCAGTGGCTAGCTGACCCACTGCCCAGTAAACTGAGAGCGATCAAGGGAACTACTCGCGTTTGGCGGAGCTCCTTCCGGGCCCGGAGAGAGTCCGTCATTTTGTGTAGGCTAAGGATAGGTCATACAAGATCCACCCACTCGTACCTAATGAGAAGGGAAGACCCCCCACTTTGTACCTGTGGAGCCGTTTTCACCGTGGCCCACATTTTCACCGAGTGTGTGGATCTTGCTGACTTACGAAGAAACCTTGGTTTGCAGACGACACTCAAACTTATATTAGCCGATGACGCGGTGGCTGCTGATCGCGTTATCCGCTTTATAAGTGAGAGTGGGTTAGGGCCAGCAATCTAAATTTTCCAGTGAACTTTGACTCAACGACTTGTTCGTTTTTGAATGATAATGTTTTTGTTTTTTCCGTAATTTTTATTTATGTTTATAATTTTTTTATTTTTTTTATTTATTTAATTGTTTGTTTTTGTTTTATTAATTTTTGGTCTTTTTAAATTTAGATGTCCACCTCAAAATTTTAAATTCAATTCAAAATTTGTATTCTTTAATCTGTGTTAAGAGGGGCAGATGACCTCGTAGTTCCGCCCCTTAAAACAACAATAACTAACTAACTAAGTTCCCCAGTCGTTGGGTGCTTAAGCGGGCAAATTGACCCTCGTTTCAAGAACGAGCTGTGTTCGTTGATCTTGGTTGCCGGAGCGTCGATGGCGAGGTTCTTGCTGCTGCCGAAGAGTCCATTCCCTCCTTTTCTGGGACTCCTCATCGCAAACTCGTCCCTTGGTGGACAGAGGATATTGCAGCGGCAATACAAGATCGTCGTCGAGCTCACAAGCACTACCGTCGGCGTCCAAGCATGGCCAATTTGGTGGCGTTTAAGAAATTTCGCGCCAAGGCACGGATTCTTATCCGCCAGAGTAAGAAAGAATTGTGGGAACGGTATGTGTCGTCTATTACGGCACATACCCCCTCCTCTCAAGTGTGGACTAAACTACGACGCAACTCGGGTATTCAGACATCTTCTACTGTACCGGGAATTTCCATCTATAATGAATTGGTTACAGATCCGTACTGCGTTGCAAACCATCTCGCATCTTATTTTGCGGATATATCCGGTTCCGACACCTATGATCCTGCCTTGGTGGCCATGAAGCGCGAGGCAGAACATTTCCAGCTCAGTTTTGCTTCCCGCGCTTCGGAGGAGTACAACGTGCCCTTTACGGAGTGGGAACTCCGCGGAGCGCTGGCGCTCTGCAGGGACACGTCTCCCGGCCCGGATAATATTCACAGCCAGATGCTTAAACACCTTAACGATGAGAGCATTCGTTATTTGCTCAGGGTGTTTAATCGTATCTGGTTGGAAGGTGTGTTTCCGGCACAATGACAGGAAGGTATCATTATACCTATCCTGAAGCCCGATAAGGATCCCAAATTGACAGGGAGTTACAGACCTATTTGTCTCACTAACGGTCTGTGCAAGCTCTTTGAGAGGATGGTCAATCGGCGCCTGGTGTGGGTCCTGGAGAAACGGGGACTCCTGTCTGAATACCAGTGTGGTTTCAGGGCATCTCGGTGTACCAACGACCATCTGGTACGCCTGGAGACCGCCATACAGGACGCTTTTCTCCGGAGACAGCACCTAGTCGCTGTTTTCTTTGACCTCGAGAAGGCCTATGACACCACTTGGCGTTACGGCATCCTCTCTACCCTGCATCAATGGAAATTCCGAGGTAACTTGCCGGTTTTTAGTGCGAATTTTCTGTCCCTTCGCCTGTTCCGTGTTCGAATAGAGGGGACATATTCGCAATATCATATACAGGAAAACGGAGTCCCACAGGGATCGGTGCTTAGCATAACATTATTTGCGATTGCCATAAAAGGTATAGTCGCTGCTGCTGGTCCAGCAGTGGTACCGTCGCTATATGTAGACGACTTCGCTCTACATTATAGTGCGCAAAATATGGCGGTCGCTGAACGACAGCTACAACAAGCTATTCGGAGAGTGGAACGCTGGACACTGGAGCATGGCTTTCGATTCTCAACCGCTAAGTCCTCGGGTGTCCATTTCTGCCGAAAGCGCACCCTCCATCCAGATCCTGAGCTTTATCTGGGCAATGTAGCTTTGCCTGTTGTTGCTGCATACCGGTTCCTTGGGCTCCTTTTCGATCAGAAATTGACGTGGGAACCACACGTGCGGTGTTTGAAAACTGCCTGTGCTAAGAAACTCAACATGTTGCGGTTTCTTAGCGGCATATCATGGGGGGCGGAGCACGCGGTGCTCTTACGTTTTTGTAAGGCACTGATTTTATCTAGATTAGATTATGGCAGTGTAGCATATGGTTCGGCCAGTAAATCAGTGCTTGTTAAACTGGACAGTGTCCACCACGGTGGTGTGAGGCTGGCGACGGGTGCCTTTCGGACAAGCCCAGTCGTCAGCTTGCTCGCCGAGGCTGGCGTACCTCCTTTACACCTGAGGCGCCAGCAAGTACTGCTGACCTATGCTGCAACTATTCGACAGATGCCACTTCATCCAAGCTATCCATGTTTGTTTTCCAATCCGAATCGCCGGCTGTATGATGCGCTCGCCCGAGCCACATGGCCGGCGGGGATTCGCTTGGATGACTTATACCGTCAGTTCCGATTTCCTTCTGTCTCCTGTATCGTCCGAGTACCTAACAAGGCCCCTCCGTGGATGGTCTCTCGCCCTGATATCATCCTGAATCTGCACTCCGGCCCCAAGTCGGACACGGACTCCTCCGTCCATCGGAGGCTGTTCCAGTCCGTGGTGAGCCGGTATCCGGGATCAGGGCTTCTATTCACGGACGGTTCGAGGGTAAACGAGAAAGTAGGCTGTGCATTTGTGGTTGAGGATCGTCGGTTTCTCTTTTCACTTCCCGAGGCCTGTGGCGTGTACACTGCGGAGCTCTATGCCATCTTAGAGGCTCTGCGGTACACGTTATCAGACGATCACCAGCACTTTCTTGTGTGTACTGACTCTCTGAATGCACTGCAGGCTATCGATGTGTGTTTCCAGAAGCACCCGTTGGTCCAGCGTGTGCACGACCTGCTCGTCAGTTCGCGTAACGCTGGAACCGGGGTGACCTTTGTGTGGCTTCCTAGCCACATGGGTATTGCGGGAAAAGAGCTTGCTGATCAGGCGGCGAGAGAGGCAGTCGCACTGCCCTCGCTACCATATAAGGTGCCTGCTAGTGATGTGCGCTCTCAGTTGCGGCATTCGATCCTGTTGCATTGGGAGGAGGCATGGCGTGCCACGCCTCCATCCAACAAACTGAGAGGCATCAAGGAGACAACGAAGGTGTGAAAATCTTCCTTCCGATCTCTCCGGAAGGAAGCTGTGGTACTCTGTCGACTCCGGATCGGCCATGGGATTGCTACGCACTCCCACTTGCTAAAGAGAGAAGATCCTCCTTTGTGTACTTGCGGCGCCCACCTAACCGTGGCACACCTTCTCTTGGAGTGTGTGGATCTGGCCAATCTGCGAGGGACTCTTAAACTAC
Source organism: Meconema thalassinum (assembly GCA_946902985.2). Classification (NCBI taxonomy): domain Eukaryota; kingdom Metazoa; phylum Arthropoda; class Insecta; order Orthoptera; family Tettigoniidae; genus Meconema; species Meconema thalassinum. Next base: position 8,771,921 of record OY714911.1, on the reverse strand, counting down.
CTAATACCCTCTCCCTTATTCTCCGTGAAGACGGGCCCGTCAGCTGACCTCGTCATCCGGTTCATGAGGGAGATTGGTTACTTTTTTAAGTTTTAATGTGTAGTTACGACTTTTAATTCAGGTTAAATCTGTTTTATGTTTTTTATCGTGTTCATCTATTTTATTGTTCACTATGCCTTATTTGTTTTATCCTTTTTTACCATCTTTTTATTCAAATAAGGCATAATTTTTGGTGCTCACTGTCTGTTTTATAAACACCATTTTCGTTTCATCCATGGCAGTGAGTTGTTTTTATCTACATCCTTTCATTTCACGCAATTTCATTTAATTAGGGTACGATAACCTCGATGTTAGGCCCCTTAAAACAACAATTATCATCATCATCAGCTTTTCAGTTGGTCAACACATTTTTTCCCATAAGAGCTGGGTTATTCCCTAATCCTAAAAAAAATGACATGAGATTAACAAATACACTTGGATGACCAGTTTCGATCGTCAAGCGATCATCATCAGATCCATTAAACATAGTCCCTAATATTTATGTCAGAAAGTAAGGGTGAAAATATTTACAATATGTTCACTTATATAATTTCACCCATACTTTCTGACATAAATTTGAGAGGTTAAGTGTAATGGATCTGATGATGATTACTTGACGATCGAAACTGGTCATCCTAGTGTATTTATTAATTTCATGTAATTTTTTCTGGATTAGGGAATAACCCATCTCTTTCGGAATAAATAGTGTTGACCGACTGAAAAGCATCAAACTCTCCTTTACTAAGCCCACACCGAAAATGGCTTCAAACACTGTAACATTCTAGGCTAAAAACTACAAGTTTATTTTGTAGATGATCTCGAGATTTTAGTTTGAATCTATAGGGGCTGTATTTTTTGTTAAGAGCGATACGAGCAAAATTTTCTCATATCTTCTTTCTTGCCAAATTATGCTTACAGGTACTTAAAGTACCGTCTTTTTGCAAAATGAACTCGCGAAATATCACAAAACTGATTTATTGTGCGAATTGTGCAAATAATCACGAAATATACTCCACTTGGTACAAAAAATGCTAAATATTATCGAAAAAGCTCTCCAATAAACGTCTAAATGCTTCTGATGAATTGACCGTCGTGGTTTCCTTCTCATTTGGTTGATAGTGCAGCATATTCTGTACACAAATGCTCACAAAGCCAGAAGTATGCATATTCAGTTCCGCGATCTTTAAGTCTATCGATGAAAATAGATATCTGCTATCGATTACATCAAATAGTTTTGTGGTCATAGATACAACAGTGCGAGTTTGCGACTGATAAAACTTTATCTGCAAATATCCAGCATTTAGTCTCCCACAAATCCAACCCCTCGTCGTCGTCGTCATGGGAGATGGGCAACGTAATGAAGTAGGGGATTGCCTGTAGGGGTGAAGTACAATGGGGACTTTGTGTGCCTCGAGACCACTACGGTAGCTGTGAAGGCCCTACAGGAACCCTGAAGAAATTACGGCTAACGGGCCTCTGGTGAAACAACTGCTGCCTTGTAGTTTGGAGTTGGTTCTTCAAAGGCTAAGGGAAGAAACCCTGACAGAAAATCAGCCTGGTGCCTCAGGCTTAAGGTGGCAACCCCTCCAAGGCACTCGGAGGCAGTGGGTTAATCACTCGCTCCTCTTAAATAAACTGATTACGGAAACTGAAGCGAAATTACAAAACCGGACGGATAACCTGATGACGACTCTTGGCATGAAGAGGACTACGAAAATCGGTTTCTGGAATGTGAGGACCTTGATGGAGAAAACCAGACTGAAACAAGTGACATGGGAGATGAAGAATTATGGGCTGGATATCCTAGGATTGAGTGAAGTGAGGTGGCCAGGATTTGGTGAAATACAGACAACAGATGGAATTACATTTCTCTATTCTGGGGGCGATGATGAAGAACACAGGGATGGAGTGGGGTTGCTGCTCAACAGAAATGCAAAGAGAAGCCTTATGGAGTGGAAGCCAATTTCTAGTAGGCTCATGTTTGCTAGGTTCAAGACAAAGATCAGGAATGTGATCATCATCCAATGCTATGCGCCTACAGAACAATCGGAGCCAGAGAAGAAGGAAGAATTCTACCAAATGCTGCGAGATGTCACAAGACAAACAAGTAAGAAGGACATTCTCATTGTTATGGGAGACTTCAACGCGAAGGTGGGCTCAAACAATGAGGGGTTGGAGCAGATCATGGGTAAACATGGCCTTGGTGAGATGAATGACAATGGGGAGAAATTTACGGAATATTGCACCAGTCAGGATTTGGTGATGGGTGGCACGGTATTTCCACATAGGCGGTGCCACAAGGTCACCTGGGTGTCTCCTGATCAAGTCACAGAAAATCAAATTGATCACATCGCAGTGAGCAGGAGGTTCAGAAGAAGCTTGGAAGATGTTAGGAACAAGAGAGGAGCGGACGTTGGTAGTGACCATCATCTTGTGGTTGCCAACTTCCGCATGAAGATTGTCGCAGTCCGCCAAAAGTTTAACACTCGGCACAACAAGTTTGATGTGGGCAAGCTTAAGAACCAGCAGAGATTGGACCAATTTAAACTGGAGCTCAGAAATAAATTCCAGGTGTTGGACTCCGAGACAGAGAAGGACGTGGAGACTGTGTGGAGCGAGGTAAAGAATATCTTCGTGGAAACCAGTGAGATGCAGCTCGGGTACAAGAACTACCTGCGGAAAGAATGGATATTCGATCAGACCTGGGACAAGATAAATTATAGGAAGGAGATTAAGGCCAAGCTCAACACCTGCAAGACTAGGCAGCAGAAGGCTCTCACACAAGCAAAGTATTCAACAGCAAACAGGGAGGTAAAGAGGAGTGTACGGAAGGATCATAGGAGGTGGATTGATGAGCAGGCGGAGAAAGCAGAGGAAGCGGCAAGAAGGGGGGACGTTAAGGAGCTCTATGGCATCACAAAGATGCTTTCGAAGAAAGGTTTTAATAAAACTAGGCCTGTGAAGAGCAAGACGGGCGAGATCCTCACGACGTGTGAACAGCAGCTGACAAGATGGAGAGAACACTTTGCGGAGGTTCTTAATAGAGATAGAGGACCTGAAAGTAAGCAGCGAGGAGAAGATGAAGAGGAAGCAGAAAGTGACCCAAGCATCAGCCTCGACTCCCCAACTCGGGGCGAAATACGGACAGCGTTGAAGCAGATGAAGTGCGGGAAGGCACCAGGTCTGGATAATATCCCAGCGGAAGTACTGAAAACAGACCTGGATATTACGATCAATCTGCTGCACCCGCTGTTGGAGAAGATCTGGAAGGAGGAGAAAATACCAACCGACTGGAAGAAGGGGTTGATAGTCAAGTTACCGAAGAAAGGGGACACCACAAACTGTAGCAACTGGAGGGGTATCACCTTGCTGTCCATTCCAAGCAAAGTGCTGGCGAGAGTCATCCTGAATCGTATAAAAGACTGCGTAGAAAAAAGGCTTCGGAAGGAACAAGCTGGATTTCGACAACATCGCAGCTGTGTGGATCTCATCAACACCCTCCAAATCATCCTGGAGCAGAGTGTGGAGTGGCGGAATACCCTTTACCTCACATTTGTTGACTTCGAGAAAGCCTTCGACTCTGTAAATCAAAGAATCATGTGGAAAACCCTCGAGGAATATAAAATTCCAACAAAGATCATCAGAATCATGGAAGAGATGTATGAGTGCCAGTTTCTTCACGAAGGCAAATTAACAGAAAAGATAAAGGTCAGTTCCGGAGTGAGACAAGGGTGTGTCCTTTCCCCCACTCTGTTCCTGTTGGTCCTGGATAGTGTGATGAAGAAGGTAATGGGAGGACGGAAGAGGGGTATTCAATGGGGTATAAATGACAGGCTTGAAGATCTGGATTTTGCAGACGACATTTGTCTTAATGGCACAACGGTACCGAGACATAGAAGATAAGCTGGGGAGGTTGCAGAGAGAAGCAGAATGTCCAGGACTGATGATCAACACCAACAAGACCAAAGAGATGAGGATGAATTCTGACGTCACGACTAGCTTGACAGTCAACGGAAAGGAAATTGAGCGAGTTGAGTCCTTCCTCTACCTTGGAAGTATAGTCACAAGTGATGGGGGAGCAGAGGAAGATGTTCGAAGCCGTATCAGGAAGGCAAATGGTGCCTTTGTCCAGCTCTACCCCATCTGGAGAAATAGAAACATTTCCATGAAGACCAAGCTCTGCCTTTTCAATAGCAACGTAAAGTCGATTCTTCTCTACCCCTGTCAAACATGGAAAGTCACAAAACCGATCAACAACCAGCTACAGGTGATCATTAACAGATGTCTGCGTCGCATCATGAATGTGAGGTGGTCGGACATAATCTCAAATGAAGATCTTTGGACCATCACCAATCAACAACCGATTAGCATCCAGATCAAGGAGAGGAAATGACGCTGGATTGGTCACACACTAAGGAAGCCGGTCGGAGCTGTTGAGAGGGCGGAGCTAGACTGGAATCCTCAAGGCGTCAGGAAGCGAGGTCGACCTAAGAAGACCTGGAAGAGGACGATCGAAAATGAAATTCCAGAGGTGGACAAGAACTGGAGTCAAGTGAAGAGAATGGCCAGGAACTGTACTGCGTGGAGAAATTTCGCCAAGGCCCTATGCTCTGGAAGGAGCGACAGGAATTAAGTAAGTAAGTAATCCAGCATTTAAGTATAAAAATTCCGAAAACTGAAGTCACAACATTTTTCTCGAGGGCCGAGGAATACAACAGTGAGGGGTTCTGCGTATTTGACGCTGCAAGAATGATTTGAATGTGTAAATTCTGCATTGTTCGTATTCTGTGGGAACGAAAAGATATGTGCGATAAACACTGCAGGGATTCAGAAACTCATAAAAGAAGATGAAAGAAGCAAATGAACATAATCCTAAGCGGCAAATAACAATTGGTGATACTGTACACATCGCGTAGAAGTTGAAAAGTGATTAGAGAGCAATTTATAACAGACATAACAAAGCAAACATAATGGTTTCCGACGTTTAATGTGAACAGCGAGAGGAGCTTTTCTGCTTACGCAAATATACTTTCTGACTTTAAAACCCTCTTATCACATAATTTGTTCCCATACTACAAGGAAGATTTCAGAAGAAACATCGATCATTATGACAATTTATTTCGCAAAATACCTACCGAAATAGTGTCAGTTTTAACACCGAAATCAATGATTTTATTTCACCAAAAAATAAGGCCCTTACTAATCTATATGATCTCTAGGTTTGAGGTACAAGTTAGAAGTTCATTTACCTAGATGATTTATAGGTTCTGAGGTGAAAGCTAGCAGTTGAGATTCTTGGTTGAAAGCTACAAGTTAGTTTCTAGAAGATATCTAGGTTCTACGTTGTATAAGATGGATGCTCATTATCTAGGCTCTAGGTTGTAAGATAATTTATTTCTTTAGATGATATCCAGTTTCTAGGATGAAACATGGATGTTCATTATCTATGTTCTAGATTGTAAGATAGTTCATTTCTTAAGGTGATATTTAGGTTCTAGGTTGAAAGATAGAGGTTAATATTTCTAGATGATCTCAAGGTTGAAGCCACGAGTTTATTTTTCCAGATGGTAAACAACCTTAACTATTGAGCACAGCCCAGAAATAGTGTTAATTCAATTCTCGATAACTGGGCCCACAAATTTTAATATTTCCTTTGTGTTGTCCTTGCTGATTCTTTATAACAAGGCTCCTCAATCGGTGAAGTATAGGGAAGCCCAATCAGCATAGCCTATTCAGCCTTTCGTGGATCCGTATTTACTAACAACATTGTATAATAATCTAGATTTTTGACAGGGTGGAATCACTGTCTAGATTATTATACAATAAACATAATCAATGCAAAAAATATATACAGGGTGTCATTTATGTACTTGAGTACCCTTAAGGGGCGTGTAGGGGATGGGTTTAGGATCAATTTGAGATAGGAAACCTGGGTTCGGAATGGCCTCCTAACCCCAGAAAGGAGATAGGATAGCGGCGAGGCGCGGTTCCACGGTGGTGCCGGGTTCGTTTCTCGTAGGGTGCCATGCCTTTATTTTTTTCCTTTTTCTTTTTCTTTATTTTTAAGAGGGGAAAAGGGGGGGGGGGGGGGTGCGTAGTCACAGTGCGTGTTTAATCTGTGTTGATTTTTTAAAACTATCGTTGATTCTGTAAATTAATTGCCTTTTGATTATTAGTATCAACGAGTTACGTGTGTTTCTGTAGTAGTTAAAGAGGAATGCAGCTCTCGGCTAACACAGCGTTGAGCGGTGGTCGCGCCAAGACCGTACGCAGCGAAAGAGGGTCTGACCTCAGAGTAACACATGGCGCGCTTCACTACTTTACAGGGACGGTGGGCCTGAAACAAACCTGTTTTCTGGGGTTAGGAGGCCATTCCGACCCCAGGTTCCCTATCTCAAATTGATCCTATACCCATCCCCTACATGCCCCTTAAGGGTACTGAAGTACATACATGACACCCTATATAATAGATCAACATTACCATTCAAAATAAAAGGGCTTGCCCATACTTGCTGAGCATTTATGGTCAAATCTTACCAGTCAATGTCTCAGCACTTGAGGACACAGCAATGGTTTTGGGGATGGTCAGATGACGGCCATCATCTTCTGGTTCCACTCGGATGCTGACACTCTTGCGTGGAGTGGTGCAGGGTGATTGGTGAGTTGGACTCTGCCGTATTATGGTAGGGCCCTCTTTGATGAGCCCCAGTTCACGCTGTTCTTCCTCGACTGTCGAAGCAATGCAAGGTGTACTTTGTTAGCAGCATAACAATGGAATATGTTTAACTATAATTATTCATTAAAAACTAAAACTAAAAAAGAGATTATCAGGAGGTAAGCTATGTACTGTATATGTTAATTTTTCAACATAAATAATTGTCAAACTACATATTTAAATACTGTTTTCATTAGAGAAAAACCTAACTGAGAGGGGAATTCTTGATATTGGAGAATACAAACTGTTCAATAATGTACAGAATAACAAAATAATTGCAACACAGACATTTTAAACAGTTATCCCTCCTCTCAATAGAAGGAAAATGAAAAATAGGGGTTAATACACGAGAAAAAGGCACTTATTATGTTGTCCTACAATTATTTCTTTTAATGCCATCTGTTTTGATTCAATGCTGTCTACTAGGGCAGATCAAAAAGTAAGTTGCACTTGCCAATTATGGCCATTCATTACACCACCTATACAACAGTAACACGCCTATAACGACATACAATGCAACGTCACTTTTCCACATAGTTTCCAAGAGACTCCAGACATTTCTGCGAACGCACAACCAACTTGTCGATGCCGGATGCATAGAAAGTTCCTCCAGCGTTCTTCAACCACACGGAGACAGTGGCCTTCACCTCCTCATCAGTCTAAAAACGTCAACCACCGAGCTCCGTTTTGAGCTTACCGAACAGATGAAAGTCACATGGTGCTAGGTCGGGACAGTAGGGTGGGTGTTGCCAGACCTCCCACTTGAAACGCTGCAGCAGTTCACGCGTTTGGCGGGCCTTGTGAGGTGTTGCATTATAGTGCATCAAAATCACATCGGCGCTTATCTTTAATCGCTTTACGCAACCGGTGCCTGCCCTCGCGATATTCGTCTGTTATATCCGTGCGTCCGGCTTCGAATTGCTGACACCACTTTACGATCCCTTGCCGGGAAATGGCCCGCTCCCCATACACAGCACTAATTTCACGATTAATGTCCGTGCAATTCTTCCTTTTGGCCCATAGGAATGGGACTGTCACACGCACCTCATATTTGGAGTGAACATCCAGTCGACTCGCCATTAAATTTGGCCGCTATTCACTCCATACAAGTCGAGACACCACAGTGACCTGCCTAACAGACGTGTGGGCAGTGTCTGTCCCTTTCTCCGCTGTGCCCACGTTTGCGACACACAGCGCGCTGCTGCAGCGCGTTAGTGCAACTAACTTTTTGATCCACCTTCGTAGATACTTGGACATGCACAGTTCTCCTTCCATTCTATCTTGTCCATGATACATGTCTTTGTTGTGACAATATCCTCATTTTCCATAATGATGCAAAACTGAAGCCAATTGGACATAAAATTAAAACAATATTTCAGACAAAGTGCAAATTGTTATATCTAGGGCTCAGATATTTAGGTAAATAAATATTTTTTTTTTTTGTAAATACATATTTTAAGCAATTTTTCTATAAATACAGTACATAAATTCCTGTTTTTCACTTCTTCTTGTTTATATGCCGTCGCCGCGCCGAAGATTGGCGATCATCATTGCAATCCCTTGCCTCGAAGTTGCCATTCGAAACAGAGATGCTGAGTCAAGTTCAAACCATTCCCACAAATTCTTGAGCCAGGAGATCCTCCTCCTCCCTGGTCTGCGCCGTCCTTCAATCTTGCCTTCCATGATTAGCTGCTGGAGTCGGTACTTGTTATTTCGAATCACGTGGCCAAAATATTGTAGCTTCTGTCGCTTGATGTTGTAGAGCACCTCCATCTCCTTGCCCATCCGATCCAGCACCTCACCTTGTCGGTCCACGATATACGAAGCATGCGACGATACAGCCACATTTCAAATGCTTCTAACTTCTTCTCCAAGGTTTTGGTTAACTAACCGTCCACCGCTCGTGTCCCTACATTAGTATGGGATTTATGTAACACTTGAGGGCAAGTAGTCTCATTCTCAGACTAAGATCTCGGTGACTCAGCAGATTCTTCATTTTGATTAGCACATAAAAATACATAATATTTACTTTCTTTAAAGTAGATCTTTCAGTTTATTGCATTTTTGTTCTGTGTTACTTCAACGGGGAAGAACCTGTGAGCAATCTAATCTTCATGCAGAGCGTATGACAGTTTGCAACTGTGTTAATCTTAACTTGTCGCCCCATGCCACTCACTGTGGAAGCTGGGGATTTCCTTGTCCATACCGATATTGCACCATGTCCTAGACCTCCCCCTCCCCCAGCTACCTGGAACCAGTGTCACTCACATGTAGTTCATTTCTGGCACTGTGAAGTGTAAGGCAGTTCTACGATGCCTAAAGTAAAAGCAACTACAAGTTATCGTCTGTTGCAGAATTTTAGGATAATTTTACTTCTGTTGGGGGCGTTCTGTTCTGCCAACCATGTAGGAAAGCAATCAAGGCTGAACAGCGATCTCAAGTTACACAACACCTCAAGGGCAAGAAATATATTGCTACGGCTTGTCGGCGATAATCGTTGGTCATTTGTGATGGACAACCTGAAGATGTATCTCGTTGTGCATTGTAATGCTTCTGCAGTCAGTGAGGTATAGCATAAATTGCATTTGTGAGTCCTGCATATTGTTTATATTCACATTAATAAACTAAATTATAATTAAATATTTTTACTTTTCTGTCACATATTTGAGGTATTTTTAATACATAAAAAATAAATATTTTCCCGATTTTTAACACCTAAAAATCTGAGCCCTAGTTATAACAATATTGCACCTGGAATATTTGGTCGTAACTAGTCTTAGTTCCCAAGCTGTTGCAGTACAAGCTGATGCTATGATAGTTCCATTTGTCCGCTAGTTAGATATGTTACCACTGTTATCTTTTGTAATGTGAATAGCAGTATAAAGTTGGAATTGTGAGATCTTGTCTTAGTCTGAACTGGAATTGGAAAATATTATTTTAGTTTATTTCATTTAATAAATGAAAGGAAATAATTAATTTCAAAATGAAGATCAATTGTTATTCATGTGGTAACAACATATATCAGTGACTTCTTTTCTTTTGAACGTCTGTTAGTGTTTTGCCACAATGATTGGAACCTACCAGATGTCTGTTTGTGAAACACTTTCCTCATCGTGATCATCATTCTCTTCTTCTTGAACTACAGAATCTTGCTGCACCATGGCCCCAATTTCTTCATTCCCCACAGCATTCAGCATTCTATGTAATTTATAGTTTTGAAACCACTGTTTCAGTGTTGCCTGTACACATGACTAGGTGGGGGGACACATTCCGGTACATTGTACCTGTGCCCAGTCATTTGGGCCGACTGAAGAGTTACAACGAACATTCTGCATTCTAGGAATTATTTTCCAATTGAACAAGGCCTGGTTTCAATTAGTTTGGATTAGCTACTGGAATCAACGAGCGAACATTCGGGTGGATAATATGTTGTCCAATGAAGTAAAAATTCGATGTGGTGTTCGACAAGGCTGTGTGCTGTCTCCAATGCTCTTCAACTTATATTCGGAGGCAATCATGTTGGAAGCCTTGGATGGGTTTCATCAAGGCATTGTCATCAACGGCACAGTCATCAATAATTTCCGATATGCAGATGACACAGCCCTGATCGCCGGAAGCATTGAAGATCTCCAAGCATTGCTGAATCGCGTGAACGCAGTTAGCAATGATTATGGCTTAAGGATGAACATTCGCAAAACAAAATTCATGGTTGTCAGCAAAGAATTAATTGATACCACATTATCAGTTACTGATAAAGCCATCGAATGAGTTCATTCGTATAAATATCTAGGATGCTACCTGAATGACAAATGGGACTGCAGCCATGAAATCAAAGCTCGCATTGAGCAAGCCAAGGGTGTCTTTATCAAAATGAAGAAAAAGCTGTGTCACCGAGATCTTAGTCTGAGAACGAGACTACTTGCCCTCAAGTGTTACATAATTCCCATACTAATGTAGGGACACGAGCGGTGGACGGTTAGTCAACCAAAACCTTCGAGAAGAAGATGGAAGCATTTGAAATGTGGCTGTATCGTCGCATGCTTCGTATATCGTGGACCCACAAGGTGAGAAACACCGAGGTGCTGGATCGGATGGGCAAGGAGATGGAGGTGCTCTACAACATCAAGCGACAAGCTGCAATATTTTGGCCACGTGATTCGAAATAACAAATACCGACTCTAGCAGCTAATCATGGAAGGCAAGATTGAAGGACGGCGTAGACCAGGGAGGAGGAGGATCTCCTGGCTCAAGAATTTGCGGGAATGGTTTGAACTTGACTCAGCATCTCTGGTTCGAACGGCAACCTCGAGGCAAGGGATTGCAATGATGATCGCCAATCTTCGACGCGGAGACGGCATGTAAAGAAGAAGAAGCTAAACTACACTGTTTGTAGTGGTTGCTGGGGATGAGGTTTTGATGCGGGGAGTGACTCAAAGAATGATCAGCTTCCTTCTTCACGAGAATATTTAAGAATCTACATCTAATCTCAATTCATCTACATTTTCCATTATTTACTCTGGACCTGCTTGTATAACAAAATTCAGAGAATTGGCTCATGCTGTTTTCAAGTTATAATTTTCTTGTTATAAAAAATGGCTTTTTTAAGCATGCCTTAACTTAAAAAATCCTTACGCTTGGAATGGGTACTTCTGGTTTTCACTAATGAGTAGCATTTCTGCTGTACTGTCAGGTCCAATGCCAATGTTATCACAAAGTGTAAGGCCTGTAGATTATCTGTTTATGACAAGAGTGTCCTTAGAATTTTTGCCGACACTGTTATTTGATCTACCTAGTCAATATTCATTGAGAATTAAGATGTGAACATGTTTTGAGTCCAAATGAGACTCATCTTCAGCACAATCATATCAATTTTTAACTTACTCATCAAACTTTACAATCTTCAAGACATTTTTGTATCATTAAAATCATTCAACATTATAAAAAGATGTAAAAATCTTATTGTATGTTTTTTCCTTAAAAACTAATTTATTTGCTAAAACTTGTAATTTTTAACTCATTCTTAATGTATTACAAGCAATAACTTACAGCAAATATCATGGATTTATTTTACATGTTAGGTTTAACCTTCTTAGGGATGAAATATTTCCTGGTATGGTAATTTTGGAATTTGAAAATCAACAATCTTGTCATTACGGAATTTCTTCTCATAAAATATGAAGTCGCATTTTAAAAGACTAAAAAGAAGGAAATAATACAGTGAAACATCGTTTATCCGGACCAATTGGGAAGGTATTCCGGATAACGATTTTTCCGGATAAGCGAACATGCGTTTATTTCATAGTACATCTATACCACAATAGCTTCTCCATGACTTGGTCCTTCTTCATCTTTTCCATCTAGGCTTTCATCCTTTTCATCTTCCCCACTTACTTCTTGCACCAGAGAAGCAATTTCATCATCATCTAAGATTTGAAAACCTGAGTCACTGTCACTTTCCAACCAAGTTTGTGCGACTTTTCTATCACAGTCGGAAAATCCAGTAACTTGGGGGAATAACTCATTTGTCACTGCATCCAAATCTTCATCAACAGTGTCTGTGGTCTTAACGGTCTCTTGTTCTCCTACCAATTTATTCAATGCATTTCGAAGATTCTGTGGTGTTAAAGTGTTCCATCCATCAGCTATCAAGTAACAGTAGTCCTTATGAGAAAGCTTTTTTGAAAAAATATCACACTGTCCTCATCTTCTGCCAACAGTAAACGACGTAAAACTTCCTTTTTGTACATCCGCTTAAGGTGTTTTTTTTTTTTTTTTTGCTCGTCCGGATAATTGACGTTCCGGTTGTTTGACATCCGGATAAACGTCGTTCTACTGTATAGAGAAAGGAGGAGATGGTTGGACGTCTTGACTGAGCAGAGAGATCTGCCAGACAGCAAGGATGGGCAAGGTGAATAAGAAGTGAAGGGAAAAGTTGGGAAGTGAGGTATAATGTTGTGAAATAGTATGTATGGTCCCCATACTTACATGGATTTCACACTCTCTGCATTGAACTTAAACATAAGTGACACACTATGTCTATGAATATACATTGGTAGAATACGTGCATGAAGAGCCTGCCACAGAATCCTGCGCAGATCTTCGGCAATGTTCGGGTGGGCTCGGTAGTGGCAGTACTTCACTTCAGTAGCTCGCTGGCAGCAGCTCTGAACGGACCGTCTACCTAGACGGAGACTTGGCATGCTAAACTGTGACTGGGGTTCAAGTGAGATCTCAGCGCCCTACACAGTAGTTATTACCTGAGCCAGGGCACAGTAACCTAATGTTTGCTGCTTCCTTGCACTCTATGCTTGAATTACAGCTGTAGACTGCACTTTGCAGTGAGTCCGCAGGGTTGAAGAGTGTAGTGAGCCCGGTAATCAGCATTCGGGGCACACACAGGAGCCCCGTAATGAGCCGATTGATATTGGTCTCTGCGCATCGTTGAGTTTCGGCAAGCTCTTCTTGCGAGTACTCTAAATGGTTACGTACAGCTTCAGGTGTCCAATCACAAAGCATGTACAAAAGCACATCTAATTCATTGTAGTATTCATCATATTTTACAGGTACCACAGTTGTGACCAATACTGATATGGAAAGCATATGAGCAGTAGGTTTAATAGTATAGAAGCAGCTTCTCCACCAAGCCAAATGTCTGGAGGTTGCAGGTACAGATGTTTGGTTGGTTCCTTAGTTTAGGGGCTGCGACAATGCGGTCGAGTAGCCCCGTGTACTTTGGGTGTGTGTAGAATCTGTCTGATAACCGGTGTTAATTGTGATGGCTGTATTAGTGTGTGTTATCTGTAATTCAGGTAAGGACTGCAGATGATCAATTTCAAGTAGTTCCTACTTTTGCCACCAAATGCTACCATCCACGACACCTAGCTGTGAATTTTGCTACTGCTAGATGCCATCGGAACCAGCGCCCGGTGACGAACGTTGGAACACAAGAGCATTAATCAAACCTAACCTACAAGTTTTGGCTTCACACAAGTTTAGTTAGTGGAAGGTTGTTTTACATGCCATAAATCTATGACATGGGACCGCTGGCTTTACTTCACCTCCAAAGTAAGGCATACTGAGGGATTTTTAACGCTCTTGAAAATTCCGACTTCGGGTTTCAACCTGCGGTCTTGGACATAGAAGCTTAGCATGCCACTTAATAGGTAACCCATTGTGTACATTAGTTTGTAGTCTAATAATTTGTTCTTTTAAGGTTAGTGTATATAAATGCTTCCGTATATTATTCTGCTAAGGTCCCATTCCAGTTTTATACCGAAAATAAGGTCCCATTAACACCAACCTACACATATGGGGTACCTACAGGTTCAGCATAACCCAATGCGTAAGCGAAACACACTCTTTAAATGCCTCACAATTAAATAAATACATTAAAACATGTATATTTACAATGAAATAATGAAAGAATGCAACACGGTAACCATGGTAACAAAATCTCACAGGTCCATCTATTTCTGTAAGACGCAATGCAATTCCAATTATTACATTACTGTGAAAGTTTCCAGACGGTTATAAGGTTAGCACTGAACCAAATTAAGCTGTAATATTCATCAATACATACAGTATAATGCGCTTAAGGGGGTCAAGGGGCACTCTAGAATTTTTTCACGCTATTTTCACATGTGAGTGTGGTACGAAAGTATTTTCACCCGACTATAAAGGGTCTCCGAAAACCACATTTAAAGGCCCTTAAATTAACAGTGTCTGTGATATTCCCAGAAAACGAACTTCGCTCTGATATAGGCTACCTATGAAAGAATGACAAACCCCTAACCACTGCACCAGTAGCTGAATTGATAAAGTCTGATTATTCATACCAAGGATAAATCAGTCATAGCATTCATGTTTGAGATTTTGCTAAGTGTACTCTTTACAACTAGAATATTTGCGGGCGAAGCCGCGACAGGTAATGCTAATACTTCTAATTGGGCACGATTTGTGTTGACTAACTGGAAAGCAGGAAGCTCCCACGACCACTCTTTCTTTTGCTGTCTTATTTCATAAGAGCCAATCAGCCACTTGCCAATGTGACCGCCACTTCCTTACAACAATAGATGCTTCTATTTCTGCCATTAGAGATAGCTTTGAAGCCATTTTTCAGTGTTGCCACATTAACAATTAATATTATGGCTTTCAGTCGAGTATTTGACAATGTATCTAAATGATCCGAGTACGATCCAAATTAATAGTGTTGACCTTGCAAAGAGACACTGTCGTTTAAATATCTTGGCTGGACTATTACGGCAGATGGAACCCTCAGACCTGAAAGATCACATCGCGTGAGCAGTGCATGGCACAAGTGGTGCTCTTTGTCCGGTGTCTTACGTGATAAGAAGATTCCAGACCGGCTAAAGTCTCAAGTTTATCGTTCTGTGGTCCGTCCGTTGCTGTGTATGGGGCAGACTAAGGAGTTGGAACAGCAACTTAGTGTGATGGAGACAAAGATGCTGATAACCGGTGTTAATTGTGATAGCTGTATTAATTCAAGTCAGGACTGCAGAAGATAATTTCAAGTAGTTCCTACTTTCGCTACCAAATGCTACCGTCCACAACACTAGGCTTGACATTCCTGGATCATGTCAGCAATAATGACATTAGCAAGCGATATGGAGTAGCGCTAATTACTGAAATCCGTCTCCGTTGGTATGGACATGTCTTACGAGCTGTTAAAACAACAGTTGCACACACCGAATTGGCATGGCGGATAGATGGGAAGAGACCAATAGGACGACCGAGGCAGCGTTGGCTTGACACTCTGCATGACAATTTAAGAATTTTCTTTTTGACTCATAAAGTCATGCTTTCACAGATATCAATAAAGACATGGAAATCCTACATCACGCAAGTAAGGGAACTAAAATGAACATTTTGGAAGAAATTGAAATAGATTCAATCCAAAGAACAGCTCCCCTAACTAATCTTAATGAGATTAATTTTGAAAACAATAACGTACTTTATGAAACATTAAGTAATTATAGAATGAAATACAAACCACCCTAGAAATAGTCCATAATAGTTGATTTGTTTTCCAACGTACCATATCCCTCCCCCCACACCCCCTAACATTTGTTCTCACCCCACAGTAGGCCATAGTTAGCTAACCCCACTCCTTTAGTTTACCCCTCACTTCCCCTACCTCGTACAGTCTCGCTTGCTTCTTTCCGCGATGGCATGCCAACTCAGTGTAGCACAGTCTCCATCTAGCACAACACAGCTGTGATTGACTCTTGCCGCAAATTACGTAAGTTTTGCAAATAAGTAAGGATACTTTTCCAAATTCTTTTCTATCTATTATTCAAATTTTCTTACTCCTAGCGTCATTTCTTTCCAGTTGGGAATGGAAACCCTTGACCAGAAATTTCGGAGGTAACTTCAGGAACTGAATTTTCTAAACCTCAAGAAATTAAAACCTTCATGGGTTTTGTAATGAGTGCCTACCATATTTTTCTTAAAACTTTTTAAAAAACTTTTAAAGTGATTTAGTGTATAAGTGATTTGAGTGTGTTTATATGTTAACATTTTATCACAAAGTGCTGCCAATACATTGAAAGGCTGATGATGATGCCAATGCAAATAGGCATCGAAACATGTCATCATCATCATCATTTCCCCTTTTCCAGTTGACACTGGGTGGGGGCAAATATGTTCCTCTCCATTTTGTTCTGTCGTTCCACCATTCTTCTTCAGACACAGTGGTTCCAATCCAGGTTCGGTTTTCTAATACTATTCTCCACCTAGTCCATCCAACGCATTCTTGGTCTTCCTCGTCCTCTCTTCCCTGTCATCCGTTGTTCCAGTGCTCGTCTTGGTAGCCTTACTTCATTCATCCGTTTCACATGACGGAAAATGCATCGAAACATGTACTGATGTAAATTAAGTGACATGTGATTATATCACAAAAATTTGAACTAAGGAAATCCTTTGATTATAATTTAAGAATTGCCCGACTTCATCCTGACATGGTACACAATCATCTAATTTGGCGACAGAGAACCAAAAGAGCAGACTCTGCTACTTTGTGGGACAAATGCTAAAGAAAAAGAAGAATTATGGCTTTCAGTCGGTCCACACAAAAATAATTCCAGTTACTGGAATACGTTAAAATAACCTGAAATAAATTACATGTGATTAAGATTTATATTGTTACGGACTTAAGAAGAAGAAGAAAACTAAGAGATGACATGTTTCGCTCATCAAGCGAGCATCATCATATCCAAATATAGATGACAAATAGCTCTACAAAACCCACAGTGACACCCACAGACAGTATCTGTCTTCCAAAATACAATTTAAGTTATAAAAAAACTGTCAGAAACTTAGTAAGTGTGGTAATTATTACTCATAAATACGAGGGCCGATCAAAAAATAATTTGCACTTGCCAGTTATGGCCATTTATTACACCACGTATACAACAGCAACACATCTATAACGACATACAATGTAACGTCACTTTTCCACATAGTTTCCAAGAGACTCCAAACATTTCTGCGAACGCACAACCTACTTGTCGATGCCAGATGCATAGAAAGTTCCTCCAGCGTTCTGCAACCACACGGAGACAGTGGCCTTCACCTCCTCATCGGTCTGGAAACGTCGACCACCGAGCTACGTTTTGAGCTTACCAAACAGATGAAAGTCACATGGTGCTAGGTTGGGACTGCAGGGTGGATGTTGCCAGACCTCCCACTTGAAACGCTGCAGCAGTTCGCTCGTTTGGCGGGCCTTGTGAGGTGTTGCGTTATCGTGCAATAAAATCACACCGGCATTCAATTTCCCCCAGGGTCGTATTGTCAAACGTTGCACCGGTTGTGTATCATCATCATCATTTCCCCTTATCCAGCTCCTGCCGGGTCGGGGTATTTATGGCACTTCTCCACTTTCCTCTTTCCTTCCACCATTCTTCTTCCATGATCTTGTCCCAGTCCAGATTTCTTTTTCTTACGCTGTTCTTCACTGAATCAATCCACCTTGTTCTAGGTCTTCCTCTTGCTCTCTTACCCTTGCACTTTGCCTCCAGCATCTGTCTTGGTATTCTATTTTGCTCTATCCTCTTTACAAGTCCAAACCACCTTAGTTTATTCTTCTCAATTCTCTCATTTAGTTTTCCCATCCCAACTTCCTTCCTAACATCTTCATTCCTCACTCTGCCTTTCCTTGTCTTACCTATCATACTTCTTAGGAATTTCATTTCACTGGCTTGGATTCTACTCTCTTGCCTGCTTGTCAGGGTCCAAGTCTCAGCTGCATAAGTTAATATGGGAACATAGTACACTTTATACATTACCTCCTTGCTTTTCCTTGGTACTTCCTTATCCCAAAGAAGTTTTCTTACACTTTGATAGAATGCATTGCTCTGCTGTACCCTCCTGCCAATCTCCATGTCCAACCTACCAGTTTGCATCAATTCACTTCCTAGGTATTTGAACGTGTCCACAATTTCCAAACTCTGACTTCCAATTTTCACAATGCCCTTTCCTTGTCTTTCCCCTCTTGTCATCACCATGGTCTTGCTTTTCTCTATACTGATTTTCAGGCCATACTTCTGAATATTTTCGTTCAGTGCATCTAGTTGTTTTTGCACTTCTTCGGTGTTCCTTCCCCAGACCACAATATCGTCTGCAAATAATAGTAACTTCATTTCTTTATGTCCATATGCTTCCTTTGTTTCCTTTACAATTTCATCCATTACCATTATGAATAAAAGAGGTGACAGCACACTCCCCTGTCTTAGTCCAGTCTTGTTCCTAAACCAATCTGTCTTTCCAACAGGGGTCAGAACCCTGCTAACACAGTTGTTGTACATTGCTTGTACCATTACCAACATTTCTCTTCCCAGTCTCTTCTTAACCATGGTTTCCCATACCTTCTCTCTGGGGACACTATCATATGCCTTTTCTAGATCTATGAAAGTCATGATCAAATCCTCTCCATATTCCCAGTTCTTTTCCATCACCTGCCTCAAGCTAAAGATTGGGTCCACTGTGGATCTTCCACTCCTGAAGCCATACTGTTCCTCTTGCAACTCTCCTTCCACCTTTCTTCTCATTCTTCTTTCTAATATCCTTTCCAGTATTTTTACTATCTGTGATATGAGGGTGATCCCTCTATAGTTATCACACACTTTCTTGTCCCCTTTCTTAAACACTGGTATTATTAGCCCTTTCACCCAGTCTTCTGGTACACATTTCCGTTTCCACACACACTTTAGCAGTCGATACAGCCACTGCATACCAACCGGTTGTGTAAAGCGATTAAAAAGAAGAACGCTGGAGGAACTTTCTTTGCATCCGGCATCGACAAGTTGGTTGTGCGTTCGCAGACATGTTTGGAGTCGCTTGGAAACTATGTGGAAAAGTGACGTTACATTGTTTGTCGTTATAGGCGTGTTGCTGTTGTATAGGTGGTGTAATAAATGGCCATAAATGGGAAGTGCAAATTATTTTTTGATCTGCCCTCATATTAAGGCAATAAGCACTGAAAAATAACTATTTATTTTAATGTAGCAAAACTTAGAATTGATGATCACATCCTCCCTCAAGCAGTAAGCCCTAAATTGGACTTGGAATCATTCACAACCGCATTGTGCCAACGTTACGATCGACTTTTTCAAAGAATTCAGGTGTGAAGTTTTGGACCATCTGCCGTTTAGTCCAAACAGCACTGAATGATTTTCACCTTTTTCAAGAATTGAAGGTATGGTTGGGCGGCAACGCCTTGCCCAAAAGGAAACACTTCTGGAGACTGTCCCGACATACCCTCCTCAGTGGCGGCAGAATATTTTGCCGAGGGCATTGGGAAGCTGGTGTAACGATACGCCAAATGTTTCAATCATTTTGGTGATTATGTTGAGACATAAGAATAAAACAAGCAAACATTTAGTAGTGAAATCAGTTTGCTTTGTCAATCTGTTATTTTTATACAGTCCATTGCAACTTGAAAAAAAAAAAAAACCAGCCCCCTTATTTAATTCTGTTTTGACAAGGTCTTCTTGTTTATTGTTTTAATTTTTGATAAAATATGACAATTTTGGTCATAATGAAACACAGTTTGAAATTAGGTCACCCTAAGCTGTACGTTGATGATGATGAACTTACACTTGCGGAAGCTACTTCGCCAGTGACCCTTGGAGAAACCCTGTGAATCATAGCTGTGGCTGCGATCCCGGTCACGTTCACTCATCTCTGAACAGTAACCTACAAAACCACTACCTATTATTACATCATTTGAGGGACTGTTCTCAATAGAGTATATTTAACAAGAGTAAGCCAGATGAAATGTAATGCAAAGAAGTGTGAAATGATGTTGACAATGAGAAATAGGGGAAGCGTAACAACAGATATAATGATAAGAGGAGAAGTACTAAAGATGGTGGATAGTTTCAAGTATTTAGGGAGTGTAATAGAAGTAAGTGGTAGAAATGACAATATCAGTGAGAGAGGAAGGCAAGCCCTGTAGAGTGTGAGAGGTCTGGTATGGAGCAGGGACGTACCCCAGCTATGTACCAATACTCACCTACGCATCAGAAACGTGGGTTATGAAGAAGAGACAGATGAACATGATCCAGGCTTGCGAAATGAAATTTCAAAGAAGCAGATCAGGAATAAGAAGAAGGGATAGAGTAGGAAATGAGAGGTTGTGGAAGAGAATCCCTCACAAGAGATGATAGAGAATAGTTCTTAATAAGAATTGTACACCCACCTGAATCAATACTATAAAGAAAATTAATTATTTAACTTGTTTTTAGTACATGTTTCGAGGATTAATTACATTTTATCCCCTTCATCAGCTAAAAAACATATTGAAAGAACAAAATAAAACGTAGCACAGTAATAAGATACGTTATTAAACCTAATATGATGCACCATATAATTTAGGTTATAAGATCAGAATAAAATGAAATGAAATGGTGACGGTGATCAGCTTGCAGGTGCTTATGACAAATAGTAGTTCCGTATTGAAGCTTGAAATGGTAGATATGTAACACCAATACTTCACCAATCCGTGTAGGTCTATAATTAATGAAGAACCTGTATGCTTAAAGATCCATTTTAAAGCTTTTTCAAATCAAAGCGGCTTCAAGTAACACGACGTGATGGAAAGTGATCTCTTGGTAAAGAGAGGTTAGTTTAAAGCATATATGGTGTATGAGGTTAGAACATTGTTACATGTAGAAAATGATAGAACGTAATTAATCCTTGAAACATGTACTAAAACAAGTTAAATAATTAATTTTCTTTATAGTATTGATTCAGGTGGGTGTACAATTCTTATTAAGAACTATTCTAGATTATCAATACGGAACCACCATGAGTCATTTAAATAATGTGATCATAGAGAAGTCAAGAATGAGTTGGTACACACATGTTAGGAGAATGCAGGATACATGAGATGGAAATGGAGGGCGAGAGACCAAGAGATAATGGATTGTGGGTGTGAAGGAAGGAGAGGAGTGGGATAGAGTGAAGAGTGAAAGGTGTTGGGAGGAGGGGCTGGAAACTGTACAAGATGATGATGAAGGCAGATGACAAGAAATGTGTCCAGTCATCAAAGGTGACATTTTATGGGGTTTTCATGTTGCCACTGTACAATCAAAGCATTAATTTTTATCAACTAACGTAATTTCTTAAATACCGTAATATATTGTTGATACATAAATTGCCACACAAACATTTCTAGTCAATTCTTTGCTTTGTTTGAGATTATTTCTCAAGATATGATATGTGCAAGTAACAAGAATAAATCAGTCGGAGAGGAAAGCAAAATAGGCTCTGCCACAATCAATTGTTTTCTTTCTGTTGCCTTCATTTATTTCCATTTTATTCATACAAATTTCTATGAAATTGTGTGGAGTTGGTCTAGCTTGTGTATACTGAACAGAATGTTGTGAAAGCATTCAGAGATAACTTTTGAAATGCTGTGGATTCTTGTAGCTAAACAAATGTGAGGTCTGAAAGTAAAATCTATCAAAAAGGTCTTTTTATGTTTTTCAACTTTTGTGAAAATACTTGAACTTTGAACCTATTCCCAGGCTGTACACAGTCAGGTAAATGTTGGAAGCCAGTTTTCAGTGTTGCCTTGGAAAACAAAATTTTGAAATGCTTTTTGTTCGACCATGACGAAATGTAAATATTATATGTCAGAAAACTGTAACTTATTATAATGAGGCTCATTATAGTACAAGTTTTCACTATGATACAGTTTCTCCCACCAATCAGAGCTCAATAAACAGTTGTGTGACCAATTAGGTAAGGATAGCATCGCACCTGCGCTGACTTCGACGGTCTATTTTAAATTTCACTGCAGGCGGCATTGTGGGGTATTCGAGGAGGCCAAGGGAATTCTCTGCATCCCATGCCCTCTGTTCAGTACATAAAACTGTCGAAATCTCCACAGATATTTATGAATATTTATGTTCGAACAGAACTCGTTTTATAAATATACTCGTGTCTTAAATATTGCCATTATACGCTTGTAGCAAGATGTACTATCAGCAAACACAATTCTACTCAATTGTAATGGCTGTTATTCCCTAAACTTGAAAAGGAATACATGAGATTAATTATTAATTATGTAATTAATTAATTTCAGGGTCTTTCACTCAAAGTGCGGCCTGCCCAGTGCTCTAGGTAGAACGTGCAGACGAGCATATCGCAGCGCGCAGCTGTCACAGCATATGTCATAATTAAGATAAGGAAGGAAGTGCTGTTCGGACTCTCGACCCTAAGCTCAGTGAGCTGCCCCTACGCGCCGCACTTTGAGTGAAAGACCCTGTATAATTCAAGTGAACTTATTAATGAAAGTTTGATGCTTTTCAGTCGGTTTACACGATTGTACCCAAATGAGATGTATTTATTAATCTCATGCAAATATTTTATGTTTGACGATGTCGGAATGTAAATATTATATGTCAGAAAACTGTATCATAATGAGGGTCATTATAATACTATTCTTCATAATGAAACAGTTTCTCAGCCAATCAGAGCTCATTCATTGACCAATTAGGTAAGGATAGCTTTGTGCATGCGCTCAAAATCCAAGATGTCGGACATGAATTACATGATTTGAAAGTTCAAATTGGATATCGGATCAACCATTGTAGTTACAATCCCAAACACAAAGACAAAATCAGCACGAACCTTTACGGTAACAAGAAAATACTATGACTTATGCAAGAAATTTATGAATCTACATCCAGAAGTTAGCAACACAGCATCCTTCTATATAAATTACCGACATGGAAAGTGCACTGTCCCATATGTTCGCGGAAATAAACTGGCGAATATGAGACAAGAAATAGCACTGTACCTTAATATCCCCAACTCCAATTTCTACACAACGCATTGCTTTCGAACGACTTTGGTGACAATATTAGTGAATGCTAGAGCTGGACCTCACTAGTCATGATGCAGGCTGTAAACAATAGCATTGCCAAGCAAAGTAAATGGTCTCTGCTTTCAAAATTCTTTGACCCACGCATGCGCTCTGTTCAGTCAGCAAACCACCCAGCGCGCTCTGTTCAGTCAGCAAACCACCCAGCGCGCTCTGTTCAGACAGCAAACCACCCAGCGCGCTCTGTTCACTAACTGAAGTTACTGAATCCCACAGATAAATGTGGTGAAGAGTAAAACAGTGGTGATGAGTAGAGATAAGAAAGAAGGAAAAGGAGTAATCAAAGTAGGAGATGAGGAATTGGAAGTGGTGAAACACTTCAAATACTTGGGAAGTGAACTGACTGAAGATGGAAGACTAGATTTGGAAATTAGCAGAAGAACACAACTCGGGAGTGCTTTCTACCAACAGGTACGGGGACTAGTATGGAACAAGGATATACCAATTAAGGCTAAAGAAGTTATGTACAAAGCATATTATGTTCCTATAATGACATATGCAGCAGAAACTTGGACAATGGCTAAGAGGGATGAGAGCAGAGTACATGCAGCTGAGATGAGATTCCTGAGAAGTATGGTCAAGGAAACGAGGAGGGACAGAGTGAGAAATGAAGATATACGGAAAGAACTGGGAGTACAGAACCTAAACGACAAACTGGAGCAAAACAGATTGAGATGGTTTGGACATGTCAAACGGATGAATGAAGTAAGGCTACCAAGACGAGCATTGGAACGACAGATGAGAGGGAAGCGAGGACGAGGAAGACCAAGAATACGTTGGATGGACTCGGTGGAGAATAGTATTAGAAAACGGAACCTGGATTGGATCACCGTGTCGGAAGAAGAATGGTGGAACGACAGAACAAAGTGGAGAGGAACCATATTTGCCCCCACCCAGCGTCAACTGGAAAAGAGGAAATGATGATGATGATGATGGAAATTATAAAACTCACCACGCTCGTTTTACAAACATACTCGTGTCTTAATTATTGCCATTATAGGCTCGTTGCATAATGTACTATTTCAGGATTAGGGAATATCCCACCTCATTTGGGTACAATCGTGTTGACCAACTGAAAAGCATCAAACTTTCATTTACTAAGGTAACACTGAAAATGGCTTCAAACACCACAATGAACTTATTAATCTCATGTAATATTTTTCAGGTTTGGGGAATAACACCCATTACAATTGTGTTAAAATTTTGTTTTCCATGTTAATTTATAGAATATTTTCAGGTCAATGAGCAAGCACATGCTCTGCTGTGATAACTGAGTAGCTTATGTCTCTAAATCTAATCCAATAGATTTATCATATCGTGACTGTGAAAGCCTGAGATACGGGGGGTGTTCAAATAAAAAGGTACGAAACGATACTGAGGGTTCAATTTATCCGTTATTCAAAAGTAATCACCACAGACCTGTGCACAGGTGTTCCATTGCTTCACTAGCCACAGGATTCCTTGTTCCCAGAAGTCTTGTGGTTGTGACAGGAGCCAATCCTGTTCGGTGTTCTTTAGTTCGTCGTCCGATTGGAAACGTTTTCCCTTGAGATGTTTCTTTAACGGACCAAACAGATGGAAGTCGCAGGGTGCCAAGTCCGGGCTGTAGGGCGGATGCTCAAGTTGTTCCCAGTCAATACTCGTTGTGTGACGTTAGAGACGTGTGGGCGAGCGTTATCATGGAGCAGAATCACTCCCTTCGTGAGCAGTCCAGGCCGTTTGTTCTTGATGGACTTGCGTAGGCTACGGAGCGTCGCACAATACACGTCACTATTAATGTTTCGTCTCAAGGGAAAACGTTTCCAATCGGACGACGAACTAAAGGACACCATACAGGATGCCAATGAGCATCGAAAGGTAAGCCCTTATGTTGTCACATGAATGAAAACTTACAGGAACAAAAATCACGGTTTTAAACAACTTCTTGTGTCAAATGTACAAATTGACATTATGAAAATAATTTACATTAATTTGCATATTGAACCACTTAAGGTAACTGGGACCTAAAATGACATCTGAGTATGTAAAAATTGTTTAAGCATGAATAATGATTTGAAAGAATTAGTGAGATTGTGAACATAAAATAACAACATTTATAGTGAGGTTGTGAACATAAAATAACAACATTTATAGAAATGAAGGTGTTACGTGGTTTTCCTTTTGCTTGTATGTATAAGTTGTCCTGTGTTTCATATTATCCTTTTAAGGAACTGAATTTCATTTACAATGACCATGGATTCTGTGATATATTTGCCCTTAAATGTATTTTCAGGATACAGTAAAACTTGCCTAAAACGGCCGGATTTATTTTTCCGTTTTCACAGGTTTCCATTTTACAAAGGCTTCAGTTTCAATAAGACAAAATACTTCTTCTTCTTCATTTCCCGTTTCCAGTTCCCTGGGTTGGGTTGCGAATCAAGGACCTCCACAGTTGTCTATCCCTCCACCATTCATTTCCTTCTTTCAATACTTCTTTTTCTTTTACTCCTCTTTTCTCTCTGCCTTCCTTCACCGTGGGCCTTCCTCGTGGTCTTCTTCCTGGTATTTTCTCCATAAATATTATTTTTGGAACTCTATATTCTTCCATTCTCATATGTCTGTACCACTTCAGCTTACTGGTCTCTATCTTGTCTTGCAGTTTTGGGAACCCAGTTATCTCCCTAATGTCCACATTTCTGACTTTATCCCTCCGTGTCTTCCCAATTATTCCTCTAAGGAACTTCATCTCGGCTGCTTGGATTCGGCTTTCATCGCGTTTTGTTGTGGACCAAGTTCCTGCTGCATATGTCAAAATTGGTGTGTAATACATTGAGAATAGAACTTTCTTGCATTTCTGTGGGACTTCCTGGTTCCACACTAAACCTCTCACACACTGGTAAAACCCATTAGCTTGTTGGATTCTCTTTCCAATTTCTCCATTTATTGGACCATCTTCTGTGAGATGCTCCCCAAATACTAAAAGCTTTTTACCATTTCCAATGGATTTCCATTGACTTCAATATTCTGTCTTCCTTCCCTCTTGTTTCTTGTCATCACTACAGTCTTACTCTCCTCCACACTTATTTTCATTCCGCATTTCTCTATCTCTTGATTCCATACAGTGACTTGTTCTTGCACTTCAATAAGACAAAATACACTACAAAAAAATACTGTGTTATCGCATAGGATTATAATGAAATAATAATTTGAAATATCGGTCTGTAAATACAAATGAAAATAGCTTCACTTGTATTTCACTGTATTTTCAACTTATGTACAAAATTTTCACTTTCTCTGCTCGTTTCTTTGTTTCCACATGTCTTTCAAAGTGCATTGCCGTGACTTCTTTACAAGAGAACGTTGTATGATCTCCTTTGCATCCTGCATTAACTCCAGGAGTTCTGGAACATTCTTGGAAGCTGCAAATTCCTGAAGGTCGCTCACAATAGATAGTGCTTCTCCAA
Organism: Meconema thalassinum; assembly: GCA_946902985.2. Lineage (NCBI taxonomy): Eukaryota > Metazoa > Arthropoda > Insecta > Orthoptera > Tettigoniidae > Meconema > Meconema thalassinum. The sequence goes on along the minus strand of OY714911.1, from coordinate 8,745,316 downwards.
AAGTGTGTAGTTTGGCTCCCTTTCGTTGCCTTCATCGTCGTCGTCCATTTCTTCCATGACTTCGCACTTGCTGTTTACGGCAGCATATCAGCTGCACTTTGAATGTCTTCAGTCGTTAATGTTTCCTAGAACTTCGGTGCAAGTACAGTCATGCTCAAAATTTAGTACTGTGCATAGCTTTGTATTATGGATAAGATAATCCGTCTTAGTCAGGTTATTTACGCCTACAGTTCTGGAATTTCTTTCCGTTTCCGTGTTAGGCAGTTTTCCGGTTTACAGTGTCTTATTACATAGGAAATACGTCCGTTTCGAATTTTGCTTCCGTTTGTCCAGGTTTCCAGTATATAAAGGGTCCAGTTTTGACAAGTTTTACTGTACTATGCTCAGAACTAGGGAGGTTTCGTTCAGGATTTATGTGTTAGGTGCCATTTGCTCAGGAAAGAGGCTCAAAGAGGACACGTCAGTAGGGGAACAAAGTATCCAGTCAAAACAGTTTATTACTTTTTCACTCGAGACGATAATGCTGTTCCAGGTCAAGTTATAAAATATGGGGGAAAATTAAGTTTACTCACTTTACAATATGTTATGTTTTATTTGGATTTCTAGAAAGAATATTGATTGATTTAAATTCTGATAGTCACCAGAAAAGCAGCACAAAGAACCTGCTGGTGCATTATGATATTGCAATGTTTCTCTAGAAACATTTGACAAGCATTGTATGTTTCCCTAGCTATCAAATACTTACGAAGTTTGTCGATTACAATAGGATCCAATTATCACCCTGAAGCATTTCAAATAAGTACAGAGTATACCAAGCTAGGAGCAAAGAGCTACGGAAAGGAGAAACTCACCTTAGATAAATCTCTGTGGTCGACTTATTACGAAGTACCGGTAGCAGTCTTTGTTAAGCCCATAAATACAGTGCTTACAGTAAGTTTGATGCACGTTTATCCGTAAAGACAGTAACAGTATTTCAGTACAGTATTTCAGTATTTAGGGACAAATGTGCATCAAACGACATTTAGACTTGTCCCTAAACATTCTGTAAGCACTGTAAGTTTATAAGTACATGTCATGCAACTACCAAATAGGCTATTTCAGAAAAGTAGATGAATTGGGATAATTTCTTGAACATGCTACTATTGAGATGGGGCGTTACAGGGGTTGTCAACCAATGGTCCACTTTGACACTTCACTTCTTAGTGCCTGATCTTAATCATGCAACTTATTAACTTGTTACCGAATACCATGATGATGAAGTATTTGCTTACACCTACAGAATTACATTAGATTACACTACGTAACAAATGTTAACTTTCTGTTTGTACATGTGTTGAAAGTGTTAATTCCTGATTGTTTATGCCCAAAAAGTATGGAAAATGGCCAAGGACAGTGCGTCATTAAGGGCCGAATGGGCCCTACCCACCCAAGGCCTTTAGGTAGCATTGCAAAGAATCTGTTTAATTAATGTCTTTTAAAATTAATTGATATTACAGATACTCAACTTAAAATAAGTGTTTTACCCTTCTAGAATCTCTAAAGAGAATTCGTTATAAATAACTCATCCCTAGCTTAAGATCCTGACAGTCTCGTACGATGTATCGTCATAGCGAGGGCCGCTCCACAGCAAGTCCCATGTAAAGTATATGGCATCATGGGCCGGGTGAAGAAACAGTGGACATAGCACTGTCTTGCACGCGAATTCTTCAGTGCTATTAAGGGAATTTTCTCTCTCTTCAAGGGCCAGCAGATTGGGCCCATAGCGTTGCTTTGAAGCTTCCTGCTTCTGTCTCTGTCAAACAGGATTACGGGAGAAGAGTTTACCTCACCCCACGCTCTTAAAAAGGTATTCAGGTATTGTTCGCAGATTGCTGATATAATTATACATTTTCAGTTGTCTGATATTCCAAGTACAGTACAAATGTGTTAGTGAGTTCCGTCGATGAAGCTGTAATTTCTACTGTATAAATGTCTTTTTTAAATTTGTGGGACGGTACGTAGTTATTTAATATGTTGATTGTATGCCGAAATAGGAAAATGAAAGTGGAATTTTTAAACCAATCCATTTTCTTCTATAGCTCTGAACACAAAGTTAGAAATTAAATAATTATGACCTCATCAACCAAGCTGATGGATAAATTTGCTTCACCCAAGCACAGGAGAGAATACAGTATAAATGTATTAATAAAGAGCCATGTGGGTACAGTTTTTAATGCATCAACTATTTATTAAAAGTTGTCACAAATTTTGTGTTGCGTGGAATTATGATAATGGCAATATTGGCAACAATAAATGCCAAATATAAAACAATATTTAATATGTAACAACAATAGTATCATCTGGCCCACCCTAGAATTTTCATAAGGAGCTGCCCCTGAAAATGGCCATTATGTTCCATCAACTTTGCTTTGCTTGTGTAGATATTCATTTATATCTAGTTTGAATTTTCTTGTAATATGATGAGTATTGATATGAAGTTATCTGAGACTTCAAGATGGTGAGGTTTCCAATGGGTCTCCAAGTTGGTTTTACCTAGATTCCCTGCTATCTTTGTCTTTGGGATAGCAGAGACACCAAGGAGCACTACAACAAGCGAAGTTTACTTCCACCATGATTGTAATGATAGACTAGAACCATGGTGCCAATTCCGGATGCTGGAAACTACACACGGCACTCAATGGCTGTCCTCTCGATGCAAACCGCTGCCATAACCTCGATACATTGTAGTTTCACGAGGAAACCATGTAAATATTTCTTTCCTGCTCATTATAAATATCCTGAACATCATCTTGGTGGAGAGTGGTTAAGTGTAAGGCCCGTGATGTACCGTTCTATTTAAGAAGAGGATATCAGAATCTCCTTTTTGCCTTGCTTGACACTTGGCTTATGACCCATTCCACTACAGCGCAGCGTGTTTAGGACAGGAGTGTGGCGGCGGGGGGGGGCAAGTCCGTCTTCTCCTCTCTAGCAAGAGAAGGTAGTGAGAGGAGAAGCTGGCGGGGCTTAGTCAGACACGGAGCGAGTCTCGTGACAAGCCGTAGCACTACAGCCACCAGTGGCATGGCTGGACAGGCCTGGACTAGAGCAACACTACTACTAATCTAGCTGCTATGTCTACCTTGAGGCTACTGTTACCATTCTAGAAGCTACACAGAGGAAGACTATGTAATAGTGAGAGACTTCACTAGAGAACCTTTCTACAGCAGAATGATTTACTACACAATTTCTTAAAGGAGAAGGACTCTACGGAGCTACCATACGTTTCGAACTGAAGTAGGCCTACAAGTTTGCCCTTGCTACCTACCTATAACTTAGCAGTGGTAATAGGACATGAAATACATTAAAAAAGCTGATAAATATGATATTATTAAAGAGCACAGTTCAGTATATTTACTACCCTCATAATTCACTTCTAGTTATACTTCTGTATGCAGTCAAAGTAACCAGACAGTTTGTGTGCATGTATATGAAAAGGGCCCAGTTCTGGCTGAATATCTTAATACTGGTACGGGTAGAGCACATTCATTTGCCGTGTGCAGGATGGCAACAGAAACAATTTTCAGAAGCTCATTTCTTACCTAAGTACTGTACCTGTCGCCTTCCTCCACACAGTTTAGTTGCCTTACGCAAATTCCCACTTGCTGTGACTTTTGTGACTGATACTTGAATTAAGAAACATGCACTTGGAAACTTTGACATCGGACATATGAGAGGCATGCTCCCTCTCCTGCTGCCGTGTGGAGTAAAGCATAACTGATCAATTTGTGGTATTTAAAGAAAAATGATCTTGAATCGTACAACTTAGAGGGTCATTATCTTCGTGCACCCCGAAAAACATGGCAAGCTAAGCCATCTTTGACTGGCGGGTGTCCTCCCTCTCTTGTAACACACACCTGACATCTTCTGATGTTTGACAACTTTTTTATTATACGAATTATGGATATACACACGTTCACGCAGTGTGAATGGGTGTTTAAGCATGACCAACAATCACAGTAATCACAATACTCACTAAACGTGCAACACGTCTAAGCTTTGCAGATCCACGTCCATATGAATGACAAAACACGTGTGAACTGACGATATATGAGTCAGCGGAGCGGGGTATTGTGATCTCCACTCGCTGCGCACCTGGCCAGCCAGCTGAGTCGACCACGGCAAACTATTGCGTCATTTGGCTGGCCAGGTGCGGACCTCGCAATACCCCACTCCAACGACTCATATTGTTTAGCGAGTTGTCTGAAATAAGACGAAACTTGCTAATCATGTTTCTAGAAAGACCTGTGCCTAATGCCAGTACAATTAGGAGGCTCGATAAACGATTCAAGAAAACTGGCTCCGTAAATCATAAAAAAGTTAACAGACAACAAAAATTAGATGGGATCGTTGTCCATTCTTTCATCAGAAGATGTCAGGTGTGTGTTTCAAGAGAGGGAGGACATTTTCAGCATCGACTATGAGCACTGTAAGTACACATTATTGAACATGTTAGTGTAAAAGTGCACGCCAACCACCGGCTGAACCGTATATGCACGCCCGCGATCTGCACCAGTCAAAGCCGGCTTAGCTTGCAGTGTTTATCGGGGCGCACAAAGATAATGATCCTGTAAATGTTAGAAAATATGTAGAAAAATCAAGTTAAATATCTTAATCTTGCATTTTAGTGCTTCATATTCAGTCTGTGTATAGTTACATACAGAAAAATGCAAATGTGCATGATAAATATACAGGATGTTCGCAGCAAGCCCTACTTTGTGCTGTAACTCGTTTGTTCTTCAAGACATTTTAATTTTGACACTTGCTTTGTAAAGTACTTTTCAAGCTCTAAAACTTATGTTGCGTTGGTTTTTGTGTGAAGTTCACGCATAACGCGCAAATCAACTTTTTGTGGCATGGTTTTGGCACTTTTTTGCCCAAATCTTTTTTTTCACATCACCTATCGAAAGAGCGACATCGAATAAGCCACCAAAATATCAGTTTTTGCCCAAATCAAACTCACAAAATGCGAGTTTGTGTTTAGATCCGGTAGGATCGCTGCGGCCCTGCCACTGCCGAGCCGTGGGCCCGCTTAGTTCGACAGAGGCAGATCGCATGCTATAAGCCGACAAAAATCTAAACACAAACTCGCATTTTGTGAGTTTGATTTGGTCAAAAACTGATATTTTGGTGGCTAATTCGATGTCGCTCTTTCGAATGGTGATGTCAAAATACGATTTGGGCAAAAAAGTGCCAAATCCGTATCACAAAAAGTTGATTTGCATGTTATGCGCAAACTTCACACGAAAACCAACGAAACAAAAGTTTTAAAGTTTGAAAAGTATGTTCCAAAGCAAGTGTCAAAATTAAAATATCTTGAAAAACAAACGAGTTACAGCGCAAAGTAGGGCTTGCTGCGAACACCCTGTATTTAAAGGTTTGTCATTCAAACTGGAATATCTTCCACTGGTACTTTTCATATGCATACACACACACACACACACATGTGATAAGTTGGACACAAAATGATTGTTATAAAACTCTTAAATGTGGAAACACATATTACTGTACAATTCCTCTGTTCGAGCCTATGGCTCTTTGGAATTAATTGAATCAAATCCAAATCTAGAAATCTAAGAGAAAAATATTTTAACAACATTTAACCTCAGACATCCATAATAATTATTTCAGACAAGAAAATGAATTAGTTTTCATCAATTTATCAAAGAGTGAATCATCCCAATATTGGACGTATTGCTTTCATGTTTAAATTAGCTGGATAATGATGATATAGTGATTGTTGCTTCAAGGGGCAGAACGTCAAGGTTATTTGCCCCTCATAATATAGGCACAGTAGAGTCTCGCAAACTCGACACTCGGTAACCCGGCACTCCGGATTTCTCGGCCACCCTGACAGGAGAAAAAAAAATCATAATTTTTGCTTGATTTTGTGTTTCCGCACAGAGCGTTTCGTCTTCTCCATTAATGGAATTATCGACAGTTAAATACGACGCAAAACAAGTTGACCTACAGCGCATAAGAGTAACGACGACCTGATAAATACAGGTAGTTGTACAGTACAGTACTGTAAATGCACAAACTGTTGGCAGTAAGAAGTAAACAAATGGTTCTCGCGCAGAGCGTTGTATTTATTTGATTGAGCATTCTCCGTGACACGCAGCAAGACATTCTGTTGGATGCAGATATTGTAGCGGCTGTCACAAGAAATTATGAAATCGACGATCATGATGAAGTTGAAGATTGCGGAGTAGTGGAACCAAAAATCACTCATACCGAGGGACATACTGCCAATGAAACTACTCTTCGGTACTTTGAACAACAAGGTGCATCCGCTATGGACATTCTGTTTCTTCGACGTCTTCGTGACGAGGCTTCAAGAAACAGGTTTCAAAGCGAAAAGCAAAAGAACATAAGATGATACTTATTTTTTTGGAATAAAGTAAATGGTAATTTTCATTAAGTGAAAAAAAAACTATTTGCCTACAGGAATTGCTTTGTACATATAGCCTACTGTACAGTGTACATATTATAAAAATAATTCGTACGCCTAGTTTTCTAAGTTTTCTTGTATAATTTACAGATATTGGTTTCCTTGATTCTCATGCAGTACAGTACTGAACTGTATATTCAAGTACTGTAATTGTAGTGGCTTAACCGTTTTAAAACTTGTGTTTCTGTTAAAAACAAATAAATGTACTGCATTGCATTACTTTCAAACCAAAACAAACAGCTTATTTCTTCTTTTTAACACATTTTCCGATAACCCGGCATTTTCGTGAACTCGGTCACCCTTCGGTCCACATTAGGCCGGGTTTGCGAGACTCTATGGTACAGCATTCTCCCATGCAAATTTGAAAGATAATTAGAATTTAAAGATTAGTAGCCTATGAAAGAAGTTCTAACATAAATAAATTAAAAAGAATAATATTTAAACATTGAGTTCAAAAATCTTTCTCCTAAAAGGGGATTTTTTAATAAGCATCCCATAAAAAGATTAGTTATCCTCTTGAGAAGGAGATTAATCCCTGGATTTGGTGACTGCCACATCAAGGAGATCCCATGGTTCCAGGAATGCTGATATCTGCATTTCACCTGCTTTGATGGGGAGACTGAGCAGGTCAGACCAGATGTGACATAGCCAGCAAATATGGTAAAGAGCAATTCTTGGTCACCAGAATACACATGCTGATAACATGTTTCCACTTGCACTAAGCATTATAGAAAAGATGACAAAATCAATGTCCACTAAGGCCCAAGCCCGTTATGCTCCGTTGTACTCCGCCACATATGCTAAGTGAATGCAGTTCCCTTCACAGTGTTTGTTAGGTATTGTTTGGGATGAACCAGCCATCCCTGAAGGGCTTGAAACTGATTTCCACAGACGTTTCTGATACTTTTGGGTTAGGATGATTTTGCGATGACAATGACTGTATGGAATCAAAAGGTAGAGAAATATGGAATGAAAATAAGTGTGGAGAAAAGTAAGACTGTAGTGATGACAAGAAACAAGAGAGAAGGAAGACAGAATATCGAAGTCAATGGAAATCCATTGGAAATGGTAAAAAGCTTTAAGTATTTGGGGAGCATTTTCACAGAAATTGGAAAGAGAATCCAACAAGCTAATGGGTTTTACCAGTGTGTAAGAGGTTTAGTATGGAACCAGGAAGTCCCAGAGAAATGCAAGAAAGTTCTATTCTCAATGTATTACACACCAATTTTGACATATGCAGCAGGTACTTGGTCCACAACAAAACGAGATGAAAGCCGAATCCAAGCAGCCGAGATGAAGTTCCTTAGAGGAATAATTGGGAAGACATGGAGGGATAAAGTCAGAAATGTGGACATTAGGGAGATAACTGGGTTCCCAAAACTGCAAGACAAGATAGAAACCAGTAAGCTGAAGTGGTACGGACATATGATGAGAATGGTAGAATATAGAGTATGAATGAATGAAAATCCACAGCCTGCTTCCAGTCTCCGACCGGGTCAGGAATGGAATGAATGAAGTCCCCATCTAGCGGCGAGGATATGAACTGTGCCGGCTGCCGAGGCCTGACGCACAATATAGAGTATGAAAAGAATATTTATGGAGAAAATACCAGGAAGAAGACCATGAGGAAGGCCCAGAAAGATGTGGATAGATACGGTGAAGGAAGGCATAGAGAAAAGAGGAGTAAAAGAAGTATTGAAGGAAGGAAATGAATGGTGGAGAGATAGACAACTGGGGAGGTCCTTGATTCGCAATCCAACCCAGGGAACTGGGAATGGGAAATAGAAGAAGAATCTGCCTAGTCAATACAACATGCACCTACAGATTGTTTTCATTGAATTTGTAAGTCAAAACGACAGTTCTGAAGTGGTATTCATCCACTGTTCCGTGATGTTAAAACAACCAGTGTGCCCAGTCTGTAGCATCCCACCTTGATGTGCTGTTTGCTAACAACACTAACATAAAGGGACAACTCTGTGTTCTCAATGGGATGACTAATATTTTGTCCAGGGTAGATCAGTAAATCTACCGATATGAACTATGTACAAGTTTAGAACGTAGGCTTTCGCGGCTGGTGTCTAGTTTATCATCTAGGCTTACAGGATGGAACCGCGTCGTATATCGATGATTGTTTCCCGACAGATCGAATCGCCAGGCTGCTAAAGAAACACAATGTGACAGCGGTGATGCATCCAATAAACAAGCAGACACAAGTGGTGCGTAAATCAACCGAGATAAAGCAGCCGAACCAGGAGTTTACAAAGTGCCTTGCTCATGTGAACAGGTTTACATAGGGCAAACAAAATGTCGTGTTTCCATTAGGATTTCAGAGCACATTCGAGACACGACACAGATAAACTACTGATCTGCAATAGCTGATCATGCTTACGTCACGAGACACGCCATCGAATTTGATAAGGCCGACACTGTTGCTAAAATTCCTGGATATCAAATCAGGTTAATTAGAGAGGCAATAGAGGTTGTGAAGCATCCCAATAATTTCAATCGCGAAGATGGTTTCAAACTCAGCAACACTTGGAAAGTTCTCCTAGCACGCTACTGTCAGGGGCGCGGACCAATCAGGGAGCAGCGTGACGTCAATGCAGGGCAAGCAAGCACCTGTGGCTGGCAATAACCGTTAGTTTGAGTACGGACACCAACTCGTACCTACCCATGATTAAGGCTGCTGCAATGTCAGCCGAAACGTCGGGAAATAATAACCGATATACGACGCGGCTCTATCCTGTAAGCCTAGATGATAACTATGTACAAGTTGTCCGAGCTTGTAGGCCGTGGTCGAGGCAGGGCGTTACCTCCCGACATTTCACCGGCATTATCAATGGTCCGCATCAAGGAGCAGCCTACAAGCCCGGACAAGTTGTACACAGTTATGAACGCCGGCTGCGAAAGACTAAGCTGTTATACTACAGATATGTGCTGGGCACAGCCAACTGAGCCAGTCCACTTACAATATTTCTCTTGCGACCATAATTATGAATGCCTCGAGTTTTGCATACATGATTTTAATAATTATTTTATAAATTTGTTGCTTCCTCACAACCACTTGATAACTTACCAGAGACTGAACTTGCACCGCTTGTACGGCGAGGCGACACGCTACTACGTCGTCTCTCCGCATCGTACATTGGCATGGTGGAGTGATCGTCTCGGCTGCCTAGCACGTCTAATGATCTGAGAAGAGATAACACAACTGCTAAATATGGTGTCCACCAGCAAGTCGTCGCCGCATTAAAGAAAATATGATTTTGTGGGAAATAAAATGAAAGAAAGTTATTTGAAATTCATGCTAAGTGTGCCTGAAGTATTTTAGATTAAATTAATGATAAATTGATGGCATATTGGCTTTCACGGACAGTGAATTAAAACTCAGCAATTCTTCTAGGTTTGTGCCATGGCTTGTGTGGGGTTTTGCCTAGGACACCTAAAAGAATTGCCGAGTTTTAATTCACTGGCCATGAAAGCCAATATACCACCTTTTTGGAGGCCTTCATAGGGAGGTTTGGCTGCTTGAGCTTTTAGTTCTAGCAGTAAAGAGGCGCAGGTGTGTGGGGGTCCGGGCGGGGACACCAAGAGCCCGCTGACGAGCCAGCTTGGTGTCCCCACACAAGACACGACACAAACCTAGGAGAATTGCCGAGTTTTAATTCACTGGCCATGAAAGCCAATATACCACCTTTTTGGAGGCCTTCATAGGGAGGTTATGGCTGCTTGAGCATTTAGTTCTCGCAGTAAAGAGGCGTAGGTGCGCTTCACAAAAAGGGAGGTAATGCGCAGTTCGCTACTCCTGTGGGGGTCTGGGCGGGGACACCAAGAGTCCGCTGGTGTCCTAGGTGAAACCCCACACAAGACACGGCATATACCTAGATTGCTGAGTTTTAATAATAGTGTTATTCAATTGTTTTTACGTCGCTTTTAAGTACTGTGGCTTTTAGAGATGCTGAGGTGCTGGAATCTTGTTTCGAAGGGGATCTTTAATTTGCCAGTAAATCGACTGTCACTGTCACGCACCCTCAAATACCAACTGACTGTGCCTGGGTTCGATCCTGCAACCTCGCGAACAACAGGCTGTGCCAAGCAGTCAATCTTTTGTATTAAAACTAGTTCTAAAATACTGTTCATGGTAGTTATATGATTTCATGAATCCTTGTGGAGTGACTGAACGCTAAATGGATATTCCTACTTCAGTTCACAAGACAGTTGAGTGATTTCCAGCTCTCTTCCTATCCTGTGGGTATGTTGGGCGCCTCCCTGAAGATTAGTACAAAAGAAAGCATTTGGGCATCCCTTGTGCACTGGTGGTTATCGGCAAATCCTTCCACTGCAGAAGCACCATAGCTCGTATGTTAGCAGCAAGTTGGTGTTAGGCTCCGTTCATACTAAGGCGATAAGTCGTAAGCGATACACGATACACCACACGCACAGTCAGATACGTGAAATGTAAAGGGAGCGATAAAAGAGGTTCACAGCTGCGCGATTGCACAACATATCTCTCGAAGTACCACTTGCTGGTCTCTTGAGCGATTAGTATTGTACAATACAGTGCACTCTCTGTAATCCGGCAGATATCGGACTAGAGCACTGCCGGATTACCGAAAACACCGGATTACTGGAAAATATCGAGGAAAACGCAGATATCATTTGAAAATCAGTTTTAATTACATTGTACTATACAAAGTAAAAAAGTACGAAAATGCATCATATAACGCACGTTATTCCTTGGAAGCAGACGACTGGAAATATGCATCAATTGTCTTTTGCTTTTACGGTTGAGAGACACTTTGAGAACTTGTTCATACAGGAACATCAGGAAATCATCCTTTTTTGTAATTTTCCGGTAAAATTCCCTAGCCTTTCCTTTAAGGATTTCACCAGAAATTGGTGTGAGCCTACCACATTCTTCTAAAAGCCAAGCATAGAAGCTATCATCAACTTTAGGATATTCAATGTCTGTCGATTACTTATTAAATTTTCATTCGTCTTAAAAAACAACTTTACTTTATCACTTTTTTTGTTATGTCATGAACTGTAGTTCGACCAACACCGTATTCGTTAGCAACACAAGTTAATGTTTCGCCCTTTTCAAGCCGCTTTAGGATTTCATGTTTATCTAACAAAGATAGAGTTTTATGTTTACGTTTTTTCTGCACGGATGCCATCTTCAACACAACACTACTACAGTACACCTGTCCTACACTAAGCACCTGAGGGGGCCGTGCTTGAGTCATCGCTCTTGGCGCCAATGCATTGTTTACTCAGACACTAGTCTTGTCGCTGCGTGGGAAACATTGTACAGTATTGGGGTCGCATTATCAAATCAAGTGTTGAGCTCGTACTCGAATACAAAATGCCAGATTACTGGGAGTGCCGGAGAGCTGAGATGGTGGATTACAGAGGGAGTACTGTAGTTGGAGCTTTAAAGATGATGACGGGAAGAAAATAAGACAATTCTGGAATTCCTTTCGTTAATTTAGAGAAAGCTCACAGATGAGACAAGTGCTGAGACAGCTCTCGAGATTGTAGAGATGTACACAGTATTTCCTTCTTCTTCTCCTCCTCTGAGCCAGTAAGCCACTACCATGTCTTCCTCACTTGAGCTCATATTTGAAACTGAAGTAGCGAGAATTCTGTTCCCACAAAATTTTTATCGCCCAGTTCTTGGCGATTTATCGCCCGTTGTCTGAACCTTCCCAGCAATAGATCGTCGCAATATATTCCTTACGACATATCGCTTATCTTATATCGTCTTAGTATGAACTATAATGGAGGGCAAGTGCAAGAGTTCAGGGAAAACCACACTTCAAATGTCAACTATGAGAATGCATACATGAATGAGCCAGCAGTACTAGTCTGAGCCTCTGGTGGGTCTGCGTTGTAGAACACCCTCTTGAGAGCTTCCAGCACCGTCACACCGTCCGTGAACACTCGATACGTCAACAGAAAGGTATTGAGGAAGTCGATGGACAAGAAGCGGAGGTCTGTGAGTCTCTCCAGAAGCCTCTCCGGAGTAGCATAGCGAATTTGTGGTACCTTGGAAACAGAACAGATTAACCACTCTGTATTAGCTACAAACATGGAAAGAAGGTTTCAGCAATATTTAATTTAAAAGAAATCAAACAATTATTTTCCTCCTATTCAGGATATCAATTACTTGATGTTGATAACGATTATCATGGTGTTTGAAGCCATTTTCAGTGTTGCCTCAGTGAACGAAAGTTTGATGCTTTTCAGTCGGTCAACACTATTGTACCCAAATAAGAAGGGTTATTACCTAATCCTGAAAAAAATGTACATAAGATTAATAAATGCACTTGGATGACCAGTTTCGATCAAGCGATCATCATCAGAACCATTACTGATAGGCTACAAATTTTTTGTCTGAAAGTATATATTGACGAGGTGAACTATTACATTATTTGAATTTTTCATGGTGGTTCCGTATTGATATGCTAATATAGTTATTAAAAAGAATTATACACCCGCCTGAATCAATACTATAAATTAATTAATTATTAAACTTGTTCTTAGTACATGTTTTGGGGATTGATCAAATTTTATCCCCTTCATCAGCTAAAAACATATTGAAAACAAAATAAAGCGTAGCACTGTAATATGACAGGTTATTAAACCTAATATCGTGCACCATATGAAAGGAGGGAAGGCACCGGGTGTGGATGAGTTAAGTGCGGAGATGGTGAGAGCAGCAGGAGAGGTGGGGATACAGTGGTTGTACCGGGTGATGAGGACAGCATGGAAGGAAAGGAAGACCCCAGAGGACTGGAAAAAGGGAATAATTGTCCCGATCTTCAAGAAAGGTAGTAGAACAGATTGCAGAAACTATTGGGGAATAACACTGATGAGTCATTGTGCAAAGATGTTTGAGAAAGTTTTGGAAAGGAGAATTAGGACAAGGATAGAAGGAGGGATGAGGGAAGAACAACATGGCATCAGAGCAGGAAGGTCCACAGTGGATTTGATTTTTGCTGTAAGGCAGTTACAAGAACAGCACTATGAGTATGGAACAGATCTACTGATGGCCTTCCTGGACATTGAGAAAGCATATGACAGTGTATGCAGAAACAAAGTATGGAAGTCCCTGGAGGATAGAGGAGTAGAGAAATGGACTATAAAGAGGATAAAGGAGATGTACAAGGGAAGCGTGAGCTGTGTGAAAGTGGGAGGAGAGAGAACGGATTGGTTGGAACAGAGAAACGGCCTGAAACAAGGAAGTGCACTGTCACTGTTACTTTTCATTGTGGTGGTGGATGACATAATGACCCGAGTGGCACAAGTAATTGGGGAAGGAAAAATGAAAGCAATGGTGTTTGCAGATGATTTGATGATTTGGGGAAACAAGGAGGAGGAGGTACAGGAACAGTTGGACGTGTGGGAAGGAATAATACAAGGATATGGGATGAAATTTAGCATAAATAAGAGTGAGATGATGATCACAACTAGGAAGAAGGAAAGAACCACAACGGGAATAACAATTGGTGGGGAACAGCTGAAGAAAGTGGAGAGTTTTAAGTATCTGGGAAGCCTGATACAAGATAATGGAAGAAATTTTAGAGAAATAAATGAGCGGGGGAGACAGGCAGAAGCATTCCGGAGGAGTGTGAGAAGCATGTTATGGAGCAAGGATGTCCCTCAGAACAGCAAAAAGATCATATATTGGACGTATTATGTCCCTATCCTGACGTATGCCTCGAAGACCTGGGTTATGAAAGGAAGGGAGAAGAGCAAAATACAGGCCAGTGAGATGAGGTTCTTGAGAAGCAGTATTGGAGCTACAAAGACGGACATAATAAGAAATGAGAGGACCAGAGAATTAATGAAGGAGGAACCATTACAGGATGGTATGGAGAAATCTAGACTTAGATGGTATGGACATGTGTAACGAATGAAGGAGAAGAGGATACCCGGGAGGATACACGAGACGAAGTGGGAAGGAAAAAGGCCGAGAGACAGGTGGCTGAAGGGGGTGGAAGAAAGCGTGAAAAAGAGAGGAGAAGACTGGACAAGGGTGGAGGCTGAGAGATGGTGGGAAGACAGAAGACGTTGGAGAGGCTTGTGTTCCAAACAGACCCGGCCAGTGGCTGGAAACTGTGCAAGATAATGATGATTCAGGAGGTGAACTATCTCAACTAATACCACAACTAAAGAAGTGTACATATTGTAATTATTTTCACCCATACTTTCAGAAATGATGTCACCTCGTAGCAATGGCAGAGGCACAACATAACAAATGAAACTAAATCAACTTGTCTATACTCTACCTTGCACGAGTTGAGAGTTCGACTGAAGCGGATGTCAACATCATCCTTGAATAGCTTTGGGTCATTCTTTATGGACTGAGGCATAGTAACAGATGACGTGTCCGACATGGAACTGTGCAGCAAGTCATTGAAGTGGACATTGTCCATGCACTGTAACAAGAATATCACACATTAACACTGTTTCTTTGAAATCTGTCTGCAAATACTGTAGATGACTTAAATGTTCAAAATAGTCTTTTAATAAACTCACACTCTTCCAAACTATTGGTGATCAATTCCTGACAGTTTGTAAGACTGAAATTTATTGATTAAATCGTTACAAATATACATATTTTACAAAATTCAGAGAAACTGTATACATATGAATTTCCTTACCCTTCCTACTCAATGTTTAACCTGTAAATTTACGATTAATAAATTATATTGCAATATGATAAAGGCAGGTTGAAATAGGATATCAAACTCATACAGAGCGGGAAGAGCATATCATTGATTACTATTTCTTAAAATTGTATAATGGCTTAGTCGAATAACACGTTCCATGTATGTGCTTTATATTCAGTGAGTCCGGGAATGTTCTCCGCTGCGCCTACATGCGTCTGCGAGAGCTAGCTACAGCAGTTACGTTGGTAGCACGGCTGCCGCTTGCATCATAACAAATAAACAGTAAACTTTGAACTCACCACAGCCATTCATAACAGATGCTGGAACCATTCACAGTACATCACTCTTTTTCCGTAATCAGTTTGTTTTAATTCATGAAACACGGTAACTTTATAAGGGAATAACTGAAGCTTGTCTCTTACAGCTTTATGTGGTGTGCTGTCGACTTAGAGATTCCTGTTCATTGAGCTAACTTTCGTATTGATTTACTTGGACTACGCAGCATTATATCGGAGATTTCATCAAGTTTTTCGTCTGTTGAAAGCGTAGGCCTGCCTGTTCTCAGTACATCGTGAACTGAGCCAGTCACACGAAATTTACTTACCAAATCCCGAATGGTATCACGGTCTGGACACTTTGAATTAGGAAACCGCGCCTGAAATCTTAATTTTACATTTTCTGTAAACCGACCGCCTTCGCGAAAAACGTATTCCACCAAAAAACTCTCTCTTCAGTAGTAAACATTACCGCATGTATACTGTTGCACTCTTCCAATAATCTATCTGAACGCTCGCTTACTCTAATACACACTGAAGACATGCATGCTCGCTCACTTATCGCAATTCACACTGACAGCCCACACGGGAGAGTTCCGCTTTGAAGGACACAGTGCAGTGCAGCCAACCAAACTCATGACTCAACCACTCACAGCTGCACGTACCCACTGCGGAGAACATTCTCGGGCGCCCTGTACTAAAAATAATGAATAAGAAGGAAAAATGAATTTGTGTTTGTATAAACTTGTAGGCTCAACTAATTATATTTTCAATTTTAATTTTGTTTTCTCTGAGAAAATGTTTCATATGCACCTTCAGGTTTGCATGATATCCTTTAAATTCTTTTAATTTAATTGGGAGTATGGTTGGTTGGTGCCTTAGTTTAGGGACTGCGACAACGTGGCCAGTGCCCGATTTCTGCCTAGGCCTACAAGGCCCCGGCTTTATCGAAAATGATATTATAATAAAATCTTTTTACTACATTTTGCCAAAACTTTCAGCCCTGCACGCAACAAAACTAGAATTAGGCCTCTTCGTTCCTCCTCTCTCTCGCCTGCAGTATCCACACTTAGCATTGCCAGGCCACGCGCAGGCAGTCCATTCTATAGACTCCGTGGGTTGGGGCGAGAAATGCACCGCCACGCTATGAGTGGCCAAATTTATAAGAACGAATATGCTACCATGGCCGAGGTGGAGCGATGTGCAGGTAAATTCTGATTTTAAGATGGTACCGTGTGTGCTATCAAATATCACTGTAATGTACATAAATTCAGACATAATGCAGTCAATTGACTATGATGACGTCATTCATTCTTTTGCACAGAAGAAAGTTCGTCGTATGATTCTATAAATTTTATAGAATAACGTAACTATAGTAACATAGACTGTATTATTCTGATGTTTATTAAAGTCGATTGATAATTATATGTTTTGTACTAGTGCATTTAATTTGCTAAATTTCCAAAATAGCTTCCAGATGGTGGGGAGCCCAAATGTCAAGTGCCTAGGGGCCCTGGATCTCTAAGTCCGGGCCTGAACGCGGTCATGTATTGTTGGATAACCGGTGTTAATTGTGATGGCTGTATTAGAGTGTGTTATCTGTGATTCAGGTAGAAGGACTGCAGACGATAAAATTTTTCAAGTAGTTCCTACTTTTGCTACCGTCCACGCAGGGCTAGGACTTATGGGCCCCCTCCATTTTGTCCCCGTGACATCGTGTAAATACCAAAATTTCTATTTTATTTTTAAGACCAACTAAAAACTTTGAATTTTTTTAATTTACTTTTTTTGGAACGTACTAACTTTGTTAATTGTAAATTTGCAATGTTGTTTCTGTTGTATTTGACCAAAAATGTTACTCTCTCGCTCATCTCAAGAACAAGTTCAATGCCTTTCACAATCTTATGTAGGCCTAGTAAACTTTGCGAAGGTTCATAAATGTAGCTTAGCGGCTATTTGTTGAAATGCTATTTAGAAACTTTCCTCCCTATAAACAGTGGAAACTATACTATTTCTCTGACCGCCACAAAGATATGAAGATAATGGTTATTTGCATGTTCTCATTATAGTATTTTGTAGCATATTCAATTTTTTTAGATACATTGAATGTAATAAAATGTCAAATTTGTTGGCAAATACGTAAAATTGGGTAAATTTGTCTACTCTGGGGTTTTCTACATTCGCGGGCCTCTCGGCAAGATGGGGCTCCAGGGCTGCAGCCCGTTAGCCCCTCCCTCTCGTTGGGCCTGCATCCACGACACCTAGCTGTGGACGTGGCTACTAAATGCCATCACAGTCAGCAGAACGTTGTATCTAATATAGCGTTATCAAACTAACCTACAAATTTTAGCTTCCACAAGTGTAGTTAGTGGAAGGTTCCTTTTCATGCCATAAATCTATGACATGGGATCGCCGGCTTTACTTCCCCTCCGAAGGAAGGCATACTGAGGGATTTTTAATGCTCTCGGGCATAGAAGCTGAGCATGCTACCAACTACGCCACCAAAGCCGCTTAATTAGGAGAATGTATATAATTTTGGTGAGAAATACAGAAAGTTACGTTTAGCTACACTTAACTTAGGTACATATAAAATAGAGTGATTCTCTGTAATACTTCTGGTTTCTTTTCCGTGACTTACAACTTGAATTCTATTTCTGTCTTTTATTTATATTTATATATTTATATATATATATGTATTTATATATTTAAAAAGAATACAATTGTTTAATGTTGAAGACCCTTGTCTCAGCATACAGTCTCGTAGTCGGATATAATCTATCTTTTTTCAACATTATTCGCAGTATGAGATTCTGCACTATCTGAACACTTTTTAGTAGATTTTCATAGGCACCTCCCCAGGCAAGAATACCATATGTAAAATTAAAGAGAATACCAAAGTACCAAAGACGACGACCCGGATATGCTAATGGACTACGAGTTGGGACGTTAAACATACAGACACTGACAGGAAAAGTGGAGGAGATTGTAGATGTGATGGAGAGAAGAAAACTGGATGTACTGGGCTTGGCAGAAACAAGATGGAGAGGAGAAGGTCGCAGAGAACTGAGGAAAGGGTACCGGTTGTACTGGAGTGGGAACAGTGAAGGAAGGAGCAGCGGAGTAGGAGTAGTTGTGAGAGATGGAATGAAGGAAGAGGTAAAGGGAATAAGTGACAGGATCATGACGATCAGAGTTACTGTAAAGGGAAGAAGCCTGGAGATAGCCCAGGTATATGCCCCTCAAGTTGGATGTACAGCTCAAGAGAAGGAAGACTTTGAGGAGGAGCTACAACAGCAGTTGAATGGGCAGAGCATCATTGTCATGGGAGATTTGAATGCACATGTAGGAAGTGAAAGGCAAGGATATGAAAATGTATTGGGAGCAGAAGGATGGGGTAGCAGGAATGAAGAAGGTGTAACGTTTTGCTAGCCCACACGTTGAGCGACAATTGTAATGGATTTAAAAACCCCATGTTGGTAGCGACAAATGTAATGCGTTTACTGCTCCTTGCGTTGAGCGTACAAATGTAATGTTTTCTACTTGGGCGGACTATTCGCCAGAAAATACTGCTGCTAAGTTTGATGTATGTTGGGCGCCAAGCTGGATACACTGTGTTCCAAGCTAAATTTATATATATAATATCGACCCCTAGCATGAGTAGAACCTATGAGAAACTCTTAATGACTAGGCCGTGGGATGATTGAATCATCAACATTTGATTGTGGAGAAGGATGAGGTATTATAACTATTGCTACCTACTGGAATTAAAGAATCTACTTTGTAATAATTGAATTTAATACACTTAGAAAATATGTCAGCATCCTGAATAAAATTTACACTGTTAACGGAGCATACAACTTTAACCATTGCCACGAACAAAATTACTTAATACGCCGGACAGGAGAATAACGTGAATTTAACTTATTTCCAAATTAATGCTTCAAGAATTTATACTGGCCCTATCGAAAAACAGAGAGTGTGTGTCGCAGATCACTTATGCTTACCAACGGAAACATTGTCTCCACGTGGTTGGAGTCTCGTAGCGTCTGGAGTTCTGCCTTGGTGTTGACGGCGTCCTGGTCCTTCCTCGTACATTAACAGTGATAGTTACAGCTCGTGGTGGAGTATACTCCATGAACCACGACACGTCGCTTGCCTAAACACTGCAAGACGCGTGGAATCCATGATCTGATGTGATCAGCGGAATTAGCGTGAATAAAATTGTCCCACTTGGGACTAACGAACAAAGTACCTCCTTACTGCTCCAAGCGTAAAGTCTTAAAGATCCTCTTCTCTCACCCAGTGCGCTGACTATATGCTTCCTTCTTCCCCCACCAGGGTCGAGCTTAACACCGCGGCTTCGCTGCTTTGACCAATCCGCGTGCGTCACGTATCTCGTCATGCCCCGACCTACGTTGCTTCCTCTTGTTTGATTGGCTGGTCACCTTACGTGGCTCTTCCCGCCATGACACTCCTTCCCCGTTTTATATTTTCCGTTTCCGGGCAAGACGTAAATCAGACACGTTTTCTTACTTTGAAGTGTTCCCTCGGATTTCGTAATTCTATTGTACTTCAATCTATTCTTGTATTGAAATACCCAGTGAGTCACACACCTCTCTCTCTTACCCCTAATGAATAAAATCCCGTCTTTACGTATGAATGATTCGCCGTGCAATATTATATTGGAATCATCCAATATAGATACGGATTTCTACTAGTAGAAATCCTATCTGTAATCTTCCAAATTTAAAAGCTCCAAAAATGACGTTATAAATATTAATAATAATAATAATAATATGAAATTGAATAAACTGAAATAATATAACTTGGCCGAATTATTGCCGCGTTTAACAAATATGATATAGTCCAACTAACTTGTGTTAGTGGCATAAAACCCCCTAGAAAACCATGTTACAAAGGGAGAAAGTTGCTGGATTTTTGCAAGAGAAACGGTTTAGTGGTAGGCAACTCCTGGTTCCGGAAGAAAGAAAGCCACAAGGTAACGTGGTACAGCAGTGATTTAACTAAGAAATCTTTGGTAGATTACATGCTGTACGACTGGGAAATGAAGAGAAGTGTCAGAGATATAAAGGTAATACCATCAGAGGCCTTAGATAGCGACCACAGAATACTTGTAATGAACCTGGGAGTTGTTAAGGATAGCAAGAGGACAGAGTACCAGGAAAGGAGAATCAAAGTATGGAAACTCAATGAAAAGGAAGTCAAGGAAGAATTCCAGAAGATAATAAGGGAAAGGATGCCAACAGACAATCCTAAAACAGGGGAAGAGGAATGGAAGCAATTCAAAAACACAATGGTAGAAGCTGCAGTGGCAGTATGTGGAAGAACAAGCAACAGAAAGCGGTGTAAAGAGACACCATGGTGGAATGAGAGAGTAAAAGAAGCTGTGGGAAGGAAGAACAAGGCTTTCAGAGTTTGGTTCCAGTAAAGAACTGATCTGGCAAGGGAAGATTATAAGATAAAGAAGAAAGAAGCAAACAAGATTGTCGCAGAGGAGAGGAAGAAGTGGATGGTAAAGTGGACGGAGATGATGGAGGAAGACAGCAGAGGAAATAAGAAAGTACTTTATGGGATGGTCAAAAGTAAGAGAAGAGGTCTGCGAGAGGATGTGGTAATGATGGACAAAAACGGAAATGAGGTACACAACAAAGAGACACTCAAGACAGTGTGGAAAGAGTACTTTGAGGATTTGCTGAATCCAAATGGTCATAGGGAGGAAGACAATGTATTGGAAGATGGAGAAGACAACACAGGAATGGAAAAGGACCTGACTTGGAGAGAACTGGAAATGGCTATAGACAAGATGAAAGGAGGAAGGGCACCAGGTGTGGATGAAGTGAGTGTTGAAATGGTGAAGGCAGCAGGGGAGGTTGGGAAACAGTGGCTGTACCGTGTGATGAGGGTGATATGGAAGGAGAAAAAGATCCCAGAAGAAAGGATTAATTGTCCCAATATTTAAGAAAGGAAGCAGAATGGAGTGCAGAAATTACAGGGGTGTCACACTCATACCTCACTGTGCCAAGATATATGAAAAGATATTAGAAAGTAGAATACGAGCCAAAGTGGAGAGAAAATTGAGAGAGGAACAGTATGGATTCAGACCTGGGAGATCAACAGTGGATCTCATATTTTCAGTGAGACAGCTCCAGGAACACCACTACGAATTTGGAGAGGATCTGTTGATGGCCTTCCTGGACATCGAAAAGGCCTATGATAGTGTGTGTAGGGAGAAGGTTTGGAAAGCAATGGAAAACATGGGAGTGGAAAAAGAGACTGTAGGCAGGGTGAAGGAGATGTATTGTGGAAGTGTGAGTTGCGTGAAAGTTGGAGGGGAAAGAACAGACTGGTTCAGACAAATGAGTGGCCTGAAACAGGGTAGTGCGCTGTCACCCCTTCTCTTTATTGTGGTTATGGACGAGGTAATGACACGGATAGCAGGAAAGATAGGAGAAGATAAGATGAAAGCAATGGTGTTTGCAGATGATCTCATGGTCTGGGGAAACAAGGAGGAGGAAATTCAGGAGCAACTGAAGGCTTGGGAAGAAACAGTGGGAGAGTACGGAGCCGCCGTGGTCGCTCCACGACAATGCACGACCTCATACGTCCAACACAGTCGCGGCACTCCTGCAGAAATTCAAATGGGAGGTTCTTGACCACCCTCCATACAGTCCAGATCTCTCTCCCTGTGGTTACACCATGGTTGGTCCCCTGAAAAGGGCTCTGCGGGGCCAACGATTCACCTCGGACGCCGACGTCCAGCTGTACGTACGGAACTGGTTCACATCGCAGCCCAGGGAATTTTATGAGACAGCCATTCACCACCTCGTGTCACAGTGGGACAAGTGCCTCAACAGCCAGGGCCAATACTTCTAACATACAGGTACTGGGTTCTGTAATTATGCCTCCGGCTCGTTACTTTTTGAACGCACCTTATATGATGATGAGGGTTACATTAACTAAAATTGTGGACTAGGCACTCAAGTTAAGAAGTATAGAAATATTGACCAAGGAGACTTGCGGATTAATGTACTGTATATGCCGAAATGTAAGACGACTTAAATATATAACGAGAGAAAGTCTTAAGAAACTTGTGGGGGAATTTTTTTTATAAAACTTTGTGAAACTTTTAATAATTGAATGTTAACTTTCAGTTGGTCATACCTAAAGTGAAATATAAGATTGCCCAAGAGATCACTCCTATGAGATGGAATAGGCCCAAGGCTTATAAACTATGGTTGTAGTACGATTGGAAAAAAAAAAAAAAAAAAAAAAAAAAAAAAACCACAGATTTCCATACCGGTTTATCGGTAGTAATTTACTCCACAAGCTAGTATGTAGAGATTTGAAGCCATTATTTTTCATTGTTGGCTATACAAATGACAATAAGCTAGTATTACAGATTGTTTGGTGAGTTTTTAAGGGTATACGGAAAGTGATTTTTGGAAAAAATGCCCTTTTTCTTTTTTTGAATAATATTAAACTGTGGAGTTTGCTCTTTTAAATGACATATAAATCATGAGGATACTACGCGTAGAAGTATTCATGCAGTAGAGGATCCAGGAATGCACCAATGTTGAAACTTTGAAGTCGATTTCCCACAAGTTCATTTTTTTCCTGCAAAAGGTACATTATCTCCGGAACGAATAGTGCTATCATTGTGAAATTTTCAGGACTTCTTTGTATGAGTATTCTATACTATCTGAAACTGTAAAAACAAGCATATTGTTAAATTTCTGGGTTGTTTTGAAAATATTTATGAGAAAATCTGCAAAAAATTTTGCATTATTTTAAAAATCCATATTTTCTAAACAGTGCCTTTTTTTAAAAGAAAATAGTTTCAGTACTATGCCAACACATCAGTTTAAAACATATCATAATCAACTCTTTATCTTGTATAGTCCCTGAGAAAATGTTCCTTAAAATGCCACAACTTGAGCATTGTTAACATAGGGCTTTCCGTATACCCTTAAAACTAAGCCAGTTAGAGATGCAGCTTTTTGACACACGAGAGAACACTTACAAATGACACATGAGAATCATGCCATATAGTCGTTTTGTAGAAATGTTTTAGAAACCAGCTTACTTGGCTTATGTCACTGATCCATGCAGCTTTCTCCTGCATTGTGAGTGCCACCAGATGAATCACCACCTGGGACTGGTTAGCACATTTCGCATCCAAGACAATCTTGAAATCTCTGTTGTGCAGATGACAGCTACCACCGGATGTCTCACTTATCCCACTGGACTGACTTGACAAGGAGCATACCGACGACTCTACAATACATATCAGAATGTTCCATGTAATCACTTATACAGCATACAACAACAACATGCACAATGAGTAACAAGTTTAATTATTCAATGTTTAGTGTCTCTTCTTGATAACATCATTCGGCAACAGTTCCCTCTCCCACACATACATACTAATATTAGATCTTTGGCTCATTACAGCAACCAGGCAGGAGGATTTCAACTCAGTTAAACCCGAAAGTTACATTCAAGACGTCACCCAGTAAGTTACCGTTTAGCCCCTTCAACTCTATCTATTCTTCTTCTCAGACGCACTTTTCAGTTTCTTTAAATTTCGTATCTTTACAGTTTACTCCACAATAAACACCCCACGGCAGGATCGCCTTACCAAGCTAACACCAACAATCCGTATGACGCAGCTGTTAAAGCAACTTAACCAAAGGCCATGTGTAGCCCATCAATACATCAGCTGCAAGCATAAGCCAGAGGGTGATGACTCTGAGCTTCTTACTGACCTACTGCTTATCACCGTTAAATTAAGCCTTCACAGCAAGGCCATTCAGAACTGAATATAGTACAAATGGGAATAAGAAGTTCCAAATGTTTTAATGTGTTATCCAAGTTTTTTAACATTACGTTTTTAGTTGTATGCTCTATAATGACATGTGTTTTAATTATGCAAATGTCTTAGATAAGTTGCAATGTTGATAAATGTATAAGGCTGAAGAAGAACAAATATTGTTCGAAACATGTCCCTAGTATGAGAAAGAAACATTAAATTTATAGTGTGAAAGGTATTGATTGGGCGGAAACTTTTTTACTCACTATTTCGATTTGTAAGCGTCAATACGGACTTAAAAATGGAAAACTCTCGAGTTAATCTTCACTTCTACCAATACCTCATTCATCACAGAGATGAAAAGCAGTAGAGATAGTGCTCTCCCTTCTATCAAACCACTCTTCTGCCTTAACCAGTCTGACCTCTCTCCCCCAACTTTCACACTTCCTTGGTACATCTCCTTTATTCTAGCCACAGTCAGATTTTTAACTCCGTTTTTCTGTAGGGTTTCCTACACCTCCCCCACCCCAAAAAAGGAAAATCAGAAATTATTAATGGAACAATCACCTATTTTAGAATGAGTGAAATTGAAGGGAAAAGTGCTTTAATGCACATTCGCCATTTGGAGATGTTAGAATCCAAATCTAAACTATCAGTTGTGCTGGTAATGATTGTTGTTGTTGTTGTTTTAATGGGCAGAAGAGCGTGGTCAAATGCTAAATGGAATTATGTTTGCCAATCAGTGCTGGCAAAAGCACTGGCAGTTGCAGACTGCAGTGCAATCACCAGCCATAAGAGAAACAATGTTACCGTCAGCATCATTCACACCATTCTCGCTGGGGTCCTCAAT
Organism: Meconema thalassinum; assembly: GCA_946902985.2. NCBI lineage: Eukaryota > Metazoa > Arthropoda > Insecta > Orthoptera > Tettigoniidae > Meconema > Meconema thalassinum. The sequence goes on along the minus strand of OY714911.1, from coordinate 8,720,196 downwards.
GAGAATTGCATCGGCCAGTGGGACCTTTCCGATGTCGGGGACAAGATGGAGCCGCCCTCCAGAAGTTCTGTGAACAGAGAAAAATATCCGAAGCAATAAATCACAAAACTGACCAAATTAATAATAATTCAAATTTCAAAGAAAATGAAATTGTGTTTGCCAGTATTTTAACCCCGTGTACGATGAATTTATTCCTAATGTCGATTATTCAGGTCTGTATTGACGTAACTATAACTTTGAAAGAATAATAGATTTTCCGCCTTCAATACTGTTTATTTCTATTACTTACAGGGACATGGTTTGGGGGCTAATACTCCCCCTTCCTCAGCCTGTCCAACAAAACTTCACAACGGAAAAACTTTCCATGTATAAGCTTATACAAAACACATGAAGAATAAAGAATAATGAAATAATTATTTACAATTCCCGCTTGACGCTACAAAGAAGATGCTCTTGTTGGATCACTAAGGCCTAGGCGCACCAGAACTTCTGAATTGGGCCGGTGCTGTGGTCCATTGTCCCCACTGCGTCATCATGGGCGGACATACATCTTCGTCAGAGGAGAAATATATAGAAGACACTTTGCCGAAAACTGTTTATAAGGTTTTGAATATCCCCGAAGGGAATATGATGTACTTTCCATTTGAGCGGATGAATTATCAATAAATGATAAAAATGGTCCGGTTAGCTCAAACAATGCCAGCGTTTCGCCCCAGTGTGCGGTTGGGCTCGTCAGTTGGTACAGACACTCCTACCAATACGCGTGGCTAGCACATTTATTGATAATTCATCCTCTCAAATGGAAATCACATCATATTCCCTTCGGGGATATTCAAAACCATATTTGGATTGCCAAGGTAAGGCTTTTGTTTTTATGAAAGAGAGTTTGACTCCCGTAGCACATTGGCATGCTTGTGACGTCAATACTGCTTGTATTTTGTGTCTTGTATGGCCTTCTCAGCATGTGCTAGCCCACGCATATTGGTAGGTGTGTCTGTATCAACTGACGAGCCCAACGGCACACTGGGGCAAAACGCTGGCATTGTTTGAGCTAACCGGACCATTTTTATCATTTATTGAAAACTGTTTAAGTAAAGATAAAGCATCTGACTTGGTCTATGGGAGCAGTTGAACCAATACACGTCAAGAAAGGAGGAAGGTGCTGCTTTTGACCAAGCGCCAAGGACTGGAAGACTACAATGTGCTGTGTCAGCTGTGGAAAGCCGATCTGCAAGGACCATGTGGTGGAGTCTTGCCCAGACTGTGCTTCAGTCGAGTGAAAATGCATCAAGGAGCGTTTCAAATTGTCAGTGGCGGCTCAGGAGTGAATCAGATGGTGATGCGCCAATATCATCATCATCATCTTGCACAGTTTCCAGCCACTGGCCGGGTCTGTTTGGAACACAAGCCTCTCCAACGTCTTCTGTCTTCCCACCATCTCTCAGCCTCCACCCTTGTTCAGTCTTCTCCTCTCTTCTTCACGCTTTCTTCCACCCCCTTCAGCCACCTGTCTCTCGGTCTTCCCCTCGGTCTCTTTCCTTCCCACTTCGTCTCATGTACTCTCCTGGGTATCCTCTTCTCCTCCATTCGTTTTACATGTCCATACCATCTAAGTCTAGATTTCTCTATACCATCCTGTAATGGTTCCTCCTTCATTAATTCTCTGGTCCTCTCATTTCTTATTCTGTCCATCTTTGTAGCTCCAATACTGCTTCTCAAGAACCTCATCTCACTGGCCTGTATTTTGCTCTTCTCCCTTCCTTTCATAACCCAAGTCTCCGAGGCATACGTCAGGATAGGGACATAGTACGTCCGATATATGATCTTTTTGCTGTTCTGCGGGACATCCTTGCTCCATAACATGCTTCTCACACTCCTCCGAAATGCTTCTGCCTGCCTCCCCCGCTCATTTATTTCTCTATCGTTTCTTCCATTATCTTGTATCAGGCTTCCCAGATACTTGAAACTCTCCACTTTCTTCAGCTGTTCCCCACCAATTGTTATTCCCGTTGTGGTTCTTTCCTTCTTCCTTGTTGTGATCACCATCTCACTCTTATTTATGCTAAATTTCATCCCATATCCTTGTATTATTCCTTCCCACACGTCCAACTGTTCCTGTACCTCCTCCTCCTTGTTTCCCCAAATCATCAAATCATCTGCAAACACCATTGCTTTCATCTTTCCGTCCCCAATTACTTGTGCCACTCGGGTCATTATGTCATCCATCACCACAATGAAAAGTAGCGGTGACAGTGCACTTCCTTGTTTCAGGCCGTTTCTTTGTTCCAACCAGTCAGATCTCTCTCCTCCCACTTTCACACAGCTCACGCTTCCCTTGTACATCTCCTTTATCCTCTTTATAGTCCATTTCTCTACTCCTCTATCCTCCAGGGACTTCCATACTTTGTTTCTGCATACACTGTCATATGCTTTCTCAATGTCCAGGAAGGCCATCAGTAGATCTGTTCCATACTCATAGTGCTGTTCTTGTAACTGCCTTACAGCAAAAATCAAATCCACTGTGGACCTTCCTGCTCTGAAGCCATGTTGTTCTTCCCTCATCCCTCCTTCTATCCTTGTCCTAATTCTCTTTTCCAAAACTTTCTCGAAGATCTTTGCACAATGACTCATCAGTGTTATTCCCCGATAGTTTCTGCAATCTGTTCTACTACCTTTCTTGAAGATCGGGACAATGATTCCTTTTTTCCAGTCCTCTGGGGTCTTCCTGCCCCAATATACAGGATAAAAATTAAAAAACAACTTGTCGTTATATCGACGGGGTCGCCCCAGTGGCATTGGGCTTTCTTGCAGAGCGTCCGCAATTTTGTTCATGTTTTATGCTAACTCCTTAATGCCGATTTAATTCCTTAAATGTTCCATTGAAGACTCGTCCTTCCGAAATGCACAAGTTACATTTTTATTATGGGGTTGAAGCCATTTTTCAGTGTTGCCTTAGTAAAAAAAAGTTTGGTGCTTTTCAGTCGGTCAACACGAATTTTGATTAAAGCTTTTTTGTTTTTATTAACTTGATCCCCATCAGTATTTCTCATAGAAACAGAACTATGTTACAAAAGTGCATGCACATACTTGAACACATTCGTGTTGACCAACTGAAAAGCACCAAACTTTTGTTTACATTTTTATTTAAGTCTCCAACCCCATTGTTGTTCCGCACTCCACCTTTTATTCCTATCAATAAACATTCGTGTGTTACCACTACCACATGACCACTTTTGTTCATCATACCGTCGAGATTTGAATTTTCTAAGGAAAACATTTGAATTGATGTTGTTTTTATCACCACATTATTTTTCCAAAGAAAGTAATGGCTTAGGCCTACCTTTGTTAAGTACCGGTAAATCCCTCTTGTCTTCATCTTTCCAACATGAAAATGTAGTTTCCAATGAAGTGCACACTAAGACTTGTAGGTTACATTATTGCTAATTGTCATTACACAAACAAGCAAATGTATAACATATTACACACGGAACACGTCGCTATCTAATATACGAACTGCACGTACAGCGAGTACAATAACTGTTACAGTACAGGATAGCTTGAAATGAGAGCAATGTGGATGAGCAATCACTGGTGAAAGACGACTCACTTGCTGGCTGAATTCACATCACGGAACTCCTGTTGCCAGGGTTACCGCTGACTTCCGTTCCCCCTCCGCCCTTATTCTATTACCAAGGCAGAGACGTTCTTGTCAGCACATTCCTGTCTGTTCCTGTCACATCAGGCTAGTTGAGAAACGCCACCGTGCCGTTTGAAGGTCGATGTAATTGGTAACATCTAATGCAGTAAAATCATCTAATGCAGTTTAAAAAACCGAATGAATGTCAAAATATTTATTATTAAATCATTACTAATGTTGTAAGAAAGCAGGTGACGCGGCGATTCAAATGCTTCAATGGAGAACCGTCACTGACTGTATATTGTGGTGTTTGAAGCCATATTTTCAGTGTTGCCTTAGTAAACAAGAGCTTAGTGCTTATCAGTCGGTCAACATGAGTGTACCCAAAAGAGATGGGTTATGCCCTGATCCTGAAATAAATTACATGAGATTAATAAATACACTAGGATGACCAGTTTCGATTGTCAAGCGATCATCATCAGATCCATTACACTTAGGCTATAAAATCTATGTTTGAAATACAGGTGAAAATATTTACAATATGTACAATTATTTAGTTGCAGTATTGGTACTGCAACTGTCGGTGTATGCTAAATGCAGTATATATGATGTCTGGTGAAATGCTGAATGGTGATAGATATCCGGAGTTTGTACTTTGGAGTGATTATATGGTTGTAAAAATCAACTATGGTTAAACTATAATATTATAGGCTAACTACTTATCTGATTGTCTTCCTTACTAGAGCTACGCACAGTTTTCGTGTTCACTGTAACTCACCGTGCGGTCGACTGCGGTAGGTTGTTATCGTAACGACTGGTTTTTCCCTTTCTCCCCCCTGTCCATATGTGCTGTGCGGAGTCATAGCGATGTGTTTATGTGAGGTGTTGCCAACCTAGATAAGATGTATGTTATTGAATGAGGTGGTCTACAACTATTAAAGACCGTGGATTAGCCCTCGCCACGCGTGGACCATAAGCCATTCAATTAAGCGCTGCCCGGTCTTATGAGGACGTCCCGGCACCTTTAATACTGCCGCGAATATGGGCCTTGGTTTATTGCAGAAAAAAAGTACATCGTACACCTGATCCGGATAACATTTACCTATTAAAAACCCCCTAATTTCCCCCCCTTTTTTATCTAGCTTGGCTGTGTCACTAAATTGTGTCTTGTTTCCGACAGGGTGTGTTTTTTAGTAGCGTGAAGAGGGGTGAGCTCTTCATGAACATGTGTTCATCCCCTCCCTCAGAGCACATGACCTCGCCCTTCCTCACCACCGCTCGTGCGCAGTCGCGCCTGTTAGATAAGTAGTGTGAGACCAGTGCTCGCGAAAGACAGTCGCAATGTTTTCCAAGCAGGACCAGAGAACGTGAATAAAAATTCAGTGTGCTAGGGGTCGCAGTGCTAAACAGTGTCACCGAGGATTGCAGGAAGCATGCGGTGCAGCTGCGTTACCGTTCAGAACGGTAGCAAGATGGGTTGCAGCCTTTCGAGATGGGTGCGAACGTGTGGAGCACATGCCTCGATCTGGTCACCCATCAGTAAGTGATGACAATGTACAGATGGTGTCTGCGTTAGTAGAGGTGGATCAGAACGTAACGATTCGTCAATTAGAGCAAGATACCGGACTGGCACATTCAACTGTCCTCCACATCCTGAAGGACTTACTGAAAATGAGGAAGATTGCGTCCAAATGGGCTCCGCATGACCTAACCGACATGCACAAATGGCTGCGATATGACGTTTGTCGTATGCACTTGCAGCGTTATGAGCGCGAAGGAGAGGCCTTCTTACGGCGTATCATAACCATTGACGAGACATGGGCCAGATCTTATGAGCCACAGTTAAAACGCCAATGGAACGAGTGGCGGCACCACGGATCACCACGGAAACAAACAGTTCGACCAACCCGTACCAATGTGAAGGTAATGTTGATTCTTGCCTATGATTGGGATGGTGTGATCATTCACCATACTGTTTCCCGAAGGCAAACCGTTAATGCGGCGTAGGCCTACTATTGTTCGTTTCTGCAAGACTATCTCCGAGGAGCTCTGAGAAGGAAACGGTGCCACCACATGGTTACACCGCCCATCGTTCTGCATGACAATGCTAGGGCACACACAGGAGGCGTTGTGTCGGCATTGTTGGATCTCTGGGGCTGGGAGGTCCTCTATCACCCTCCATATTCTCCCGACATCAGTCCCTGCGACTATGATCTCATCCCGAAGATGAAGATGACATTGCGCGGGGATCGCTTCCGTACCATTGAAGACGTTAAGCAGGCTGCCGAGCGTTCTCTTCGTACCATCAATAGATTGGGCAGTGCCAACGGGATCCAACGACTTCCGCATCGCTGGGAACACGTTGTACGCAACGGTGGGGACTACATCGAGGGCCTGTGAAACTTGGAACCATCTAAGCGAGTTATTAATCCAGTTATAACTAAGGTGCCAAAACTAAAAAACCAACCCATGTATGTACCTTGTGGTCCCACAGACAGCCAAGGGGAGTATATTGGCTTCCATATTGGCAACATTCACCACCGTATTCATAACTTAAGTTTCAAGATTATTGGTCTCCACAGGTGGGGACATTGAAGTCTACCGAGGGTTACATTATGCTTCACATTATTATGTCTAGTGAGCTGACTGGAGTCAGATGATACACGTGCTATGCTGCTACCGCCGGCACTCCACCCAAGAGTTTTCATATTTTCTCTTCAAGGCATTAATAAATTCCTTAAATCTACATAGTGACTCTAATGGCGTTAAAGTCTAAGAAATATGAAGTTTAGTCATTTAGCGATTCTTTCAGTGTTCATCATCATCATCAAACTCCAGCTCCAGTCGCCCGGGTGCTGTTAACGATCCCTCGCCACCTTTTCCTGTCCATGAATAGTTGGTCTTCATGGGTCCTTCTCCAGTCTAGCCCTTTGTCTTCAAGATCATCCTTGATTTGGTCCAACCATTTCTTCTTTGGTCTTCCTACTGGTCTTTTTCCTGGGATAATCTTGTTGAAATAAACTTTTGGTGTCCTCTCTTCTCCCATTCTTTGAAAATGCCCATACCACCCTAATCGTTGCTTCTGCAAATAATTTGTAGCACTGATATTTATGCCAGCCTCTGACCTGTTAGTTTCGTTCCTTACTTTGTCTCTCCTTGTCCTTTGAAACATTGTTCGAATAAACTTCATTTCGGATGCCTGAATCCTACTTTCTTCTCTTCTGGACAAAGTGCATGTTTCTACTTTGTAAGTTAGAATTGGGATGTAGTATGTTTTAACAGTATATGTTTACACTTCCTGGGCACATTATTATCCCACAGTAGTGTTCTAACTTGTGCATAGAAGGTGGCTGCATTGCTACTTCACCTTTGCTGTTGTTATCCTTAGTGTGCCACATCATCATCATTATCTTGCACAGTTTCCAGCCACTGGCCGGGTCTGTTTGGAACACAAGCCTCTCCAACGTCTTCTGTCTTCCCACCATCTCTCAGCCTCCACCCTTGTCCAGTCTTCTCCTCTCTTCTTCACGCTTTCTTCCACCCCCTTCAGCCACCTTTCTCTCGGTCTTCCTCTCGGTCTCTTTCCGTCCTACTTCGTCTCGTGTATCCTCCTGGGTATCCTCTTCTCCTCCATTCGTTTTACATCTCCATACCATCTAAGTCTAGATTTCTCTATACCATCCTGTAATGGTTCCTCCTTCATTAATTCTCTGGTCCTCTCATTTCTTATTCTGTCCATCTTTGTAGCTCCAATACTGCTTCTCAAGAACCTCAGCTCACTGGCCTGTATTTTGCTCTTCTCCCTTCCTTTCATAACTCAGGTCTCCGAGGCATACGTCAGGATAGGGACATAGTACGTCCGATATATGATCTCTTTGCTGTTCTGAGGGGCATCCTTGCTCCATAACATGCTTCTCACACTCCTCCGGAATGCTTCTGCCTGTCTCCCCTGCTCATTTATTTCTCTATCGTTTCTTCCATTATCTTGTATCAGGCTTCCCAGATACTTGAAACTCTCCACATTCTTCAGCTGTTCCCCACCAATTGTTATTCCCGTTGTGGTTCTTTCCTTCTTCCTTGTTGTGATCACCATCTCACTCTTATTTATGCTAAATTTCATCCCATATCCTTGTATTATTCCTTCCCACACGTCCAACTGTTCAGGAGTGTACTATTTACGAGTACCCCGCACATTCATTGGGCACAATCGTGTTGACCGACTCAAGAGCTACAAATGACAATGAAGTTTAGTCGCAAAAGAGATATGCTATAGCATGCCTGTGATGTGGTACGTTCTCTCGACGTAGAAGTGAGCTTGTTTCGACTACAGGAGTGGAAAATATTTAATAACTCAATAATACATTAGGCAAAACATAAATTTCACTTGGTAAATCAAAAAAAGTATCAAGGAAACACATAGTACCGAATTTCCAACTCTGTTCAAATCATGATTGCCTCGTTGAGTGTCTCCATTATTTTAAAATCTTCAGTTTCAATAGTTGTACAATATGCAAACAGCAGAATACAATAATGATTTATGGTCACCTCCTTGTGTGCCCAAAATAGGGTCGCAACTCCCATGAGATTAATGACCTTCTAAGGCTGTATTGCGATGCTGGGCAAATTAATGGAATAAATCTGAAGATCTACCATTAGTTGACGAAAACAACAATGAATAAAAATTATGGTACTTTTCAAAACTTCTCCTAAGGAAATTTTGTTTGCAGACGATACAACACTCGTAATAAAAGGTGAACCTAAACAGGTCTTACAGCAGTCTGTTGACTCTGTTACAGAACAGTCAACTAAATGATCACAAGACAATCGCCTCATAATAAACTATATGAAAACAGTATCTCTAAATTTCCACACAATACAGAATACTGTTTATAACTGTCATGGATGAAATCCACAAGAGTGTGAAACGAAGAATGGGAAGCAAGGAGACTAAGGCCTTACTCTTTGCAGACGACATAGTAATGTGGGAAGAAAATGAAATAGAAGTGCAAGAACAAGTCACTGTATGGAATCAAGAGATAGAGAAATATGGAATGAAAATAAGTGTGGAGGAGAGTAAGACTGTAGTGATGACAAGAAACAAGAGGGAAGGAAGACAGAATATTGAAGTCAATGGAAATCCATTGGAAATGGTAACAAGCTTTAAGTATTTGGGGAGCATACTCACAGAAGATTGTACAATAAATGAAGAAATTGGAAAGAGAATCCAACAAGCTAATGGGTTTAGTATGGAACCAGGAAGTCCCACAGAAATGCAAGAAAGTTCTATTCTCAATGTATTACACACCAATTTTGACATATGCAGCAGGAACTTGGTCCACAACAAAACGCGATGAAAGTTGAATCCAAGCAGCCGAGATGAAGTTCCTTAGAGGAATAATTGGGAAGACACGGAGGGATAAAGTCAGAAATGTGGACATTAGGGAGAGAACTGGGTTCCCAAAACTGCAAGACAAGATAGAGACCAGTAAGCTGAAGTGGTACAGACATATGAGAATGGAAGAATATATCATCATCATCATCATTTCCCCTTATCCAGCTCCTGCCGGGTCGGGGTATTTATGGCACTTCTCCACTTTCCTCTTTCCTTCCACCATTCTTCTTCCACGATCTTGTCCCAGTCCAGATTTCTTTTTCTTACGCCGTTCTTCACTGAATCCATCCACCTTGTTCTAGGTCTTCCTCTTGCTCTCTTACCCTTGCACTTCGCCTCCAGCACCTGTCTTGGTATTCTATTTTCCTCCATCCTCTTTACATGTCCAAACCACCTTAGTTTATTCTTCTCAATTCTCTCATTTAGTTTTCCCATCCCCACTTCCTTCCTAACATCTTCATTCCTCACTCTGTCTTTCCTTGTCTTTCCTATCATACTTCTTAGGAATTTCATTTCACTGGCTTGGATTCTACTCTCTTGCCTGCTTGTCAGGGTCCAAGTCTCAGCTGCATAAGTTAATATGGGAACATAGTACACTTTATACATTACCTCCTTGCTTTTCCTTGGTACTTCCTTATCCCAAACAAGTTTTCTTACACTTTGATAGAATGCATTGCTCTGCTGTACCCTTCTGCCAATCTCCATGTCCAACCTACCAGTTTGCATCAATTCACTTCCTAGGTATTTGAACGTGTCCACAATTTCCAAACTCTGACTTCCAATTTTCACAGTGCCCTTTCCTTGTCTTTCCCCTCTTGTCATCACCATGGTCTTGCTTTTCTCTATACTGATTTTCAGGCCATACTTCTGAATATTTTCGTTCAGTGCATCTAGTTGTTTTTGCACTTCTTCGGTGTTCCTTCCCCAGACCACAATATCATCTGCAAATAACAGTAGCTTCATTTCTTTATGTTCATATGCTTCCTTTGTTTCCTTTACTATTTCATCCATCACCATTATGAACAAGAGAGGTGACAGCACACTCCCCTGTCTTAGTCCAGTCTTGTTCGTAAACCAATCTGTCTTTCCAACTGGGGTCAGTACCCTGCTAACACAGTTGTTGTACATTGCTTGCACCATTTCCAACATTTCTCTTCCCAGTCTCTTCTTAACCATGGTTTCCCATACCTTCTCTCTGGGGACACTATCATATGCCTTTTCTAGATCTATGAAAGTCATGATCAAATCCTCTCCATATTCCCAGTTCTTTTCCATCACCTGCCTCAAGCTAAAGATTGGGTCCACTGTGGATCTTCCACTCCTGAAGCCATACTGTTCCTCTTGCAACTCTCCTTCCACCTTTCTTCTCATTCTTCTTTCTAATATCCTTTCCAGTATTTTTACTATCTGTGATATGAGGGTGATCCCTCTATAGTTATCACACACCTTCTTGTCCCCCTTCTTAAACACTGGTATTATTAGCCCTTTCTTCCAGTCTTCTGGTACACATTTCCATTTCCACACACACTTTAGCAGTCGATACAGCCATTGCATACCAACAGGTCCAGCAGCCTTTATCATTTCTACACTGACTTCATCCACCCCTGTTGCTTTTCCCATCTTCATTTTCTGTACTGCTAATTCCACCTCCAGCATTGTTATATCATCTTCTGTTATAGAGTCGTCAGGTTGTGTCACTTCCATCTCACCAGTACCATTGCTCACATTCAAAAGCTTATCGAAATACTCCTTCCATCGTCCCTTTATCTCTTCTGGGTGTGTTAACAACTCTCCATCTTCCTTTTTCACTAGCTTTGTAGTAACTCTTTCTTTCCTCTTACTTCTTAGAAGCCCATACAGCATCCTTTTACTGCCACTTACATCTGTTTCCATTCTTCGTGTAAATTCTTCCCAACTTTTCTTCTTTTCTTCTCCTACCACTTTCTTACACCTCCGTTTGCTGTCGTGATACTTCCTTTTGCTTTCTTCTGTTTGATCTCGGTTCCATTCTTTCCATGCAGACTTCTTTTCTTTCACTGCTTTCCTCACTTCCTCATTCCACCATGGTGTCTCCTTCTCTTTCACTCTTGTTGACGTCCTACCACAAGCACTCTCTGCTGCACCAACAAATGCCTTTTTAAAGTGAGACCATTCCTCTTCTATGTTTTCCACTTCAGTAACTGGGATTTGTTGCTTCAATCTCTCCTGAAAATCTTCCTGTACAGTTTTGTCTTTCAATTTCCATACTTTTATTTTACTTTCTCTGATCTCCTTTAGGTTTTCCAATTTTTCCCATCTAAATTTTGCCACCACAGCTCTATGGTCCCCATCAAATGCTTCTCCTGGGAAAGCTGTCACATCTATCAGCTTTCTGCGATTAGTCCTTTCCACCAGAAAGTAGTCAATTACTGATTTTGTTCTTCTATCGCCCCAACCATATCTCGTAATTTTCCTGCTGTTTTTCTTCCGAAACCATGAATTACCCACTATCAGTCCATTCCTTTCACAAAAGTTTACAAGTTCCTCTCCTTCCCGGTTCTTTTTCCCATATCCATATGGTCCAATGACTTCTTCCTTTCCTTGTCTCTCGTTCCCGACTTGTGCATTCATATCTCCCATGATCACCACTTCTACATCTGAAATTACTCTTTCTACATCCTCCAGGAATACTTCAATATCTTCTTCTCTGTTTCCAGTCTGTGGTGCATACACTTGTATGAAATCCATCACGTCATTTTTCATCTTCATTCTAATTTTCATTATTCTGTCACTCACACACTCGACCACTTCAACATACTCCTCCAGTTGTTTCGAGGTTATCAGTCCCACGCCATTTTTGGCCTCTTGGCCACCACTCCAGTATAATGTATATCCTTTCCTCAATTTCTTTCTTCCTTTACCTTTCCATTTCACTTCACTCAGCCCCATCAATCCAACATTCTCCCTCTCCATGAAGTCTACCACCTCCTCCACCTTGCCTGTCAGGGTCATGACATTCATGATTCCCACTTTCATTTCGGTTACTGGTCGCCCATTTCTCACAGTTCCCCCAGTACCAAAAGAACTGCGAGTCGCCTGCAGGGTACGCCCTAACCTTTTCCGATTCATTCGAAGTGCCATTTCCATTTTAGGCTATTATTACGATGGGGTCGCCACTCCCAAAGGCATTTTATGAAGCTACTGCCAGCTATTATACAGGCCGCCCCTAACATGGGAAACAGATGCCCTTGCAGCCGCCCCTAACCTGGGAAACAGACGCTGCCGATTGATGCTGTACTCCTACTATTCCCTGAGTACTGGGTTGCCTCTTCCGCAATCTCCACCGTTCCGAAGTCCATCTTCTCCGCTGCAGATTCCGTTGAGGTCTTCGCACGTAACCCTGTGCACGGGGCCTATGTTATACCCCATAGGACTGGGTCCTCACCAGAACTTAGCCGGTACTGTAGTTCCATGGTATATTACAGTACCGTTGCCCACCCCCGCGACGTGGACGCGCCTGGCAAGAGTTATCCATGTAGCCAATTAAAATTGCCTCATGGACCGGGTTAAGGAGCTGTCTAAATCCAGCCTCCAGAAAATACCAGGAAGAAGACCACGAGGAAGGCCCAGAAAGAGGTGGATAGGTATGGTGAAGGAAGGCATAGAGAAAAGAGGAATAAAAGAAAAAGAAGGATTGAAAGAAGGAAATGAATGGTGGAGAGATAGACAACTGTGGAGGTCCTTGATTCGCAACCCGACCCAGGGAACTGGAAACGGGAAATGAAGAAGAAGAAGAAGACACAATAGGAATCCTGCGACGCCCAGTATAACATTAAATGGTTGTCAAATAGAAAATAAATCAGAAACTAAGTTTTTAGGACTATGGATACAACATGACTTGAAATGGAATAAACAATTACAATATCTGAATGCTAAACTGAACTCTATGTGCTTTGCGTTATGTATTTTGAAAACTTGCACAAGCATGCACACATTAAGAAATACTTATTTTGCTTATTTCCATTTATACTTAAGATATGGGATCATATTTTGGGGTATGTCACCAGATGTACTAAGCACGTTTAGGATACAAAAGAGGGCGATTAGAATTATGGCAAATGTAAACACTAGAGAATCATGTAGACCTTTGTTTGAAGATTTAAACATTCTCCCACTGCCCTGCATATATATCTTTGAAAGTATTATGTTTTTTTTAAAGAATTTAATGAATAAAGATGTTTTTCTTAAAACAAACAATGATGTTCATAGGTATAACACAAGACAAAATCAAAACATTCATATTTCACACATACACACAAGCATATATCAAAAAGGAACTTTTCACACAGGAGTTAAATTAAACAATAAACTACCCCAATACATAAAATTTGCCCCAAAAATAAAAACCTCTGAAAGAATGTTGCAAGCTTATCAACAGGGCCATTGTTTTTACTCTGTAGTTGAATATCTTAGCCTATAGGAGCGATAAAATCTATAATTATGACAGGAACCAAACAATCGGACCCTGCACCATCGAGGGATACACGCTAGGAAAGAAGAAGAAGATCTATAATTATATTTTACTTTTCTATATTAATGGTAATACCTAGCTGTAAGTTGTTGTATTTATAGAATTAAGTTTTCATATTGTAAGGTGTAAATTCACTGTAGAATTGAGCAGGCCAGAAGTTCTTTCATGAAAATGAGAAAAGTTTTGATCAGCCACGATTTAAGTCTGTCATTAGGCACCCGACTGCTTCGATGCTACGTTTTTAGTGTCCTGCTCTATGGAGTTGAATCATGGACACTTACCGAGGTTTTAAATAAGAAACTGATAGCATTTGAAATGTGGACGTATCGCAGGATTTTAAGGATACCATGGACAGCTTAAGTCACAAATATGGAAGTACTGCGGCGTATGAACAAAGACTTGGAAATTCTCAGTATCATCAAAACGAGAAAACTAGAATACTTTGGTCATTTTATGCGCAACAGCAAATACCACCTCTTGCAATTAATTATCCAAGGGAAGATTGATGGCATTAGGGGTCCAGGATGCAGACGAATATCCTGGCTAAAGAACTTAAGCCAGTGGTTTGGACTTAATACAGTGACACTGTTTAGAACAGCTATGGACAAACAGCAGATCATGCTACTGATCGCCAATGTTCTTGGAGGATGAGGCACTTGAAGAAGAAGAAGAAGAAGAAGGTGTAAATAGTTGACCAATAAGATTGTATCTCTTTAGATCTAGTATTATAATATTTAAAAAATAGTTATTGCATTTGTAATATATACCTGCAAGTTCTTTTATTTTATAGATGTAATTTCTGACGTATCCTATATCAAAAATTTATTTATTATTTATTTTATTTAGCGTATGGCTTATAAGACAATATCGGTAATATATATGTACATATTTACAGACGAGAAACAAAGTCATTTGTGCTTCACAATTGAATGTCTAAGTTTTCAATCCAGCGTACAGCATCTGGAGTTGCCAGCAGGAAGTCCACTTCACCACCGTGATAGGCTCGAATCTTACATTCTTTGACAATGTGGTGAATAGACTGGTGTGGAGCTCCGCAGTCGCAGTCTGGATTAATATCAAAAATGTATTGTATACATGTAATTGATCAAATGGTTAAATAAAAATCCAATCTAATTTATGAAATTATGTTCTCCTGGCATTACATGTAATCTTGTTGTATCTCATGTATGATAAGGCTTCACCACACATTATTTATGGTGTATACACTGAAGAATGGACAAAAATGGAGAACCAGAGGCCTACACATTCACCAGACTTAAAGGAACTACATTTCCATATGTGGGAACACTTAAAAGCTCTAATTTAAGTATGGTAATTATAAATGAGGGGAACCTTCATTACTGCATCCTAAATGACTGAAAAACCAACTTTTTAATGGTTCTGGGAGTCACTGAAAGGTTGCTATAGGCCATGGTCCAGCATGTATATGTGAATGTGTAACTGTTGTGTACATTTGATGTGAATTGTACACAAATAAATACATTAATTGAAGATGGCAGAGGCTACCATAGCTTGCCTTTGTAAATGCCAGGACATACTGGTACCATATCTCATCTGTGATGTTCCATTGAATGTGAGTATTCAATTACCGGTACTGTAGTCTATGTCTCAAAAACCAGGCATTTAAGTTATAGCATAAGGTGAATGTTATGTGAATATGAAACACTTTTCCTGTCTTGATGTAACAAAATTATCACCAAAAAGTGTACACGAATTTATGAATCACCCTATAATAATAATTTGTTGTGTTGATGTTGTTGTTGTGTATAATAATAATAATAATAATAATAATAATAATAATGCATTTTATTAATCCCTTAACGAGTCAAGGACTCATATACAAAGGAATTGTAGTTTTATCTTGTTGGCAACAAATTACAATTGAATGTTTAGTTTACAAAGTTTTGAGTATGAAAAAATATATAACATTTTGTAGTTTCCATAAGTTTTGTGCACAATGTGGTCTTCTTCTGTCTTCTCAGATTTTGGAATTTCTTCAAACTGACATTTTATAATCATTCCACATAAACTGTTTTAGCCTCCTTTTAAAGATTGGAAGGCTAGGTGCAATTTTTATATTTTCTTGTAGTCTGTTGAACTTTACAAAGGCACTATACTTAATGCAATTACTGCCATATTGTTTGGAATTGATTTGGAAAAGTGTTATATCATCTGCATGTCTAGTTTTGTAAGCATGTAAATCAGATTGTTTAGTGAAGTTTAAATTTGTGTGGATACTTTTGTATAGGATTTGGTACATCAGGACATTTGATTTGATTTCTGCATTTAGGGCTACATGTTGAATTTTACTCGTAATATAAAGGGGTTTGGTTGGTGTTAAAAAGGGTAGTTATAAATATTTCTTATGGCTCTATTCTGAATTAATAAATGAAATGTATATTAGCCAAGTTACTTTCCTTTTGTGTAGTTTATGTACTGTAGCGAATACTTCGACCCATGACCTTAGAGTAGATAGATATTTAGGTTTCAAGGTAATACCTAGCTGTAAGTTGTTGTATTTATAGAATTAAGTTCTTATATTGTGATAATAGAGTAAGGTGTAAATAGTTGTCCAATAAGATTGGATCTCTTAAGATCTATTATTATAATATGTTATAAATAGTAATTTGTAATACATACGAGTAAAATTCAACCAGTAGCCCTAAATGCAGAAATCAAATCAAATGTCCTGATGTACCAAATCCTACACACCAGAATCCACACAAATTTAAACTACACTAAACAATCTGATTTACACGCTTACAAAACTAGACATGCAGATGACATAACACTTTTCCATATCAATTCCAAACAATATGGTAGTAATAGCATTAAGTACGGTATAGTGCCTTTGTAAAGTTCAACAGACTACCAGGAAATATAAAAATTGCACCTAGCCTACCAATCTTTAAGAGGAGGCTAAAACAGTTTATGTGGAATGATTATAAAATGTCAGTTTGAAGAAATTTCATAATCTGAGAAGACAAAAGAAGACCACATTGTGTACAAAAACTTATGAAAGCTACAAAATGTTGTATATAGCCTATTTTCATACTGAAAACTTTGTAAACTAAACATTGTATTGTAATTTGTCACGAACAAGATAAAACTGTACAATTCCTTTGTATACGAGTCCTTGACTCATTAAGGGATTAATAAAATGCACTATTATTATTATACCGGTACCTGTAAGTTATTTTATTTTATAGATGTAATTTCTGACGTGTCCAATATCAAAAATGTATTGTATAGCCTACATATAATTGATCAAATGGATAAATAAAAAATAATCTAATCTAATAATAATAATAATACCGTAATAATAATAATAATAATAATAATAATAATAATCACAAAATAATAATAATAATAATAATAAAATACAGGTACCGGTATGCATACATTTTGCATAACCTGATCACACAAGTTTCAAATATTTCCTTCCATTTTACTGAAAGTAAGAGATAAAAATATATTCCATACATCAAGCGACGGTATTTTAAGTTGACATCTCTAAGTCACTGGTACCATAGGACTGTATTTCTTATTAGGAGTGGTTGTTCATTCCGATCATGAAAATAAACAGGGAACCAGAGCAGGCTAGGTAGGCTACTAACCTTGTTGCCAAAATGAGATGATTTGAAAACAGGAAACACTGACGAAGGGCCTCCTTTTCGCTCTTGAAATTTGTCAGGCGATTTCTGGATGTTCGGGGCTTGTCTGACGGGATCTGTATCAGACTTCCTGGAAAACATAACCACACTTTCTTACTCTCATTTGTTTTATTTATTTCCCTGTACGTTTCACTAAGCATGGACTTTCAGTACTCTTTCAAAATGAAGAACTGTTCAGCAGTGGACATACAGAATATTTTGAAAGCTTCAAATAATAATGATAATGACATTTAATTATTTGTTGAAAGCACATCCCTACCTTATAAAAAGGCCAATACAGTGGAAGTGATGCATTTATGATATTTCAGTCTATGACTTGTCAATAAACAGGAGTGTTTTGAAGTACGGTACACTTTTGATTTCGTTTCTACAAATCAAACCAGAGCAAGCACCTGTAGGAGTGTGTGAGCGGCGGGTTGCCTAAAGGTCAGGGGCACATGGGTAAGACCTGCGCCGTGCGCAAACTCGATGCACGCTTTCCAATCTTCTTTCGTCGCTGATCTAAAATTGACTTACGAGAGACTGGTATTGTTATTGCTGCACAGACATGGTTGAGTGAATTGCGTTTTTAAATAACCTGCCTGTTTCCGAGGCTTCCGTGCGAGCATTTTCTTTTTATTACAAGAACGGCCACGATGCGACGGAGTGTAACTTAGTAACGTTGTGCGGTCAACGGCCTGTAATCGGCCGCCACTACCGAAGATCGTGGCTTCACATCTCGGCCATTCCAGAGCATTCTCTCGAGATTGATGCAATGTAGAGGCGTAGACCGAATGACAGCGTTGAATAGTTTCTTACACACGCTCGTTTAGGATAGGAGAAAAAAAGTTTATCACCTAGGGAGCACGTGGGTTGGCGGACATCGGCGCAGGCAGACCCAGCTGACGCCTCATGACGGGCCTTGCTTAAATAATAACAATAATAATAATTTTAAGTAGCCTACCGGCACTTCGGAGAATGATTGCCAGAGAATGGATATGAAAAGATGGCAGAACAATGACAATAATTTACGTAACAGTAGCCTATAATTTGCCTGATTGTGGCGGCAAAGCAGTCATCTCAATTTTTTTGAACAAAGGAGCTGATGACCAGGGTGTCTCTAGACCTTAAACAGGGATCAACAAGAACATGAGCTATGTGATTGTACTGCACCAAAATAGGAGGATTCCCCCCCCCCTCTTTTTTTTTCAATATTGTCCTGACTAACGTAAGCCGAAAATTGTCACGTGAGGACTGGCGCCGTGGTGTTGGAACGTCGAAGAATCTACCCGATTCATCACTTCCCAATATCGCTAAAATAATAACTTAACGTACAACTTCTTAATTTTATTGCAGCTTCTGCCTTGCTATCTTTCATTGCATTTTGCCAACAAGTTGCAACTATCGATGTCCAAAGAATAAAAAACACGAATGAACATGATACATCATTCTGGTTCACCAAGACGCCATTTTCAGTCCAAGGCCCCTAAGAAAAGTTCTCATTTTCAACACATGGGTAAATCTGATCC
Organism: Meconema thalassinum; assembly: GCA_946902985.2. Classification (NCBI taxonomy): domain Eukaryota; kingdom Metazoa; phylum Arthropoda; class Insecta; order Orthoptera; family Tettigoniidae; genus Meconema; species Meconema thalassinum. Next base: position 8,701,454 of record OY714911.1, on the reverse strand, counting down.
GACCGGAAATAATATAGAAATAACTTGAGTGTTCAAAAAGCTATGGACATGTTCCTTTTTCAGGGTGAAATTCAAGGCTAGGAAGGAAGGCACAGCAAGCGACAGGAAATAAGGACTGACCAAAATGAAAGTATAAAGTTCTAGCATTACCCGTCGCGGCTTCGCCCGCGAATAATCTAGTTGTAAAGAGTACACTTAGCAAAATCTCAATCATGAATGCTATGTCTGATTTATCCTTGGTATGAATAATCAGACTTTATCAATTCAGCTTCGGCTGGATGCGTGGCTCAGGGGTAACGTTCTCGCTTGCTGGGTCCAAGGTTGCAGGTTCGTATCCTGGCGCAGTCAGCTGGCATTTGAGGGTGCGCAAATGCGAGGGAGCCGTGTCCGTAGATTTACTGGCACGTTAAAGATCCCCTTCGGGGCAAAATTCTGGCACCCCGGCGTCTCTAAAAGCCAGTGTAGTTAAAAGGGACGTAAAACCGATAACATTATTATTATCAATTCAGCTACTGGTGCAGTGGTTAGGGGTTTGTCATTCCTTCATAGGTATATCAGAGTGAAGTTACTTTTCTGGGAATATCACTGACACTGTTAATTTAAGGGCCTTTAAATGTGTTTTTCGGAGACCCTTTATAGTCGAGTGAAAAAGACCTTTCGTACCACACTCACACGTGAAAATTGCGTGAAAAATTCTAGAGTGCCCCTTGACCCCCTTAAGCGCATTATACTGTATGTATTGATGAATTTTACAGCTTAATTTGATTCAGTGCTAACCTTATAACCGTCTGGAAACTTTCACAGTAATGTAATAATTGGAATTGCATTGCGTCTTACAGAAATAGATGGACCTGTGAGATTCTGTTACCATGGTTACCGTGTTGCATTCTTTCATTATTTCATTGTAAATATACATGTTTTAAGGTATTTATTTAATTGTGAGTCATTTAAAGAGTAAGTGAGTGCGTTTCGCTTACGCATTGGGTTATGCTGAACCTGTAGGCACCCCATATGTGTAGGTTGGTTTTAATGGAACCTTATTTTCGGTACAAAACTGGAATGGGACCTTAGCAGAATAATATGGGGAGGGATAATTTAAGGCCCGGGTCAAAAATACCCATGCGCCAGTCCTTGCGGGTGTGTAAATACTTGTTTTCCCGCCATATATAATTAGGCACAATTTGTGTTGACCAACTGAAAACTCTTATAGTACTAGGCAACACTGAAAAATGGCTTCTCTTCTAATACTGTACTTCAATATGAAAGCATCAATTAATAATTTCGAAACTATTGTACCGGTACTGATCGAAATTGATTCAGATGTTTGTCAAACCTCATGTCTTATCAAGTTTAAGGCCTAACCGATAGACTTCGCTCCATGTACTTTCCATGTAGCCCACAGTAGTGCGGAGCATGCGCAGTGTTGTCTGTCTGTGGCGACTGCGTCTCTTTTCTCTCCAGACGAGCTAGGAGAGTGCTTGGATTTTGGACTATGTTTGTTGGTTAGCCTAAAACATGGCTTACATAATAAATGTTATAATGAAATTAGTTATCTTCTTGTTTTTTAACTTACTTCTTTTAATATTCGTTAAAAAATGAAATGGGTTTCGAACTTAATTAATGAATTTGTTCTTGGAGATCAGTGATCACTATTTTACACATATTTTTATGTTTTAATGCTAATGACTATCTTTTGCGTAATTGAAGAACTGTGTTCAATTTGAAATGAAATTACACAAAATGTAGATAATTACTGGTTTATTTGTTGAAAAATATGCAAACTGCTCTAAAACAACTCAAATTTACATAGCTTTCTTACGAGATTTCTTAATGGCAAACTCGTTAATAATGTCCTCATATGAAAGTGTTTTCGTTGTATTTACCTCAATACAAAGTAATGAAAGTGAGTTTAACCGTATTTCAGAAATACTAGTTCGCAGATAGTTCTTAACTCTTCTAAGACAGGAACAACTGTAGAAGGACTAAAACATATTTTTAAGTAACTTCTATTCTTAAATTCGTACGGAAAATATTATTAACGTCTGAAATACTTCATTTTAACTTTTGAATGAATTGCCAAACTGCCGCCCCTGAAAATTTGCCGCTCTAGGCTGCAGCCTACTTAGCCTATTTACAGTAGAATTACGGCCCTGTTGGTATGACATGAGGTTTGACAAACGTCTGAATCAATTTCGATCAGTACCTTACTGTATTGGGGGCGTGGTGGCTCAGCGGTCTAGCTATATGCCTCTCACCAAGGCGGTCCGGGTTCGATTCCCGGTCAATGCATGTGAGATTTTCGAAGTGAAATGCCATGTCCTGTGGATCGGATTCCACGTAAAAAGGAGGTCCCGTGGCTCATGATCTCAAGATTAACGGTCACGTTAAACTACAAGCTTCCTTCCTTTCACCTTACTGTATTCATTGATACTTTCAGATAACTAATTTAGAATAATCTATTATATAAAAGAAAGTGTGCTGACTGACTCACTCACTCAACATCGTCCAGCCAAAACTATTCAAGTTAGATGCCGGTAGCCTATGTTCGTCATATGTCGAAAACGTCCACTAAGGAAGGATTTTTGGATATTCAGGTTCTAAAGAGGTGTTAATGGGGTTAAATCTGCATTTCATTGAATAACAATATCTCACGAGTGGTTTCATTTGGGGATGTGTTTCTCGGCATATTTACTAATCATTAAAAATTATATGTTCAGTAAAGAACATATAGCCTACTTTCTCCTAAATGCATGGGTATTGTTATAACTATTTGTTCTTTTAAAGGAGTTGTAGTAGCTTGTTGAAATACAACATGTTATACGGATAATAAACATGAATATGATGTGCCCTTCGCTAGTGCTACCTCTGTACAAAATTTTATTCAATTCGGTTTCACCGTGTTTGAATTGATATGGTGAATCGATTTGCACACATACATGGCCGCTATCTGCAAACTATTGGGCCGATGGCCTTGTCGTTTGGTCAAACGATGCTTCCCACATAAAGGTATGTTGTTGCAAAATTTAGTAGAGATCAGATGATTAGGTTGGTCGTAATTTGATTTAAGCTTTTAACATTTGGGTGGCCGCCATTACGTTTCCGTCAAGATGGCGGCGATATAAAACATGACACTGAGGTGCCCTTTGCTATTGCTACCTTTGTACCAAATTTCGTTCAGTTCGGTTTCACCGTGTTCGAATTGATACGGGGGGGGGGGGGGGGGGGGCAGACATTCAGAGTTCACACACTCACACGCACACACACAGACTCACACACAGACAGACACACAATTTTTCGCCCTGTGTTGATCTCGTAAGTCTACTTTCATTTTTTGCAAAAATCGAAAGTAGGCTAATAAGCAGACACGTGTCAAAGGGCTTCTCGATGTGGTGTATATTATGAGGTGAAAGGGGTGAAAAGTGGCGGTTGAAGGATTCCTAACGGAGCGTGTATCTCTTGAACGACATAAGCGAGAAGTTTGAAACCCAGGGAAAAAATAGCTTAAGAAATAAGTAAATAGGTGTTCGACCGTTTCGTGATATATTTAACCGATTGCTGAAGAAAATTGTGCGATAAAGATAGCCTGCATACAAATGTTAATTTTGTGGAACAGAATTTCTAGCTTATTTCCATATATTGTAGCAGCCATGCATTTGACTAGGACAAGTGAGTGTTGCGTTTCTACACTGCCATCTATCAGAAGTATAATTGCTATAGGCCTAAGTGTTATTAGACATGTGATATTTTGGTACTACGTGAGGATTTTGGAAACTCGTTGGTCTAAGTGTGGAAGGGAAGAAATGACCTCACTGTTCCGTCCCCTTAAACCGACAAGCACCATCAGCATCATCAAAGTTATTGTGAGGAAAACAAGAATCACGTGAAGACCAGAAAATAATGCATTTTTTTTTAATTCGTGAATAATCACGAAATCTAACCACGGCATTGTTGCGAAATAACCACGAAAAGAATATTAGCAAAAACAATCAAATTATCTTCGAAAATTCTGACTGTTGCCCGGAGAGAGCATGGAAAACCTCGGCGGAAACCTACACTCGGCCGCTGTCAGCACCAGAATTCGAACGTTTGATCTCCGGACTGCGAGATTGTAATTTCTAGTTCACTTTTAGCATTGGAGAAGGACACGGCTTCCCGATTGGCTATTCTGACGAAACACGACTGCAGCAAAAGATGTGATTAGTCAGCATAGTTATAGGGTGGAACCTATCAGCGATGTTGCTCCAGGTTTGAAAACAATATGTAGAACTCCCGGTGTTCTAACTTCGTATTTTCTTGGTACCCGTATAAATATTGTATGCGCCTTGCAATAGTTCCATGATCATTGTTCCTGGGCCATACGTGTTTCCATATCTTCTTAAATGTAGAAGAATCATTACCAGAATGTTTTTCATCGATTAACAACCCCTTGTCGGATTGTAGCCTACCATTTGGGTGATTCTACAAATAGGGTACACTTATGGTCCCATGGCTGTATAGAATTTATTATTCTAACAACACTGTTCTATGAAAATGATATCATTTTATAGATGAATATCTTACAAATAGACTAGATTTTAACAACATTTTGAGAACTGAACAATACAACAAAAATATACGTAATTTGTCATTAGCATGGAAGTCCCTAGTCATCACTTCCTAAATGTTTGCTATTGCATTTATTGATGTATGAGGTTTCTTTTCCTTATGAATGCATAATAATTTGAATAGCATATAAACCTTAACTTAATAAAACGACATCGCTGATAGATTCCACGCTATATCTACGCTGACTAATCACATCCTTTGTTGCGGTCGTGTTCCGTCAGAATAGCCAATCAGGAAGCCGTATCGCTCTCCAATGCTAAAAGTGAACTAGAAATTACAATCTCGCCTCCGGACTCGCTGCAACTTCCTCTCGCAGTCGTGGTGCGGGAATTAACGCGCATAGCTACATCACGAAGTTTCTTTCACTCGGCATCTGTAAAATTTAATATTTAATATCCTTTTGTATTTATGATGTAACGATAAATATCAGCAAACATGTCTTGGTATTGTATTAATGTTTTGTCGTGTCGCTACTGGTATTTGCATTTGGTTAGGGGCCAGAGTTTTTGAAAATGCATATTCGCATATGCAAATACATATTTTGAGGGTTTATTGGATTGTTTGCATATTCTGAACATAACAGCATATTGCAGCACATACAGTTGAAATGAAGTATAATTTAAAACATCTTCATCAAAATAGATTTCGCCTGCGTGTTGGACATCCCTTGTAAGCAACTTTCCGAATAACAGATTAATCATCATCATCATCATCATCATCATCATCAAAGTCCCACTCCAGTCACCCAGGTGTTATTTACAAGCCTCCTCCACTCCTTTCTTGCCTTCCATTTTTCCTGTTCCATCACTTCTGCCACATCCAATCCAGCTTCTCCAATGTCCTTCAAAATTTGGTCCAACCACCTTCTTCTCGGTCTTCCAACTGGTCTCTTTCCCTTGACTTCTCTTTCTAATTCCCTTCTTGCTACTCTTTCCTTACCCATTCGTTTTACATGTCCGAACCAACGTAACCTTGATTTCTGTATCTTCTGATTTAACGGTTCCATATTTAACACTTCTCTGATTTTAATATTTTGAATTCTATCCCTTCTTGTCTTTTTAGCTGAAGTTCTTAAAAATTTCATTTCTACTGCTTGTATCTTACTATTTTGCCTTTTATTTGTTACCAGTGTTTTCAGTTCATATGTTACAACTGGTATGAAATACTGTTTATATAATATTAATTTCGTTCTCTTGGATACTTTGTCATCCCATAAAAGTTCTCTGCCTTGGTGATAAAATGTGGTACCTTTACTTAGTCTGTTATTAATTTCAATGTTGATGTCATTACTTCCATTTATAGTGCTACCTAGATACGTAAACTGTTCTACATTCTCTAACCGTACCCCATCTATGTTCACTTAACTTTTCTTTTTCGCTTTTCCACAGTACATGGCTACAGTTTTCTTTTTACTTACCATTCCAAACTCCTTCAAATTTTCATTCCAAATGTCCAGTCTCTTTTGTACTTCCTTTTCTCCCTTTCCCCAAATCACCCATCATATGCAAATACCAACGCATTCACTTCATCATTACCGATACCCTGTTTTACACGTTTTATAATTTCATCCATCAGTATAATAAATAATAATGGTGACAATGCACTTCCTTGCTTGAGGCCTTTTTTTGTATAGAATGTTTCAGAGTCACCACTTCCCACTTGTACACTGCTTTTAGTCTATGATACAACATTTTTATCTTATTAATCAATTATTTCGATACATTTCTTTCCAGTAGGCACTCCCATACATAACTAATATTTTACCCAAGCATGCTGCCTGGCTATTTGAAGAAGGGAATGGAGTGGGACATCACTTTCACCATCTCCACAGCCAGTAGCCCGGGGTTAGTTTTGTGAGAAGTTTCTTCAGTTAAGGTGTTACTTTATTCTTAGTCTGCATGTCCTTAACTCAAAATGCCTCAAGAGAACAGCAGCAGAATAGTACATTATGCAACGAGCCTATAATGGCAATAATTAAGACACGAGTATAATTTCCGAGTGTCTTAATTACCATTATAGGCGAGTTGCATACGACTATTTATGTTCGACGATAATTATAACTTTATTATGATGTTTTAACATACATATTCATAAATATCTGTTCAGTCATTAGAATGTTGTGATCGGGTGCTGCGCTGGTTAGTATATCTCTGTTTTCCAAGCTCTCTGGTCAACCGACGCATGAGCTTTGTGTGCTTCAATGCCATATGTTCAGATTGGGCACCAGTATTCAGTAAAACTGTCACCGAAGTCGTTTCAAAACAACGCGCTGTGTAGAAATTGGATTTAGGGATATTAAGGTACAGTGCTATTTCTTGTCTCATATTCACCAGTTTATTTACGTGAACATATGGACGGTGCACTTTCGGTAATTTATATAGACATGTTGGATTTTGAGCGCATGCGCGAAGGTATCCATATCTAATTGGTCACACAACTGTTTATTGAGCTCTGATTGGTGGGAGAAACTGTTTCATAATGAAAAATAGTGTTATAATGAGCCTCATTATGATACAGTTTTCTGACACATAATAGTCAGGATCGAACATAAAATATGTATTAAAACAGTGGGTGTCAGGTAATACTGATTATTCAACTGATGGCTCGGGACCGGACATTTATGTATTGAAAACGATTAAAATAGATGTAATTTGTCTCCTGAAAACATTGAAAAACTTGCAATTCTCTATTGTGATGTTTCTTTCTGCAGTGAATGATACATGTAGAAAATGAGTGAATAAGATTGGCTTATTATTAAGTGCATATTTTTATTTTAATGCATATTGTAATCGTTTTCAGTGCATAAATGTCCGGTCTCTATGCATTACATAAACAAGTAGTTCTGTGAAAAACTAATTAGCCTATTTTCACATATCCCACTGGTCGTTTCCATTAAACTCTCCTGCCTATTTAAAGGATTTTCCTTGTGATATACTAAATAGCTCTTGGTTCACCAACACCATTACAATGGAAGTTATTCGCTAGAATATACTCCTCCCGCGACATGGCAGCTTTCTGTAACGAACCATGAGAATTAAATTTTAGAAATGTCAGATGCACGACTTCTATGAATTTAGTGCCATGAAGCCAAGCAGTAACGATTTCAGTGAAAAAGTCGAAAAAAACCCATATGGCTTCCGTGCGCTTATTAAGCTTAAGCTGGGCAAACCGTTAAAAATATCAATAGACTATGGCTGTAAGAATTGTTCAGCATGAAAGGTTCTACAAAATAGTCCCGGAGAGCATATCTCTATCTTCAATATATCGCCCACTATAAGTGATTTTACATTTTCATTTCTTCCAACAATCTCCATTCAAATACTGAGGCGACAGTTTACGAGCTGGCTATGGGCGATTCTATCACCCCAGTTACAGCCTAGCTAGCGGGCGAGCCTATTATCCCAGCAGCAAAATGTCGAGTCGTGTTGAGTTAAAACTCCAGAGAAGAGTGGTTGTGTTTGGAGATTACCTGGAAGTGCAACTATGCTTTTCTTCATTTCGCCTGTGAACTTAACGTTCCGCAAAATACCTAATTAAAAATACACGAAGCTGAAATTTCGCAAGAGCGACAGCTTTAACAAATCAGTCCGAGAACACGTTGTCACGCTCAAATATCGTCGCCCATCGTAGTTGCACACACCCAATAATTTTAAAGAACAATTGTTTAGGTCTTAAACATTCGAATCACTTATGAATTAACTCAGGGCCGTGGAGAGCGGCGACGGGCCCTGGGGCTGGAATCTCCCGGGCCCCCCTCTATAACCAAACTCTGTACAATTAATTTATAATCCTCGTAAATTTGCACAAACTAATTTTGCACAACTTTTTTTTGCACAAAATGTTCATCACGAAATCAATTACAAGAACATAAAAAACCAGCAAGCAATAATAATAATAATTCTAGCATGCTGAACTGCTATGCCCAAGTTCGTGGGTTTAATCCGGCCGAAGTCGTCGGATTTTTAAGAGGGTTAAAAATCCTTCAGTATGCCTTTATTCGGAGTGGAAGTAAAGCCGGCGGGCCTGTGGTTTAGAAGGCCGTGGATATGAATGGTGAGCGACACTTTCGTCCCCAATGAGGTAACACTGTAAGCATGCACAGTGTTCAGTTTTAAAGTTCTGCAGATCCTCTTTGATATCAATAATTTTAAAAATTCAGTGATACTCGTAAAAGCAATATGCTCGTTTGTAGTAGGCCTACACAAATTTGAAGAAAAAAAATGCATTTACCAGACCGTAATTTTATCGCTTTTACAGTATTTAACTTCATATTGAAAAATGCTGTTTTCTATGAACTCGGAAACAGGTATGTTCAAATTCCACCATCGGTATTTCTGAGCTTATTTTCCATGAATCATCCTTTAAACCCTCGAGCCCAAGGCTGTAGTTGCACCATCGTACATTCATTTCCTTCTGAATTCTATCCCAAATTAATTAAAAATATAGGATTAACTTCAGATATAGATTGTCGGACAGAGTTCTACACGCACAGTAAGTGGAAAGGACTGATGACCACGACGTTCTATGACCCAAAAATTAATCAACAGAAATTTCAGTTCACTGAACTGCATGTTAAAAGAGGTGGAAGGGGTTTACTGTACACTGTGCTGTCCTACGGCCTCTGTGACATATGACGTAATCTCTTTTCATAATGAAAACATGATTTTTACACGAAGTCAAGACGTATTTTGAAATACGTTTTACATATAGGGTTTTTATGTTGACATTCTTAAAACTTGCTGCCCTTGAAGAATCAGGCCCTTGGGTCTAAGCCTAAACACTGATAAGTGTTTTGTTTGAACGGCGATCACACATCATCGTACATTAAAGAAAGCAAAATATATACTGTATTTTCATATTCAACCACAGGTATACTCATGCGTCTGTCTGTTAGGTAGTCAGCCCGAAGGTTGGTTGGATCCTCAAAAAGTACCGCCGTTAGGTTATGTGGGTAAATACCCACAAAAACCCAAGGCAGCGCTATATTGAGGCGTACTATAGAGCATCCAGCGTTTAGAAAAGACTGTGGGTCTTATGGGCTTTTACTTTGAACGGACACCCCCCCCCCCCTCCCTACACTGGTTTTGTTACCTTACCTTTTATCATGAAGGAACTCTGAACATATATATTTTTTGTCATAACAGCTTCCTACAATTATCTGCCAATTGATTACCTTTGTTATTGCATACAAGTATCGTTTATATTACGTCTTAGTAATTTAAAAATTTTCGAGGTTAGCACGCTGGAAGGAAGAGCCTTGTCCTGTGCTGCATGCTCGCCCGGAGTGGAGCACGTGCTCAGTTCCGCCGGCAACATAAGTTCTGAAGCACTATCCGTCATTGGTGTTACTGTTGTGTGTCTGTTTTATTTTCTGTTCGATCGAATCAGGGCTGCCGACAGTTGGGTTCGAACCCACTATCTTCAGAATGCAAGCTCACAGCTGCACGGCTAACTCATACAATAGTACAAATATTAATCTAAACAAAACAAGAATAAAATTGAAAGAAACTAAATTATAGCCTAACTAATAACAAAACCGGTGATGATCAACAGTATTGCTGACGTAAAAATTGTTAACATCGTCAGCATACATCCGAGAAGGAAGGAAGGAAGGGAGGAACGAAGGGTTGTGCTCTTGACATCTGTCAATCAGTAATGCGTTATATCACAAGGAAATGAATGTCGTTATTGGTTCTCTTCGCGTACGGTATCCTTAATACTGGTCCAATCCGTTAACTCCTGCAAAACTGCTCCTTTCTGGGCATGTTCTATTTCAGATAGTTGTTGGGATTGTGTTTTCTCGCTAACTTATGAAAGCGCAGTACTCGAAGCGGGTGAACATAACGCATGACGTCAGCGCTATCTCTGCCTAGAGTTAGCAACACTGTCGCCATAAGGCTCCACAGTCTTTTCTAAACGCTGGATGCTCTATAGACAAGGTGCGGAGAGAGGTAGTTTGCCATTGCTTTCCTCACTGAGTCAGTACAGCAGTACTAACCCTATGAGTAGAACCTTTCACAACATCCACAGGCACTGATTGTGCCCTAAATGTCATTACTAAGCACCAACCATACCTCAGTAGCTTCCATATAATCACAGCCATAAGTGAGACTGAGACATCGGTGAAAAGCCACATTTTACTCTAGCCTGTGCCAACAGACAAATGCAAATGTACTGCATTCATCAAGAGATGCGTAAGTCAAGTTATTTATTATGTGCTATCAGCAGATTGCAGCTGATCAGTGATTGTTTTCACAAAAGAAGAAAATGTGAATTTGAACTATATTTTGTAATTTGCAGTCAGTGGACTTCTTATAATTTGATATTGCTTTGCAGTAAGCAAACCACCTAAAAATCCCCAATCCTATCTATGACTGGTGACCATCGTGGTCAAATTTAAGCCAAGATTATGGGAGAGTGGACACACCGGGAATCTGGGGGTATGGAATTACACCAAACCCAGAGTGGGATCCGGGAGTCCTCCTCCGGAAAAAAATAATTGTAAAAATTAGGTCCAAATTATTGTGTTATAGGCCATTTGAGTGATTTATTGTGATATTTTGGAGCAAAAATTTGGTGACCATTGCCATTTAGTGGCAATAGAAAAGACTCTCCGTTATTGAAGTAAAAGCTCTCGCACCATCAAATAAGACCCCCACAGTGTAGCTCACCAATGACCGTGATGGGGGTCTACAGCAAGTCTGTAGATCAGAGGTTTGAATCCCGGTGCTGACAGCGGCTATCCTGAGTGTGGTTTTTCACACTCCCTCCAGACAAATGCCGGGATAGTACCTTATTTCAACTCCAGGGACACCTACCCTACTCTTAATCCTAACAATTTCAGTAATAGTTACGACGGGCAACGCATTCCCACTTTTCCCAGTTGGCAACTAAGAATACGGCATGCGATTGATCATGGCACAGAGGCCATAGCACACCACAGTCGATACCCTGCTTTTCGTCCAGCAGTGGGTGGTTTTAAGAGGGTCTAAGTTTCTACTCCGCAAGACAGTCACAACAATGTTGCCAATACACCTTTCTAATTATACAACAACCTCTAGCTTTCCCTTCAGTCTACACAATTCGCACGTTTCTTGGTTTTCTATTTTGTTGGCTGTTTGTGAATCTTACAATTTACTTCATTAATATTTGTGAAAACTACTGCTTTACAATCAACTTCATTCAATAATGTGGAGACCTTCAGAATCAAACCGGAAAATTAACGCGTCAGCAAATGCTGAATTATAGGCTATCTACAGTTAAGTACTAGTTGATGCAAACGATTTCCAACCGAGCGCCAATGATTCATTGCCCGCCAGTGATACTAGACCTACTAGCTACCAAGTATACGTATTAAATGTCGCAAGCCCCTAAATGAATTAACAACTGTAACGACAAATAGGCCTATTATTAACTGTTGAGTAAGACTGCGAATGACACCGCAGTCGGGAAGCCGAATCCTCCATTCCTGCCGCGGCTTCGTCAGGACCCGGAGTCATTTCCAAGTCATAGATTAAGGGAGCAACTCATTTTATGTTGAACGGTACTGAGATGTTAAAGTGTATCATGAAAGGGCTTGATTAGCAAGGGAAAATATATCTTCGCGTCCTGAAAAATAAGTGCTTTGCAGATCGATGCTGCTCTTTGGAATAAATGGCGTAGACATTTCCAATAATAATAACAGTCACTGCACCAGCTCAAAACAAAATTGTATTTATATTAATAGTCGACAATACTTCATCTTAATTGTCTTCTAAATTAAGCAGAGCTCAAACATTTGGTCTTAGAAAAATCTATGCGGTTGCCTATACGCAATATGGAATGCAAATACATTTGCCATTGATAGCACATTTCTCAACTCTAGTACCAATAGTACCATACAGGTTTTCAATAATCCCTTAATCAGAAATGATTTGTGCACTAACCCATCCTCCTAGGACGCCGGGCCCCCCTGGGAGGGTCGGGCCCCGGGGCACCAGCCCTGCCTGACCCCCCCCCCCCCCTCTCGTCGGGCCTGAATTAACTGCACACATTAGCGTAGTAGTGGAAGTAATTCGCGATTCTCCGCAGAAATGTCAAATGACTTACCCTGTCTCACGAAAACTTGGTTCACGTCAAGCAGGATATCGCAGCCTTCCACGATCATGCGCTCCACAGCCAGGTTCTTACGAAGGTTCTCCGTCTCGCTGACCTGGAAGATATAATAAATTACAATAATATAATAATATAAAACATGTAGTAGAATCTCAGATACGAAGGGTTACATTCTTTGGACATGTTTTCACCCTCTCAGTGCCAAAGCCGATTCAATCGGCGCGCGGTTTATCTTATATTTGTAGATTTCTGTAGGCATATGTCCGTGATTATTTCATACTGTTGGAAAGGTGAGGTTTGAAGCTTTCCTGCGCGGTGTTTACTTTTTTTCCTTCGAAGTCCGTTACGCGATAGGTTTGAATTTGTATTCACGCCTTCCCTTAGCGCTCCCCCAATCACGCGCGTTCCCGCCAAAATTGCGGTGCAGTTGTTTTCTTCTTGTTGTCATTTTCTGCCTACAGATGTATCTAAGAACTTTCTACAGTTGGAAACGTAGTGTTTCTTCGAATATGACTCTTAGGTGTCCTTACTTTAGGCTCAAAACTGATTTTTTTACAAAAAAATAAATGAAAAATTGAAGAATTATCAGAATAACCTCAATTAAAAAGGTTTAGATGCCGTATTTACTTTTATAACGTATGGAAGAACGAGAGGCTAATACAAAGCAAAAACAAGTAGTTCCGTGAAGAACTACACAGCCTATTTTCATATATCCTACTCATGTTAATTGCCACTATCAACATACAAAATTTCAGTTTGATTGTTGTGACAGATTCGTAGATATTGAGAACCGTCTAAATATTTCAGATGGTCGCCAGTTTGGATTTTTATTTATGTACTATTACATGAAGATTATTGTGTACGTGTGGTATTCAAACTCCAATCGCATGGTTAGGACACAATAGGCTAAATAAATACGAGATTTTAAAATTTCGCACAGCTGCCATCTTGTGGTTATGAAAACAATTGAAATAAATTATATACCAGTGGATTAACATTTGTATAAGCATTTAACGTGCAAAGTTTCACTGCACTCGGATAGTGAAATCGCGAGAAACATCCATTTAAATATTTATATTTCGCGTCGCCGCCATATTGGATTTATGCTCACCAGGTTACTGAAAGTCCTATAGGTGAACTTATGTTCACAGCTTCTATGAACATAAAATAATTCAGTTTGATTGCTGTAAAAGATTCGTAGATATTGAGATCCGTCAAAATATTTCGGTTGCTCGCCATTTTGGATTGTTATACGTATAGGCCATAGAGTTATGTACCATTAAAGGAAAATTATTGCGTAGCTTCATTATTCAAACTTTCACTTCGATCGCATGAATACGACACAAGAATAAAAACTTAATTTTAAAATTTCGCACAGCCGCCATCTTCAGTTTAGTAAACAATTGAACTAAATTAGATGCCAGTGAATGACAATATATATAATTATTTACTGTACCACATTTCAATGCGCTCATATGATTAAATCACGAGAAAAATGTATTAGAATGTGTCAACTTCGCTTGGCTGCCATGCTCGTTTCGTAGTTTACAGGTTTTTGAAAGTTACATAGATAAACTTGTAGAAGTGCTCTTTATCACCGTACAAAATTTCAGGTTGATATCATAAATAGTTTCGGAGATATTGAATGCCTGTGAAATATTTCGCACAGCCGCCATTTTGAGGTTATGTAAACAATTGAACGAAGTTAGATGTCGGTGCATTACAATGTATATAAACATATACTGTGCCAAGTGTCATTGCGTTTGGTTGGTTAAATCGCGAGAAACGTCCATTAAAAGTCGCAAATTCGCTTGGCCGCCATGTTGGTTTTGTAGTTACCAGGTTTTCAAAGGTCACATAAGTGAATTTCTAGTAGTTCCCTTTATCACCATACAAAATTCTAGGGTGATATCTGTAATAGTTTCGGAGATATTGAATGCTGGTGAAATATTTCGCACAGCCGCCATGTTGGATTGGTGAGGCGTAACAAAATTTGAAGGGCACGGTCGGGGTCGTCCGGAATAGTGCTATGAACTTACCGAGTTTCATTGAAATCGCTCCATCCGTTTAGATTTTATTAGGGGGGACACACACACGAATCACGCACACACACACGGACAAAAGGTGATCTCATAAGCCTATTTTTTCAAAATTGAAAATAGGCTAATAATGATTTTATCATTGGAAATGTGGTATTTATAATTTTTTCTCGAATTGTCTGCATGACCATTGAAAATGGCTTGGCATTCTTGGCTAGTATTTCAGGAAATGGCTTGGCACTAAGAGGGTTAAGAATGCCTGACGACAGACTCACTAAGAAAACTTTTAACCACTTCAACAAGCCCAATAGAAAAGGTAACTATTATGAAAAATGATTTGCTGACACCAAGAAGGTTCTACAAGAAATGTACATCACTGATCAAGACATCCGCAACAGAACCATTTTCAGAAATAAGATACACACATTTGAGGGGATCCTAGAGCCAGAAACAGCGACCAAGAAGAAACAACATTGGACAGCTGAAAAGAAAGAAGCTGCGACAAAGAGAACTGAAATCATGAAGAGTTATTTACGTAGTCCTTAGTTGGAAAAAGTTGCCTCCGAAACTATATCTCTAGGAGGCCACTCTCAAATTGGGGAAATCAAAAACCCAGAACGTAAAATTCTCAGGAAAATATCTGGCCCCGTTTATGTTAATGGTATATGGATTAAAAGGAAAACCACAGATTTGTACACAGTAATCAATAGGTTCACTGATACCGTGCGCAAGAGACGATTGAAATTCCATGGTCACATCTGCAGAATGGACAACACCAGATATGCAAAAACATCTACTTGATATATTAAGTTCAAAGAAGGTCAAAATCAGTTGGTTAGAAGAAATCAACAGGACTTAAAAGAAATAAACATCACAGAAGATACCATCATGAATCGGAAGGCTTTTGGAACTCCAGTTGCAAATCACTCTTTCACCGAAGAAGCTAAAAAGTCCACTGGAAAAATGGACGGAAGAACGTAAGAAAGGGCATAGCGAGTTCATGAGGACATTTTGGAGGAGAAGAAGAGGAAAACACCATCAACCCAAGTACACAAGTTCAAATGGGCTCCTTAAGTGGGCAATAAGCACATTTCAGATGATGAAACATTTCCTCGGTAAATGCAAGCAAAATCCTCGAATGGAAATTATAAAGTAGGCCGATCAAGATTTTGATGCCATAGTCTCCAATGATCACTCCATCGAAACCGAAATTACAAAGTGGGAACATAAACACTTTCCACAATAGTTAGATATTCTTCAAATCATTGGCTACAATATGAGACTCTTCACGGGGACATTCAAGATAAAGTAATCGCTACAAAGAACTATCCTGAATGAGACCAATCGGAATAATAAATGCCGAAGATATGGAGCTGTAAATGAGACGATTGGTCATGTGTAGGGACCCTGATTTTTGGTGATACAAAAGGCTTCATAGCGTTGAAATAAGAAAGTGAGGTGTGAATGTGCTTAATAACTACAGTATGTGAACGGTGCATGGATTTGGTTAAATGATGAATACTATAGAAACATTTGGAGAAGGAATAACAAACAATCTATTCTAGTTTTTTTCGAAAGATCTAAAACTCAAATGATTTTGTGTTCAATACCTAACCAAATCTTTACTTCAAGAAATATTCTCCATGAATACCAGAGCCCTTTTTTTTACTAATCCGTAAAACTGATGTTGTCCCCAAAGTATAGCCTAGTCCAAGCAGAGCATTGTTTCCATGAATTCAGGACTTCAACCAAACAAGCCCGAGAAGGGACTTCGTTATCCCTTATCTTATGAGACATTTATATTTAAGATTACTTATTTTCTATCAAACGACAGCTAGTGGAAATATTTCAATTAATTTTAAAGTAGAAATTAAAAAAAATATCTTACTAGAAATATTTCTTTTAGGGTGAAAAAACACATTTCGCAAAATAACTTTATTTCGCGATATTTCGCGGCTTCAATATAGAAGGAAATGATATATTTGAGGGTAAAAATATAGTTGTGATAACATATCAATGCTTGCTGAAATATTTCGCGGATATCGTTAAAAACACAAATCTGGGACTCAAGTAATGTGGTTGAGGAGTGCTCGACTTTAGCTGGGGTAGACTACACCGTTAGACACAATAATGTAGAAACAGTCTTGCACAATCTGTACCGGCCTTTCACCACTAACAAGACCAGACATAGTCCTCATTGCAGTTCCCCTCGATGGAAATGTATCCAAACCCTGCGCCCTGAATATCAATTAATATATAGATTTGGCTGAAGAAATTAAGCAAATGTGGAAAATGGTTAAAGTTAGGATAAATCCCATCATAATGTCTGCTACTTTGACCACTACACGACACAAAACATGCAGAAAGCCATCAACCTGTACACATGTCGTATCGGGAGGAGATTTCTACCACAATGAAGAATGATTATGTGCAGGAGTCTTCGTGTGCCTTTTGCTGCATCTAAGTTCCTTTCTTTATAAAAAAAATTACAGTCAGTCTGAAAGACTAGACGTTATATCATTTCAAATTACGCATGTTACAAATGCTACACATGTTAGAAAGGCTCAGAAGGGCTTCTCGCTTCGCTTGAAGCCCCAGGACTCTTTCAACAGACACCATTACCCATTAACTTAGGCTTCCCGCGCGGGCACCTCTTTAACGATCACCCTGTATTTGAGTCTGACAACTTTTACAACTCTTTAAGAGTCACCCATTATTTGAATCTGATATCTTGCTAACCTCTTTAAAGGTCACCCTGTATTTGAATTGAATCTAACATACTGTACACCTCGTTAAGTGTCACCCTGTAATTTGCTCTGACATCCTGCACACCTCTTTAGGAGAGGCACCTTGTATATCTCTTTAGAAGTCACCCTGTATTCTTGTGTGACATCTTGTACACCTCTTTAGGAGTCACCCAGTATTCTTGTCTGGCATCTTGTGCACCTCTTTAGGAGTCACCCTGTATTCTTCTCTGCCATCTTGTACACCTCTTTAAGAGTCACCTTGTATTCATATCTGGCGTCTTGTATATCTCTTTAGGATTCACCCTGTATTCTTATCTGGCATCTTGTACACCTCTTTGGGAGTCACCCTGTATTCTTTTCGCTTCGCTCAAAGCCCCAGGACTCTTTCAACAGACTCCATTAACCATTAACTTCGGCTTCCCGCGTGGCTGCATGACGCCACGCACTCGCCGTCCTTTGCCCATTAACTTAGGCTTCCCGCGCGGCTGCATGACGTCACTTCCGTCTACGTAACGCAACCGTCTCCGTCCCGCATAACTTTTGACTCAAGCATAACGACGAAGTCGACAAAATCATTTGAAATGATAAAACAAATTGTTTGATGAATTGTTGTTGTTGTTTGAGTCTTCAGTCTTTTGATTGGTTTGATGCAGCGTTCCATGCCACCCTGTACTGCGCTAATCGTTTCATCTCTACATAGCTACCTCACCCTACATCCGAGGCAATATAACATAGCTCGACCCTTCCTTCAATAACTAAGCTTGCTATTCCTGGGTGTCTTAGTATGTGTCCTACCAACCTATCTCTTCTCTTCATTAGCAGTCGCCAGAAACATCTCTCCTCTCCCACTCGTCTTAATATCTCTTTGTTTGTAACCCTATCTACCCATCTGATTTTCATCATTCTCCTGTAACACCACATTTCAAATGCTTCAATTCTCCTCTTTTCTGCTTCACCAATAGTCCAAGTTTCACTTCCATAGAGCGTCACGCTCCAGACAAAGGCTTTCAAAAATGACTTCCTAATACCTAAATCTATATTCGATGTCAACAGATTCCTTTTTAGTAGAAATGCGTTCCTTGCCTGAGCCAACCTACTTTTTATATCCTCTTTGCTTCATCCATCACTGGTTATTTTGCTTCCTAAGTAACAGCAGTCTCCTACTTCCTTTAGCTTTTCACCAGCCAATTTGATGTCCATAGAGGTTTCTGATTTATTCCGGCAGCATTCCAATATTTTGTTTTACATTTATTAATTTTCATCATGATTTCGTTCCTCAAGACGGAGTCCATACCATTCAAAAACTCATTCAAATCCTCAGGCTTGTCGACCAAGATGACGAGGTCATCAGAAAATCTCAGAGTTGAAATTATTTCTATTTGAATTTCACTTCCACTTCAAATTTTTCTCCAATTTCCTTCATTGCTTTTTCAATTTGAAGATTGAAAAGTATGGGTGATAAATTGCAGCCTTGCCCTACACCTTTCTGAATAACAAAACATAATAATAATAATAATAATAATAATAATACGTAGCATTTTTGAATTCAGATTTTCATAAACATGCTTGGACTTTGCATTTTATTTTACATATTAAATGTGGCCTTTGATAAGAACAACCCTAGGTATGAGCTCCGCTTTAATGCCGAAGCTGCCTGATATAGTACAGTACAGCTGGAATGGTTTTGTTCCAAAAACCGTGCTATAGTTGGCTTCTTGTAAATCGTTAGAAAAACACAAAAAACTTAACTCTAAATATCGGAATAATTTGTAGTATCATGTTGTCGTAAAACTAAAAAAATAATTGAAAAGCGTTTTTCTCGGAAACTACGTATTTTAAAGAAAGGTTATTTAAACAAAAATTGTAGAGGACATTGTCACCTACAATTTGTCTCATTACGGTCATGTCATACGTTTTGAAATGCAGAAGCTAGGTGGCGCCAAAATTTCCAAAAACGTGTTTTTTCACTTTTTGTCCAAGAAAAATATTTTTTTCACAAAAGAGTGAATCAGAAATTTGTTCCTCTAAAAATTGTCTGCAACATTTATTTAAACGTTTGTTTCCTCCGACTTACCGTTCCAAAGTTATAGCGCAGCAAATGCAACGCTGCGTAGTCAAGGCTACTATTGTTACTGCGGAGAGAGCGGTGGGCATAGTTGAGACCGGGACCGGTGTCGGACAATTTTCACACTTCAGCAGACTATAACTTTGGAACGGTAAGTCGGAGGGAAAAAAATGTTTCGATAAATGTTGTAGACAATTTTGAGAGGAACAAATTTCCGTTTCGCTCTTTTGTGAACAAAACATTTTTCTAGGACAAAAAAAAATCACTTTTTGGAAACTTGCACCGCGTTGTGCTTTTACGTTAGACAAAATAGCAGAGGCGTGAGGAAATACAGTAGAAGTGAAAACAACACCTTAAACAGGATCGCTAAGGAGCGGGGAAAGGATGTCTCTTTCGATGCGTGCTGGGCCCAAGATTCCGGATCGAAAGAAAGATACTTTCCAAAAAAGGAATCGAATGAATTGTTTAAAACAAATCAAAAGCGGAATTGAATTTATCTAATTGATCGATGAACCCAGAAGCGTGAAGGTCGTGACTGCGTTACAGTACGAAGCCAAGACCGACGAAATCGAACGAGAGATGAGGGAACTTAAAATTACAAATGAAAGAGGACGAAACCAAGTGAACTATTTACTATTGTATTTAAAGTAAACTAAAACAGGTGCGCATAAGAGTAAGGATATATCTAAACACAAAATGAAAGGTAAACGTGAAGAGGTATAAAATCGCTTAATAGCAAATAAAATAAAATTAATGACTAAAGATGGTACCTAAGAAAGGGGTACCGGTACACAAAAACAATCTCAAGAGAAAAGTGTATAAATGAACTTAAGCACTAACAAAGATGAAACAAGATTAATTAAAATGTACTTACAATCAATGTGCAACTAAACCGTAAGCGCGACTCGATAACCAAAATTTAAAATACAAAAACAAAACAAAAACGAAAAAGATAGAGAGTATGGATGAGTCGAATAAGAGAACACCTCTACTTACGAGGATGACCTGGACTAGAATGCCCTTGCCAAGAACAGACTTCCAAAAAGCTCATGATGTTGTGAAATCATGGGGAAAGGGGGGGGGGGGGGGGGGGGAGTGGTGGGGATGAGAAGGGTGCGTATGTAGGAAACGGGGGTGGGGGGTGGGAGAGGGGGGATGACACGGAGTTACGTAATATAACGAAGCCAGAGGAAACAACACAAAATTAACACATAAAAATAAAGGAAAATGAGTATTACATTAAATTAATTGACATTACCGGGACAGGAAATGAAAGGAAAAATCGATCAGCTAAGAAATATGCTTTGTAGGAAAATATAGGCTTACGTAGAGGTAGTTATGTCTAAATATAACGACATACGAAGAAACAAAGGAATTAAGGCATGACGAATGGACAGTGACTAACACAAAGACCATCGCTCACACACTTTTCCTAAAACAGAGGGAAGGATCAAATAGGAGGCGAAATGAGACATGGCTCCGTTACTCCAATGATACCTTGACCCAAAAAACAAACTCTGATACGACAATCAAATGAAAGATACCTCGAAAGAGTGCACATCAATTTGTGACGTAATACAGAGCGTTGGTAAGCCTCGCAGAAAAGTAGCATATATTTCAGACCTGAGAGATTTGAGTAAAAATAAAACCGATTACATGAAAGGTAGGGATGACAAATAAACACAGAGGCTTCGCTAAACTAACGTAAACAAAGGCGAAGGGACTTGGGTTCATGGATCGAATTCACATCATCATAAGAAAGGGAAATTGATAAACTGAAATTCAAAAATGATAGCATGCCAGATAAAACCAAGTGATCGAATCGTACTTACGTTTAGTTGCGTTGGGCACGGGCGAAAAGCCCGACACACCTAGGCTGTGACCGTTTCACATGATGGTCAGAAATGGAAGGAAGCCACCTTCTCTAAAAGGAACGCAGTAACGCCGCTCGGGAAAAATAAGTCGTAGAACTCCCCCTCTCCAGAACATAAAGGGGGCCAATGGGAGAAGCAAAGCTTAGTAACAAGTTATGCTTCAACCAATGGTAACACAGTGTCAGTAGGGGTGAAAAGTTTCACCACCTGACGAAACATTTACGCAGAATTACAAAGTTTGAACGCAGTAGGTGAGACAGAGAAACGTATGTCACAATAATGCGACATGAAGGAAATGATGATAATAATAATAATAATAATAATAATATGACAAAAAATAATGAACCTGATAAAAACGGTTCAAAATTCCCCTGCTCTCCCAAAAAAAAAGGAATTTTCCTGGCCATGGAAATTTCTTTTTTCGTACAAAAAGAGAGGAAAAAAATATGTAAAGGGGGAAAAAAATGAATACTAAAAAAATTGGGTACTAAAGACCTCTAGGAGAATACAAAAAAAATGAACAGTTGACTAATCTGACCGTGAAATGAAGGTGGTACCCCCTTCATTGCTCGTCAACACTAGCCACTAACGTCAAAAGTACTGCGTTCAAAAAGAAATACAGTGAGTTCATATATTAAATAGTGATTATTGTTCTTGCTAGTTCATGATGATGCGGATGTCGAAATCTTCAAGATGGACGTTACCTCGGGACTGCAAATCTCTCCAGCCTCTGATGAGAAAAGATAGACAAAGTTAAATCGTGATCACATTAAAAAAAAAATACATTTGGGACACCCTGTATATAGGACCTTTCGTTGCGTCAACGAGGAATATGCAATAGTGTCATAATGTCTTCGAAAGGGAAAGTACTCTCCTCTTCAGCTGCTGAAAAATAAAGCCATGTATAGACCCAGTGAAGGGTGACTGGTCCGTTAACGAGTTCCGAGAAGACCCTCAGCTGTGTTAGCTCAGGTACACAAAGGTTGTTTGTTGTCACTCGCCAACCCTCTGGATGGTTGCTAGACAATACACGATATGCTGAGAACACTTGACAATTTAAAACCTAACAAAATATATGACTTCACAATAAATATCAAAATCAAGATGACACTAAGGTGCATGATATCTCAAAACCATGACACAAAAAGTCAATTACATGAATAAATGTAAAATAAATACCAAATTCCTACAAGGTCAAACAGGAAGTGTTGAAGGGTCCTTGTCTGTCGTCGAACAATAGGAGTTAAGCCGAGGGGCAGTGCAAAAGAGGAGTAGGGGTGGTTTGCAAATAGTGACCGACCAGGTATATACTGACGGCCTCAGGCAAAGATATAGTTTGACAGAGATGTCAAGTATACACGACTCACTCGCGTACGAGAAAAAGGCCACGGGTGTCTCCTGTCTTGTCACAGGAATAAATGAAAAGGAAGCACACGAATTAAGATCAGAATAGGCTCACATGCTAGGTTGGCTATTAAGGAGCTCGGGCATCCAATTAGAATAAAAGGAAAACAAAAACACAACATTATAGCGAGGCGAAATTCACAAGATCATTTGACAAATTTTTTCAACTGCGTGACGTGGGCCGAAGTCACTGAATTATCGTGATCATCCACTAACTCGACTGAGACAGGATTTAAAAAGCGTGAAATAGTCTTGGGAGTTGACCAACGTAAGCACAGCTTACTGGAAATTTGTTTGGGGTGTTTGTAGTCCTTTCACGGGAAACAGCAGAAGAATTACGAGCCACAGAAGGGCTTGGGTTAGAATTCCTAGAAAGGGACTCAGCACGGCGAGCAGACGGCTTAAACCGTAAGGTGTCGTCTTTTGTTCGGTCGACAGCTGGGCTAGACAGTGTTGTCTGGGGGGAGTAGGCTAACTCGGGGAAAATCGTATTATCGGCTCTTGGAGGTGGAGTATAGTTCGAACAGGCTCGTGCATTTAATTCATACTCACGGCCTTGCGATATGATGTCCTCGATGGAAAAAATGGATGTACGCCGAATGAAGTATTTATAAGTGGGATTTAAATTCCTGTATATAATTTCCAACAGATCCCTGGGATGAAAGGGTTGGGGGAGGTTCGCTGCTAACAGCCGAACTGAGGTTACATAATCGTCGATCATCTCCCCAGGAGCCTGAGTACGGGAGTATATTTCTTGTTTGAGAGCGAAATCGAAATCTTGTGGCGTGAAACGGTCCTTAATGCACCCAACAAATTCGTCCCATGACTTATAAAAATTCGGAGTAGTGCGATGCCACATCAGCGCTTTTCCAGACAAAAGAATAGGTAAGCAACGTACAATATTGTCGGGATTAATATCGTGACAATAACACAATTCCTCCACACGTTGGATAAAACAAAAAACTGATGAGGTATTGTTTTCTCCGGAAAAAGTCAAACCCCACCTACTCACTACTGATGCAACATTTTCGTTGTGGCGAGCACTATTAACAATGCCTACAGGGGCGATGGAGCAATCTAAAAGGGGAGGGTCTATCATTAGCAGGTCCTGTGTCGTATCTTGCAATAGTGGCGTGGGCATTGTTAAAGATTCAAAGCCCATAAAATTTAACTCCTTTTTGACGGGTGGGAATTCTGACTTAGACATGACAATAGACAAGGAGAAAAGTAAAACACTTTAACTTAGTAAAATAAAGGTCACAATACCGTAATGCGTCCTATTCCAGCGTTGCGAAGTACTCACTAACTTGTTGCACTCTTCACCTCGGAACTAGATTCTTTGGTTGTCTTGTTCACTCGAGAAATGCTTTCACACTCCGCACTTTCTTCGGGGATGGGGGAACAATTCAGTACAGGTATCTTAAACTCAGAAAGACAACATTGTAATAATTGCAAAAATAATATAAGTTTGGTAATTTAAAGGGAACGATTTCACGAAAAACCACGCTCTGATATACCATTTGCACCGCGTTGTGCTTTTACGTTAGACAAAATAGCAGAGGCGTGAGGAAATACAGTAGAAGTGAAAACAACACCTTAAACAGGATCGCTAAGGAGCGGGGAAAGGATGTCTCTTTCGATGCGTGCTGGGCCCAAGATTCCGGATCGAAAGAAAGATACTTTCCAAAAAAGGAATCGAATGAATTGTTTAAAACAAATCAAAAGCGGAATTGAATTTATCTAATTGATCGATGAACCCAGAAGCGTGAAGGTCGTGACTGCGTTACAGTACGAAGCCAAGACCGACGAAATCGAACGAGAGATGAGGGAACTTAAAATTACAAATGAAAGAGGACGAAACCAAGTGAACTATTTACTATTGTATTTAAAGTAAACTAAAACAGGTGCGCATAAGAGTAAGGATATATCTAAACACAAAATGAAAGGTAAACGTGAAGAGGTATAAAATCGCTTAATAGCAAATAAAATAAAATTAATGACTAAAGATGGTACCTAAGAAAGGGGTACCGGTACACAAAAACAATCTCAAGAGAAAAGTGTATAAATGAACTTAAGCACTAACAAAGATGAAACAAGATTAATTAAAATGTACTTACAATCAATGTGCAACTAAACCGTAAGCGCGACTCGATAACCAAAATTTAAAATACAAAAACAAAACAAAAACGAAAAAGATAGAGAGTATGGATGAGTCGAATAAGAGAACACCTCTACTTACGAGGATGACCTGGACTAGAATGCCCTTGCCAAGAACAGACTTCCAAAAAGCTCATGATGTTGTGAAATCATGGGGAAAGGGGGGGGGGGGAGTGGTGGGGATGAGAAGGGTGCGTATGTAGGAAACGGGGGTGGGGGGTGGGAGAGGGGGGATGACACGGAGTTACGTAATATAACGAAGCCAGAGGAAACAACACAAAATTAACACATAAAAATAAAGGAAAATGAGTATTACATTAAATTAATTGACATTACCGGGACAGGAAATGAAAGGAAAAATCGATCAGCTAAGAAATATGCTTTGTAGGAAAATATAGGCTTACGTAGAGGTAGTTATGTCTAAATATAACGACATACGAAGAAACAAAGGAATTAAGGCATGACGAATGGACAGTGACTAACACAAAGACCATCGCTCACACACTTTTCCTAAAACAGAGGGAAGGATCAAATAGGAGGCGAAATGAGACATGGCTCCGTTACTCCAATGATACCTTGACCCAAAAAACAAACTCTGATACGACAATCAAATGAAAGATACCTCGAAAGAGTGCACATCAATTTGTGACGTAATACAGAGCGTTGGTAAGCCTCGCAGAAAAGTAGCATATATTTCAGACCTGAGAGATTTGAGTAAAAATAAAACCGATTACATGAAAGGTAGGGATGACAAATAAACACAGAGGCTTCGCTAAACTAACGTAAACAAAGGCGAAGGGACTTGGGTTCATGGATCGAATTCACATCATCATAAGAAAGGGAAATTGATAAACTGAAATTCAAAAATGATAGCATGCCAGATAAAACCAAGTGATCGAATCGTACTTACGTTTAGTTGCGTTGGGCACGGGCGAAAAGCCCGACACACCTAGGCTGTGACCGTTTCACATGATGGTCAGAAATGGAAGGAAGCCACCTTCTCTAAAAGGAACGCAGTAACGCCGCTCGGGAAAAATAAGTCGTAGAACTCCCCCTCTCCAGAACATAAAGGGGGCCAATGGGAGAAGCAAAGCTTAGTAACAAGTTATGCTTCAACCAATGGTAACACAGTGTCAGTAGGGGTGAAAAGTTTCACCACCTGACGAAACATTTACGCAGAATTACAAAGTTTGAACGCAGTAGGTGAGACAGAGAAACGTATGTCACAATAATGCGACATGAAGGAAATGATGATAATAATAATAATAATAATAATAATATGACAAAAAATAATGAACCTGATAAAAACGGTTCAAACTTTGACGCCACCTAGCTTCTGCATTTCAAAACGTATGGCATGACCTCAATGATACAAATTGTAGGTGACAATGTCCCCTACATTTTTTGTTTAAAATCTTTTCTTTAAAATACGTCGATTTAGAGAAAAACGCTCTTCAATTTTTTCTTTAGTTTTTCGACAAAATGATCGTGCAAATTATTCTGAAATTTAGTTTTAAGCTTTTCTTGTGCTTTTCTAACGATTTACTAAAAGCCAACCATAGCACGGTTTTTGGATCAAAAGGGGTTTCTTCTGTGCAGCTGTACTGTACTAATAGGGTTTTGATACATCGACCGAAAGAAAGTTAACTTTGTAGCTCTATGCAATAAATTAAGCGGACTTATGCCTGTTGATGCGGGAAGAGCTCTTCAATTTTATTATCTAAACAAATTTTTAGTCCCTTTAAAAGCCATTACTTTTGTTTTTTTCAGACAAAATTACTATGCTGGATTTAGATGAGGTCTTTTGGAGATTAAAAACTAACCACAGTACATCATCCTCTGATGATGCTACCAGGGCAACATGGCATCTAGATGTTTTAGATATCTGCTGACTGGTATAGACCCACACCACCATCAGTTTTTCAGTCGTTTTAAGGGGCGGAACTTCGAGATCATCAGCCCCTTGTTTTAAAATTAGTAACGCAAATAAGGTCCTGTACTATGGAAACTGTAATAAGAATACATAAAGGAGAAACAAGAACTGAATCCAGTCTCTCGACTGTACTGCAATTTATTGCATGCCTCGCACTCTGAAGGTCACTTTCCTAGGGAATAGCGAGAGAAGTGAAAGTTGTCAGGGTGCAGGGTGCAACATCTGTTTAGGTTGAAAGGTGTTTTTCTGCTTTTAAAATTATTTTGTCGGACCAGAGACATAGTCTGACCGTTGACAATTTGGAAAGAATATTAGGGACTAGCAGTAGTGCCCGGCTTCGCCCGGTGGATTTATTTGTTTTACAGAACTGGAGCGCTCAAGGATAAGGATCGGAATAAATTAAAGTAAATTTGAAAGCACCAACGCTTATTGCAGCTGAAAACCTCAGTATACTGCACCAACACCATCGCCCTTATATAGAGGAGAGGCATACTATTGTCATGATGATAACTGTTATAAGAGGCCTAAGAAATCTGTTTGCACTAATTACTCCCCGTGACTGCAATTTATAAGCAGCTCTCAATTCTGCACCAGAACATTGGTAGGGGTGACGTGATGCGGCCCGCATTACATGGCAACAATAGACTTCGGTATTATTGAAGCCGTTCTGGGGCGCTTATTCTTCCGACTTACTGAACAAAAATCAATCTCTAAGGTTACCTGAGAGGTGTAGCCTAATGCTACATAGCCTAAACTATTCCTCTTGAATCAGGCTATCATATACAAACGTAATTTTTCGAATCCGACTGGTAGTTCTAGAGAATAGGGCGTTTAAACACATAACCTCTTCTGCTTTATTATATTAGTATAGATATACTGTGCAGCCAATTATGGCAGTGGACATTAAATACATTATGTAAACAAGATCAGTTGATTGGTTTTGTATTTCGACTTGCTCTTAGTTCCTGAAAAATTGTTTACTTTTTAATTTAGTAACCAATAAATCGTTTTCTTGTCGTTACTCATATTTATCCATTAACAGATCACTCATTTTAATTTTTTTTACTACCGAATATTAATAGGTTGCAGCCTAATATAACATTTTTGTGCCTAATATTAATAGGTTGGAGCCTAATTTACCAGTTTTAAGGCCTATTTTAAGTGCCTAAAATCCGAGGTCTAGGCATTACCGAACCTGTGGAAGGATGGTCGGGCAGAGAACTACTAGTAGAAAAAGAAGTGATCGTTGTAACAACGTACAGTTTTTCAGGAATTGAAATGAGAGATCTTGGGAAATCCTTTTGAGGGCTCTGACATTGACATTCGATTCGAATCCCCACCCATAATCTGTGTTTACCTTGTTCAGAGTGGCATTATTACTATTGTCTTAATGTAGAAAGTAAGGATTACGTGGACGTTGACAAAGCGGTGATCGTAAACTCATCCACCATCTGTAGGGGCAGGTCCTCTAGCTATTGTCGGGCATTCTGAAGGCTCTTGTGCTCCACATGGTCGTGGGAAGCATTATTACTACTATTATCATATCCATACCTAGTGGCGGGGGAAGGAGTTCATTAATATAATAGGGGCAGATGACCTTGCTGTTCCTCTCCTTAAAACGACAGCCATCATCATAATTAATATTATATTTCGATTAATATTCATAAAAAACAATAATTATATAACCGTACTGTTTGCATGAGAACTACAGTATTTTAGGCCTCATTTTTTCGACACAATAAAAAAAAAAAATCTAAAATATATGGAAAACAGTTACTAAATATTAAAACTGAAATGATGCAGTGGTACCATAGTTACGTGGTTGCTTATAATATTGATATTATGTGAGAGAGTCTCCGTGTTCCCACCGCCATTACTATTGACTCTCACAGTCTGCCATCTCGATGACTTAATCTGTATCATTAATTGGAATAATTTGCAGAAACTCCTCATGTACTGAATTATCTTTAACGAAACGGACACACAATTAAAGCAACCCCAAGCGACGTGAAAAAGGTTACCGATCGCACACTTCAACAGTAAAACTGATCCATGGCTCGCTCCAACACTGAAGGAGGAGTCTCGCTGCGAGTCGAGTCAGGGCCGGATTTAAGAGAATGCCGCCTATTTAAGTCCATTTGCCGCCCCCTCAATAGTTCATGTTTGCTTAATACATTTGTTTCATACAACAAAAGGATAGAGTTCATTGGCGTTTTCATCTTCTTTAAACATAAAGTTCATTTAGTTTAGATAAAACTACAATTTTATTGACTTACATAATAAATGTCATACTGAAATTAGTTATCTACTTGGCTTTTTTACGTACTTCTTTTAAGATTCGTTAAAAATGAAATGAGTTTCGGACTTAATTAATTTGTTCTTGGAGATCAGTGATCACTATTTTACACATATTTTTATATTTTATCTTTTATCTTTTGCGTAATTGAAGAACTGTGTTCAATTTGAATTAAGTTGTCCTACATGGTGAAATGCAATTACCCAAATTGTAGTTAATTACTGGTTCATTTGTTGAAAAATATATAAACTTCTCTAAAACCACTCACCCCACGTAATCTTGATGTTCAAATTTACATAGCTTTCTTGCCAGATTTCGTAATGGCAAACGCGTTAATAATGTCCTCATATGAAAGTGTTTTTGTTGTATTTGCCTCAATACAAAGTAATAAAAGTTAGGTTAACCGTATTTCAGAAATACTGGTTCGCAGATAGTTCTTAACTCTTCTAAGGCAGGAAAAACTGAAGAAGGACTAAAACATAGTTTTAAGTAACATGTATTCTTAAATTCGTACGAAAGATATTATTATCGTCTGAAATAATTCATCTTAGCTTTCGAATTAATTGCCAATCTGCCGCCCCTGAAAATTTGCCGCTCTAGGCTTCAGCCTACTTAGCCTATTTAGAAATACTGCCCTGAGTAGAGTGCAGGGCATTTACCAAGTGAGGAACGTGTCCACATTTAAAATATATACAGGAGTAAGGTGCTTCACTAGCGGTAGTGATAAATGGGACAATATAAAGATTCAAGTAAAGAAATATCTCGAGAGAGGGAGGGGGTAGGGGGGTTAAACCCTAACCCCCCCCCCCTACAGTACGCCACTGTCCATACCTCATCGTGCATCTGTCGGGACAGGTCCTCCAGCTGTTGTCGCGCATTCTGAAGACTCTTCCGCTCCACGTGGTCGTGGGGAGTGTGGGCCAGCAACTCGTGGAGTGTGATGATGTAGCGAGGGACCTTAAACAAATACAAACATCATTAAGTGTTGTACTCGGAAAAAACGGCATATCTATAGATCTTTTTAATCTAGGACTTAATATTATTGTTATTACTTTCATAGTTAGAATATACCGTACTGAATGTTCTTCGAATGCTGGTTCTTCTTCTGCAGTTTGAGTAGGTACAACAGTTTGTGTTGATTGAAAAGTCAAAGTGAAAATGTGCCAGCAGGCGTACCTTAGGTTTTGACTTTGTAACTATGCTTACGTTCTGCTGCCAGTTCGAATCCGGTCACAGCCAAGGCTGTGTGAATCTTTTACGATTGTACGATCATTGGATCTTTCAATTTCATCAACTTCTTCTTCTTACAACGTTTCTGCTTATGCAGGTCATTCACATAGGCTCCTCCAATCTTCTCTTGTCTCCCACAATCTATCGTAGAGTATCTCCTACCACTGTATTCCTCATCGCGTCACATCATCCTTCACCTGCTCGCTCCATCTTGTTCGAGGTCATCTTCCAACTTCTGTCCATTCCAGAGCTTTTCTTGGTAATGTCTCTTTTCCCATTCTTTTTACGTGGCCAAACCATTTCAGCCTATTTTTTTTCCATAGATGGAAGCCTCTTTGCCAAGGCCGGACATCTTGGGATATGAATAAATATGCGCATCATTTTGAATGTGAGGTTTTCCTCTGTCAATTTGCTATTATTTAGGTGCTTACCGAGTGAGTTGTTTGTTCTAAAAGCTAGCATGCCCTCGTTGCTATTGTAGCTACTGTATACCCAAAGACTTCTTGGATACAAAATGTCGCGCTGGTCTGGTGTCAAGTCTCCAAAACCGCTACACTATTATACCTGATCAGGGCCTGATTTAGACGTGATGAGGCCCTAAGCTACACTATTATATCTGACCAGGGCCTGATTTAGACGTGATGAGGCCCTAAGCTACACTATTATACCTGATCAGGGCCTGATTTAGACTTGATGAGGCCCTAAGCTACACTATTATACCTGATCAGGGCCGGATTTAGACTTGATGAGGCCCTAAGCTACACTATTATACCGGATCAGGGCCTGATTTAGACGTGATGAGGCCCTAAGCTACACTATTATACCTGATCAGGGCCTGATTTAGACTTGATGAGGCCCTAAGCTACACTATTATACCTGTTCAGGGCCGGATTTAGACGTGATGAGGCCCTAAGCTACACTATTATACCTGATCAGGGCCGGATTTAGACGTGATGAGGCCCTAAGCTACACTATTATACCTGATCAGGGCCTGATTTAGACTTGATGAGGCCCTAAGCTACATTATTATACCTGATCAGGGCCGGATTTAGACGTGATGAGGCCCTAAGCTACACTATTATACCTGATCAGAGCCGGATTTAGACTTGATGAGGCCCTAAGCTACACTGACCGGCAAAAAGAAAAAAACCGATCACTTGAAAAATTCAACATTACTTTCATTCATATCATAAATATGAACGCTCTATGCCTAGTACAGTACATACTGTAGTTATAGCATGGAAGTAAGGTTAATTGGTTTCCTGGATACATTACCATTCTTCATGTCATTGTTTCACTTAACAATAGCGATTCTTTGACACGATGCTGTTTCCCGCGCGCCATCGCTATCGTCAACATTGCATTGTTTTATTCCTTTTTCTTTTGCCACGCGTTGGCGTAGGAAAAGGTCAATACAGCCACATCCTCAGTTGTTCTTGTGCAACTCAGAAACGAATACGCGCTTGAGGCCTGAAGATGTTGCCAGGGCAGTGGCTCTGATTGAAAATGGTGGCGCGCACATCTTTCCGCGGGAAACAGCATCGTGTCAAAGAATCGCTATTGTTAAGTGAAACAGTGACATGAAGAATGGTAATGCATCCAGGAAACCAATTAACCTTACTTCCATGCTATAACTACAGTGTGTACTATGCTAGGCATAGAGCGTTCATATTTATGATTTAAATGAAAGTAATGTTGTGTTTTTCAAGTGATCGGTTTTCTTTGCCGGTCAGTGAGTTACGTAGCCATGCCGTAACGTCACCTGAAACTCCAGGTAACTTACCTGACAGCTCTGATGTAAGCTGCCAGGCAAGCTTATTTAGCTTTTAGGAGGATATTTCTTTGTATTTACTAAGCCATTGACGCACAGGATATGTGTCTTATGTATATTATCTAATGTGGACTCTTATGCTATCTTCTCCTCCTGGTGGGTAACATGCAGGTCTTCCGAAACGTCTTCTTTCTCTGGCCTGCAGTTTCAAATGGCAAAAAGTTTACTTGCCTTTGATGCTGTCTATAAATTGAGTCCTTGGTCTTCCTCGACTCCTCTTTCCTTCTAGCTTCCCTTCGAAGAGTGTGGTGCACCAGTCAGAATGACGAATTAAATGGCCAACAAAACTTATGTTATAACAAGGGAAAATTCCATGTTTCGAGGCCTTGAGTTATATCATTTGAATAACAAGTCGAGTGGTCTCTAACCTTAGCACCCACTCTGAACTTTGTGTCATTCATAATACTAGGCTATATAAGCAGCCTGATAAGAAGGCACCAATTGATTCATAACGTTACGCTGCCGCTTGAGGCAAGCCTATCTGGAATCGAAACTCTGCAATAACATCTGCACGAGTTCAAACTGTTTATACTTATTATTCGGATCTTAATAAAAGTCAGTTATTAATCTGCAACAAGTCTATTATTTTCTTCGTAATCGACAGTACGCGGTAAAGAAACCGTGACCTTAGTGGTATACGTCAAGCTACGCTGCCAAAACATAACTAGTGCATGATATGGGGCCCTGTTTTATAAGTCCAGATATTCTATATCGGATACCCAGAAGGTCAAATTGAAGCACAAGGAAGGTCATTCGGATCTTAATAAAAGTCAGTTATTAATCTGCAACAAGTCTATTATTTTCTTCGTAATCGACAGTACGCGGTAAAGAAACCGTGACCTTAGTAGTATACGTCAAGCTACGCTGCCAAAACATAACTAGTGCATGATATGGGGCCCTGTTTTATAAGTCCAGATATTCTATATCGGATACCCAGAAGGTCAAATTGAAGCACAAGGAAGGTCACCTGTGTGCTATTCACTGCCCACTCACTACCAGTGGGACACATAAAGCTGTAAGACAGTTCCTAAGCTACGGTATGGCTTGTGTAGCTTAGCCTTGTCCACACCGGCAGATTTGTTTCCAGAAACATTGTATGCAGACTGCTTCCCAAATGTTTCTCATTTGTATGCGGAATGTTTGCAGACTTTTTGAAAACAATCTACATACATTCGGGAGACACATTTCATACTCGAGTGATGTTTGGAAACAGTCTGCATACAGTTTGCATACAATTGACATACAAATGACAAACAAATCTCGTGTTTCAAGATACAAGATACAATGTTTTCTGTTTTCCAACGAAATGGAAAACACGCATACAAGAAACAAGTATTTTGTCTCAAGTCTTCCTGTGTGGACGTGTTTTGAAACTGTAGACCGGATACAAACCTCAGACGCATCCAGCTAGCCACGTTTTTCCACATCATATTGTGTTGATTTAGTTTCAATTTCCCATCCTTCTTTATGGTGCACCATATAAGGTTTAATAACAAGGGACTTTTTGTTGTTACGCTATACATTTCGTGTGTCTTTGACATTTATTAATTCATATCGGCTGATGAAGGGACCAAAGCTAATTAGGCCTTGAAGCATGTCCCACCAATGACCACACAGTGATGTAGTTTAGTTGGGCTACCAGTGGGGTGTCCAACACCTCCTCTTCCTTGGTAGAGTAAACACATAATCAAGCAATACAAAACATGCACAAGCCAAAAGTACGTCTTCTTCACTCGGCATCGCTAGAAGCACTGCCTGTGTGGACTAGAGGTCTAATTCTGGCGTGGACGCAAACCAAGAAACATAATTGTATCGGCTACAATGTTTCTAAAAAGTCTGCATACCGTATGCAGACTTGTATGGAGACTGTTTCCAGACTCCAAAGTAGTATACATACAGTCTTCATACAGTTTTCAAACAGTTTACATACAGTATGCAAACAATCTACATACAGTCTGCAAACAAATCTGCCGGTGTGGACTGGGCTTGACTGTACCTGGTGCATGGGGTAGGTGAGGAAGGTCTCGATGCTGCGACCTTGGCACGCCGGCTTGTTCTCGAGGCGCGCCAGCAAGGTAGCGAAGGGCGGTGACTGCTTGCACTCAGTGAGGACTTGAAGACTGTAGTGATGGTTGCGCACATACTCCTGGTAGATACTCAGCATGGGCAGCAGCATGTCGAACAGGTCTCCTGAAGAGAATCACAGGGTCCTCAAGATACTCATTACACACGACCTTATCTACCTAGTGTAACGTAACTTTTTCCAGAGCTCTCCTGAGCGACCCGTGGCTGAGATTGGTTGGTTGGTTCCTCAGTTTAGGGGCTTCGACAACGCGGTCATGTAACCCCGTGTACTTTGGGTGTGTGTAGAATCTGTTAATTGTGATGGCTGTATTAGTGTGTATTATCTGTTTTTTTTAAATTCAAGTAAGGACAGCAGACATTCGATTTT
This sequence comes from Meconema thalassinum, assembly GCA_946902985.2. Lineage (NCBI taxonomy): Eukaryota > Metazoa > Arthropoda > Insecta > Orthoptera > Tettigoniidae > Meconema > Meconema thalassinum. The sequence continues at coordinate 8,666,727 of OY714911.1, read as the reverse complement.
CAAGTAGTTCCAACTTTCGCTACCAAACGCCACCGTCAACGAGCAACTAGTTCTGAACTTTTTTACTAGATACCACCGCAGTCGGCTCCTGGCGACGAACGTTGGTACCTAAGAGCGTTAGTCAAATATAACCTATAGGCTAACTTAGATTCACACAAGTTTAGTTAGTGGTAGGTTCTTTATCATGCCATAAATCTATTACATGGGACCACTGGCTTTACTTCCCCTCCGAAGGCATACTGAGGGATTTTTAACGCTTTTAAAAAATCCGACGACTTCGGCCGGGTTTCAACCCGTGACCTTGGGCATAGAGGCTCAGCATGCTACCAACTACCCCACCGAAGCCGCCCGTGGCTGAGATTAACTTTGTCTTGTAATCATGAAATGTGATACTAGAGATCTTTCACGAGCAGACATATTTGGTCGGGAAACATAACACTGGACGTGAACTTTCATCTCGAAAATCTCAAAGGCATTAATCGGGAATCGCACCCGGTCCGCCTTAGTAAAAGGCGACCACCTCCCCCACCCATCCGTCAGATGTAGCCTAAAGTATGAGATAAAAAGCGGCACTTGCAAAAACATAAACCAAGAATATCTGATACATAGCCTAGCTGAAAGAAAGCGAGATGGAAAAATAGAACAAAGAAACGGGCAAATAAATAAATAAATACATACATAAATAAATACATAAATAAATAAATAAACTGTCCCATTGGTCCAGCGTGCACAACATTTTGACTTCCATCAAAGTAACAGACATGCAGATACTGTAAATAATATACAAACAAAATAATTAACTATTGTTTCAATCGTCACAAAATAAATACGGTAATTAAAAATTGAAGCCGTGAAAAAAAATATTTCTATCAAAATAACAGGCAATCAATCAATCTAGCAAGCAAGCAAGCAAGCAAACAAGCAAGCAAGCAAGCAAGAAAGCAAGCGAGAAAGCAAGCAAAAAATCCGGAAACCATTTGTTTTTCCTCCACAGAAGGTAGAATATTAGGACGGGCATCAATTCCACTCGGGAATTCCAGTTGGGTAGCCAGTGTTACCTCAATTCCACTCGACACTCCAGGTAGTCGCCAGAGGAGTCCCTCAACTCCGCTCGGTCCCGGTCTCTTTATCCTTATGGATTCTTAGAACGACACAAGTCTTCCATGCTCACTTCTACCATTGATTATAATCAATGCTTCTAATATAAATAATATAGCTTCTAATAATGATAACAAATTAAGTATAACTTCTTAAAGTAACCTACCGCGGTCGGTTATATTTCAGCAGTACAATAACCACTGCTTCAGTGTTTACATTTTTTAAGTTTACCAAAATAAGTGGAACTACTAATTTCAAAACATAGAGTAGAATTAAAACTCAGCAATTCTTCTAGGTTTGTGCCGTGAACCTAGAAGAATTGCTGAGTTTTAATTCACTGGCCGTGAAAGCCAATATACCATCTTTTTATAGAGTAGAATTGTTTAACTTTTTAATGTTACTTAGTCTACTCCTCATTTAACAATTTCTTATCACTTGTGAACAGATAAGAACAGACCAGATGATTGCATAGAAAAAGTGGTTTGCAGACGATAACTTACATCCGAATAGCTGTTACGGTAAACAAGCCTTGCTCTATAAGAGTTAGAATTCATAACTAATTTCTTGTGGGGGAATGCAGCTGATTTTTCCGTTCTAGGCTGGAAAACAGTATTTTCAGCATCCGTAGCTGATATCGAAAGTATTCTTTTAGGTAAAAATTAAACACCTATTATTATCTTAATTTAATTTTATAATGGCTGACTAGGTTAAAAAACTTACAAACATTTAATTACGAACATGTTAAAAACAATGCATAAAAGTTGTAGAAAAAAATAGAAAACTTGGCAGACTTATTTAAAAGAATATTATGATTAATTTTAAATCACTTGTATTTTCTGCCATATAAGTAATAATGATTTAACGAATGAGCGGACTTGACATCAGAGCGGTCGACCAAAGGCACAACAATGTCTTGCGAACACCACCACGCTATCGGTCAAGCGCTCTGAAGTCAAGTCCGCTCATTCTTTAAATCAGATATAAACATAATACATAAAGAACTAGATATTAATCACTGTTGCTAAATAAAAATATGGACAAGAAATTTAATAAAATAAGAAAAATAAGCATCTTAAAATCACATAAATGTTTACTTCATTTCAAACTATACAAAACACATTAGATGAAACTCTTTTCATCCCCTAAATATTTTCACCCGGCCCTTGGTATGCGAACAGGAGGGATATGCCATTTGTTTACGTCATTGGGGATAAACCCTTTGCCGACCCCTTGCCAAAGCCTGAGCGGAGTTCAGGAACTCATTTTGGGGTCCCTTGGAGGACCGAATGGAATTAAGGAAAATGGAGGGGAATTGATGTTCGACCGAATATTACTGTTCATGTTTAAAATCCCAGTTATGTTATCTACTCCGTAATTGTGTAATCCGCTTTGTCAATACCATGACATAATACTGGCGGATTAACTCTTACCATTAGTCAATACGGATAAAACTGTTACCAATTTAAAATGGTTAACGTATACGAATTTTATCTACTCTGAGCTTAATGATGTGATGTTCTCAGTGGCGTACGCAGGATTTCCTTCTGTGGGGGGGGGGGGATTGTGTACATTATTAAAGGGGCAGATGACCTTGCTGTTCCGCCCCTTAAAACGACAGTCACCCTCATAATTAAAATAATTCTATTAATATTCATAAAACAATAATTACATAACCGTACTGTTTGCATGGAAACTATTTTAGGCCTCATTTTTTCGACACAATAAAAAAATGATAAAAAAATCTAAAAAATATGGAAAACATTAACTAAATATTAAAACTGAAATGATGCAGTGGTACCATAGTTACGTGGTTGCTTATAATATTGATATTATGTGAGAGAGTCTCCGTGTTCCCACCGCCATTAATATTGACCCTCACAATCTGCCATCTTGATGACTTTATCTGTATCATTATTTGGAATAAATTGCAGAAACTCCTCTGGTACTGAATTATCTCTAACGAAACGGACACACAATTAAAGCAACCCGAAGCGACGTGAAAAAGGTTACCGATCGCACACTTTAACAGTAAAACTGATCCATAGCTTGCTCGCTGGGAGTAGAGTGCAGGACATTTACCAAGTGAGGAACGTGTTGATGTTATTGTTGTTGTTGTTTGAGTCTTCAGTCTTTCGACTGGTTTGATGCAGGTCTCCATGCTTCCCTAATCATTTCATCTCTACATAGCTATCACACCCTACATTCGAGGCAATCTGTTTAACATATTCTAACCTTAGTCTACTCCTACTGTTCTTATACTCGACCCTTCCTTCTATAATTAAGTTTGCTATTCCTGGGTGTCAGTACTGTATGTGTCCTACCAACCTATCTCTTCTCTTCATTAGCAGTTGCCAGAAACATCTCTCCTCTCCCACTCGTCTTAATACCTCTTCATTCGTAACCCTATCTATCCATCTGATCTTCATCATTTTCCTGTAACAGCACATTTCAAACGCTTCAATTCTCTTCTTTTCTGCTGCACCAATAGTCAAAGTTTCACTTCCATAGAGCGCCACGGTCCAGACAAAGGCTTTCAAATATGACTTCCTAATCCCGAAATTTATATTCGATGTCAACAGATTCCTTTTCTGTAGAAATGCTTTCCTTGCCTGTGCTAACCTGATCACTTTCAAAATATACAGTAAACAGGAGTTAAGACGCCTCACTAGGGGTAGTGTTTAGCAGGTGATAGTTGGGACAATATAAAGGTTCAAGTAAAGAAATGTGCCTGGGGGAGGGGTTTGAACCCTAAACTCGGCCCCCCCCCTCTCCGTCGGTACACCACTATACTCTGATTTACAAAAGATGCTCGTTTTTTTTAAAGTGTATGGCTTTTAGTGCCGGGAGTGTCCGAGGACATGTTCGGCTCGCCAGTTTTGTAGCTGCTTCGAGACGGACACCCAATGGGTGAGCTACAAGTACCGTTGGGGAGGAAAGTTGGAATGGAAGGTCGAGGAGTTGGAAGGTAGCGGCTGTGGCCTATAATTAGGGACCAACCCCACCATTTGCCTGGAAGGAAGATGGGAAACCACAGAAGACCATCTTCAAGGGTGCCGGCGGGGGATTCGAACCTTCTCGCTTCCCGGATGTGAGCGACTGCCAGCAGTCATGCCGTAACGACCACGGCTAACTCACCCGGTATTCAAGTACTACTACTAATAATAATATCGAATGGCCTCGGTGCCGGGTGCAAGCTTTGTAATTTGACACCCAGAGGGTAGCTTGCATGTCGAATTTCGTTGTTCGTTGAATCACTATGAAAGTCAAGGAGGTTAGATATCGAAGCTCCTTGAACACTATAGCGCTTTCTAGTAGAGAAATGAGGAACTTTCTGTTGGCGGAAACTCCCGAGATTAATTTTGCCATTATGAACACGGCCTACTGAATTCAAGCGGGTTCTTTGACATGCCCACATCGTATGACATGCATGTCGTATTTTTGCCGCCTTTCAAAAATCACTTACCACGGCCAGGAGCGAACCTGCAATCTTGGGGTTAGTAGACCGACACGCTATCCACTCACCTACCGTGGCAAGAAAGATTCAAGTAAAGAAATGTGTCTGGGGGTAGGGGTTTGAACCCTGAAAGCTGTGTTGTCCCTCTCTGTTTTGTATTCCATCCATTCGCAATGTCTTCTAAGTATTGGTGAGGAAAATGCGAATCGCCCTCTCTGAATGTTCGTTGAGAAACGCGGCGCTGAGTTTATTATAAATATTGTCGATGCTGCGTGCGAGGCGTGACCCCAAGCTCCGGTCCGGAAGTCAACTGGCGATGGTCGGGCTCCGGATGAAGCAGATTACGGTTCGAAGCGGACGACCTCAAGAGCACGTGACGGGAATTGCCTGCCCTAGTAATCAACTTTCAAACGTGATCTAAAGGTTTGTTCACCCTGACACCCTCCTACAGAGAAGGGAACACGCTACAAGTCGTAAAACATAATAAGTCTGTTTATTTACGGTACATAACCCTTAATAGGGAAAAGATATTTGTTATTTTTATGTGCTTTTACATTTTAATTGATTTTAATTATTATCCCTCCCTATATTATTCTGCTAAGGTCCTATTCCAGTTTTGTACCGAAAATAAGGTCCCATTAACACCAACCTACACATATGGGGTACCAACAGGTTCAGCATAACCCAATGCGTAAGGGAAACGCACTCACTTACTCTTTAAATGCCTGACAATTAAATAAATACCTTAAAACATGTATATTTACAATGAAATAATGAAAGAATGCAAGACGGTAACCATGGTAACAGAATCTCACAGGTCCATCTATTTCTGTAAGACGCAATGCAATTCCAATTATTACATTACTGTGAAAGTTTCCAGACGGTTATAAGGTTATCACTGAACCAAATTTAGCTGTGAAATCCATCAATACGTACAGTATAATGCGCTTAAGGGGGTCAAGGGGCACTCTAGAATTTTTCACGCAATTTTCACGTGTGAGTGTGGTAAGAAAGGTCTTTTTCACCCGACTATAAAGGGTCTCCGAAAACCACATTTAAAGGCCCTTAAATTAACAGTGTCTGTGATATTCCCAGAAAATTAACTTCGCTGTGATATAGCCTACTTATGAAGGAATGACAAACCCCTAACCACTGCACCAGTAGCTGAATTGATAAAGTCTGATTATTCATACCAAGGATAAATCAGTCATAGCATTCATGATTGAGATTTTGCTAAGTGTAGCCTACTCTTTACAACTGGAATATTCGCGGGCGAATGCTAGTTTTAATTCTTCTTCTTCTTCTTTCTTCGATTCGGCCAACTAGGGACCACGTCAGTTCAACTGTCTCTTCTTTCGAGCTCTAACTACCACCCAGTATTCCGCATTCGTCTCCGGCGTTGTTCTTTTCTCTTTTGGGACCACGCCTTCCCTGTCTTCAGCTTCCGCTTTTCCTGGAAACCTTTGTGCGTACCTAGTTTTTCCTGAAGTGGAACACGCTCCTGGATATCTTTAGGGGAAATTTCCATTTCACGTAGATCTTTCTCAACTTCCATGAACCATGCCCCTTTGGTTTTGTTATCTTGAAAGTACGTCAATATCCGTTTTGATATCCTGCCTGGGCTCATTCGTGTTACGTGGCTATAAAAGGCAATCCTTCTTTTTCGAATCGTGTCACTCATCTTCTCCACGTGCTTGTATAATTCATGGTTGTGACGCCTTCTGTACTCGCTGTTTTCTTTGATGGGACCTAGGACTTTCCTCAAAATCTTCCTTTCTTTTAATTATTATAATTATTAATAATGTTATTTTTTGTTTCTCTCATTTTAATGTTTATATATTTATGTTCTTATAGATTTAATTTTGATATTTCTTTGAATAAATTTATTAACTAATTTCGAATTGATTTTTACAATTATTTTCATAATTTTATTCTTATGAATTTTATTTCTATATTTATATTATATTTTTACATTTTAATGTTTTTAGTATTAATTAAAAAATGTATCCAACACATTGCGTCAAGTAGATACATAATATAATATTTGATTTTTAGAAATACTAGCACTTCGGCATGAACATTCTCCAAAATTTGGCTGAAAGGTTCAACTATCAGCATCTTTGAAAGCATTAACTGTCCTTATGACAGACCACTATCCCATAAAGGGTTAAGGGTTTGAAACCATTCTTTCAGTGTTGCCAATTACAAACTGTCATTTGTGTTGACCGACTGAAGAGCTAAAATTAACAGTTATTGACATTATGTAATTTGTGAACGGGACGAAATGTACCCAGATGCACTGAGGTGTGTGACGTCATAGTACCGCTTGGTGCATGTGTTCCCCGACAATCTCTACTTCGTTAGTATAAGACAAAAATCCCCGATTCTTGGCTGTCACGGGTAATCTCGAGAATCACTGGATGGATTTTGATGCGGTTTTTACCATTCTGTAAAGGATATCTCGAGGAAAGATTCTGTAGAAAATAATTTATGTATGATCAAAGGGTAAGCCTTCTTACTTTTGCCGCCAAACGTCACCGTCAACGACTACTAGTTCAGAACTTAGTTACCAGACGCCACCGCAGTCGGCTCATGGGAACGAACGTAGGGACCTAAGAGCGTTGTTTACATTCTTAACCTAGACAATTTAGCTCCACACACGTGTAATGAGTGGAAGGTTCTTTTACATGCCATAAATCTATGACATGGACCGCCGGTTTTACTTCCCCTCCAAAGAAAGACATACTGAGGGATTTTTAACGCTCTTAAAAATCCGACGACTTCGGCCGGATTTGAACCCGCGATCTTGGGCATAGAAGCTCAGCATGCTACCAACTACGCCACCGAAGCCGCCCATTTGAGGGTGCACTAATGTGAGAGAGCCGTGTCAGTAAATTTACTTGCACGTTAAACATCCCCTTCGGGACAAAATTCCGGCACCCCGGCGTCTCTAAAAGCCTCAGTAGTTAAAAGGGACGTAAAACCAATGACATTATTATTATTATTATGGAAATGAATTTCTAGGTAGAGTCGGGAATCGAACCCAGACCCCTTGGATCCTCATTACGTATTTCGAGGCCACAGACGGCGGTCACACTGGGAGAGTTGCCCTTCTCCATCCATGGCTTATCCTTTCTCTGTATACACTTACGAACGAAGAGAGGATTGGTTGGTTGGTTCCTCAGTTTAGGGGCTGCGACAACGCGGTCATGTAGCCCCGTGTACTTTGGGTGTGTGTAGAATCTGTCTGATAACCGCTGTTAATTGTGATGGCTGTATTAGTGTGTGTTATCTGTGATTCAGGTAGAAGGACTGCAAACGATTAATTTTTTCAAGTAGTTCCTACTTTTGCTACCAAATGCTACCTTCCATGACACCTAGCTGCGGACGTGGCAACTAAATGCCATCGCAGTCAGCAGCTGGCAACGAACGTTGGAACTAATATAACGTTATCAAACTAACCTACAAATTTTAGCTTTACACAATTGTAGTTAGAGGAAGGTTCTTTTTCATGACATAAATCTATGACATGGGACCAACGGATTTACTTTCCCTCCGAAGGAAGACATTACCACACTCTATACAGTATATCTCTTTCAGTTTACTCGGAATGTGCCCCAACTAGCCACTGAAATCCGAGGATCTTTGCTTCAAGGCAACTAATCATTCTGATTTATCTCGTTGATGGAGTGAACTGTTCTCCTATATTTAGAACTGTGGCCAGGAAAGGTGCAATATCTACTTGTAGCGTTACAGTTCTACAGCAGAAACTAACTTGACAACAACCTGTATTAGCTATGAGTGCTTAAGGGGAGATTGTAGTCCCTAAACCTCTCATGTTGGGTTCCTCACATTTGGGCGCATTCTCCGCACACATTATTCAGGTTATGCTTTTGGATTGTCGACTTTAGATAGGCTCTTTTTACATACACGGTACTTTTACGGAAACATGTTGTTATATTTTAATCTGTAACATTTAAAAAAATCCTTTATCATGGAAGATGGAGTATTTCTACTCAGTTGGACATTTAAACATTATGACAGATGGAGTATTTCTACTCAGTTGGACATTTAAACATTATGACAGATGGAGTATTTCTAATCAGTTGGACATTTAAACATTATGACAGATGGAGTATTTCTACTCAGTTGGACATTTAAACATTATGACAGATGGAGTATTTCTAATCAGTTGGACATTTAAACATTATGACAGATGGAGTATTTCTACTAAGTTGGACATTTAAACATTATGACAGATGGAATATTTCTAATCAGTTGAACATTTAAACATTATGACAGATGGAGTATTTCTACTAAGTTGGACATTTAAACATTATGACAGATGGAATATTTCTATTCAGTTGGACATTTAAACATTATGACAGATGGAGTATTTATACTAAGTTGGACATTTAAACATTATGACAGATGGAGTATTTATACTAAGTTGGACATTTAAACATTATGACAGATGGAATATTTCTATTCAGTTGGACATTTAAACATTATGACAGATGGAGTATTTATACTAAGTTGGACATTTAAACATTATGACAGATGGAGTATTTCTACTAAGTTGGACATTTAAACATTATGACAGATGGAGTATTTCTACTCAGTTGGACATTTAAACATTATGGAAGATGGAGTATTTCTACTAAGTTGGACATTTAAACATTATGACAGATGGAGTATTTCTACTCAGTTGGACATTTAAACATTATGACAGATGGAGTATTTCTACTCAGTTGGACATTTAAACATTATGACAGATGGAGTATTTCTACTCAGTTGGACATTTAAACATTATGACAGATGGAGTATTTCTACTCAGTTGGACATATAATCATTATGACAGATGGAGTATTTCTACTAAGTTGGACATTTAAACATTATGGAAGATGGAGTATTTCTACTAAGTTGGACATTTAAACATTACGACAGATGGAGTATTTCTACTAAGTTGGACATTTTGAAGATTAAGGCAGATGGAGTATTTCTACTAAGTTGGACAGTTTGAAAATTAAGGCAGATGGAGTATTTCTACTCAGTTGGACATTTAATCATCATGGAAGATGGAGTATTTTTACTCAGGTGGACACTTAAACATTATGGAAGATGGAGTATTTCTACTCAGTTGGACATTTAAACATTACGACAGATGGAGTGTTTCTACTAAGTTGGACAGTTTGAAGATTAAGGCAGATGGAGTATTTCTACTAAGTTGGACAGTTTGAAAATTAAGGCAGATGGAGTATTTCTACTCAGTTGGACATTTAATCATCATGGAAGATGGAGTATTTTTACTCAGTTGGACATTTAAACATTATGGAAGATGGAGTATTTCTACTCAGTTGGACATTTAAACATTATGGAAGATGGAGTATTTCTACTCAGTTGGACATTTAAACATTTTGGCAGATGGAAAATTTCTACTCAGTTGGACATTTAAACATTATGGAAGATGGAGATTTCTACTCAGTTGGACATTCAAATATTATGGAAGATGGAGAATTTCTATTCAGTTGGACATTTAAACATTAACTTATGGCAGATGGAGAATTTCTACTCAGTTGCACATTTAAACATTATGAAAGATGGAGTATTTCTACTCAGTTGGACATTTAAATATTAAGGAAGAAGGAGTATTTCTACTCAGTTGGACAGTTTGAAGATTAAGACAGATGTAGTATTTCTACTCAGTTGGACATTTAATCATTCTGGAAGATGGAGTATTTCTACTAAGTTGGACATTTAAACATTATGACAGATGGAATATTTCTATTCAGTTGGACATTTAAACATTATGACAGATGGAGTATTTATACTAAGTTGGACATTTAAACATTATGACAGATGGAGTATTTCTACTAAGTTGGACATTTAAACATTATGACAGATGGAATATTTCTATTCAGTTGGACATTTAAACATTATGACAGATGGAGTATTTATACTAAGTTGGACATTTAAACATTATGACAGATGGAGTATTTCTACTAAGTTGGACATTTAAACATTATGACAGATGGAATATTTCTATTCAGTTGGACATTTAAACATTATGACAGATGGAGTATTTCTAATCAGTTGGACATTTAAACATTATGACAGATGGAGTATTTATACTAAGTTGGACATTTAAACATTATGACAGATGGAGTATTTCTACTAAGTTGGACATTTAAACATTATGACAGATGGAGTATTTCTACTCAGTTGGACATTTAAACATTATGGAAGATGGAGTATTTCTACTAAGTTGGACATTTAAACATTATGACAGATGGAGTATTTCTACTCAGTTGGACATTTAAACATTATGACAGATGGAGTATTTCTACTCAGTTGGACATTTAAACATTATGACAGATGGAGTATTTCTACTCAGTTGGACATTTAAACATTATGACAGATGGAGTATTTCTACTCAGTTGGACATTTAAACATTATGACAGATGGAGTATTTCTACTCAGTTGGACATATAATCATTATGACAGATGGAGTATTTCTACTAAGTTGGACATTTAAACATTATGGAAGATGGAGTATTTCTACTAAGTTGGACATTTAAACATTACGACAGATGGAGTATTTCTACTAAGTTGGACATTTTGAAGATTAAGGCAGATGGAGTATTTCTACTAAGTTGGACAGTTTGAAAATTAAGGCAGATGGAGTATTTCTACTCAGTTGGACATTTAATCATCATGGAAGATGGAGTATTTTTACTCAGGTGGACACTTAAACATTATGGAAGATGGAGTATTTCTACTCAGTTGGACATTTAAACATTACGACAGATGGAGTGTTTCTACTAAGTTGGACAGTTTGAAGATTAAGGCAGATGGAGTATTTCTACTAAGTTGGACAGTTTGAAAATTAAGGCAGATGGAGTATTTCTACTCAGTTGGACATTTAATCATCATGGAAGATGGAGTATTTTTACTCAGTTGGACATTTAAACATTATGGAAGATGGAGTATTTCTACTCAGTTGGACATTTAAACATTTTGGCAGATGGAAAATTTCTACTCAGTTGGACATTTAAACATTATGGAAGATGGAGATTTCTACTCAGTTGGACATTCAAATATTATGGAAGATGGAGAATTTCTATTCAGTTGGACATTTAAACATTAACTTATGGCAGATGGAGAATTTCTACTCAGTTGGACATTTAAACATTATGAAAGATGGAGTATTTCTACTCAGTTGGACATTTAAATATTAAGGAAGAAGGAGTATTTCTACTCAGTTGGACAGTTTGAAGATTAAGACAGATGTAGTATTTCTACTCAGTTGGACATTTAATCATTCTGGAAGATGGAGTATTTCTACTAAGTTGGACATTTAGATATTATGGAGGATGGACAATTTCTACTTTGTAGGACATTTAAATATTATGGAAGTTGTAGTATTTCTACTCAGTTGGACATTTAAACATAATGGAAAATAGAGTATTTCTACTCAGTTGGTCATTAAAATATTATGGAAGATGGAGTATTTTTGCTCAGTTGGACATTTAAATACTATGTAAAGTGGAGAATTTCTGCCAACAGTTGGACATTAGGATCAATATATTGCCTTCGTGTGTAATAAAATAGAAGTGCAAATTTACATAACACAAAACTTTGATTATGATCACCCATGTGATTGGTGGACTGCTATCTCCCCTTACAGGATATTGCGACTAAGAACACAGATCTTTACGAGAGCTAGTGGTTGATGTTCAGTGTTTTGCCAGGATATTCTCAGGAAAATGTTGCAAACACACAAAGTGTCATCTTACCTGCACGAGTCCGTCCTTGAGTCAGCAACATGTGAGGGAATGAATCAGCTTCACACCAGGGGGTCACAATATATGAATCAATCTAAAACATTTGCGATAAAATACTTTGATAAGTACGGTGACGAATCGCTGAGGGGAATAATGAGCTTGTCCACAACAGTATCAACACCACCTTCACGTTCCCACCCTTCGCTTAACACTCTTTCCACGTGCGACACCACTTTCGTCCAGTTTTCAGCTTTCACTTGCCCAACCCCTTCGAGAATAAGTTTTTCAACCTCTGTCAAATTAAATGCTTTATTGTTAGCCGCAACGTATCGCTCAACTTGAGCCCAGATCTTGGGATTGAAATGGCAGTGCCGGATAATCTCATGTCAATGTTTCTTAGCCAGTTCATCAACGTGATAAATAAATAACGGACACTAATGAATTATAAGTATTGTTGCGTGTTGCCGCGGGGCGGCAGGAGGCTCCCGGGGGGAGGGGCAGTGTGACAGTCTAGTGGCCTTGGACAAACCCCGCAGGGGAAGGGGGAGAGTGCCCACACCCTCTCGGTTCCTCCCACGGCCATACATTAACAAAGCACATGTGAGTCAGTGCGAGCCGGCCAGAGAATACGCGAAAATTCTGGATGTGGAACCAACCAGAACAGACTCAATGCGGCAATGGGTTGTGACATTCGAACTTTCCAGGCCAGGGACTGATCCCATATAAACCAGCGAGCCGCGGCGAGGAGGCAATGTATTGGGGAGTGTATTGGAGTGTATTGGACAGTGTATTGGTCAGCGTTACTGTGTATTGAAGTGTGGCCGAGTGAGTGAGTGCGCAGCAGTACAGCGATTACTACTGGACGTCTACGGTAACTGAGTGGAAGCTTGTCTGCCAGGGTGCAACTTTTAGTCAGGACTGTTAGTGCTTGGAGGTGTCGCGGTGCTTCGTGGAAGTCGTGGTCGTGGGATCGACACGAGACGAGCAACAGCGCACAAGGAGCAGCAAGAGGACTCTGGAAGTAAGTGAAGTGGCAGGACAAGGCTGTAGACAACCTGTGTAGACTGCACGTGTGAGTGTAAGCTGGACACTGTAACGCCTCACAGACAGAGAGAACATAAATGTGGAAACTAATAGTGACCAGTAGTGTTTTCTGAAGTTAGACTCAGTGTGTGTGTATGTGTGTGCACTGTGTATGTTTGTAGGCCTGTAATAAATTATATTTCGTTAAAGGAACAATTGTGTTTGTGCTTTTCGCCCACCGTAATCCAGTTAACGTAAGTGCCACTAGGGGGTGGCACGTAACAACTGGTGTCAGAAGCCAGATTACGAACCTAAGCACAAACACATCACCTGAAGGTCCTGGTTTCATAACTCGTGCAGGTCATTAGTTCACTAATTTTACTGAGAGTTCATGCCTTTCACAAGTCAGACAATTAAAATGGATGCGAAAATACAACTCCTGTTAGAAAAGTTAACTTCCAAGATAGACGATGTCCAGAAGAAGATGGAAGACGGCCAGAAGAGGATGGAAGAGCATTTCGAAAACTTTGGAAAGAAAATGACGGAACATTTTGAAAACCTGGGAAAGAAAATGGTGATATATTCGGAAAATTTGGAAAAGAAAATTGGGGAAAGTTCCGAAAATTCTGGAAAGAAAGTGGAGCATGGAACTAGTCAGGACGAGCTGAAATCAGACCTGAAATCAATACCGGAGTATAACAAGCTTGGAGGTGATATGGAAAGTGGCGCGGCAGAGGACGCTGATGGCCAAGACAAACAGTTCGTGGAGTCCGGAGTTCGGAATGCTCAGCGAGTCAGGGACGAGCTACTGGGAAGCGTCACGGGCATGGCAATTGGGTCAAGGCATAGCAGCTCTGATGGCAGGAACAGCGTCACGAGTGTGAGGACGCCGCACGTCGATGAGGCTTGATCATGGCAGATCTTCGGGACCGGGTTCGACACTGTGGCGAACCATGCCAGGTGCACGCTGGAGGACGGAGCCGTTCAGCTCATCACAGGACTTCGCCTGGCGGATGTGCTACACGACGTCCGGACGGGGACTGGGTACAACGGGATCGTCGCGACGCTGGAGGAGCATCGTGGGGACTACCAGCTACCTGCCATGTACCACCTACGGCTAGAAGGGAGGAACGGGCGCGCGAGTAAGTCAATTGAAGAGCTCGCGCTGGCTGGCTCGCCTCCCGAGCACGTGCACCGAGAGGCGGCGTACATCTTCGTGGATGGGCATTGCGACGCCATGGTACGTGAGTATTCGATGCTCAGTGGAAAGCGCTACCCAAGGCAGGTAAAGACCATCGTGTTGGGAATGGCGGCGGCGAAGAGGACAGCATGGGTGACGCCACCGAGGAGGAGTAACGCCGCTGGAGACGAAGAGGCGGTGGAGGTTGGCTACCCTCCACCAAAGCAGCGTAAACCACCACTGGGACGCCGTTGCAGCAGGAAAGTCACCTGTTGTCTACGGAGTGAAAGAGGCCATCTAATTAGCAGCTGTCGGCGAGGAACAGCCTCACGGTTAGAAAAGCGAGTGACGGCCAGCCTAAACAGGGGCTTGTCAGCGCCGTTAATGCCACCCCCTCAGACCTTGGACAGCCTTTACGATGAACAACTCGAGGCGAGTTGCTTTAAGGAGGGGAGCAGTGTTGCGTGTTGCCGCGGGGCGGCAGGAGGCTCCCGGGAGGAGGGGCAGTGTGACAGTCTAGTGGCCTTGGACAAACCCCGCAGGGGAAGGGAGAGAGTGCCCACACCCTCTCGGTTCCTCCCACGGCCATACATTAACAAAGCACATGTGAGTCAGTGCGAGCCGGCCAGAGAATACGCGAAAATTTTGGATGTGAAACCAACCAGAACAGACTCAATGCGGCAATGGGTTGTGACATTCGAACTTTCCAGGCCAGGGACTGATCCCATATAAACCAGCGAGCCGCGGCGAGGAGGCAGTGTATTGGGGAGTGTATTGGAGTGTATTGGACAGTGTATTGGTCAGCGTTACTGTGTATTGAAGTGTGGCCGAGTGAGTGAGTGCGCTGCAGTACAGCGATTACTACTGGACGTCTACGGTAACAGAGTGGAAGCCTATCTGCCAGGGTGCAACTTTGAGTCAGGACTGTTAGTGCTTGGAGGTGTCGCGGTGCTTCGTGGAAGTCGTGGTCGTGGGATCGACACGAGACGAGCAACAGCGCACAAGGAGCAGCAAGAGGACTCTGGAAGTAAGTGAAGTGGCAGGACAAGGCTGTAGACAACCTGTGTAGACTGCACGTGTGAGTGTAAGCTGGACACTGTAACGCCTCACAGACAGAGAGAACATAAATGTGGAAACTAATAGTGACCAGTAGTGTTTTCTGAAGTTAGACTCAGTGTGTGTGTATGTGTGTGCACTGTGTATGTTTGTAGGCCTGTAATAAATTATATTTCGTTAAAGGAACAATTGTGTTTGTGCTTTTCGCCCACCGTAATCCAGTTAACGTAAGTGCCACTAGGGGGTGGCACGTAACAGTATAAATCCTACACGTAAAAGTAAATAACTAATTGGTATATTGGCTTTCACGGCCGGTGAATTAAAACTCAGCAATTCTTCTAGGTTTGTGCCGTGTCTTGTGTGGGGTTTCGCCTAGGACACCAAGCTGGCTCATCGGCGGGCTCGTGGTGTCCCCGCCCAGACCTAGAAGAATTGCTGTGTTTTAAATAACTAATTAATTCAAAGCAATTATAACTCATCAAAACAAGAGATTATGAAACGCAGCAAGTTGAGTGGAGGCAACCAAACAAGCGTCTGGTCGGCGACAAGCACGTGGCCAAATAGCATCATTCAACTTGGCAGTGCTGTGTGGTTTCCATGGCAACAAGCCTTGCGTGCGATCTAGTCGTCAACTGTTTTTGCCCAATGGCGCCGAAACTTCAGATTTCATCATTGGAAAATACAACTATAGATACAGCTATTCATGCACATGTTATAGCAGGCAGTGAGAAAGCTACAATCATCATCCTTGTGACAGACTATTTTAAATCAGTCCTAAACGCTCCTTTATATCAAATTCCCAAAAACACAGTATAATTATAGCCTACAAACAAATGTTAATAGCCTACACATTGAGCGTATATTTTGTAATATATTTGTGTGTTTCTTGTGCCTTGAAACTTATTCTACAGGAACTATAAATAGCTAAATACCACGGAAACAATCACGTGTTGTCGTTTCGCTTTGAACATTTTTTCTTTATGATAGTATTCGTAATATTGCTATTCATTACAATATTTTAGGCTTCTCCTCAATTGATGGGCTATTATTTTATTTTACAGCGTGCACCGAACAGTTTTAAGCATTGCTTTGTTTAAGATTTTTGAAACCCATCTGACTACAAATATAATGCAATAACGGTGCTAATGATATTATGAGCATGAGGAAAAGAGCGGGAGGGTGGAAGTACGCACGTGGTGGCCAGTAGCATACGTGGCAACACTGCCTTCTCCGCCGAACTGTCAGATTCCAACTCTGGATAATACACCTAGGCCTACTGGTTTGCACTGTGCAAAATAAATATTCTGTCCTACGTCCTCTAAAGGAAAGAATGGATACTGAAGTAGGCTATACTGGATTTTAACGAAGTAATTTTACACCCGGTGTCTTCCTATGAACTATTAGCAATATAAAATGAGGTTTATTTATATTTTTCAAATTTAATATTCAGAGAAATGACAAGTACATTATGCAACGAGCCTATAATGGCAATAATTAAGACACGAGTATGTTTATAAAACGATCGTATGCGAGTTTTATAATTTCCATACGAGTGTCTTAATTACCATTATAGGCGAGTTGCATACGACTGTTTATGTTCGACGATAATTATTGTAACTGTTTTATGTTCGAACATAAATATTCATAAATTTCTGTCGAGATTTCGCCAGTTTTATGTACTGAACAGAGCGCATGAGACGCAGAGAATGCCTTGTATTTGACCATGGCCTCCTAGATTACCCTACTATGACACTAGGCCAGGCAGTGAAATGTAAATTAGAAGGCCGTGAACTCGTTATCTAATTGGTCAAACAACTGTTTCTCGAGCTCTGATTGGTGGGAGAAACAGTTTCATAATGAAAAATAGTGTTATAATGAGTGTCATTATAGTACAGTTTTCTGACATATAATAGTCAGGGTCGAACATAAAATAATTTTCGTAACAGTATAATTGACCTTGATAGTGGTGGCAAAGCAGTCATCTCGATTCTTTTTAACAAAGGAGCTGATGACCAAGGTGTCCCTAGACCCTAAACATGGATCAACAAGAACGTGAGCTGTGTTATTGTGCTGCACCAAAAAAGTTAGATTTCCCCCTTTATTTTTTACAGATTGTCCCGACTAACGTAAGCCGAAAATTGTCACGCGAGGAGTGGCGCCATGGGTAAATCTGACCCGACCGTAAATAATATAGAAATAACTTGAGTGTTCAAAAAGCTATGGACATGTTTCTTTTGCAGGGTGAAGTTCAAGGCTAGGAAGGAAGGTACTGTAAGAGAAAGGAAATTAGGGCTGACCAAAACTAAAATATATTATTTATTGATTTTGGTTATGAAAGATTTATTTAGTAGAATCACACCAGCAATGCTATTAGGTAGGGTGTTGAGTTGCTTAAGTAAGTTTTTTAAATTATTTATGTTCGACCGTGACTATTATATGTCAGAAAACTGTACTATAATGAGACTCATTATAACACTATTTTTCATTATGAAACTGTTTCTCCCGCCAATCAGAGCTCAAGAAACAGTTGTTTGATCAATTAGATAATTAGATGCGCTGAGTTCCACGAACTTCTAATTTAAATTTCACTGCCTGCCTGGCCTAGTGTCATAGTAGGGTAATCGAGGAGGCCATGGTCAAATACAAGGCATTCTATGCGTCTCATGCACTCTGTTCAGTACAAAAAACTGGCGAAATCTCGACGGATATTTATGAATATTTATGTTCGAACATAAAATAGTTATAATAATTATCGTCGAACATCAACAGTCGTATGCAACTCGCCTATAATGGTAATTAAGACACTCGTATGGAAATTATAAAACTCGCATACGATCGTTTTATAAACATACTCGTGTCTTAATTATTGCCATTATAGGCTCGTTGCATAATATACTATTATAACTCAATTATGTTTTTCATAATTGAAGAATTTCCCTAGGGAGACGGTATTTGGGCGCTTAATCTTATGTTTGTTATTTCGAACTTACACATAATCCGTACAGAAAAAAGAAAAAAAACCTCGGGTCTACAGCCCACGCAGTGCCTTACATACATACATTTTTATTCACGGCCTTACACCATTTTCTATTATCCGGGATAAAAGATAATACGAATATATACATATTTACAATGTAGTATACAAAGTCTACTTTATGTACGAGTACAATCTATTCATACAGATTCCCTAGTGCAGTGGAAAACAGATACTGTCTAAGGGGTCTTTGTCAATATTGAACAAGTCTATGCTGACCCTATTTGAGATTCGCAACATTACAGAATGATGGGACCATTAGACCATAATTAGTGGGATGCCAGTTTGTGTCAACGACATATGCTTGCGCATCGAACGGGGGGACATATATATTGATTTAATTTAGTAATTCTGGGCAGTCTATGTGAGAGTTTACAATCTTGTACAAATTAAGAATAACTTATAAAAATTATCTCGACGGGATTTAAGAGTTGGCAACTTCAAATGCATCATTACTTCAGTGTAGTTTTGATTCTTTGTTGGGTGTAGGAAACGATACGCATTAATTCGTAGGAATTTGTGTTGCACTTTCTCTAATCTTTCAATTTGGGTTTTTCTGAAAGGGCTCCAAATTGGTGTACAATATTCAATTAAGGGTCTGACGGGGGTCAGGTACAGTAGGACATAAATATTTGAGTCACAATATTCTTTGGAATAACGAGTTATGCAACCTAATCTCTGCAATGCCTTGTTTTTTTAGGTAGATTTCATTAGAAAGCTAACTATTGCAATGGGTCCCATGTTTCGACTTCCGGAAAATTTCGACATATCTTCGCGTTTCACATCCCCCAGACCCCAAAACCACCGTCAGTTCAAAAGTTTATATATAATTTATGTATATATATATGTATATATATATGTATATCAGTTTCTTGTGGACACGATAACTGCCGTAATTTTGCACCAATTACTTCGAATTTTTTACCGAAGATGTATACCTATAAAATCTCGGTCGAGTTCGTTACTGGGCTAAATCGGTCGAAGGGGGTGAAAATGGGGGGCTTTTTTCGAAAAAGTGAAATTTCGCTATAACTCTCTTAATACGTGCAATATCGAATCCATTCAAAGTTCATAATATGTGTCGGATAAGTGCCAAAAATTTATGTCAAATAAGATTTTTGATAGCACCAACCATTGACCAAAGGGGTGGAAAAAAGCGGGTTTTTCGGGAAACATTAATCATATCTCTCTTAATAGGCACAATATCAAAACCGTACAAAATGGACAATATTCCCCTAATAATTACCTAAAACTTTTGTCTGAAAGAATTTTTGATATGACCCACCATTACGCCAAGGGACGAGAAAAATGATTTCGGAATTATAAGAAAATGCCAAGAGCTATCAGTGGTTGCCATGGCAACACTACTAAATTGATGAGGCATGGACCATCAGACGTTGCCATGACAACGCACTTGCACGAGATCAGATTCATTATTTCCATCTGATTAAGTGGTTGGTTGGTTGGTTCTTAAGTTTAGGGGCTGCGACAACGCGGTCATGTAGCCCCGTGTACTTTGGGTGTGTGTAGAATCTGTCTGATAACCGGTGTTAATTGTGATGACTGTATTAGTGTGTGTTATCTGTTTGTTAATTTAAGTACTGCAACTAACAATTTTTCAGATAGTTCCTACTTTTGCCGCCAAGCGCCACTGTCAACGACTACGAGGCCAAGTTCAGAACTGAGCTACTAGACGCCGCCGCAGTCGGCTCTTGGCAACGAACATAGAAACCTAAGAGCGTTGTATACATTCTTAACCTATCCAATTTAGCTTCACACAGGTGCAATTAGTGGAAGGATCTTTAACATGCCATAAATCTATGACATGGGACCGCCGGCTTTACTTCCCCTCCGAAGGAAGGCATACTGAGGGATATTTAACGCTCTTAAAAAATCCGACGGCTTCGGCCGGGTTTGAACCCGGTATCTTGGGCATAGAAGCTCAGCATGTTACCGACTACGCCACCAAAGCCGCCTGATAAAGTGGGAAGCGGCTTCGGTGACGTAACTGGTAGCATGCTGAATGTCTATGCCCAATGTCGCGGTTTCAAAGCCGGCCGAAGTCGTCGGATTTTCTAAGAGCACTAGAATCCCTCAGTATGCTTTCCTTTGGAGGGGAAGTTTCAACGTTCGTTGCGAGTTGATGGTTGGGGTGGCATCTAGTAGCCAAGTTCACAGCTAGGTGTCGTTGACGGTTGTACCTGGTAGCAACATTAGGAACTACTGCTTGAAATTGACCGTCTGCAGTACTTACATGAATTAAGACTAATACAGCCATTACAATTCACACCGTGTATCAGACAGATTCTACACTCACCCAAAGTACACGGGGTTAGATGACCGCGTTGTCGCAGCCCCTAAACTGAGGAACCAACCAGAGGTAGATTTCGTTAGAAAGCTAACTATTGCAATGGGTACCATGTTTCGACTTCCGGAAAATTTCGACATATCTTCGCGTTTCACATCCCCAGGCCCCAAAACCACCGTCAGTTCAAAGGTTATATATAATTTATGTATGTATATGTATATCAGTTTATTGTGGACACGATAACTGCCGTAATTTTGTACCAATCACTTTGAATTTTTTACCGAATACGTATACCTATAAAATCTCGGTCGAGTTCGTTACTGGGCTAAATCGGTCGTTGGGGGGTGAAAATGGGGGGCTTTTTTTCTCGAAAAAGTGAAATATTGCTATAACTCTCTTAATATGTGAAATATCGAATCCGTTCAACATTCATACTATGTGTCGGATAAAGCCCAAAAATGTATGTTTGAAGAGTTTTTTTTTATAGCACCAACCATTGACCAAAGGGGTGGGAAAAAGTGGGTTTTTCGGGAAACATTAATCATATCTCTCTTAATAGGCACAATATCAAAACCGTACAAAATGGACAATATTCCCATAATAATTACCTAAAACTTTTGTCTGAAAGAATTTTTGATATAACCCACCATTATGCCAAGGGATGAGAAAAATAATTTCGGAATTATAAGAAAATGCCAAGACCTATCAGTGGTTGCCATGGCAACACTACTAAATTGATGAGGGATGAGCCATCAGACGTTGCCAAGATAACGCACTTGCACGAGATCAGATTCAGATTTCCATCTAAGTGTGAAGCGGCTTCGGTGACGTAACTGGTAGCATGCTGAATGTTTATGCCCAAGGTCGCGAGTTCAAAGCCGGCCGAAGTCGTCGGATTTTCTAAGAGCGCCAAAAATCCCTCAGTATGCTTTCCTTTGGAGGGGAAGTTCCAACGTTCGTTGCGAGTTGCTGGTTGCGGTGGCATCTAGTAGCCAAGTTCACAGCTAGGTGTCGTTGACGGTAGTACCTGGTAGCAACATTAGTAACTACTGCTTGAAATTGACCGTCTGCAGTCCTTACCTGAATTACAGACTAATACAGCCATCCCAAAGTACACGGGGTTACATGACCGCGTTGTCGCAGCCCCTAAACTGAGGAACCAACCAAAATCTCTGCGGTAGATATAATTTTGCGTGAAGAAGTAACAGACCGTTACATAGTTGCACATCAGTGTCGAAACCTAGCATAAGGACAGTGTGACCACAAGTATAAAAATGGACCCCAAATGACAAGAAGGTTACCGTTCCCATAAGACAATAAAATGTTTAAAATAAGCATAAAATGACGAAAAACAAAGTTAATTAAGCTCCAATTATAAAATACCTTCTCGCATTAAATGAGGTCTGATCCTTCTACGAAAATCTGCATATTCTGCCTATTTTCGCCTATCCCCAAGTTTGTCCGGTGAAATCTACCTCCGCCTTCCGGCGTGCCGAGAGGACTTTTTTTAATATTTACCATGTGTTCATTAAAATTAAGTGTGTCTGAGAATGTTACTCTTAGGTCACGATTACTTCTAACAGCATGAAGTAATGTAGACGATAGAGAGTGGTAAGAGAATTCAATATTCTGTTTCTTCTTTGAGAATTTGTTTACATTTAATTTCAATGAGCAGTAACCCATTTAAAGAAGAAAACTCTTCTAGACGCCAAAGTTCTTCCTGGAGAAGTATACAGTCCAAAAGAGATTTAACTTTCATAACGAACTTTGTGTCATCGGCTAGCAGGAGGAGAACTGCATTGATGTCATTAATAAACGTTATAAATAACAAAGGAGAAAGATGGGCACCTTGCGGAATGCCAGAAGAGACAGCTATTGGTTATTTGTTTGCGATTGTTGTTGAACATATAGTTTCTAAAGCTTACACATCCCTGCACTTTGTAATGAGGGTATTAAAAGGAAGTAGTACCTCTGCTAAAGAATTAGGATATTTGTCACTTGTAAAACCTATTCTGGAGTACGCCTCGGCGGTTTGGTATCCTATCAAGTAGGGCTCATCAATGAGTTGGGAATGGTACAAAGAAAGGCCGCTAGATTTGTGCTCAGTGACTTTAATCCCAGGAGCAGTGTGAGCCGTATGTTAAAGAAACTTGGGTGGTAATCACTTGAGGCTAGGAGGATGAAATCTAGACTCTGCGCTATGTACAACACGTATACAAATCAACCAGCATGGGGTGAGCTTAGCAAACGTGTGTGAAAGCTCACTTACATGGGTAGGAGCAATCATCCTTTCTTAGTTAAGGGCCGACCACAGCGAACAGATTATGGTATTCTTTCGTAAACCGTGCCATTGATAACTGGAACTTTCTACCTGCCGCAGTCTTAGAGCCTTTTCCCAAACATATTGGTGTGTTAAAGAAAAGACTGACTATTTGTGTAAATACTGCAGTTTAATTGTTAGTGAATTGTTATGTATACTTATTTATTTGTTACGTATATCCAATTTGCCACCGGGGGACACACCCCCAATTGCAAATAAATAAATGAATGATTTAAGATGAGTGCAGTACCTACCTAGCACTAGCGTGGGCCAGCTCTCCATGCGAGACGTGAGTCCCTTTAGGAAGATCTGGTGCAGAAACAGCACTGTCTCGCTGTTGAGGAAGATGGAGTTGACATCCTCGTGCGAGCAGGGCGGCTTCTTGGAGCTAGCCGCCATCTTGAAGGGCCGCAGGAAGCAGGACACCAACACCTCCATCTGCTCCATGTACTCCTCCTCCGCCTCAACCATCCGGAACACCAGACTGCAACAGTACCACATGTTCAACCCTTAGCTACTGACGTGGAGGCTCGCAGACTCCGCGAAAAAATAAATAATTCGCTTCAGCTTTCTACTCCCGGTGGTGAAGGTCACACTTGTCTTTCCTGGTACCTTCGTCTTTCAACATCTTAGGCAACAGTGCAGCTGGTCATTATTGAGAAATAATGTGCAACAGTGGCGACTCCTGATTTTTATAATGTGTAGGACCTAATAGGATAGGCTACTTATTGATCTCTACTTAGTATAAAACAAGTCCCCGATTCTTGGATGTTACGGGTAAACTCGAGAACCACTAGATGGATTTTGATGCGGTTTTTACCATTCTGTAAAGGATATCTAGAGGATGATTTTCTGTAGAAAATTATTTATTTATGATCAAAGGAAGCCGAGCAGTAACGATTTCAGTGGAAAAGTCGAAAGAAAAAACCTGCCGTCCGAGCGCTTTGTAAGCTTACGCTCGGCAAACCATTAAAATATCTAAATACTATGAGTGTAAGAATTGTTCAGTATGAAATGTTCTACAAAAAAAGTCCGCGAAAGCATATGTCTATCTTCAATACATCGCCCACTAGAAGTGTTTTTACGTTTTAATTTCTTCCAACCATGTCCTTTCAACTATTGGGGCGACAGTTTACGAGCTAGCTAAGGGCGAGTCTATCATCCCTGTGACGGCCTAGCTAACGGGCGAACCTATTGACCCAGATTCAGCCAGCAGCAAACCGTTAAGTCGTGTTGAGTTTAGACTTCTGAGAAGGGTGGTTGTGATTGGAGTTTCCGTGGAAGTGCAACTCAGGTTTTCTTCATTTCGCCTGTGAAACACAGTCAAGTTAAGATTGGACGGAAGGGGGATTTGAGTTTCATTCATCTCGCCATTCCCTGGAAGTACAACTCTCATTCCGCCTGTGAACTTTTCGTTCCGCAAAATTCACAGTCAATTTAGTATTGGACAGAAGGGGGATTATATTATATTAAATTATACTGATTGGCGTATTATCTCTACTTAGTATAAAAGAAAGTCCCCGATTTTTGGATGTCACGGGTAATCTCGAGAACCACTGGATGGATTTTGATACTGTTTACACCATACTGTAAAGGATATCTCGAGGAAGGTTTCTGCATAAAATAATTTATTTATGACCAAAGGAAGCCAATCAGTAACGATTTCAGTGAAAAGGTTGAACAAAAACTGGCGTCCGTGCACTTTTAAAGCTTACGCTGGGCAATCAGTTAAGAATATCTATATACTATGAGTGTAAGAATTGTTCAGCATGAAAAGTTCTCCAAAAAAGCATATCTCTATCTTCAATACATCGCCTACTATAAGTGTTTTTACGTTTTCATTTCTTCCAACAATCTCAATTCAGTTACTGAGGGGACAGTTTACGAGCTAGCTAGGGGCGAGTCTATCACCCCAGTTAAAGCTTAGCTAGCGGACGAGCTTATTGCCCCAGATACAGCCAGCAGCAAACTGTAGAGTCGTGTTGAATTAAAAACTTTAGAGAAGAGTGGTTGTGTTTGGAATTTCCCTGGAAGTGCAACTCAGCTTTTCTTCATTTCGCCTGTGAACTTTCCGCAAAATTCACAGTCAAGTTAAAATTGGACGGAAGGGGGATTTGTGTTTCATGCACCTCGCCATTCTTAAATTACGTCTGACAAGAATTTGTTGGACATGCGTCTCCATGATAATATAATTAATAGTCCAGTCAGTGATTTTAACCCATCATGCCGAGACGTAAAACGGATATTGGTCGTTGTTCATTGACATTGAAAAAAAAACCGCTTATCACGTAATGCATTCATAACCGTTCCCGGGCGAAGCCGGGTCGGGTTACTAGTTTAAGATAATTATTATAGCAGGGCTAAATTAATACATTAGACTCGGTCTAATATTAATTATTCAGTCGCACAGCACTATTACGAACACATTACACAATACAATACAGTACAATACCACTCCAAAGGTGTGCACACGCTGAAAACAGACTATCCATTCTGACCGCGCGAAATCGTAACCAATAAGCCCGTAGTATTGGTTTAAATTCTACCAATAGCGAGACTTGAGGATCTCAGTAGACGTCCTCAGAGCACCATTAAACAGACCAAACCTGCCCCTTCCCCCTCAAACGCTACCATACATTTCTAAAGTTATAAACACGTGCTTTTAGGATGCAAGGCTTCCTTCCTCAGCTTTCTACTCCGGGTGGTGAAGGTCACACTTCACCCATCTAGGGGTGAAAGGAAGAACTACAGTGAGTCCGGGAATGTTCTCGGCAGCGCCTACATGCGTCTGCGAGAGCTAGCTACAGCAGTTACGTTGGTAGCACGGCTGCCGCTTGCATCATAACAAATAAACAGTAGCCTAAACTTTGTACTCACCACAGCCATTCATAACAGATGCTGGAACCATTCACAGCACATCACTCTTTTTCCGTAATCAGTTTGTTTTAATTCATGAACCACGGTAACTTTATAAGGGAACAACTGAAGCTCGTCTCTTACAGCTTTATGTGCTGTCGACTTAGAGATTCCTGTTTGTTGAGCTGATTTTCGTGTTGATTTACTTGGACTACGCAGCATTATATTGGAGATTTCATCAAGTTTTTCGTCTGTTAAAAGCATAGGCCTGCCTGTTCCCGGTTCATCGTGAACTGAGCCAGTCACACGAAATTTACTTATCAAATCCCGAACGGTATCACGGTTTGGACACTTTGAATTAGGAAACCGCGTCTGAAATCTTAATTTTACATTTTCTGTAAACCGATCGCCTTCGCGAAAAACGTATTCCACCAAAAATCTCTCTCTTCAGTAGTAAACATTACCGCATGTATACTGTTGCACTCTTCCAATAATCTATCTGAACGCTCGCTTACTCTAATACACACTGAAGACATGCAGGCTCGCTCGCTTATCGCAATACACTGACAGCCCACACGGGGAAGTCCCGCTTTGAAGGACACAGTGCAGCCAACTAAACTCATGACTCAACCACTCACAGCTGCACGTACCCACTGCGTAGAACATTCTCGGGCGCCCTGTAGATACGTACCTATATAATATTTGATTTTTAGAAATACTAGCACTTCGGCATGAAAAATCACCGAAATTTGGCTTAAAGATTCAACTATCAGCGTCTTTGAAAGCATAAACTGTCCTTATGACAGGTGGTTAATATAGAGACCACTTTCCCCTTAGGGGTTAAGTGCTAATTAGTTCATGTATTATTTCTTTCATGTTTGGGTACTGGAATATTTGTGCTCCCCACCTAATCATGGGCACAATCATGTTGACCAACTGAAAACAATCATATATATTATTTCAGTAGTATAGATCCCTCCTGCGGCGCTCACAAGCGACCGATCGTGACAAATGAGCATTCAAATGAAAGAGAATATACATTAGCAGTGACGAATTGCACTCTAATTTCATAAATAATACCTATTATGTATAATTTCTTTAAAGAATGACTTTTATGAAATATACGAAGTGTGCGATTTTTAGATACTGTTGCTGTAGGAAAATACGCTACATAATTGCTGTTTCATGTCATTTTAGTATTCTGAGGTCTTTCCTCTATCATTTTGCATGGATTTCAGGAACAGAAAATCAAAGGAATGAGTACTCAAATCGTATAATTTCATAAATATCGAATAACCGGTGAGCGTTATGATGATCCAATTTTCAGTGATGGCCTTCTTAAGTTAGGGAACGTAGAACTTGGAATTCTAACTGAAATGTAGCCTAAATAGTGTTCTACAATTAAAAATCTGCAATTCTTCTAGGTTTGTGCCGTGTCTTGCGTGGGGTTTCGCCTAGGACACCAAGCTGGCTCATCAGCGGGCTCTTGGTGACCCCACCCGGACCCCACCGGAGTAGCGAACTGCGCGCTACCTCCCTTTATAGTGCAACTGCAACTATTTACTGCGAGAACTTAAAGCTCAAGTAGCCTTAACCTCACTATGAAGGCTTCTCAGCGTGCTCTTGGTGTCCCCGCCCGGACCCCCACAGGAGTAGCGAACTGCGCGCTACAGGCCGGACGTTCCTAATAATAGCCAGGAGGCGAGTTACCACAGTACCTGTGTTGTTGCCAGCTGTCCCATGTGGTCTGATGATGGACAAAACTATCTCACACTACCGCTGAAGTAAGTCATTTGCAAATATAATGGCGTTCTTTTCGTAACTATGTAACGTGTACTTCCGCATCACAGAATACTTCGACGTGGACTGTACTGTTCTGCCCGGTGGTGTCGCCACGCGCTCAAGTCTGGGATTCCATTACATCAGACCGGTGGTGATGAATGTGAAGCAAGAGGGCTAGAGAGTGCTAGTGTACAGGCTCACCCGCAAGGTCAAGGGCAATCGTCTAAATCAAACGTCCGGCCTGTACCTCCCTTTATATAGAGTGCAACTGCAACTCTTTACTGCGAGAACTAAAGCTCAAGCAGCCGTAACCTCACCATCAAGGCTTCCAAAAAGATGGTAGCCTATATTGTCTTTCATGACCAGTGAATTAAAACTCAGCAATTCTTCTAGGTTTGTGCCGTGTCTTGTGTGGGGTTTCGCCTAGGACACCAAGCTGGCTCATCAGTGGGCTCTTGGTGTCCCCCAAGGCAAATACCTAGAAGAATTGCTGAGTTTTAATTCACTGGCCGTGAAAGCCAATATACTGTACCAGTGTTCTATAATCATTTGGTTGACATAAAAACATAACAACCTTTCTCCTTAAGTCTCTCATTATAAACCTATTGGAGAAAGTGTGGTTTATGAACATGCGAGCTTTCTCGCACGGGTTCGCTAGTTCTATTATAATAAATGATCAAAAAGCACTGCGTACTTCCTTCCGAAGAGTCTGGGAACTCCAAGTTAAACAGCTCATTACATCTTAATGGGCCGAGAAGGTAATGGTATCACTCTCTGGGAAATATCTTGTTTAGTGACATTGACCGAATAATGGATCCATAAAATGTTATAGCCTTTCCATTTTCTACTTTGCTTCCTACTTTCTTTCCTTGTTCCATTCTCCTCGAGTGAAATGCTCGTCGAGACAGTGAACACAGCTGTAAAAATATATTGCTTCCTTTACGACATATCAATGTATTCAACAGGACAGATCGTATTGGTTCGTGCACGCCAACTCTAGATGGCAGCAGTGTCGTGGATGCTGGCCTCCTCGTGACAGAGCGCCCACCACCTGTCGGAATATTATTAGTTAGTTATTGATGCTCAAAGGGGCGGTGCAGCGAGGTCATCGCCCCTTGTCATTAGTCTACTTTATTTAAGTACGTCTTTCAGTAGTCATATTGAAGGAAGAACAACAAGAGCCTCGCATGCTACTTATAGCATAAAATACTTAATATCCTCTGACCTGTATGTTTAATTTTAACATTAAATAAAATTAATGAATATATTCGTCGATTGTCTTTGCAGTAGTCACTGATATTTTTTTGTTCTTTCTTCGCACCACCTAAAGTGATAATTTCCACACTGTTGGTCACTTAATACATAAATACATTGATCATTTGCGTGGAATTTTTTGGTGAAAACCATGTATGGCAAGCCGAATAGTGGCATACCTCTGCGTTTGTTTTGTTTTATCCTTTTAAATGATCTTGTCGACTTGGGTCTAACGTTATGCGTGTATGACGCCATCATGTTGTTCAGTGCACATGCACAGAGCCTGAGTTTACTCCTGGGGTCTGGCGTTATGCGATACGGAGGCGGCGAGTGCGTGACGTCAGACAGGAATACAGGGTGACTCCTAAAGAATTATGCAAGATGTCAGACAGGAATACAGGGTGACTCCTAAAGAGATGAACACGATGTCAGATATGAATACAGGGTGACCTTTAAAGAGGTGTACAAGATGTCAGACAAGAATGCAGGGTGACTCCTAAATAGATATGCAAGACGTCAGATAAGAATACAGGGTGACTCCTAAAGAGGTGTACACGATGTCAGACAAGAATACAGGGTGACTCCTAAAGAGGTGTACAAGATGTCACACAAGAATACAGGGTGACTCCTAAAGAGATACACAAGACGTCGGATAAGAATACAGGGTGACTCCTAAAGAGGTGTACATGATGTCAGGCAGGAATACAGGGTGACTTCTAAAGAGGTGTACAAGATGTCACACAA
Source organism: Meconema thalassinum (assembly GCA_946902985.2). NCBI lineage: Eukaryota > Metazoa > Arthropoda > Insecta > Orthoptera > Tettigoniidae > Meconema > Meconema thalassinum. The sequence continues at coordinate 8,636,834 of OY714911.1, read as the reverse complement.
GAATACAGGGTGACTCCTAAAGAGATACACAAGACGTCAGATAAGAATACAGGGTGACTCCTAAAGAGGTGTACAAGACGCCAGATAAGAATATAGGGTGACTCCTAAAGAGATATACAAGATGCCAGATAAGAATACAAGGTGACTCTTAAAGAGGTGTACAAGATGGCAGAGAAGAATACAGGGTGACTCCTAAAGAGGTGCACAGGACGTCAGACAAGAATACAGGGTGACTCCTAAAGAGGTGCATAAGATGTCAGACAAGAAAACAGGGTGACTCCTAAAGAGGTGTACAAGATGTCAGACAAGAATACAGGGTGACTCCTAAAGAGGTGTACAAGATGTCACACAAGAATACAGGGTGACTTCTAAAGAGATATACGAGATGCCAGATAAGAATACAGGGTGCCTCCTAAAGAGGTGTGCAGGATGTCACAGTAAAATACATGGTGACACTTAACGAGGTGTACAGTATGTTATATTCAATTCAAATACAGGGTGACCCTTAAAGAGGTTTGCAAGATATCAGATTCAAATAATGGGTGACTCTTAAAGAGTTGTAAAAGGTGTCAGACTCAAATACAGGGTGACGCTTAAAGAGGTGCCCTCCTGAGCCTTTCTATCATGTGTAGCATTTGTAGCATTCGTCATTTGAAATGATATCAAGTCTAGTCTATCAGACTGACTGTATCTTTTTTGTGTCCAATTTCTGTTTATCATAGCATCAGTTCCAAAAAATTCTTCAAGGATTTCTTCTTGCTTTCCTCTTCGTCTGGCAATCACTGTATTGCATGCGTCTGTAGATAGTAGCTGTAGCTGAATCTTTAAGGACTTTGCTACATCGTGGTCATGTAGCCCCGCGTGCTTGGGTGTGTAAAGATGATAACCTGTGGCACTGTGATTTCTGTACTAGTATGTGTATTTTTAGCCTATTTTCATTGACGAAAAAAATAGGCTTATGAGATCACCTTTTGTCCGTATGTCAGTGTGTGCGTGTGTGTGTGATGGTGTGTGTGTGTGTGTCCCTAATAAAATCTAAACGGCTGGAGCGATTTAAATGAAAATCGGGAAGGACATAGTAATATTTTGTCCGACTCCGAGCGAGCTCTTCAAATTTTAATACGTCACACCAATCCAAGACGGCGGCTTTGCGAAATATTTCACCGGCATTCTATATCTCCGAAACTGTTACTGATATCACTCTGAAATTTCGTACGGTGATACAAACTACTCAGTTAAGTTCAGCTATGTAATGATTAACAAGTAGTTAAGTGATGAACTAAAGAGCCTACTTTTCTTAAAATTTCAATGTCATGTATGTGATGCTCAGTATTAATCTGAAATATTAGATCTATTATAGTGCCAATTTTGGATAAAATCCACTGGTTAGTATAGAAGTTACAGGACATTAAAATTGAAACTATCAGAAAGCTTAGAATCATGTTGGCAGCACTGAGGTATATTAGTTGACCCAAATTAATCTAGAATGTCAGGTACTATACGTGTGAAAAGTTTAGAGCTGTTGGCTTGTATACTTTTTGATATATTGATATTAGGGTGAAAATATAGAGAGAACATTTTTTAACAGTTGGCAGCCCTGGTGTCTCATTAGAATACGCACAGTCATATCTGCTGTAGTACACATAGTACATACGAAATCTGGTTGAAATCCAATCGATAGTATAGAAATTACATGCATTCAGAAATTAAACCTATCGGCAGGCTTAGAATCAGGTAATACTGGCATATATGGTGTTCCGAAAATTAATCTGGAATGCTATTGTCTATATGTGTGCAACTTTTGGAATAGTTTTGCATGCATAACTACTGAGATATCCAACATAGAGCTCAAATTACAATTGCGATTTTTCAGCAGTTGGTAGCACTGACGTCAATTTCAAATAAGACTGTGAGATATTCAGGTATAGATATTTACTGTTACCAAATTTGGTTTCGGTAGCTGCTGCCGTTTAGGAGTTGATAGGGGGGTGGGGGTGGACACACACACACAGCCAGCCAGACCGACAGACAGACACACACACATTTTCCCGGTTCGATCTCATAAGACTAATTTTTCCTCATTTATGCAAAATGAGAAAAGTAGGCTAAAAATATGGTAAGCACAAAACCAACATGGCGGCTAAGCAAAGTTAAAATATTTAAATGGCATTTTCTCGAGATTTAATCAAGTGAGCGCAGATTTAATCTACAGGCATTCAGTTCAAAACAACAAGATGGCGGCTGTGCGAAATTTTAAAATTATTTTCTAATTTTTTGTTTCCTAATCATGCGATTGAAGTGAACGTTTGAATAATGAACATATGTAATTTTATTCATCTAATGGTACATAACTCTTCTTCTTCTTCTTCATCATCTTATTCTACTTCAAGTGGTGTCGATGTTTCTGGTAAGTCTTTTCCATTTTATTCTGTCCCACACATCGTCGTCCCCTAACTGCTTCTCCATTAGGTCGCATGGATATTGTCAGTCCATCTTCTTCGAGGTCTGCCTCTACTCCTCGTGCCATCCACAACCAGAGACATCGCTCTCCTTCCTACATAGTTGTTATCTCGACGCATAACATGCCCATACCACAGCAGTCTTCTCTCCTGGATTTTCTTGGAGACTTCTGTTACTTTTACTGTGCCCCTGATTTTCTCATTTGCGATGTGATCAATCCTAGTGACGCCACTCATCCAGCGCAGCATCTTCATCTCAGTCACATCCAGCTTATGACATTGTGACTTAGTTATTGCCCATGTCTCCGCACCGTACAACATGGCTGGCCTCACAGCTGTCTTGTAGGCCTTTCCTTTCGCCCTTATATTGAGCCTTTTGTCACACAGAATACCAGAAAAAAGGTTTCCAGTTCATCCAGGCTGAACATAACTCTATGGCCTACATATACAACAATCCAACATGGCGATCATGCGAAATATTTCGACGTTTATCAATATCTCCGTTTATATTGCAGCAATCAACCTGATTTTTTTAAAAGTTGATCGAGGCTATTCACCTATGGGTTTCTCAATAACCTGATGAGCACAAGTCCAACATGGCGGCGATGCGAAATTTCAATTTTTTAATAGATGTTTCTCGGAAAATCCCTGTATTGGGCAGGAGAGTTTTAATGTAAAATACCAGTGGGATATATGAAAATAGGCTATTCAGTTCTTGTTTCAAATGGAGTACGAAGCGGCCATGACGTTAAGTTAGGTACAATCTCGGCATTTGCCTGGAGTGGAAGTGGGAAACCACAGAAAGTCACTTCCATAATGGCTGAGGTAGGAATCGAACCCGCCTCTTCCCAGTTTTGTCTCACGAGGCAGAGTGTACCCCGTCCGAGCTCTCAGACCAGAATTACATTTTTTTTTTCAGTAGAGAATAGTTTATTGTGAATATAACAATTTTACATGTAGAAATCAACATACATACATACATACATACATACATACATACATACATACATACATACATACATACATACATACATACATAAAAGCCGTCCAAACGCTGCAGTAAGGGTTCCATGTTTGGCCGTTTTCCATCTCTCCCTGCGGAGGTGGTCCAAGACCCCCACCAGGATGTGGTCCCGAGACCTGTGGCGGGAGAGGTTATAATGAATCGCTCCCGCAGTGAACCAGAGGATTGCGTTACGCTTTTCTCCATTGGAATGTTGTACTGAAAAACGTTGCATCTTCGGCCACGTCCAGCGTCGGTCTGCATATTCTCGATACTGCATGGAGGGTCCACGTACAGACGACTGTCGCACTCCCACACTTAGTGACCCGATGGTCTAATGTGTCAGTGCGACCACAGGCGTCACACAGGTCTACATCCCTCTGCCCATGCCGTGACAGTTTTTCTCTGGTCGGCACAATTTCATTGAAGTACTCATACAGTGTCGAGCGCCATTCCAGTGGAATCCAGGTATAGCCAACCAGGCTCGCGTAGGATATTTCATCTGTATATAGGGGGCGAAGAGTCTTTCGTTGGTCAGAGACGGAAATCAAACCCGTACCATGTGTTGTAGCTGTGCACCATGGCCGTGAGGGCAGCGTCAGCAGGTCCGGAGATTTTGCAGGTTCGAATCCCGGCGCTGACAGGGGCTATTCTGAGTGTGATCTATCCCCAGGGTTTCCACACTCCCTGCAGGCAAATGCTGGGATAGTACCTTACTTGAAGTCCCGTGGCGAGAAAGGAGAAGATCATTCAGTGCTGGTTTGGACTAAACGGCAGATGGTCCAAAACTTCACACTTGAATTCTTTGTAAAAGTTTATCGTAACGCTGGAACAGTGCGGTCGTGATTGATTTTCACCCTTTTTCGAGAATTGAAACACTCCAGGAGGCTGTCAAGACGTACCCACCTCAGTGGCGGCAGAATATTTTGCCGAGGGCATTGGAAAGCTGGTGTAACGGTACGACAAATGTTTCAATCGTTTTGGCGATTATGTTAAGACATAAGAATAAAACAAGCTAACATTTAGTAGTAAAATCAGTTTGCACATTTTGTAAAAATGAGGAAAAAGTAGACTTATGAGATCGATCCGGGCAAATGTGTGTCTGTCTGTCCTTCTGTCTGTCTGTGTGTGTGTGTCCCCCCTAACAAATCCTAAATGGCTGCAGCTATCAAAACCAAATTTGGTATGAGTAAAGACCTAGTCTGAATATCTCACGGCCATATTTGAAAATGACGCCAGTGCTAACTACTGCTGAAAAGTCACAATTGAAAATTGAGGTCTATGTTGGATATCTCGGAAGATATGCATGGGAATTGTTCCAAGATTGACACACATATAGATAATGTTACGTGCCACCCCCTAGTGGCAATTCCGTTAACTGGATTGCGGTGGGTAGAAAGCACAACACCAATTACTGCTTTAAAGAGAAATTAGCTTTATTGCTTGCAGGTCAGAAATATACACCGTACAATAAGCAGATAGAAACAATTAGCTGTCTTACAGAAGCTCCCTCCTGTTTGGGGCTCGAACTCACCCTTTCACTTCGCAATGAGCCACAGAAGTTAATCCCTCCTAATGAGTCCGGTCCCGTACGCTGGCTGGAAATAGCTGCACTAAGTCTGTCACTCACTGTTTTGCAACTCACCACAATGACCTCTGTCGCACTAGGTAAGCACACACTCTTCAATACCCAGCCTCTCCGTATGATTCACACTCCTTCACTGGCAAGAGAATCAGCTTCACTAGGGGTTTCGCAAGTTACGTCACCACACTTCTGTCGCTCAGGATAAACGCTCGCACTAGCTCGAAAAACACACAAACACTGGTTGAGAGGTCGCTCTTATATAGCAGGCCGGTGACTCAATAAATGCTTCTAGACCCATCCAGGGTTCACGGCTTCTCGAGGCTTCCTTCACTGGCTGAGTCACGAATATTCTGGACCATCCCTTTGTCCTAGTAGTCCTGTTGCATAAGGCGCACGCAATACACTGAGGCAGAGCAGCCCAGCCCTGGGGCAGTTGTGACTCATGCGGCGAGCGATGAAACGAACTCACAGCCGTAACACCACCCCCTTCCTAAAAGGCTGATCGTCCCGATTAATCATTGGTCCGTCTGTGTCCCTCCGTAGGCTGCCAGGCGAACTCGATGTACGATCTTCATCTTCGCCCTCGGGCTCCGCTGGATCCTGTAGACGACATCGTTGATCCGTTTCACGACTCGGTACGGGCCCTCCCAGGACTTCTGCAGTTTGGGTGACAGGCCTTTCTTCCGTAATGGGTTGAAGAGCCAGACCAGGTCGTCCTCGTGGAATCCGCCGGCATCCGTCTGTTGGTCGTATCGGGTCTTCATTCGGTCGGTCTCGATCCGCAGTTTCCTCCTCGCGAACGCGTGCACGTCCTCCAGTTGGTCGACCAGTTTTTGACAATACTGGCTTACCGGACCGGATCATTCCCAGGCCGAAGGCAAGATCGACAGGTAGACGGAGCTCCCTCCCAAACATGGCCCGGGCTGGTGTGCACACGGTGGCTTCATGCACGGCTGCGCGGTAGGCCAGGAGAAATAGTGGAAGATGTTTGTCCCAATCCCTCTGGTGCTCGCTGACGACTATTCGGAGATGGTTCTCGATGGTGCGATTGAATCGCTCTTCCATCCCGTCGGACTGAGGGTGTAGCGGCGTTGTCCTTGTCTTCCGGATTCCCAGCAGCTGGCAAAGGTTCTGGAACACCTGTGACTCGAAGTTCCTCCCTTGGTCGGAGTGCAGCTCCAGGGGTACTCCGTACCGGCTGACGAATTCCTTCACCGGGGTCTCTGCGATCGTCGCGGCTTCTTGGTTAGGGAGCGCATACGCCTCCGGCCATTTGGTAAAGTAGTCGCTGACGACCAATATGTAGCGGTTCCCTGCCTCGCTTAACGGGAATGGCCCAGCAACATCGATGGCCACTCTCTCCATGGGGCCGCCCACGTTGTAGGTCTTCAGTGGACCCCGTCGTCTTCGTCCTGGGCCCTTGCTGGCTGCGCAATCGTGGCACCTCGCGCAGTGGTTCTCCACGTCAGTTCGGCATCCGATTCAGTAGAACCGCTCTTTCAGCTTCTCCAGGGTCTTCTTTATCCCTAGGTGTCCACCAGATGATCCTCCATGGACTTCCTTCAGGACTTCCTCCGTCATAGCCTTTGGAACGACGACTTGCTCCCGAGATGTCTTCCCGTCAGTGCTCTCCCAGGTACGGCAGATGAGGCCATCCCTTACAACCAGCGAGTCCCACTGCGCCCAGTAGGACTTAAACTTTGGGCTGCAGTCACTCACAATGTTCCACCCGGGTCTGGGGACACAGGCCCTCTTCCATTCGGCTATCAGTCCCAGGTCATCATCTTCCGCTTGAACCCGCGTGAAAGATTCGCGGCTCCAGCTCACTTGAAGTTCCACGGTAGTCCATCGGCACTGTATCCCGGTGTTCTCCTCCCTACTGGTACAGAAGGTGCTGTCTTCGGGCACGGTCTTCGTGACAGGGCGTCGGCGTTAGAATGCAGTTGGCCTTTCCTGTGCTGGATCTCAAAGTTGTACTGTTGAAGCCTCTCTAACCACCGCGCGAGTTGACCCTCGGGCTGCATGAAGTTCAGGGGCCACCGCAGGGATGCATGGTCGGTCCTTATGAGAAATTCTTGTCCGTACAGGTACTTGTGGAAGTGTTCAATGGTCTTCACGATGGCGAGCAGGTCCTTCCTGGTGACGCAGTAGTTCCTCTCTGACTTTGACAAGGCTTTGCTGAAGTAGGCCACTACTCTCTCCTCGCCGTCCACTATTTGCAACAGGATTCCCTCTATGCCAAAGTCGCTGGCATCGGTATCGACGATGAACCTTGTTCCAGGTCTGGGGTAGGCCAGAATAGGCGCGGTGCACAGAGCCTGCTTGAGTTGTTCGAAAGCACTGCGGCATTCTGCTGTCCACGTGAAGAGTTGGTCCTTCTCAGTCAGTCGATGTAGTGGTTTGGCGATGTCGGCGAATCCTCTCACGATGCGACGGTAATAATTTGCAGAGTCCCAGGAAGCTTCGTAATTGAGACTTGTCCTTCGGAACTGGCCATTCCCTCACAGCTGCGGTCTTCTCTGGGTCGGTGCGCACCCCTTCCTCGGAGACGATATGCCCAAGGTACTGGACCTGCTTCTGGAAGAGCTGACACTTCTTGGGGCTCAACTTCAGCTGGGCAGCCCGTAGCTTCAACAAGATCTCCTTCAGGTTGCTGTAGTGCTCCTCGAAGCTTCTCCCCAGAACGATGACGTCGTCTAGGTAGACCAGCCAGGTCTTCCAGTGTAGTCCCCTCAGAATGGACTCCATTAGCCTTTCGAAGGTCGCAGGGGCGTTGCACAGACCGAATGGCATGACGGTGAACTGCCAGAGCCCGCTGCCCACAGAGAACGCCGTTTTCTCGCGGTCCTTAGGGTGGGCCTCCACCTGCCAGTAGCCACTCTTCAAATCCAAGGTGGAGAACCATCTTGACCCTGATATGGTGTCCAGGGTGTCGTCGGTCTGGGGTAGAGGGTAGCTGTCCTTTTTCGTGACGTCATTCACCCGCCTGTAATCCACGCAGAACCTGGTGGAGAGGTCCTTCTTCTTCACTAGCACGACCGGAGAACTCCAAGGACTATGTGATGGCTCGATCACTCCTTGCTCCTTCATCTCTTCTAACATCCGGTCGACTTTAGCTTGCTTGGCGAGTGGGACACTTCGGAATGGGGCCCTAATCGGTGCGCTGTCCCAACGTCGATTCTGTGCTGGACCAAACTTGTCCTACCGAAGTCATTGCTACCCACGGAGAAGACATCCCGGAATTCGCGTAGCAGGTCCTGAAGTTGGCGTGATTGCTTCTCGTCTAAATGGTTCTGGGATCCTTGGTACAGCTTCTGTAGTTCTTCTGGCAGGACGCGTCTTCTTCGGTCGTCCGTCTGCAGGTGTCCGTCCGTCGTCTCTGTGATGCGGGCAATCCAGGTAACGGGCTTGCAGACTCCTAGGTTGGTGTCCCGGTGAACCGTAATATCGTAGTCGTTCAGGTTGGACAGGCGGACGTACGGCCGAGGCGTCGTGTTGATGAGGGTCTTGGCAACTAGCAAACCTTTTGTCTGGATGTCCTCATATTTTGGCTCGATGACAGCCGCCACTCCCTCAGCAGTTCCGTCGACAATTACGGCGGCGCTGACCTCCGTCCTGGCGGGAACGATGACGTCCTCTCTCAGCCTTACTCGTCGTGCGGTGACGGCCTCGTGTGCTGGTTGCAAAGCAAGTTCCTCACCTCCGAAGTGCAGAGTGTTGGTACTCAGGTCCAAGATGATGTTGTTCTGGGCCAGGAAGTCCAGTCCGATGATCACTTCGTTTGATACGTCAGCCACAAGCACTGGATGCTTCACCACCCGTCGACCAATGACGAGCTCCAGTGATGCTTCGCCATGTACCGGTGCGGTCTCTCCGGTCGCGGTTATTAGCTGGAGGTTCCTTTGTGTGGGTTGCACTCTTCACTTCGGGATCACGGTGGGATTGACGATGGTCCTCGATGCTCCCGTGTCGATCAACATGGGCCAGCTCACTCCGTTGATGACTCCGTCGACCATCAGGCTGCTATTGTCCCTCCGTAACTTCGTCACACGCACTTGGACTGCCGGAGCTTGACGACTGTCACAAGCCAACCTTTGCCCCCCAAGGCTGGCTAATACTCGTTTCTCTGGGCTGCACGGTTTTCAGACGACTGATTTCCCGTCGGATACCCTCGGCGGAGGCGATCACCGCAGTCTTTGCTCAGGTGGCCTTTCTTACCGCAGGCCCAGCAGGTCGGTAGTCCTCTTCCGGGCTGCCTCTCTGGTTGTCTTCCGGCTGTGTCGTTGCTGGTGGTGCCGCGACTATCGAAGAAACGGCTTAGCGCCTCCATCAATTCGTCGGCCAGGGGCTTGTCTCGTTGATTTTTGCTGGTTCGTCGACGTCCACTTGACGCACCCGCGCGTGCATTCTAGATGCCTGTTTTGCCGTCTCGAATTCAAGTGCGTGGCTCAGCGCATCTGCCAGGGTCTTATTGCGCGCGAGTCGCAGCGCCTGTTGAGTGTCCGAGTCTCGTAGCCCGTCGGTGAAGGTCTGCGTCGCAATCTGTTCCAGAAAGACGGCCGGCGCTGTTGGATAGGCGAGCCTTACGAGGCGTGCGATGTCCATCTCGAACTCCTGCAGGGTTTCCGCGTTCTTCTGTACCCAGGTCCGGAGCTGCATCTGGTAGGCCTGCTGAAGATGGCTATCTCCATATCGGGACTCCATATGGGCGATCAGTGAAGCGTAGTCCTGGGATCCAGTCGGGATGGCCCGAAGGACGTTAAGGGCGTCACCTCTCAGCGCTACAATGACAGCTGTAGCCTTTTCTGTGTTGTTCCAGTTATTTATGGAACAGGCCGCCTCGAACTGACGTAAGTACGTGCTCCACGGGACCCTTCCGTCGAAGGTTGGGGGCGTCACTCTGCTATGTCCCGTTCCTGATATTCCCGGTGTAACAGTGGGCGGGCGTTGGCGCAGCTCGGCAACTTCCTCTTGTAGAGCGTTGAATATCGCTTCCATCCCCGTCGGCGGGCGTTGGCTCAGCTCAGCAATTTCCTTTTGTAAAGCGTTGAATTTCTCTTCCACCCCCGTCAGTGGGCGTTGGCGCAGCTCGGCAACTTCCTTTTGTAAGGCGTTAAATTTCTCCTCCACCCCCATCAGCGGGCGTTGTCGCAGCTCGACAACTTCCACTTGTAAGGCGTCGAACTTCTTTTCCACTGCCGTGACTTCCTCACGCAGACCCAGTTCTAATTTCTTCAGGTCCTGTGTCAACTTATTCTGACCGTCTTCCATCTTCTTCTGGCCGTCCTCTTCAGGTCCTCCGCTAGCTTATTTTGACCGTCTTCCAGCTTCTTCTGGCCGTCTTCTAGTTTGGCAGTTAGGTCCTCGGCTAACTTATTTTGACCGTCTTCCATCTTCTTCTGGCCGTCTTCTAATTTGGCAGTTAGGTCCTTGGTTAAATTCTTCTGGCCGTCTTCAAATTTGGTTTCCATGCCTCTTAACTTTTCTAGCAATGCTGCCAATTGCGCTTCCATTTTGGTTGTTTGTTTTGTAAAGGGCATGCACTCACAGCAAAATTAAAAAAAATGACCTGCTCGGGTTTTGAAACCAGGACCGTCAGGTGTTGTGCTTGTACTTGAGTTCGTAATCCGGCTTCTGACACCAGTTGTTACGTGCCACCTCCTAGTGGCAATTCCGTTAACTGGATTGCGGTGGGTAGAAAGCACAACAGCAATTACTGCTTTAAAGAGAAATTAGCTTTATTGCTTGCAGGTCAGAAATATACACCGTACAATAAGCAGATAGAGACAATTAGCTGTCTTACAGAAGCTCCCTCCTGTTTGGGGCTCGAACTCACCCTTTCACTTCGCAATGAGCCACAGAAGTTAATCCCTCCTAATGAGTCCGGTCCCGTACGCTGGCTGGAAATAGCTGCACTAAGTCTGTCACTCACTGTTTTGCAACTCACCACAATGACCTCTGTCGCACTAGGTAAGCACACACTCTTCAATACCCAGCCTCTCCGTATGATTCACACTCCTTCACTGGCAAGAGAATCAGCTTCACTAGGGGTTTCGCAAGTTACGTCACCACACTTCTGTCGCTCAGGATAAACGCTCGCACTAGCTCGAAAAACACACAAACACTGGTTGAGAGGTCGCTCTTATATAGCAGGCCGGTGACTCAATAAATACTTCTAGACCCATCCAGGGTTCACGGCTTCTCGAGGCTTCCTTCACTGGCTGAGTCACGAATATTCTGGACCATCCCTTTGTCCTAGTAGTCCTGTTGCATAAGGTGCACGCAATACACTGAGGCAGAGCAGCCCAGCCCTGGGGCAGTTGTGACTCATGCGGCGAGCGATGAAACGAACTCACAGCCGTAACAATAATATTACATCAGGCTAATTTAAAGGAGCCCAAACAATCCCGCAAGTTAAGAGTTTAGAGATTCTGGTACACTTTTCTCAGGAACTACTGAAGTTACAGGCCTGATCTTCTGTAATATGTTGGTAACCATGTAGTTTTATAGAATGAACCAAAATATATTTAAAATATTCTTTATCTTTTCAATTTATAAATTAAAAAAATCATATATTTTAATAGGCAAACATATTTTTTGAGTTTGTTAATTTTTAAACGGCTCAAAATAATTATTCTAGAAAATACAATCCGTTCATTTTGTCAAAACACATTTTCTTTACATTCCAATAAAAATTAAGTATCCTTGACTAGATAGTTTCAAGAAAAGTGTGCCAAACTTAAGGAAATATAATACTAGAATTGTTTTAGAAAAGTAGGCTCTTAATTCCTCACGGAAGTACTTGTATTTATACAGTCCATCGGAACTTGAAAGCAAAAAGAACATTCCTCGTAAATGAATAAATGGGGGTTAAAACCATTTTCGGCGGTGCCTTAGTAATCAGTCAGTCAACAGTCAACACGATTGTGATGGGTTGTTCCCTAATCCCGAAGAAAAAAGTAATGTATGTATTTATTAATCTCACGTGAAGAAAATTGGGGAGGAAGTCCGTTTGTTGATGTGATCGTCATTGCTAGGTTATGCTACATTAATGAAAATAGTTATTTTTTCTGGTGCTTAATGACTTAACCTTACATATTCTGACGTTATAATAATAATAATAATAATAATAATAATAATAATAATAATAATAATTAGACGATAGGCAGGTATGACTATGTGGTCGTATTCATTGATTTTAAGAAAGCGTATGACTCAATTGACCGCGAGTCGCTACTGAATATTCTGGAAGAGTTTGGAGTGGATGAAACGTCTCGAAATCAGATTAAACAGACTTTGACCGACACAGTGTCAAAAGTAAAATTCATTGGCGAGATCTCAGATCCCTTTGGAATCAAAACTGGTGTCAGACAAGGTGATGAATTATCTCCAATCCTTTTCAACTGTGTCGTGGAGAAGGTCATTCGTGAATGGAGGAAGACACTGCGTCGGGAAGAAAGGAATGAAGAACGATTCAGGCAAGGGCCCAAACTGAAAGGGGTGCACGTTGATTGTTTGGCTTTTGCAGATGCCCTAGCTATTTTTGCCAACAATATTAAATTAGCCATTGTAGAGATTAATCGGTTGTCAGAGATGGCTGAGAAAGTAGGTTTACAGATTTCCTTTGAGAAGACAAAGTACATGACAAACATCAGTGATGCACCAGAATGGATGAAAACAAACTAAGGGAAGATTAGTCGTGTAAAGAAATTTAAATACCTGCGTGAGGTAATCCAACAAAATGGCCTAGAACAGGAAGCAATTAATCTAAGAGTCTGGAAATTAGACCGAGCCTATCACCTGACGAAAAATCTCTATAATAAGTCGCTGAGCATTGGAGCCAAATTAAGACACTATAGCACGGTTGTCAAACCTGAAGCATTGTATGCTTCGGAGACTTAAACTAACTGGTCGACCAGTCCCCGTCTGGGGACTGGTCGACCAGTTAGTTAGTCGAAAGAGAACGCAGGGTTTTGAGAAACAATTTAGGCAACAGCTGGGTTAACGGACACTTACGTTTGAAGTCAAACCAAGAGTTATATAGAAGGATAGAACCAGTCACGTCAACAATAAAAAGGAAAAGGTTGTTGTTCTATGGACACATTTTCAGAATGTCCAACGATCGTCTAACTAAGAAAATTTGGAATTTCGTGAAACCGAAAAGGAAAAAATTGGCATGGTTCGATGAATGTAACAAAGACCTTATAGAAATTGGTATTCCAGACTGCAACATTATGAACAGGTGTTAATTCAGACACCTAATCAAAAATTACCAGGGATTTAAGGTAGGGACAGAACCCAAAAGATGGAGGGGACCTTCAGAAGATCGGAAGAAGGCGCTGAGCGATGGGCTCAAGAGATACTGGCGGGACATCAAAGATGGCAGACGATCTAGAACGAAATATTGATTTTGATTGTTACTTCGTAGTCCATAGTGGCTCAATTCGAATGTAAATAATAATAATAATAATAATAATAATAATAATAATAATAATAATAATAATAATAATAATAATAACAATAATAATAATAATAATAATAATAATAATAATAATAATAATAATAATAATAATAATAATAATAATATCGTATGGGCTTGGGTGCCGGGTGCAAGCTTTGTCATTTGACGCCCAGAGGGCAGCTTGTATGTCGAATTTCGTTGTTCCTTGAAGCACTATGAAAGTCAAGGAGGTTAGATATCTAAGCTCCTTGAATACTATAGCGCTTTCTAGTAGAGAAATGAGGAACCTTGTGTTGGCGGGAACTCCCGAGATTAATTTTGCCATTATGAACACGGCCTACTGAATTCAAATGGATTCTTTGACATGCCAACATCGTATGACATGCATGTCGAGATTTTTGCCGCCTTAAAAAAAAAACTTACCACGGCCAGGAGCGAACCTGCAATCTTGCGGTTAGTAGACCGATACGTTAACCACTCACCCACCGTGGCAAGGTTCTGACGTTAATTTTTGATTTTGGAGGGCACAGACTGTCTATGCGTGTCATTGTAGGTTTGGTAGTTGGTAGGTTCCTTAGTTTAGGGGCTGCGACAACGGGGTAATGTAGCCCCGTGTTTTTTCAACATCCGAGGCAATCTGTTTAACATATTCTAACCTTGGTCTACCCCTACAGTTTTTGTCCTCGAGCCTTCCTTCCATAACTAAGCTTGCTATTCCTGGGTGTCTTAGTTCATATCCTACCAACCTATCCCTCTTCTCTAACTTGTATAATACCTCTTCATTTGTTACTGATCTTAATCATTCTCCTGTAACACCACATTTCAAACGCTTCAATTCTCACCTTTTCTGCTAAACTAATAGTCCAAGTGCCATTTCCATAGAGCGCCACGCTCCTGACAAAGGCTTTTAGAAATGACTTTCTAATACCTAAATCTATGTTCGATGTCAAGAGATTCGTTTCCTGTGGTAATGCTTTCCTTGCCTGAGCTAAGCAGTGGAAGTATCCGACTTCCTTAGCTTCGGTGGCGCTAATCTTCTATGCCCAAGATCGCGGGTTCAAACCCGGCCGAAATCATCGGATTTTTTAAGACCGTTAAAATCCTTCAGTATGCGTTCCTTCGGAGGGGAAGTGAAGCCGGCGGTCCCATGTCATAGATTTATGGCATGTATAAGTAAAAGAACTTTCCACTAATTAAACTCGTGTGAAGCTAAATTGTAGGTTAAATTTCGTTGAAACGCTCTAACAACGTTACAACGTTCACCACTAGGTGTCAGTGACATCTTGTAGCCAAATTTGGAACTACTTGAAATTGAACGGAACTTTTAATTCACCCTATGGGTGTCCGCTGGAAGCAGCCTCTGGCGAGCCGAACATGTCCTCGGACATCCCCAAGATCTAAAAGCCATACGCTAAATAAATAAATAAATAAATAAATAAATAAATAAATAAATAAATAAATAAATAAAAGCTATAGGGGGACAAATGAGAAGGTTACATTGTTATAAACTTCCCCTCCTTGACCAAGGAAATGACAAAACTCCGGACTCGGATGATGAGAGAGCAAAGCTTCAAGCATTAAAACTTTGTTCATTTCGCAAGTGACGCTAAATGGAATACTTCATTCCACAGACGAGCTAAATGAAGAGATCTATCGAGTTAATTAAAAACGAATTCGCTGCATTGAGTCTCCTCTATTTTCTGGTAAACAACAGGGAACTCAGCGCCACAGCGAGTTAAATAAGTGTTCTTTTATAACCTGAGCGAGCGTAAGCTATTCAAACTCCCGATTGGGGGCGTCGTTTTAGGGCCTTGGACATTATGGTCATCAGTTCGAATGAGTCGTCAAATCCATCGTTTTATTTGACTACATAAACAAGTAGTTTCGTGAAGAACTATACAGCCTATTTTCATATATCCTACTTATGTTAATTGCCTCTATCAACATACACAATTTCGTTTGATTGTGTAACAGATTCGTAGATATTGAGAACTGTCTAAATATTTCGGATGGTCGCCATGTTGGATTTTTATGAATGTAGGTGTTAGAGTTATGTACTATTACATGAAGATTATTGTGTAGGTGGAGTATTCAAATTTCAAACGCATTATTAGGACACAAGAAATAAAAATAAAAGATTTTAAAATTTTGCACAGCTGCCATCTTGTGGTTATGAAACCAATTGATATAAATTAGATCCCAGTGGATTGAGATTTGTGTAAGTTTTTACCGTACCAAGTTTCACTGCGCTCGGATGGTTAAATCGTGAGAAACGTCCATTTAAATATTTATACTTCGCATCACCGCCATGTTGAATTTGTGCTCACCAGGTTATTGAAAGTCCCCTAGGGGAACTTATGTTCATAGCCTCTATCAACATAAAAAAATCGCACTTTCATTGCTGTCATAGATTAATAGAAATTGAGAACCGTCTAAATATTCCCATCTGGGAATCAAATATACAAAGCTTGCACCCGGCACCCGATGCCTTACGATATTACATTATTATCACATTTCTCTCTAAGATTGGGTACAGAGGATCGACGAAATAATGAGAATGGACTGTAAGGCACCCTCAAGCGAGTGGTAGAGTGGCACAAGCTAAAATCGTGAACATGAAGTAATAGATCCTTCATTGGAAACAGGGCTTAGGCCTACCTGTTCCTCTTACGCATGCTCTCAGCGTGCGGAGACTTGATGTACTGTTCTACGATCTGCTTCCACCGGCGCCTGCACAGCCAACCTCTGAAGAAGCTCTGGACTTTCTTGATCTTCCTGAGCTCCAGTGTCTCTTGCTCGCTCTGGGTCAGGGGCGGCTGTGAGCTGGTGGGGACACTGATACCCAGGGAGTCGCGTCGTCCGGTGTAGGCTGGCACTGGTCTCCATTCCTTCTTGAGGGCACACAGCTGTAACAAGAGAATGACAGTTGGTACTACTGTAATAAGGCACTGGCCTCCATTCCTTCTTGAGGGCACACAGCTGGAACAAGAGACTGACAGTTGGTACTACTGTAATAAGGCACTGGCCTCCATTCCTTCTTGAGGGCACACAGCTGTAACAAGAGACTGACAGTTGGTACTACTGTAATAAGGCACTGGTCTCCATTCCTTCTTGAGGGCACACAGCTGGAACAAGAGACTGGCAGTTGGTACTACTGTAGGCAGGCACTGGCCTCCATTCCTTCTTGAGGGCACACAGCTGGAACAAGAGACTGACAGTTGGTACTACTGTAGGCAGGCACTGGCCTCCATTCCTTCTTGACGGCACAAAGCTGGAACAAGAGACTGACAGTTGGTACTACTGTAATAAGGCACTGGTCTCCATTCCTTCTTGAGGGCACACAGCTGGAACAAGAGACTGGCAGTTGGTACTACTGTAGGCAGGCACTGGCCTCCATTCCTTCTTGAGGGCACACAGCTGGAACAAGAGACTGGCAGTTGGTACTACTGTAGGCAGGCACTGGCCTCCATTCCTTCTTGAGGGCACACAGCTGGAACAAGAGACTGACAGTTGGTACTACTGTAGGCAGGCACTGGCCTCCATTCCTTCTTGACGGCACAAAGCTGGAACAAGAGACTGACAGTTGGTACTACTGTAGGCAGGCACTGGTCTCCATTCCTTCTTGACGGCACAAAGCTGGAACAAGAGACTGACAGTTGGTACTACTGTAGGCAGGCACTGGTCTCCATTCCTTCTTGACGGCACAAAGCTGGAACAAGAGACTGACAGTTGGTACTACTGTAATAAGGCACTGGCCTCCATTCCTTCTTGAGGGCACACAGCTGGAACAAGAGACTGACATTTGGTACTACTGTAATAAGGCACTGGCCTCCATTCCTTCTTGAGGGCACACAGCTGGAACAAGAGACTGACATTTGGTACTACTGTAATAAGGCACTGGCCTCCATTCCTTCTTGACGGCACAAAGCTGGAACAAGAGACTGACAGTTGGTACTACTGTAGGCAGGCACTGGCCTCCATTCCTTCTTGACGGCACAAAGCTGGAACAAGAGACTGACAGTTGGTACTACTGTAGGCAGGCACTGGTCTCCATTCCTTCTTGACGGCACAAAGCTGGAACAAGAGACTGACAGTTGGTACTACTGTAGGCAGGCACTGGTCTCCATTCCTTCTTGAGGGCACACAGCTGGAACAAGAGACTGACAGTTGGTACTACTGTAGGCAGGCACTGGTCTCCATTCCTTCTTGACGGCACAAAGCTGGAACAAGAGACTGACAGTTGGTACTACTGTAATAAGGCACTGGTCTCCATTCCTTCTTGAGGGCACACAGCTGGAACAAGAGACTGACATTTGGTACTACTGTAATAAGGCACTCCTCCATTCCTTCTTGAGGGCACAAAGCTGGAACAAGAGACTGACATTTGGTACTACTGTAATAAGGCACTCCTCCATTCCTTCTTGAGGGTACACAGCTGTAACAAGAGACGGCCAGTTGGTACTACTGTAAAAATACACTGGCCTCCCAATCGTAATGGCGTCAGTTGGCAGCGCAAGAAGCGGTGCGAGGCAAAATGCGAAAGTATTAGGAGTTGACTGTGTCGGAATAGTAAATTAAGCTACCCATAAACCACTAAACAGCAAATGAAATTCCTATGCCAGAACGTTTTAACGCTATAATTCCTACATTTCTACGACGTCATTGCTGCCAACTGTTGAATAAACGCAATTCGAATTTGAATCCATGATCGGATGTCTCATGAAATTGTGTATGGAAACAATTCCAAGCTTGGCACACATTTAAGGCATTCAACAAAATGTTAAATTTGAACAGCCCAGACATGGCAGTGTTGCCAACATAATTCTTGATAGCTTAAATGTTTAACTGCATGTAATTTCCATACTACGAGGGAAGTTCCGAAAGTAAGTTTCGTCATATTATTGCACGATCAGATGGTACACCTGGTGACACAAAAAAAGTGAAAGTCAGTCTCAAAGACTAGACTTTGTATCATTTTAAATGCTGCAAATGCTGAAAAATGCTAGAAAGGCTGGAGGCTACTCGCTTCGCTCGAAGCCAAAGACTCTTGACATGTTAGAAAATTATCTGCATAATACTTATCTTGCTTATCTTGTATCAAATTACTCGCGAACGGCGAGTGCAAGCCAAGGGCAAAGCAAGGTCAAGCGCGCGGTATATGCCACGCTCACTAGAGCGCGCGGGGACGTGCCCCTTCCATCCAGTCTAAAAACACTTATAGTGGGCGATGTATTGAAGATAGAGATATGCTCTCCCGGACTTTTTTGAAGAACTTTTCATGCTGACCAATTCTTACGCTCATAGTTTATTTATATTTTTAACGGTTTGCCCAGCGTAAGCTTAAGAAGCGCACAGACGCCGAGTTTGTTTTCGTCTTTTTCACTGAAATCGTTACTGCTTGGCTTCCTTTGATCATACATAAATTATTTTCTACAGAATCTTTCCTCGAGATATCCTTTACAGAATGGTGAAAACCGCATCAAAATCCATCCAGTGGTTCTCGAGATTACCCGTGACATCCAAGAATCGGGGATTTTTGTCTTATACTAACGAAGTAGAGATTGTCGGGGTACACATGCACCAAGCGGTAATACGACGTCACACACCTCAGTGCATCTGGGTACATTTCATCCCGTCACCGCAACGTAACGCCAGACCCCAGCGTAACGACGAAGTCGACAAGATCATTTAAAATGATAAAAAATCGCCATAAGAATCCACTCCCGTGGCTGGTTCAATGAGTGGAGGGGGAATGACGCACGCGCAGAGCGCTGACGAAGTGAGAGGAGCAGCAGACCGGCGTGTCCTTTAACATTTGGTCGGTCGCTGGTGTTGCATGTTCAGTGAAGGACGGCAGAGTGTGGAGGATCAAGATCGAAGTGGGAAACCCTCCACATCCACGAATGTATAGGATATGGTGTTAGCGGACAGACACACTGAGTATTGGTTGTGCCCGGACCATCACATGCTCCTTAATAATATCGTATGGCCTCGGTTGCCGGGTGCAGGCTTTGTTCTTTGATGCCCAGAGGGCAGCTTGCATGTCAAATTATATCCTTCCATGGAGCGCTATGAGAGTCGAGGAGGTTAGATATCTAAGCTACTTGAACTAGTGCGTTTTCTAGTAGAGAAAGTAGGAACTCTGTGTTGGCGGAAAATTCCGAGATTAATTTTGCCATTATGAACACGGTCTACTGAATTCAAATGGGTTCTTTAACATACCAACAACGAATGACATGCGTGTCGTGATTTTTGTCGCCTTTCAAAAATCACTTACCATGGCCAGGAGGAACCTGCAAGCTTGGGGTTGGTAGTCCGACACGATAACCACTCACCCACCGTGGCAAGCAAATACTCGATAATGTGTTGGGTACCGAGAAACCTGACCCCAGAGCAGATTGTGCGAAAATTCCTTGCATCCGAGTTTTACCAGAGTGGTATATTCAAACTGATTGCACGCTACCACAAGTGTATCAATGTCGGTGGTGACTATGTCGAAAAATAGTACAAGGTGTATGTAGAGCGTCGTTTATCCGGACTAATTGGGACCGAAAGTGCTCCGGATAACGATTTTTCCGGATAATCAAACATGCGTTTATTTCATAGGAAAAAACATGCACAGCACATTATGGTAATAACCACCAAGCTTCTCATTTAACTGCAACGTTTTCTCACATACAAAGGTTCAGAAATGGGATCTCCCTTACTTCTTGTCTGAATAAACCATAAGTACACCGCTTCTTCCATGTTTATCCCCAGCTGATCTCATGGTTGTACTCTTTTTAGACCCTTCTTCCCTATCTAACTTCGGTGCATAATTCAGAATTTCAACTTTCCTTTCTTCAAAACATAAATTGTGGATTTTCCAACACTAAGTTTTCATTACACACTGCGCACTCTCACCTTTATCCAGTTTATTAATGATCTCCATCTTCTTCTCAATAGCAATTTCGGTTTTCTTTTTGTCCACTCGTAGAATCCATTTTCACAACCTAATACAGCACAGTACACACACTCACATACTGTAACACATTGAAACATTATAGAGTAATCAAACGGAAGGAGACAACAGAGACAACACTTGAAAACGAGAACCGACTCACTACTGTAGGCAGCGCGCGCTGCTCCGTCATTTTTTTATTTTGCTCGTCCGGATAATTGACGTTCTGGTTGTTTGACGTCCGGATAAACGACGTTCTACTATAGTTGGTAGGCAGTGGATTCAAACCAAAGGTTGTACGGATCTACGGTGTATGCCATAAGAGATACAACAGTGCATATCTTCAGAGACAGCAGGACTGCCAACTACCTGATGACGCTGTTTGCGAATTTGAGCACTCATCTCTCATGCAAGGAAACACATAGCGCTTTAATAGCCACGCTATTTCGAGCAAAAATAAATGCCATTGTCTTCAACTTAATTACGTACATAATAGTATCATTCTAAACAACCCAGTCCAATCTTAGGGGATGAATTATAATTTAAAAAAAAGTAGAGTCTTTATTTCTTCACAGAATTCCTTGTTCGAAGTATCGGACCTCTTATTAGCCTACTTTTCATATTTTGTAAAAATGAGGAAAAAGGTAGACTTATGAGATCGATCCGGGCAAATGTGTGTCTGTCTGTCCTTCTGTCTGTGTCCCCCGCCCCCTATCAACTCTCCTAAACGGCTGCATCTATCAAAACCAAATTTGGTATAAGTAAAGATCTATACCTGCATATTTCACGGCCATATCTGAAAATTACATCAATGCTACCAATTGCTGAAAAATCACAATTGAAATTTGAGCTCTATGTTTTATATCTCAGAAGTTATGCATGCGAGCTGTTCCAAAATTGGCACACACAGAGATAATAACATACAAGATTAATTTTCAGGAGCCCATATAAGACAGTGTTGCTAATGTGATTCTAAGCCTGCTGATAGGTCTAACATTTAAATGCATGGAACTTCTATGCTATCAATGGGGTTTTAACCACATTTCGTATGTGCTTTGTGTACTATAACAGATATGACTATGGGTATTCTTGAGAGACATCAGGGCTGCCAACTGTTAATAAATGCTGTCCCTATTTTTAATTCTAATACCAATATATCAGAAAGCATGCCAGCCACAGCTCTAAACTCCGCACACGTATAGTACCTGACATTCTAGATTAATTTGGAATAACTGACACATGTCAGTACTGCCAGCATGATTCTAAGCGCGCTGATTGGTCCAATTTTTAAATACTTGTAACTTCTACACTAACAAATGGATTTTATCCAAAATTGGGACAATAATAGATCGTAATGTTTCAGATTAATTCTAAGTAGCACATACATGACATTGTTGCCAACATGACTTTACGCGCGCTGATAGATCCAATGTAACATTTCATATCTGATATAGGGCCTCTTCAGTAGATTATTCATTGACATGAATCCCAAATTTTAAGAAAAGTAGGCTGTTTAGTTCGTCACGGAACTACTTGTTAGCCTACTTTTCACATTTTGTAAAAATGAGGACAAAGTAGACTTATGAGATCGATCTGGGCAAATGTCTGTGTGTCTGTCTGTGTGTCCCCCCCCCCCCTATCAACTCCTAAACGGCTGCAGCTATCGAAACCAAATTTGGTATGAGTAAAGATCTATACCTGAATATCTCAATGCCGTATTTGAAAATGATGTTAGTGCTACCAACTGCTGAAAACTCGCAATTGAAATTTGAGCTCCATGTTGAATATCTTGGAAGGTATGCATGGGAGCTACTTCAAAATTGGCACACGTATAGATAATATTAATTCAGTTCAATTTCCAGGAGGTCATTCATGTCAGTGTTGCCAAAATGATTCTAAGCTTGATGATATGTGCAATTTTTAAATGCATATAACTTCTACACTATTAATTGGAATTCAACAAATTTCGTATGTACTATGTGTACATAAACTGATATGACTGAGCTTATCCTTAAGAGCCACCAGGGCTGCCAACTGTTAATGAATGCTCTCAACTTCTTTCATCGAAATACCAATATATCAGAAAGTATGCAAGCCGATAGATTTAAACTATGCACACGTATAGTACCTGACATTATATATTAATTTGGAGTAACTAATATACGTCAGTGCTACCAACATGATTCTAAGCCTGCTGATAGGTCCAAATTTAAGTACATGTAAGTTCTATACTATCATTTGGATTTCAACCAAATGTCGTATGTGCTATGTGTACCATAACAGATATGACTACGCGTATTTTAAGAGCAACCAGGGCTGCCATCTGTTAATAAATGTTGTCTCTATTTTTGTTACCCTAATATCAATATATCGGAAAGTATGCAAGCCAATAGCTCTAAACTTTGCACACGTATAGAACCTGGCATTCTAGATTAATTTGGAGTAACTAATATACGTCAGTGCTGCCAACATGATTCTAAGCCTGCTGATAGGTCCAATTTTAAAACGCATGTAACTTCTATACTAACTAATTGATTTCATTCAAAATTGGCACAACAATAGATCGAATCATTTCAGATTATTTCTGACATTGTTGCCTACATGATATTACGTGCGCTGTTAGATCCAATATCTAACTGCATGTAACGTCCATGCTATCCATTGGACTTCAACCAAATTTTGTATTCTGTACCTTAAGAGATGGAACTAAGAATATATTAAGTCACCAGGGCTGCCAACTGTAGCGCTCTATTAGGCTACATTATATCAGTTATACTGTAGATCCATTTTGATTAATCATTGGCATGAATCTTAAATTTTAAGAAAAGTAGGCTCTTTAGTTTGTTACGGAACTTCTTGTTTTTTATGTGCTATCACCTTCCTACTGTAAGGAACCCTAAAGAAGACGCGGTGTATGTAGCCAACTACGTATGGTGCACCCTTGATAGTGCTACACCCTCAAGGGATAACAGCTCCTGAGCTGGGCCTGGTTTTGTTATTTCATTGCCTTAGGGGCGGGCCAGGTGCCGATTTGGAATTGCTCCTGCCTGGTTTCTTACTACACCTACAATCCTGTAAAAATAAAGAAAAAATTTACAGTCAGTCTGAGAGACTAGACTTTATATCGTTTGAAATGACGCATGCTACAAATGCTACATATGTTAGAAAGGCTCAGGCGCTCGAAGCCCCAGGACTCTTTCAACAGACTCCACTACCTATTAACTTAGGCTTCCCGCGTGGGGAACGGAGAGCGGGAGGTGCACTCTGCTGCATGACGTCACGCACTCGCCGTTTCCGTATCGCATAACGCCAGACCCTAGGAGTAAACTCAGACTCAACAGACTCCATTATCCTTTAACTTAGGCTTCCGCGCGGGGAACGGAGAGCGGGAGGTGCACTCTGCTGCATGACGTCACGCACTCGCCATCTCTGTATCGCATAACGCCAGACCCCAGCAGTAAACTCAGACTCGGTGCATATGCACTGAACAATATGATGACGTCATACACGCCGTTACCGTATCGTATAACGGTAGACCAAAGCATAACGATGAAGTCGACAAGATCATTTGAAATGATAACAAACTGTATTATTTTATAATCATGAATCTA
Source organism: Meconema thalassinum (assembly GCA_946902985.2). Lineage (NCBI taxonomy): Eukaryota > Metazoa > Arthropoda > Insecta > Orthoptera > Tettigoniidae > Meconema > Meconema thalassinum. The sequence continues at coordinate 8,612,775 of OY714911.1, read as the reverse complement.
AACCTTCTTTCTTTGAGGACTGAGTGAATGTTTTCTGCTGCCTATAGTTCCTCTTATTCCAATTTGTTGTTCACTTGATCTTGTATCATCCTAAGTTGTAAATCACACACTTTGAACCAAACTGTACATCATTCTATTCGTCATGTAAATGAAATCAAAAGTACACGAGCAGGTTGTAAATCAACCCGCAGCGGATCGTTATGTCGCAAAATGAAAACATGAAACCATAAATTTGAGCTCCCTATAATATTTTACAACGCCAACTGCTCTAGTTACCTGTTGCTTGCTGCTCCTCGTCATCAACACGGTCAGAAATCTCGTTTCGGAAACGAGTGTAATGTTGTTGATTAGGTGTATAAGTTAATTGGTTTCACGACCAGATAAAACTGGCTTCACCTGTGTTATCAATCGCACTTTCCTAGTCCATATCCATGGAAGTGACTCATCATGTTAATTGAGTAATAAATAGGTTAAAAGTTCCGCCTGATCAATACTTTTATAAAAAAAAGTGACAGTCAGTCTGAAAGACTAGACTTTGTATCATTTTAAATGCTACACATGCTGAAAAATAGTAGAAAGGCTCGAGCGTTCTCGCTTCGCTCGTAGCCAAAGACTCTTGACATATTAGAAAATTATCTGCACAATACTTATCTTGTTTCAAATTACTCGCGAACGGCAAGTGCAAACCAAGGGCAAAGCAAGGTCAAGCGCGCGGGATAACGTCACGCTCACCAGAGCGCGTGGGGACGTGCCCCTTCCATTCAGTCCATAAACCCTTATAGTGGGCGATGTATTGAAGATCGAGATATGCTCCCGCGGACTTTTTTGTAGAACTTTTCATGCTGACCAATTCTTACGCTCATAGTATATTGATATTCTTAACGGTTTGCCTAGCGTAAGCTTAAGAAGCGCACGGACGCCAAGTTTGTTTTCGACTTTTTCACCGAAATCGTTACTGCTTGGCTTCCTTTGATCATGCATAAATTATTTTCTACAGAATCTTTCCTCGAGATATCCTTTACAGAATGGTGAAAACCGCATCAATATCCATCCAGTGGTTCTCGAGATTACCCGTGACATCCAAGAATCGGGGATTTTTGTCTTATTCTAACGAAGTAGAGATTGTCGGGGAACACATGCACCAAGCAGTACTATGACGTCACACACCTCAGTGCATCTGGGTACATTTCGTCCCGTCACCGTAACGTAACGCCAGACCCCAGCGTAACGACGAAGTCGACAAGATCATTTAAAATGATAATATGATCACTGAGTGGGACATGTTTTGAGGCCTAATTATTTTTTGGCTCCTTCATCAGCCGATATGAATGAATTAATAAATGTCCAAGACACAAGATAATTGTATAGCGAAACACTAAAAAGTCCCTTGTCACTAAACCTTATATGGGGCACCATAAAGGAACGCCTAAATCAACACAATAATTATGATGTATGAGAATATGAATAAACTAATCATTTGAAACACATAGGAATATTCTAAAAAATACCTGATTTTCGAGAAGATCACTGTTAGTGGAAAAACATGGTTAGTATAAAGTATTATAAACTAGAAAACACTTTTAAGAGGGTAAAATTGTGTAGTTCAAATCTTCAGAAGTGTTCATCGATCAGACTATTTATGAAAACAAACGCTTAACAGTGAATACCACCAGTGCTGGAGATGTTCTGACTTGTGCCACATGCCATTGCTTCCTGATCAGTTCTGAAAGGTCTCTGTGTTTCGACAGTTTTTCAACATGTAGTGCGGCACTTTCTCTTAGCTCAGCAGTTGAAGATGTATGGCCAGTTCTTCTTCTTCTTGTTCTTCTTGGTCGTAGTTCGATTTCGAACGTCGTGACCCTTCACGCAGTTCTGTTTTTAATACTCCGCCATACACCGCGCTCTTCTGCTGTTTGCATTAATTTATGAAGTGGCAGATTAGTCAGACTCAGTACCTGGTCAAGGTACCGGTTCGGGGCGCGTCCCCTCAACTTTACCCTGGATGATACACTTCGCGCCGGATGACATGGCCGAACAATCTCATCATTTGCCTTTGAATGTCTAGGAATCGGTTGGTTGCTCGGTTCTTAAGTTTAGGGGCTGCGACTACGCGGTCATGTAGCCCCGTGTATTTTGGGTGTGTGTAGAATCTGTCTGATAACCGGTGTTAATTGTGATGACTGTATTAGTGTGTGTTATCGGTTTTTAAATTTAAGTAATGCAACTTAGATTTTTGCAAATAGTTCCTACTTTTACCGCCAAGCGCCACCGTCAACGACTACTAGGCCAACTTCTGAACTTAGCTACTAGACGCCACCGCAGTCGGCTCTTGGCAACGAACGTAGAAACCTAAGAGCGTTGTTAACATTCTTAACCTATCCAATTGAGCTTCACACAGGTGCAATTAGTGGAAGGTTCTTTAACATGCAATAAATCTATGACATGGGACCGCCGGCTTTACTTCCCCTCCGAAGGAAGGCATACTGAGGGATTTTTAACGCTCTTAAAAATCCGACGGCTTTGGCCGGGTTTGAACCCGCCATCTTGGGCATAGAAGCTCAGCATGCTACCGACTACGCCACCGAAGCCGACGATGTCTAGGAGCAATCCTTAGCTCCTTCAGAATAGATTCATTTGCTCTTCTTGCTATCCACGGTATTCGTAGCGTTCTTCGATAACACGTCAGCTCGAAGGCTTCAATTCTCATACGGCATGCAGCATTTATGGTCCAGGACTCTGAGCCATACGTGACGATAGGAAATACCAAAGTTTGAACCAGTCACTTCTTTGTTTCCTTGGTAATATGATGATCTTTCCATATTCTTGTTAGACTAGACAGTGCTTTCTTAGCCATACCTATTCTTCTTTTAGTTTCTCCTTCACAGTTTCCCTTAGTGGAATTAGAAACTCCTAGGTTGACTATTTCTTAATTAAGATCGATATCTCGTATTAGCTGGAAGGGACGAGGTAATCCACGCTGCCATCAAGTAAGGTCTGCTTCTTCACTGAACCTCTCAGTTCTTGGTGTATTATTATTATTATTATTATTGTTTATTTTTTGGCATCAATAACACGGCAGATACCGGTTACATTTTATATTACAGCCTGGTTCGGCCTCAGCAAGGAACCATCTGTACTGAAATACAATGTATGTAAATTATAGGAACCTCACATCATATATATTATTTCAGTAGTATACATCCCCCCTGCGGCGCTTACAAGACACCGATCGTGAAAAATGAGCATTCAAATGAAAGAAAATATACATTGCCAGTGATTCATTGCACTCTAATTTTATAAATATCTATAATTTCTTTAAAAAATGACTTAAAAAACTGTACGAAGTGTGCGATTTGCAGTTACTCTTGCTGCAGGAAGATACGCTTCATAATTGGTGTCCACTTCACATTTTGGCCGCTGTGACGCCTTTTTATGTCATTTTAACATTCTGAGGTCTTTCCTTTATCATTTTGCATCGATTTCAGAAACAGTAAATCAAAGGATTGTGTTCGTTTTCAGAATCAGTAGGCTAAATCATTGGATTGGGTACTCAAATCGTATAACCGGCGAGTGTTACTGCTGAGCTTTCAATCACTGGACTCAGCACAAACATGATTTACGCTCATCCGTCTAAACAATGGATTTATTTATTTATTTATTTATTTACTTCGGATCACGCTACAATTTTTTTTTTGCCTGAAGTTTCCTCTTCCTCCAGTACTCCTTCATATGGGCGCTATGCTGTTTCGTCTGCTCATCCGTCCAGGCTCTTCCCTTCTTTGTGGTTCTTGTGACGTGAAACCCTTCCAAATTTTGAATTATGCACCGAAATGTTTCCCTGTTTGACATCTGAACTTCCTGGATGTTGGAATTTTCGAGATCTTTTCGAACTTCCTTAATCCACGTCGTTGTTGTCTTGTTCCACAGGTAGTCGAATAACTGTTTGGTTAGTCTAGTTTTGTCCATTCTGTACAAGTGTCCGAGAAACGATAACCTCCTCTTCTTCATGGTCTCTGAGATTCTCTCCACATTTTTATAGACTTCATTGTTGCTCCGAATTTATTATATTCTAGGTTTGTTGATATGCCGCGATACAAGATTTTCTTCTGCATTCTAATTCCATAAATATCGATTTTTGTAAGAATTACCTTAATTTTTTTTTATTTCTACAGCTACACAAACAGGCACATTTTACATTGAGAAGCCAGTTCAATACAATCTTGAAATGAAACATCCGTATTAAATTAACTACCCTATAACAAATAAAATATTTCGTCCATAGAAGTGTTATGTGGAATTGTGCTTTTTGCAAATACTGTTGCTCTAACATGCTGCAATTATGAGTTGTCGTCTAAAACCTTAAAACATTGAACGTTAATTCTCTAACAGTTTTTCTTCTATCTGATTTTCAGAATCAGCAAATCAATGGATTGGGTACATGTTTTTCTTCTGCATTCTAATTCCATAAATATAGATTTTTGTAGAAAGTGTTTTTTTTTGTGCAAATACTGTTGCTGTATCATGCTCGAGTTGTCGTCTACAGCCATAAAACTATCATCATATAGGCCTAATTAATTAGCAGTGTAGAATTGCATTCTAATTTCATAAATATCAATTTTTTTATAAGAAGTGTGTGATTTGCAAATACTGATGCTCTAACATGCAGCAATTATGAGTTGTCGTCTAAACCCTTAAAACTATTAAACGCTAATTATTTTACAGGTTTTTCTTATGCATTCTAATTTTATAAATATCGATCATTTCGCATGGTTTTCAGAAACAGTAAATCAGTGGATTGAGTACTCGAAATCGTATAACCGGCGTGTGTTACGGCGTCTAAAACCATAGAACTATTAAACATTCATTCTTTTACAGGTTTTTCTTCTATAATTTCCCATGGTTTTCAGAATTACTAAATCAATGGATTGGGTACTCAAATCATATAATTTCATAAATATCGAATAACCGATGAGTGTTATGATGATCAAATTTTCAGTGATTGCCTTCTTAAGTTAGGGAACGTGCAATTTGCAATTCTGACTGAAATGTATCGAATAACCGGTGAGTGTTACGGCTAAGCTCTTAATCAATGGACTCAGCACAGAAATGGAATCAAGAGTGACGAATTGCATTTTAATTTCATAAATATCAAAGAAAGAAACCAGCCACAGCACGCTCTCATGCTGACGCTCCACTCGGGAAAGCGAAAGCACTCCTGTTGGTAACGTGCAAAGGATTTTAGCGTTGAGCGCTACACACAGGACAAGGAAATCACCTCTGTAGGTAACGTGCAAAGGAGTTTAGCGCTGTTCGTTGCACTTAGGAACAAGGAGGCCTCAGTGTAACAGGACAATAAGAAGTTTTCCAACGAGGGCTGTCCTCATAAGGGAGAAGGAGGCTTCTCATCCAACAAGATAAAGCAGGAAATCTTGACTAAGATGCTTTCATAAATATCGAATAACTGGTGACTGTTATGATGGTAGAATTTTCAGTAATTGCCTTCATAAGTTAGAGAACGTACAGCTTGGAATTCTAATTGAAATGCAAATAGTGTTCTATAATCATTTGGTTAAAATAATAACATAACAACCTTTCTCCTTAAGTGTCTCATTATAAACCTATTGGGGAAAGTATGACTTATGAACATGCGAGATTTCGCACGGGTCCGCTAGTTATATTAATTTCGTGTCCGGACCCTTCACGAGTCTCCCTCATTTATAGAATGAGCTAAATTTCCTTCTGAATAATCTTCGAGCCTTGCTGAGTGTTCGGCGAGGGTATTGACACCAAGGAACTTCCTGACAATATGGCAGGTGTTTAACAGAACTGCCTTCTGTAGTTCAATATATATCTGCGGGTGTAGATTCAATATTGATAGACTACTGTGGAGAGTTTTGGGTGTAACACCAGTACACGATATAATTATTGGGATGGTAGTCACCGACTCAAGTTTCCACATCTGCTTTATCTCAATTGCCAGCTCTGTGTACTTAGATATTTTAGTAGTAGCTGTTGTTTGGATGTTTTGAGTGTTGGGACATGCGATATCTATCAGTAATGCCTCTCTGTGTTCTTTATTGATGACAATGATATCTGGCCGGTTGTTACTGACTGCAACATCTGTGACAAATCCTCCGTCCCAATAGAGCTTGTGTGTGGCATTTTCGAGTACTGTGGATGGTGTGTATTTCCAATAGGAGACGGAGCTTTGAAGTAGTTTGTACTTCAAGGCCAGTTTCTGGTGGATAATGTTGGCAACTTGATCGTGTCGATGTTTGTAGTCAGTGTTGGCAAGGTGGCAACAACCTGATATTATGTGTTGAATGGTCTCACTACATTTGCCACAGCGGCGACACTTCTCACTCTCTGTTGCTAGATCTTTTATGATAAATTTCCGATAACTTCGAGTAGCAACAACTTGGTCTTGGATAGCTACAATAAATCCCTCTGTTTCCGGAAATAGAACCGAGTGGGTCAGCCATGCGTGCGACGCTAACTTATTATTATTATTATTATTATTATTAAGTGTACGTCACTGGGTGGTCAACTTTTTAACCTTTAACATCGTAATACTGTAATGGGCCACTGGCCCGCAGATTACGGGGTGGCCCCGCATGATGAGCACGACCTGTCCCTTTGGCTGTTTATCTCAGCTTACTTGACTAGGGTCGCTACTTCTCGGATCATGCTGCTTCACTGTTGCCCTTACAAAGCTAAGTGCCCTTCGTCCCAGCCCTGCCGTCTATTCTATAATCCCTGACGGAGGTGGGAAGCGATCTCGTTTCTTTACATTCCAGCTATTGCCGGGTCTGGGTGTTGACGAGTCCTCTCCATCTTATTCTATCTTCCCACTTGAAGCCAGTTAACCCCTCTTATCTCTATACAGACTCTCACTCCTGTACCCCCAGTGCATTCTTGTACGCCCTCGAGGTCTTCTTCCATCGATCTTAAGATCTTTCATTATTTTTGGTAACTTCTGCCTGCTCATCCTCTTAACCAGCGTAGTCTCTCCCCTCTCTCATACTTCCCTGATTTAGTTCTTTCCTAATTTATACATTTCTTATTCTGTCCAATCTTGTTGCTGCTCTGAGAAACCTCATTTCACCTGCTACAGTCCCTTTCCGCCATTGTCCATGTTTCTGCTCCATACGTGAATAATAAGTCTTATACATGAGGAGCTTTGAATTTTCTGGAACTTCTTTATTCCTAACCAGATGTTTTATTGTTTGATAAAACTTTCCTCCTTTTTGCAGCCTCTTTGTAATCTCATCTGTTATCCTACCATAACTAGATATTTCACTACCTAAATAAGTGAAACTGTCTACCACTATGAGGGGTTCACCATCCAACTCAATATTCCCATTTATCTTTCCATCTCTTCCGATATCATAACTTCACTCTTATCCCTCCCTATATTATTCTGGTGAGATTCCATTCCAGTTTTGTACCGAAAATAAGGTCTCATTAACACCAACCTACACATATGGGGTACCTAGAGGTTCAGAATAACCCAATGCGAAAGCGAAACGCACCCACTTACTCTTTAAATGCCTCAAAATTAAATAAATACCTTAAAACATGTATATTTACAATGAAATAATGCAACACGGTAACCATGGTAACAGAATCTCACAGGTCCATCTATTTCTGTAAGACGCAATGCAATTCCAATTATTACATTACTGTGAAAGTTTCCAGACGGTTATAAGGTTATCACTGAACCAAATTAAGCTGTAAAATTCATCAATACGTACAGTATAATGCGATTAAGGGGGTCAAGGGGCACTCAAGAATTTTTCACGCAATTTTCACGTGTGAGTGTGGTACGAAAGGTCATTTTCACCCGGCTATAAAGGGTCTCCGAAAACCACATTTAAAGGCCCTTATATTTACAGTGTCTGTGATATTCCCAGAAAACTATCTTCGCTCTGATATACCTATGAAGGAATGACAAACCCCTAACCACTGCACAAGTAGCTGAATTGATAAAATCTGATTATTCATACCAAGGATAAATGAGTCATAGCATTCATGATTGAGATTTTGCTAAGTGTACTCTTTACAACAAGAATATTCGCGGGCGAAGCCGCGACGGGTAATGCTAGTCTTTATTAAATTTTAAATACCACACTTGCAAAAATACACTTTAGTCTAGTTCGTTTATCCAATGACCTAGAATGTAAATACATTCATAACATTATTTGCGGGCATGCGCTTGAGATGCTGGGAAATATATTACTTCAGACATCACGCAGCACGTTGCATTCCTTTGGCAGGAAACGCAAAGAATACAAACAAGAAGTTCCGTGACGAACTAAAGAGCCTACTTTTCTACAAAATTTAAGATTCATTGCAATGAATAATCTACTGTATATATTAGAAATGAAATGTTACATTGGATTTATCAGCGCGCGTAAAGTCATGTTGGCAACAGTGTCATGTATGTGTTGCTTAGAAATATTATGATCTATTACTGTCCCGAGTTTGGATAAAATTCGTTTGTTAATAAAGAAGTTATAAGTATTCAAAAATTGGACCTATCAGCAGGCTTAGAATCATGTTGGTAACACTGACATGTATCCGTTATTCCAAATTAATCTAGAATGTCCGGTACTATACGTGTGCACATTTATTATGGTACACAAAGCACATACGGAATTTGGTTGAAATCCAATTGATAATATAGAACTTATATGCATTCAAATGTTGGACTTATTAGCAGGATTATAATCATGTTGGCAATACTGTCATACATGGGCTCCTGAAAATTAATCTGGTATGTGATTTTCTCTGTGTATGCCAATTGTGGAACAGCTGACACGCATAACATATGAGGTATCCAACATAGAGCTCAAATTTCAATTTTGATTTTTCAGCAGTTGGTAGCACTGATGTTATTTTCAAATATGGCCGGGAGATATTCAGGTATAGATCTTTACTCATACCAAATTTGTTTTTTATAGCTGGAGCCATTTAGGAGTTGATATGGGGGAACACACAGACAGACAGTTAGACAGACAGACAGACAGACAGACAGACAGACACACATTTTCCCGGATCGATCTCATAAGTCTACTTTTTGCTCATATTTATTCGAAGCAATGTTCAAAAGGCTGTTCTTGGGTAAAGCCTGGAGGTGGGTGGGGGGTGGGGGGAGAGTAATGCTACTACAGAATGTAGTTACCCAGAGATTGAAGAATCTTCCCTCATACATATCTGGGATTGTAAATGTTTTCTCTCCAGTAAATATGCTGAGAATGTGTAAGCGCATGCACAGACTAACAATAATAATATCATATGCTCCCCTAAGCACTTGCTTCCATCCAGAAATAAGGTGTATCATGAGCCAGAGTTCACCAGTGTTATTGAAGAAGAAGGGAACATTCCCCATGGCTACGTCGGCAATAAGACTTCTTGTCCATTAAAACTTTGTCGCAGGAAACACAAAGAGCGTGCTCGAGGCAGAGCTAAAGTAAGCAGTGAATGAGGAGAACAAAAATACACGTAAATAAAGTAGAGATATTGGAAGTGAACGCCACGTTTTCCAATAAACCCAGAGCAGCGGAAGTGTGATGTTAGCTGTAAACTTAATACCTAACTCGTTGGAATATGAACTAAACCGTAAACAACGTGAAGTGTTCATTAATGTTTTTATTTAGTCTGAGAGGATCAAGGCCCTGTGGTCTCCTAACTGGATATACAACACAGCATGGCTTTTTTTTGGCGCGTGGTCTCCTGAGAGGCCGAGTGCAGGTCTTTCTAGTCGACGCCCATGGGCGACCTGCGCGTCGGGATGAGAGATGGAATTGATGAAAATGACTGAAACTGAGCAAGGATGTGGAAGGAAGCGGCCGTGGCCTTTCAGAAGGTACCGCCCCAGCATTTGCCTGGTGTTGAAAATGGGAAACCACGGAAAACCATTTCAAGGACGGCCGACGGTGGGGCTCGAACCCACGCGTCTAGCGAGTCAGCAGAGAGCTTGGCCCCATGACCTACCGCTGCGCTTTAGCCAGCGTAGCCACTGCTGCCGGTACAGCATGACTAAGAAATAGATATTAATGGAAGATTGTAGGTTAACGTGACCGTTAATCTCGAGATCATAAGCCACCGGTCCTCCTTTTTACGTGGAATCTGAACCACAGGACATGACATTTCACTTTGAAAATCTCACATGCATTGACCAGGAATCGAACCCGGTCCGCCGTAGTGAGAGGCCAACAGCTTGACCGCTGCGCCACCACGCCCCCGAAGTAGATATTACTTTATAGTGTTTGAAGCAATTATCAGTTGGTTGGTTCCTTAGCTTAGGGGCTGCAACAACGCGGACATGTAGCCCCGTGTACTTTGGGTGTGTGTAGAATCTGTCTGATAACCGGTGTTAATTGTGATGGCTGTATTAGTGTGTGTTATCTGTGATTCAGGTAGAAGGACTGCTGACAATTAATTTTTTCAAGTAGTTCCTACTTTTGCTACCATCCACGACACCTTGCTGCGGACGTGGCTACTAAATACCATCGCCGTCAGCACCTGACTAACATAGCGTTATCAAACAAACCGACAAATTTTAGCTTCACACACTTGTAGTTAGTGGAAGGTTCTTTTACATGCCATAAATCTATGACATGGGCCCGCCACTTTACTTCCCCTCTGAAGGAAGGCATACTGAGGGATTTTTAACGCTCTTAATGAAATCTGACGACTTCGGCCGGGTTTAATCCCGTGATATTGGGCATAGAAGTTCAGCATGCTACCGCCCTAGGTATGGTAGACAGATCAAGAAAAGGCCAGCTGTAGCCAAGGCAACTCTAGGTCAAGAGAGCCCATTTAAGTTTCCATTTATCTGAGAAAGGGCCGTATTCACCAACACTTTACTAACGATTAGTTAGTTAATTCCTATTTAACTTAAATACAAGAGTTAAGCACGGTTATCGTTGATACATTTCACGAGGCCATGTTTTTTTTTGTCGTTTACCCTCCAGGTCGGTGGAACCCACGGACTCAGGGAGGGAGCTCACCACTACCGCCTCTACGGGCAGTGTCCTAGAGCTGGGAACATTTGGTCGGAGTGGGTACAACTAGGGAGGTGTGATCATCACTTCGCCCTGGCGGCCTCACCTGCAAAGCAAACAGGGGCCTTATGAGGAATGGGAAGGGAGGGGAAGATTGGGATGGATAGACAAGGAAGCGGGAAGGAGGTGGCCGTGGCCTTACAGGAGGTACCATCCCGGCATTTGCCCGAAGACGAAGTGGGAAACCACGGAAAACCACTTCGAGGATGGCTGATGGCTGAGGTGGGAATTGAACCCCCTCTACTCATTTGGACCACCCGAGGCTGAGTAGACCCCGTTCTAGTCCTCATACCACTTTTCAAATTTCGTGGCAGACCGGGAATCGAACCCAGGACCTCCAGAGCGGCAGCTAACCACGCTGACCGCCACGCTACGGAGGCGACTTCACGAGGCCATTTGGGTCCGTAATTACTTGAATACGCTTCACGGCTCTCGCGCATGCGTAGACTGGGTTTCACCCTGGAGAAAAATGGCGGACAGAACAAGAAGCTTGTGGCACTGATCGTTGTTTGCGATGCTTCCTTGAGATTCTCTGGAACATAATTATAACGGAAGAAGACATTATTCATGGCGGAAGCTTAGAATGATATGAGTAGGGGACGGATTTCTATGACCTAAAAATGAATGAAATATGTATGCATTTATGACCTAAAAACATAAAAATATGACCTATAAAATTCAAAATGTGACTTTAACCTCACACAATTTACAGAATAATATCACTCCATCCATACTGAATATGTTTTCACCAAACTCGCGAACAAAACTTCGTAACTTCCCACAAATTGAGACTCTCGTTTTAGGCATATTTAAAAGAACTGAATGACTGAAACTCCCTAATGAGTGACCAAGGTCATTCAGTGTGTTGAAAGTGGAAGAGGGTAGGGCGAAGGAGAGAGAGATAAGAACGATGACAAATAACTGCGGAGTTAGCCTACCTCTGCTTCCGTGTAAACAATAGCCCGGTTTCCAGGAATTTACCCAGCTAGCAAACAATAGCTCTTACCTGTTAGAAACATTCCATACACTACTTTAGAATGGTTCTTCAGTAGTATATTCCAGTCCATCCTGAACAATAATTTCTAGAGCTTATTCTGATTTTTGTAAAAGGAAATTTAAATGAAAATTACCAAAATATAGCGTTTATAATGATATTTTGTTCAAAATATGCCATAAAACTTAAGAAAGCCTAAATATGCATTTATATGCTCAATAAAACCTGTTTAATTTTGATTATCATGCTTGGAAACGTGTGGAAAATACAGGACTATAAGATATAATGTTAAGGGAAACAAGATGTTCAGTAAAGAACATATAGCCTACTTTCTCCTAAATGCATGGGTATTGTTATAACTCTTTGTCCTTTTCAAGGAGTATAATTGAATGTTGGTTGTAGTAGCTTGTTGAAATACAACGTGCTATAGGGATATTAAACATGAATATGAGGTGCCCTTTGCTAGTGCTACCTCTGTAAAAAAATTCATTCAATTCGGTTTCACCGTGTTTGAATTGATATGGGAAATGGATTTGCACACATACATAGCCGCTATTTGCAAACTATTGGGCTGATGACCTTGTAGTCAGTCATAAGATGCATTCCACAAAAATGCATGTTGTTGCAAAATCTGGTAGAGATCAAATGATTAGGATGGTCGTAATTTGATTTAAGCTTTTAACATTTGAGTGGCCGCCATTCCGTTTCTGTCAAGATGGCGGCGATATAAAACATGACACTGAGGGGCCCTTTGCTAGTGCTACCTCTGTACCAAATTTTGTTAAATTCGGTTTCACCGTGTATGAAATGATAGGGGGAATCGATTTGCACACATACTTGGCCATCATCTGCAAACTATTGGGCTGATGATCTTGCAGTTTGGTCAGAATATGATTCACACATAAAGATATGTTGTTGCAAAATTTGGTAGAGACTAGATTATTAGGTTGGTCGTAATTAGATTTAAGCTTTTAACATTTGAGTGACCGCGATTACGTTTCTGTCAAGATGGCGGCGATATAAAACATGACACCGAGGTGCCCTTTGCTAGTGCTACCACTGTACCAAATGTCATTCCATTCGGTTTCACCGTTTTCGAATTAATAGGGGGAATCGATTTTGACACAAAGATGGCCGCCATCCGCAAACTATTAGGCTAATGACCAATTAGTTTGGTCAAAGGATGCTCCCTCCATAAAGGTATGTTGTTGCAAAATTTGGTAGAGATCGGATGATTAAGTTAGTCGTAATTCGATTTAAGCTTTGTACATTTGTGTGGCTGCCATTACGTTTCCGTCAAGACGGCGGCGATTAAAACATGACACTGAGGTGCACATTGCTAGTGCTACCTCTGTACCAAATTTCGTTCCATTCGGCTTCACCGTGTTCGAATTAATAGGGGGAATCGATTTTCACACAAGGATGGCCGCCATCCGCAAAGGTATGTTATAGCAAAATTTGGTAGAGATCGGATGATTAGGTTAATCGTAATTTGATTTAAGCTTTGAACATTTGTGTGGCCGCCATTACGTTTCCGTCAAGATGGCGGCAATATAAAACAAGACACTGAGGTGCCCTTTGCTAGTGCTACCTCTGTACCAAATTTCGTTCCATTCGGTTTCACTGTGTTCGAATTAATAGTGGGAATTGATTTTGACACAAATATGGCTGCCATCCGCAAACTATTAGGCTAATGACCTATTAATTTGGTCAAAGGATGCTCCCTCCATAATGGTATGTTGTTGAAAAATTTGGTAGAGATCGCATGATTAGGTTAGTCTTAATTTGATTTAAGCTTTGAACATTTGTGTGGCCGCCATTACGTTTCCGTCAAGATGGCGGCGATGTAAAGCATGTCACTGAGGTGTCCTTTGCTAGTGCTACCTTTGTACCAAATTTCGTTCAATTCGGGTTCACCGTGTTCGAATTGATAGGGGGGGACAGACATTCAGAGTACACACTCACACACACACACACACACACACACACACACACACACACACACACACACACACACACACACACACACACACAGACAGACACACAAATTTTCGCCCTGTGTTGATCTCATAAGTCTACTTTCATTTTTTGCAAAAATCGAAAGTAGGCTAATATGACTTGTCATAGAAATCCGTCCCCTAGATATGAGCAAAGTATTTAGGAGAACTCGCAGTTGTGTGTGCACATTGTTTACTTAGCTAAATAAGACGTACTCTTCGTAGCGTTAGGGGTTACGTTGCAGACTGGAAGGAGTTCGAATCTCACTTACGATATGTTTTTTATTTATTTCCGTAATCTTCTTTCTTGGCATTAGTAACATGAATGATCTTTTATAGACCCATCGTCATAAAAATACTTTATATTCACATGGATGGAAATTCGTGTGAGACTCGGAAACAAACCAATTCTCCCATCATTGCAACATGCATGAGGTAGAGTTGAGCTGTTTCCCTCAACTTTGGTTGGTTGGTTCCTTAGTTTAGGGGCTGCGACAACGCGGTCATGTAGCCCCGTTCACTTTGGGTGTGTGTAGAATCTGTCTGATAACCGGTGTTAATTGTGATGGCTGTATTAGTGTGTGTATATCTGTTTTAGGTAGATTTCATTAGAAAGCTAACTATTGCAATGGGTCCCATGTTTCGACATCCGGAAAATTTCGACATATCTTCGCGTTTCACATCCCCCAGACCCCAAAACCACCGTCAGTTCAAAATTTTATATATAATTTATGTATGTATATATACAGTGTGATCCTCCCGCCCCTTATTAGTTTTATGAAACCCAACTTACATCTCAATTCTCCCGATGGTCGATATTGCTCTGCGCTCTGACTATGTGACAGCAATGTAATTGGGTTATGGGTCTAGCAAAGAAAAACCGACCTTAAACTTTTCTCCGCCAAATACTATGGCCCATTCTACTAACATATGACTTACTGCTCCTTGAAATAACACACATACACGTAATACGATCGAATTAATAGCTTACGCCACGTGATCTGTAATAGTAGAAAGTTAAATCAACACCATAAACCGTGATTGAAGACTTTGAGATGGACTTAAACGTTTGATGTGGGACGGCTACAGTAACTACAGCACGTTTAGCGTGCGGTATCTACCATGTGTTGGTGGCTGACAGTTTTAAAGCCTGACCGTACGTGGTGGGCGCGAGTAGGTAGAATGCTGCTTCGAATCCAGTAGTAGGCATACTTTTTTGAACGAAAGCCCACATTCCATTTTAGTCGGGATGTAACTACATTGCCACATTTATTGTCTTACGACGTATTTTTGTGAAGAGTAGGCCTACGTTGAATTTTGATGATTTATAATGAAAATACGATCGAATTGGTACGATATGCCACGTGACCTGTAATGGCAGAAAACTAAAAAACTGGCATGAATATTAACCTAACATATCGAAGTGTTGCTCCGGTGGTCCGGGTTCGATTCCCAGCTCTGCCAAGAAATGTAATACTTGTCTGAGGGCTGAAATTGGGTACACGTAGCCTCGTGAAGCAAATATGAGAAGAAGTGGGTTTGATTCCCAACTCAGCCATCCTGAAAATGGTTTTCCGTGGTTTCCCACTTCTACTCCAGCCAAATTCCGGGACGGATTCTATCTTAAGGCCACGGCCACCTCCTTCCCAATCCTTAATTGCAAATACACACATGATTACAAGCTCGCAATAACTCAGGTTATCAGACAAATTCTACACACACACACACACACACACACACAAGTAAACGGGGCTAAATGACCGCGTTGTTCTAGCCCCTCAAATGAAACAAAACAACAACATATCGAAGGATATTCTGATTGCCAGTGCTTGCATCGAAGTATACGTATTCCTTAGAAATTCCCATGGTATTATTAGCATACTTTCGATTTTTGCAAAAAAAATGAAAGTAGTCTTATGAGATCTACACAGGGCCAGAAATTGTATATCTGTCTGTGTGTGTGTGACTGTGTGTCTGTGTGTGTACTCTGAATGTTTGCCCCCTCTATCAATTCGAACACGGTGAAACCGAATTGAACGAAATTTGGTACAGAGGTAGCACTAGCGTAGAACACCTCAGTGTCATGTTTTATATCGCCACCATCTTGACGGAAACGTAATGGTGGCCACCCAAATGTTCAAAGCTTAAATCAAATTACGACTACCTTAATCATCCGATCTCTACCAAATTTTGCAACAACATATACTTGTATGGCGAGCATCGTTTGACTGAACTACAAGGTCATCAGCCCATTAGTTTGCAGATGACGGCCATGAATGTGTGCAAATCGATTCCCCCTATCAATTCAAACACGGTGAAACTGAATTGAACGAAATTTGGTACAGATGTAGCACTAACAAAGGGCACTCCAGTGTCATGTTTAATATCGCCGCCATCTTGACGAAAACTTAATGGCGGTCATCCTAATATTAAAAGCTTGAATCAAATTACGACCAGCCTAATAATCTGATCTCTACCAAATTTTGCAACAACATACTTTTTTGTATAGAGAATCTTTTGACCACACTACAAGGCCATCAGGCCAATAATGTGCGGATAGCGGCCATGTATGTGTGCAAATCGATTCCTCCTATCTTTTTAAACATGGTGAAACCGAATGGAACGAAGTTTGATACAGAGGTAGCACTAGCAAAGGCCACCTAGGTGTCATGTTTTATATCGCTGCCATCTTGACGGAAACGGAATGGCGGCCCCCCAAATGTTAAATTCTTAAATCAAATTACGCCAACCTAATCATTTGATCTCTACAAAAATTTTCAACAACATACCTTTTTGTGGGAAGCATCTTTTGACTGAACTACAAGGTCATCAGTCCAATAGTTTGCAGATAGCGGCCATGTATGTGTGCAAATCGATTCCCCACATCAATTCAAACACGGCGAAACCGAATTGAATGAATTTTTTTACAGAGGTAGCACTAGCAAAGGGTACATCATATTCATGTATAATATCCGTATAGCACGTTGTATTTCAAGAAGCTACTACAACCAACATTCAATTATACTCCTTGAAAAGGACAAAGAGTTATAACAATACCCATGCATTTAGGAGAAAGTAGGCAATACGTTCTTTACCGAACATCTTGTTTTGTTATTAAATTTTAACAAAAAGTCATAGCATATCTTTAGGCCCGTATCACACGACACTCGCTGGCAAGGAAGCTGCTGTGATCGCTGGTACAAAATCCTGTATGATTCTGTTCTCTTCTTCAGTACACCTGCTTGTATGACCGAAGTGTATCACACGCTAGCATTTTGGACGCTAATTTGTATGAAATAAAACCGAAGGGCTGTCGTTTGAGGGCATTATTTGCAGTTATGTCGCCTTATTAACGTAAAGCGGTCGCGAAACTTGCTTTAAGTAAATTAGAAAACATGTCAGGTACTGAATGAATGCATTCCAATCAATATTTAAGATCTAACTGTAATAATTGATTATTTTGCCATACGCGCTAATAAGAAGCGCAATAAAAACCTCCAAAGTGTGTTGGAAATGTGTGCAAGTGATATTGCGTCCGCTCGCTCTTTCGAAGATCCCTTGTTCAAGACTCTCCAAAGGCAGATTTTTAAAATTCTTTCAAACTATTTTATTATATCCTCCATACCTCGTACAGCAAGATTTGAACTTGGTTTTGTTCACATTATCTACGAAGGCGATAGGGAAAGTTATTTTCTTGTCTCATTTAAATGGCTATTTTCCCTAAATACTGTTCAAAACCATGGATGGATACTATTCGTTATAATTATTATTTTTTAGCTGATTTTACCCTCCAGATTAGGTTTTCCCACGGACTCAGCGAGGGATCCCATCATTACCGCCTCTACGGGCAGTGTCCTGGAGCTTGAAACATCTCTTCTGGGGGATACAACTGGGAAGGTGGGATCAGCACCTCGCCCAGGCGGCCTGCAAAGCGAACAGGGTCCTCTTGAGGGATGGGAAGGGAGGGGCAGATCGGGAGGGATAGGTATGAAAGAGGGAAGGAGGCGGCCGTGGCCGTACGGTAGGTTACATCTCGGCATTTGCCCGAAGGCGAAGTGGGAAACCACGGAAAACCAATTTGAGGATGGCTGAGGTGGGAATCGAACCCCCTCTACTCATTTGGACCACCCGAGGCTGAGTAGACCCCGTCCCAGTCCTCATACCACTTTTCAAATTTCGTGGCAGAGCCGGGAATCGAACCCAGGACGTCCGGCTAATCACGCTGACCACTACGCAACGGAGGCGACTCTATTCGTGATAGTTAGAATTTTAATAGTGCAATATTTATATTAATATGACACGTTCTGTAATTACTGCCTTGCTGCGAGGCTCAGCGGTAACGTTCTCGCTTGCTGTGCCCAAGGTTGCAGGTTCGTATCCTGGCGCAGCCAGCTGGCATTCGAGTGTGCGAGGGAGCCGTGTCAGTAGATTTACTGGCACGTTGAAGATCCCCTTCGGAGCAAAATTCCGGCACCCCGGCGTGTCTAAATGCCAGAGCAGTTAAAATGGACGTAAAACCAATAATGTTATAATTATCTGTATTTACTGCATGTTTGGGGCAGATGACCTCACTAATTAACTATTACTGTAGTGTATAGCAAGGGCTTTTCGCACAGACGCCGTTGAAAGAAATTATAGTTTCGGTCTGATATATTTATTCGTGAGCCTACCCACATAACAAATCTATTTGTTATGTGGGTCGTCTGAGTGAGTCGGAGTTTTCCTTTACACAAAGGTGGTCAAAATTTCGAACACTTGTTACGTAGAATATACAGGATACCTTGCTTTCGTTCTACAGATCTTTATGTCGTCGTCCAATCTGGCTGCGTACCATCGGATAAGTACGGTGCTTTTGAGGACCAAATAAAAAAATCACTCGTTGGAACAGATAGATATGCGTCCATAATACATCCACAATAAACGACATTAAGCAAAAAAAAAAGTACTAGTTCAAGGTTCGAACCTTCTACCATGCGACTTAGTTGACGCTATTCTAGCAATTCTTGATTCAGCCACCGTAGCTACCGAGAACCGTGGTGTATTGCTGGCACTTATTGAATCTATTCGTAGACACTTCCTGTCCAAACGTAAGAAGGTGTTAGTCGGAGCTCTGATCGTTTCAATCATGCATTATATTTGAGGTCATTGAAAGAACACTGCCACTATTAATTTCTACTATATTCGCGAGGATGTACTCAACGGTAAAGTTGTTCAATGGACGTAAAGAAGCAGGAACTAATGTTTTTAGGATGACTGTGATATACGCGTTAGTTGGGTTGCCTTCCTCCAAAAAAATAAGGGGCGTGTGGACCACACTGTATATGTATAGATATCAGTTTCTTGTGAACACGATAACTGCCGTAATTTTGTACCAATCACTTTGAATTTTTTTACATAATATGTATCCCCTTAAAATCTCGGTCGAGTTCGTTAATGGGCAAAATCGGTCAAAGGGGGTGAAAATGGGAGGCTTTTTTCCAAAAAGTGAAATATCGCTATAACTCTCTTAATATCTGAAATATTGAATCCATTCAAAGTTCATACTATGTGTCGGACAAGGCCCTAAAATTTATGTTTGAAATGTTTTTTGATAGCACCAACCATTGACCAAAGGGGTGGGAAAAAGTGGGATTTTCGGGAAACATTAATCATTTATCTGTTAATAGGCACAATATCAAAACCGTAAAAAATGGACAATATTCCTCCAATAATTACCTAAAACTTTTGTCTGAAAGAATTTTTGATATGACCCACCATTAAGCCACGGGGTGAGCAAAATGATTTATTTTAATTCAAGTACGGACTACAACTTTGAATTTTTCAAATAGTTCCAACTTTTGCCGCCAAACGCCACCGTCAACGACTACTAGGCCTAGTTCAGAACTAGACTACTAGACGCCACCGCAGTCGGCTCTTGGCAACGAACGTAGAAACCTAAGAGCGTTGTTTACATTACTAACCTATACAATTTAGCTTCACACAGGTGTAATTAGTGGAAGGTTCTTTAACATGCCACAAATCTATGACATGGGACCCACGGCTTTACTTCCCCTCCGAAGGAAGGCATACTGAGGGATTTTTAGCGCTCTTAAAAATCCCTCAACTTTAAACGATGTTTTAGGGAGTTCAGTGGTCAGATTTGTCCATTTACAATAATCGCTTGTTAGTGGCAAGTTTGATGAAATGCTCGTGCAAAGTTAAATAACCTTTAACGACGAAGAGGCATAGAGGGCAAGACCAGAAAAGGTAGAGTTAGAAATGAAGAGATAAGAAAAAGGACAGGAATCTTGAAGCTGCAGGACAGGATAGAAACAACAAAGTTAACGTAGTGTGGTCACATGATGATGGTGGAAGAGAGAGTACCAAAGAAAGCTTCCTCCGAAAAGATGACGGGGAAGAGACCACGAGGAAGACTCCGAAAGGGATGGACGGATACAGTCTGGGAGTGAATGGAGAAGAGGGGAAGAAAACCTGAAGATGTACTTGAACAAGGAGAGAAGAGGTGGAGAGACAGGCAACGATGGAGGTCTTTAGTTCACAACCCGACCCAGGAAGCAGGAAACGGTAAATGATGATGATGATGACGACGATGAATTAAGACATAATTGACGATGGTGAATACTGATACGTGCTACCCCTAGTAGCAAGTTCGTTAATTGGATCAAAGTAGGTAAAGCACAACACAAATGGTCCTTTGAAAAAATATTAGCTTTATTGCATGTCAGAAATATTCACCACACAATAGACACATAAAAACCATTAGCTGTCTTACTCAAGTTTTCTCCCTTATGGAGAACACTCACCCTTTCACTTGCTCATGCAGGTAATCCCTCACTAATGAGACCGGTGTCTTCGCTAGAAATAACAACAACTCTTCCTCAATTTCACAAGCCACAGTCTGTCACTCTCTGCTCTTGAATACTACACACTGTTTCGCAATTCACACGTCACCGCATTACCTCTGTCGCACAGGTATAAACACACTCCCTGACTCTGGCCAGGCTCGCTCATTAGATATCGGGGCTGACGACTCACAGATATTTCTAGAGTGGACCAGGGTTCACAGCTACTCTAAGACCTTCTCGAGATTTCCAACACTAGTTGGGCCACGAACATTCTGGACCATGCCTTTTGTTCTCAGTGCGCAAGCGGCCGCCGACACCGAGCCTGGGTATAGCCTCGGGCGGCTGTCAGTCACGCGCGAGGGAATGAAGTAACCTCGCACCCGTAACAATACGCCCCATTTATCACATAAAATCTGATACGAGTTTTATGTATAAACCATCCAAGTTTTGAGAACTATATCTAAGTAAATACATAAATAAATAAATGAATACATGAATAAATAAATAAATTCATAAGATATGATAAAGGGAAGTCAAGTAAGGAGCCATCTCATGCTCCAGAATATGAGCGGCTTCTCTTTACGAGCCATTTCTCGATACTTCCAAAACTCTTTGCCCTTGTTTGTTAATGCACCGAGAAGATTGGGAGACTTTTATAACCTTGTTGTATCATATAGTCTCGGAATTTATGTAGCAGCTCTATGTCAAGTCAAGTCTCCCAACCTGCGCCGCAGTAAAGCGAGAGTGTTTGCCTGCCTACACGGCGCTCGCGATACAGATCCGCCTTGCAGATGTTTCAAAGTGGTTGTCTATCTACACGGCGCTCGCCAAGTCCCACTGCGCACATCTGTCGACTCCAGGCAGTACAAAGAATCTCAATACAATGAACACATCGTCTCTAGGGATGCTGTTTTGAGGCTACAGAGTATTATAGTAAAGCCTCATTACTTCCGACCTGACGTTTCAGTGCTAGGCTAGAGTTTCGTTCGCTAAATTGCGACATCACGAACGAAACTCAATTTGTCGTGATATATCGAATTGAATGGCTGCCTGTGATTTCCCTGCTGACCGCTAGATAACTCTAGGGTAACACTGAAACTTCAAGTCGGAAGTAATGATGGTTTTACTATAGTCATGGATCCCACTGTTGTTGAGTAGTGTTTGATGCAGCCCTCCATGCCTCCTTCTGTGTGTTAGTAGTTTCACATCCAAATAATTCCTGCAACTTACATAGGGTAAACTGTACAGTTATTGGCACTTTAAGGACACTAAGCTATTAAATGAATACTGAAAATCTGCTGTTGTTTGTCTCATGTTCTGTATATTATGAATATTGATTATAAATATTAAGAAACTAAATATGTAGCCTTAACATATTATAAATCGGTTATGAAATATTAAGTGAGCAAAGAGACAGTACTTGGCACCAAACTTTAGTTGATGGCACCTTGGTCAGGTACAGTTCTTGGCACCTTTCTTATCTTTATGTGCCCCCTGTTTTTAATACATACATGTAGAACAATATTCTTTCCCACTTGAAACGTATTGCTCAAGACCTTAGACATGGGACAAGACTGTGAGAACCAAACTCACAGTTATTGGCCCAGCGTGCCAAGTACTGCATTTTATCGTTATTTTCAATACAGTAATTGACACCCCCAATTACACAGAATAATTATAGGTTAGAGTGCTTCATAAACACAGAACAAATACATTAAGGTGTATTCAACATGTTTTCACACTTATCCTTAAAATAAAGTTCGTATACTGAACTGCGAATATCGAAGTTTGGAACTAGTAACCTGAACAAAACTGTAAGATTTCAACAAAATACCAGCAGTGATGAAGAACACCAACTTGTTCCAACATTCACTTCAAAACTGTACTCCTGGTGGCAGTAAGATGAAGCATAAAGGCCAAGGAGTAATAGAATGGAAAGATAAAACACTCTGTGGCAATGTAATTGTTGTAAAAATACTATTATATTCAAATAAATGCAAGCAGTGCCAATAACTGTAAAGTTTACCATACAAGGCAATCTGTTTAACATATTATAACGTCAATTTTATTTCAGTCGGTCAACACGATTGTTCCCAATTGTAATGGGTGGTTCCCTAATCCTGAAATTAATTTTTATGAGATTAATAAACACACTTGGGTGACCAGTTTCGATCGTCAAGCGATCATCACCAGATCCTTTACACTTACGCTATTAGATTTAGGTCTACCAGTATGGGTGATATTATTTGCAATATACAGTATACACTTATGCAGTTGCAGTAGTTATTAACTAGCACACCTAGTCGACAGTTCAGTGCAAGCAGTGGAGAGGGGAACAGACCACACATCGCTCAAACAAGCAGCTAAGTATACAATCAACTCCAACCTGAGCATTCCATAACAATCACATAACCACACTGAGAAAGAAAACTTGAAAATCAATCACCACTATCAGTATGTCAACAATCACATTTAACCAACAAAACTTAGCCTAGTGTAAAACATGATGATGATGATTAGGGCCTGGATGTTGATGACATGTCATCTTTTTACTGAGCTGTCTAAAACAATGCTGAAGTACATAGAAACTCTGGACGGGCCGCCCCGTCTCCAAATATGTCATTTTTAGTTTGCGTCTTTTAGCATTTTTTGTGCTATTTTTCCATTTCAAGAGCATTTTTTAAGTTTGTTAGATATTTTGGTCATATTTTAGAGAAATCAACCTTTTAATGTCATTTTCTTTTCCAATTTAGTCATGTCACAGCTTTATATGAGGGAGTTACGTCTCTCAGAGTTAAGAAGGAGCTAGTAGCTATGAACATAAACCTTTTGTTAAGTGCTAGAAATCTATTTTGATTGACTTTTAAGATTGAGCAAGATGTAATTTTTGAAACATTGGTGAGTTTATTATTATAAGATCATTTTCTCCATTTTATAGTTCATTTTTCGAATTTTTGAAATATTGATGCGTTAGTCTATTATTATAAGATCATTTTCTCAATTTTATAGTGCATTTTTCGATTTGTAGGTAATTTATTCCAGTCATTTTTGAAAATTTTAAGTGCATTTTTTAAACTTTTTTACGGCATCAACATCCTGGCCGTAATGATGATAATTGTTGTTTTAAGGGGCCTAACATCTAGGTTATCGGCCCCTAATTGGGTGATAGTGAAACATGAGAATGTAATGTAAACTACCTGTAAAACTAACGACACACTTACAAATTTCAAACCGTAAATTTACAACCCCTCCCCCAATAAATACATTTCTTGAGCTCACTTGCGGAACTAACAACTGACAATAGGTACCGCCCGAACCGCCATAAACCGCTGATGAAGAGGCAGGAAAAATGGAAAGGGAGTCCCAACCAAGACCCTCGGTAGCCAGCAGGCTTATTCTAAAATATGTCAGAACAATGTACTCCCCAGCTTTTTTGAATAAATTGTTTTACGACGAGAAAACTGCAACCTTGTGATTTTTAAGGAAGATACCGCTACATGACACCAATATGAAAGTGTGTCACTGGGGGAGAGACCTTCACCCCAATATAGCCACTTGGTGCGTGATAAAGAACTTACTTCAGCCAATAAGGATGGAGCGTCACTTTCTGTAGACAATACTTTGATATTGCAATTGGCCGATCCCCTACTGCTGGTGGGAGATATAATTGCCATATATAAGCCGGGACAGAGCTGTATTGACAGGAAGAATATTATTATGTTTTCACTTGAAAGCACTTCAAATTCTAAACTTGGACCTCACTTGTTGAGATTCAAATACGAAATTTCATAAAGTTAAACTAGTAAACTCAGTGGAGATCTAGCTAGGATATTTCCAGCATTGCGCTGAATATCGAAGACGAGTGAAACCATTCCATTCACTCAGCTAGGCGACAGCATCTGTGCAATTAGTGAGCAGATAGCTTTATCAGGTAGGATTGGTACTTGGAACCATGGATGACCACGCGAGATGTCTACTTCAGGAACGAGATACCTCCGCCAACATCGCCCATGAAGATCTACAACCCGCTGAGCTTATGCATATTTGTCAATTGCAAGTCGGACGTAAATACTATTAACTTCAATAATTTAAAGAAATGACTTCCCCTTTTTATTTTATCTGTTTGAAAAGTCGCAAGACGTCATTCATCTCATCCTGTTTTGTTAATAAATTATTTTTAACTTCTATGACTTTCAGTCAATATTTACCCAATGCTAGACTTCCCAGAGGTCAAGATAATAGAATAAGGTGTTTTGCAGCTAGCCTCTGTTGCCCCTCCCCCGAAAGTAAAGAATCTCAATTTAATAAATATAAATTTATCTCACAACCGTCTGTTGGAGATTGGCGCCCTATTAACCGAGCTATTTACTGCACTCATTTTCTATCACGAGCTGTGAAACGTTACAACATGTCACCCAAGCATGTGGCAAGCTGTGTACTAGCCACGAAACGTTACAACATGGCACATCAACGTGGGGATCGAAAGCTATAAAACACCTTAAAGAAATAAATAAAATTAGTAAATTGCATTTGGAAATAAAATTAATTGTTTTTCATAATAATAAAGTAACTTATATAAAGTGAATCAAGGGAGATGAGAACGAGATGATGACGTTACGTAGTGGTAACATAGTTAAGGGTACCGAGGCAGAGGTAGTGGAGAAAGACTTAGCTAGCGGGAGTAACAATGCTCAGAGTTGCGGCGAGGTAGACAAGTCGTTTGAATCACAGAATAGTACGATGGGGGGCGCGGAAGACCTAGAAAAGAGCATTAACATAAATATAGAATCAGATACATTGGAAGAGAGGTTAATCAAGATGATGGGAGAGATGCCCGCGAACAATCAGAAACTTGGTCAGAAATTAGACCAAAATACACTAGCATTGGAGGCGTTAATAAAACAGAATGTCGAATTCAACCAAAGATGGCAGGTGCTGGACAAGGAAAGAGAAGAAGATAAGAAGCTAGAAATAGTCAATAGTAGTTTATGTGAGAAAGAGCGAGAGGTAGAACAGAAAAGGGAGGAAGTGAATGAAGATGAGAGTAGATTAGAAATACAGAATCAGGAGGAGGAAAGATTAGCTGAAATGAGATCAGAAGTAGAGCAGAAAGTAGAAATAGGCCATGACAAATTTTGTATGCCTAATCAACAGTTAGAGGAGAGAGTTGAGGATCTGGAGGAAGAGATGATAGATCAGAGAATGAGAGAGAAGAATATGTTTGAAGAACAGTTAGGAGTAGAAATATGGGAGGTAGAGAAAACAATAGGTCCTCAGGATTGTAGAATCCAGGAAGTTGTTAAAGAGGAGAACAATCAGGTTAGAGTAAATGTTGAAAGTAGGATAGTGGAAATAGAGCAGGCCATTAGGAAAAGTCTTCCTAAAGTAGGGGCTGTTTCCAGTTACGTAAACTTAGCTGAGATGGAGATGCGTGTGTTAGCACAAAGACAGCAGGTAGATTAGAGTGAACGTGGAAAGCAGATGACGGAAGTTAAAATCGGTAGGAGTAGGACAAAGCGGTAAAGGCAGGTCACATTGTTAGATGAGATTAGAAAGAAATATAAAGATAAGGATGAAGATTACTATTTGGAATGGAGGGTAGAAGTAGAGATGTTAGGTGAGACGTTAGGAGGAGAGACTAAGAGTATCTTTACTATAGATAAATATAGGCCTAGTAATGAGGAAGTAGAGACTATTATTATGAGAAGAGAAGAAAGAGTAACAATGACACCGGGGAGAAAGAAAGAAATGAGAGCAATTGTACAAGGAATCTAAATGAATAGTGGAGTGTAAAGATAGGTCGGAGACTTAGTCGTGTAGTTAAAGTGTATTTATTTAATGTAATTAAATTAGGGAGTTATGACGTAGATATTAAAGTATAGATACTACAATAAGGAGGTAAAGAGTATTAATAGAGATTAAGGTCGTGGAGCATGTTAGCTCATTCTTTAAATAGAAGTGTGTGTGTGTGTGGGGGGGGGGGGGGGGGGTAGATTAAAATGTGGGTGGATTCTTGAAGCCTGAAATCGTGTATTAGTTCAGAGTTGTATGAAACAGTGAGGGTGCAGCAAATAAAAGCTTGTGCTTATAAACTAGGTACAGACGGTGAACCGCTTATCGATATATAATGATGTACTGTGTTAAAATGTGCGTAGTCTGCAGAAGTAAGTATTCTAAGAATAATGTATCTGAGAAAGTAATAACAGAAATGGTAAGTAACGTAATGAAAATAAGAACTATTATGACAACCATAATGATGATAATAATAATATAGTAGAGATTCGTGAATGATTTAAGATGATGTGATACAGTGAGAATAAAATTAACGAGTTGAAGAAGTAAGTATTGATATGCAGTAAAGAAATTTCATTTGAGAACAGCGAAGTCATCAGTGACTACAGTTGGATAAATTCAGGAGTGATGGATGGTAAGGCATGTTGTGAAATAACCAACATCTGATGGAGATAAGGAAGTATTAAACTATAGGACATCTGGTACTTGGAGATGTATGTGTGTGTATGTATGTACGTGTGTGTGTGTAAATTTCACATAAATGACGTGAGTGAGGTAACAAGTAAGGATGCCAGCGAGGTTTAATGCCGTTGAGAAATGAGGTTTCAGGTTGATAAGTGGCCAAATGAAGTTATGGAGGAGGAAGGTTTTGGAGAAGTAAGTATGCCAGACGAGATTAATAACTCTGAGCAGGAGGTTTTTGTGGTGTCTACGTGAATACGTGAAATACTCGTAGATGTTGGGAGTTTTGAGGTGGTTTTTGTGGTGTCTACGTGAATACGTGAAGTACTCGTAGATGTTGGGAGTTTTGAGGAGGTTTTTGTGGTGTCTACGTGAATACGAGAAGTACTCGTAGATGTTGGGAGTTTTGAAGTATAAATAGAACGAATGTATGCACACAAGGAAACAGAGTAATAAGGGAGTACACCCAAGAGATGATCCAAGTTATAGTTTTAAGATCTTAATACGCAAGTTTTAGAACACAAACAAATATATTGCAAGGCTAAATACCTAGTTAAACCACTTGTAAATGTTACTGATGATGAGCGATAGCGAGTTGATGGTATGGTGTGTTGTTGTACAGCACACATAAAAGTAAAACTAATAATAATAATAATAATAATAATAATAATAATAATAATAATAGATGGTTGGCATAATATTTAGAAGTTATTGAAGGGAATTTGTCAAAATTCGAAGTTAATTGAGTTAAAGGTGGTAGGATTCAAGGAAGAGAAAGAGGTAAATAAAATACGACTTATTCGTGTGAAATTTATTGAGTAGCGGTTTACCAGTAGTTTGAGAGAGAAAGCATTGAGGGCTACTGAACTCTGAAGTTATGTCAGAAGCGATGACAGTAATTAGATGAGGCGGAGAAGAAATGAGGGTGTTTTTCAAATAATAATGATTAAGATACAGTGTGTGAATATGATTTAGATTTGTGAGTAAGATTGTGTAGGATGGTTATAATAATAGTGTTAGATTAACAGTAATGGTAACGCATTGCGTTAATGTAAGGATATAAGGCTGGTAGGAGCGCAGGTAGTTGGTTAGATAGAGTGTACCACTATGTCGCTAAGTTGTCTAATTTTGATACCATGAAGTTTTGTTAAGAATACATTTTCTGTAAGTAGTGACTACTGGGAAGAGTAATGTTTTTGTTGAAAGATGTGTTAAACAAGGCATAAGACATATTATCTTATCCTCCGACTTGTAATGGCATTTTGTAAGAGCAAACACTTTGCGTGTGTATGCGTGTGCAATTATTCATGTATAATTCAACCTTCTACAGTTGACATGCTGTATGACATAAAGAACGCCCTTCGAATGAAATAAGTTCAGACAAACTGGATAACAGGAAACATTGAAAGAAATGACATTTTAAATGTATTGTTGATCTGAAGATTTAAGTGTATTGTGTATATGAATTTAAGTGTTGTGTAATTGTTTTCAGGGGTTGAGTCTTTCTCAAAATTGAGAATTTATTCGTCGACTCATGGGGGCGATTGTGGTGTTTGTATACCACACACAAAACAATTGAATTAAGAGTAATATATTGATGTGCAATTGCAACGATAGTGCATGTATTGAGCCATGTTTAACATCTCTCATTTCTTTATTTTCTTTGGCGGCCGTCCCGGTAGACTCAGACGCCATGTGAGATACTTTCTGTCCGGACGTGCCTTGAGGCTCTCCGCCTTATTATTTAAAATGTAATGTTTTTCCTTTTTATTTAACATTGTTATTATGCCGAAGCCTTCCATTTACTCATGTAAGTAATACATCTAACCTTGTGTCCACTATGCTCATTTCCTAAATTTTAACCTTTCTTTTTGATCTTCGTCGTGTGCTTGGATTTGCTGTGGAACCAATCGTAATGGCGGTCTCCTGTTTTATTTTGTTTGAGTCTTCGTTTAACCTTTTATTTGTGCCGTGAAATATATCTGCGAGTGATTTTGTGAGAGTATGTTTTTCTTGCTGCCAGGTGCATTGATGCTGTTTTGATTGGGCACATCTTCGAATGGGTCTCCCGTGGTTTGTGGACGTTGGCGTTTCGACCATTCTCCCAACACGAGGCATGACACCATATATTTTAGCCCTTATGTTTTCCCTTCATTCCATGCTTCGGGCAACTGGATCACGGCGGTAACTTTAAGTAGGCCTTACCGTATTCAGCTCGAACTCGGAACGTAAGTTGGGGACTATATAGGTTTAGCATATTTTGCTAGACTACCTACAAGCACGAGTTGCTTTGTGTTTTATTACTGCATCGACGGCTGGCATTTTGTGTGTTTGATTGCGTGTATGTATCATGATATATTTCACGGACACTTGACGTCATTTGTTTCTCCTTGTAGTATCTTTGCTTTTCTTTTCTCTGGGGACTGCCAGCTCGATCGCATCCCCATTGCTCGCCACAGCCTTTGCGACACGCACACAGCCTCTTGTTTTATCTTTGCTATGCTTGTTATTTGTGGTCGTCATGACAACCATCCATCTCTAGGCTGAGAAGTGATTGTTGTTGACCAGCGACGGGCTCGATTGCCTTTTGGTCAATTACCTCCTCCCTTTTTACATCATTTTTATTGGGAGTGGCTCAGGTATGAATTTTATTTGTTTCCGTTATTTATTATTGTAAGTTATTTATTGTTTATAATCATCCTTCCCGTTTGAAAGTGACTGTATTTGACCCCTAGGGTACTCTTTTCTTTGAGTGTGTTATTCTGGCCGGTTTTTTTGTGTGTGTTCGATTTCACTATAATTAAATTTCCATTTCTTTATCCATGTGTCTTATTTAGTAGTGTTTGACGATCGGGCTGCTCTCTCTCTCTCTTCAACCCTAGGCCTAACTTATTCTAGCTGTCTAGCACCAGGAGGGTATTCCTACCACTCGTCGTGGGACCACCTTCACGGAGTCTGGAGTCGCTCAGCACATCTGGCCTGCAAGTACGGGCCCAGCACAGGTCAGAAATTAACATCCATTTCCACTGCGTACTCCTTTCTTTTCTAGTTGGTTCCAGTGATGCAGCTAGGAGGCACGCCAAGAATATGTTTATTTCAATAGGGCGGTGCAGATGGTAGCAGAGCGTGGTTAAGTCTCCTGGTCGCTTAGCCATATCCATTGGATTTTAATATTTCGCTGCATATTTTTCAATGTTGTTTTTATTCTGTTTCATGTTCCCTATTGCATACTATGGAAACAAATATTGAGAGTCAATGTGAACTTCCAAGGAGTATGGACCATAAAAATAACAAACTGTAAGGAGAGTGCAATGAGTTGGACCCTATCAACGAACCCCAGCATTGGTAATGTACTAACCAACCCTACTTCTTGTTTCGTACTCATTTCAGGCGCAGGACGGAGGCAAGACATTTGTAGTTATTGTTTTGAATTGTAGCTAGCAGTACTTCTGTAGTTTAGCCATGTATTCTCTCCCAGGTTGTAACGTGAAGAAGGAGCTCATCCAGTCTGACGATGATCTGCTATCGTTTGAAAGTGTCTGTGGGAAAGACACTAATCCATTGACTGAGGTGAACGGCCATCGCAAGGGAGGCGTAGCCAATATAGTGTCCAAGTGGGGAATTTCATTTTCTGGTGAACTGGGAATTTCGTCTGTATTTGAGTTCTTAGACAGGGTCAGTGAACTCTGCCATTGTTATGACCTCGAACCAGATGACATTGTTGTCTGCCTACCGTTATTGTTGAGTGGTTTAGCTTTAAAATGGTATCGACTTACCAACAGATCTTTCATCTCGTGGGTTGATTTCTGTAAGTC
This sequence comes from Meconema thalassinum, assembly GCA_946902985.2. Taxonomy (NCBI): domain Eukaryota; kingdom Metazoa; phylum Arthropoda; class Insecta; order Orthoptera; family Tettigoniidae; genus Meconema; species Meconema thalassinum. The sequence goes on along the minus strand of OY714911.1, from coordinate 8,581,581 downwards.
AATAAAGGAGCGGTTTACGACTTATGATTTTGAACATGACTTGAAGGCTGAAATTCATCGCCGTACCCAGGGTTTGGAAGAGCCTGTAGACGATTTTGTTACTGGGCTAATGACTTTAATAAGTAGGTTGTCGCAGCCCCTTCCCCTTATTGAAACTGTTGATATTGTGTATAGAAATCTAGCACCTGAGTACAAGTCCTTCATACGCCGGTCCAGTGTGTATAGTGTGGCTGACATTGTTGATCAAGGACGTGAATGCGAGTTCAATCGGCGCCTGCGCAAGTCATATGTACCCCCACCCCTCCCCTCTGACAGTTTGTTTCCAGAGACTGCATGCGCGCAATCCCAGATTCAGAGGACTGCGCACCCATCTTCAATATCTCGTCAGGAGGACCGGGCAGTTAACCGTCCCCACTCGCATATTGTCGGGAGTATTCCCAATGCTACTTCTTCTGCGAATCCCGCTCCTCAGGATCAACAGTTACCTCGAAACCCGAACATGTATAACCGTATAAAATGTTGGAATTGTGATCGTTTGGGGCATCATTTTAATTCCTGCCGTGCGCCCTCGCGTGTGTTTTGTCACACATGTGGTCTTCGTGACGTGACGCACATAGCCTGTCCTAGATGTGCTTCGCGTCAGGGAAACGAGCATGGGTCCCCGGTTTAGACCCGCCGGAGTGGCCATGCAATGAAGTTCGCCGGGAAATGAACATTTCCACGACTGGAAACTTCTGTCCTTGGGTCCCTGTAAGTGTTAAGAAATTGTCGATACCCGCTTTACTGGATTCTGGTGCTTCACGTTCATTTATTCAGCGCTCCATCGCGGAACAGCTTCCTGTTACTCAGATTTGTCCACAAGATGGGGGTTTAAAATTTTATTCTGCGGTGAAGTCATCTATTTCTGTTTCTAGCGTTGTAACATGTCATATTAAGATATGTGGTTATTCTTGGGATTGGAACTTCCATGTGGTGGATGACTTATCTACGCCTATGATCTTAGGTTCTGATTTTATGCACAAAGCAGGGTTGAGGCTTGATTTTTCGGATCATTCCTTCAGTTTTTTATTTAAATCCAAGGAGCGGTTTCATTTTAATACTTGTGAAGCGAGTGTTCCTTGTAATTTTTCTGGTATCTCTGCTGTTTTAATCCCTCCTACTTTATTCACGAGTCAACGTGACGCTTTATCTGATTTGGTGAATGAATTTCCAGATGTTCTCACGTCGGAACTGGGTTCCGCTATCGGCTACGAGTGTCATATTGATTTAACTGATGAGGTTCCAGTTAGGTCGGCGCCATTTTCGTGCTCTCCACCCAAACTCATTGCCATGAGAGAATATATTGATGATCTTAAGGCACGCGGTGTTGTGAGTCCTTCTAAGTCTTCTTATGGTAGTCCAGCATTCCTGGTGCCTAAGAAAGAGGGTACTTTTCGTTTAGTAGTTGATTATCGTCGACTCAATTCTAAGGTGGTGTTCGACAACTTTCCCCTTCCAACTCTGGAGAGCGATTTTCAGCATTTTCACGGGGCGAAGTACTATTCCGTCCTAGATTTGAACTGTGCATATTATCAAATTCCTCTCGATCCCGAGAGCCGTAAGGTAACTGCGTTCTCCACTCCGTTCGGCCTTTTTGAGTTCAATAAGTTACCCATGGGCATTTCTATCGGCGGACAAGTATTGAGTAGGGTTTTGGATGAGTTATTTGGAGATTTAAAGTATTCATCTGTGTTTAACTATCTTGATGACCTCGTGATTTACAGTCAGTCTTTTGAGGATCACCTGATCCATTTACGTGAAGTTCTATGTCGTCTTCGCAGAGCCGGACTCACTGTTAACCCGGACAAAATCTCTTTGGCTTCGAAGCAAATCAAATTTTTAGGTCACATTCTTTCGGATATGGGCATAGAAGTGAACCCTGAGCGTGTCCAATGTATCCAAGAGTTCCCTACTCCCACGAATGTGAAAGCAGTCCGACGTTTTTTGGGAATGGCGGGCTTTTACAATAGGTTCATTAAGGGCTTTTCGGACATTTCAGCGCTCCTGAATTATTTGAAGAAGAAGAATGTACGATTCGTGTGGGGCCCCGACCAGTGTCTCGCCTTTGAGAAATTGAAAGAATGTCTTTCTTCTGCTCCCGTCCTTCGAACTCCGGATTTTGGGAAAGATTTTATGTTACATTGTGATGCGAGTGATGTCGCAGTTTCTTGTGTGCTTAGTCAGCAGGTGAATGGTAATTTGGCACCCATCGCTTTTGCCAGTCGGATGCTTAATGATTGCGAACGCCGGTATTCCACTTTCGAGAAAGAAAGTCTGGCTGTCGTATTCGGCTGTGAACGTTTCAGATCTTTTCTAGAACATCGGCATTTCATAGTGTATACCGACAATGAAGCTCTGTCCTGGATGCGCTCGCATGTCAAAAAATTGGGACGTATAAATCGTTGGATTCTTCGTCTATCCTCTTTCAGCTTTGACATCATTCACGTCAGAGGCAGTGAAAATGTTGTAGCGGATTGTTTGTCACGCATGTTTGAGGAACCTCCTCCCATTGTTGAGATCCCCGAGTCAGTGAATCTTCTCCAACACATTCCATGGTCTTTTACTGACATCCGTACGTACCAAGCAGATGACCCATTTTGTGTCACATTGCGTGAAAAAATTCTCGGGAAAGATCCTGGTGTATCTGAGTTTTCATTGCGCAATGATGTTATAGTGCATACCGCTCCTCGATCTTCGAAATGTAGGATTTTCGTGCCAGAGAATATACGAAGTATGCTCTTGGCGTATTTCCATGAATCCTGTTTTGGATTACATTTAGGTATGACGAAGACTTTCCATAAAATCTCTCAAGAATTCTTCTGGCCTCATTTGAAAGCGGATGCTTTTGCTTTCGTCCGAAAATGTGTTACGTGTCAACGTTCTAAGCCAGCAAAGAATTCTCGCATTGGACTTCACCACGCTGACACGATGTCATATCCTAATGAGCGCCTGTTTATAGATTATTTTGGTCCCCTAGTTAGGTCATCTTCTGGTCATCGAGCTATACTTACTGTCGTTGATGGATTTTCAAAATTTGTATGGTTATTTCCTGTCAGGGAAATCACGACACGTACCACTGTTAGGCTTTTGACCAATCATATTTTTGGTGTTTTTGGTCCTCCAAAGTTTTTAGTGTCCGATAACGCGAGCGTTTTCCGGTCCAAGTCTTTTAGATCAATGTGTTTTTCTTGGGGAATTGATCATGTCTTTTTGGCACCCTACCACCCTCAGCCAAATCACGTTGAAAGGTTTCATCGTAACTTGAAGGCTTGCTTGAGTGCGTTCCACAACGCAGATCAGTCACGTTGGGACGCAAATCTTCAGTTTTTCTCCTTAGGATTTAACACTGCTCTTCATGAATCGACGAATTCTACCCCTTCGGAATTGTTTTTAGGGAGGCGTATTGTTGATCCACTTCAGCTTCAGTGGAAAATAGATTATCTGGCTGCGCCATCCCGCCGTACCTCAGTCAAAGAAAAATGGGAAGTTGCTGTACGGCATCTGAAAAGGGCACGAGATCGCGTGGCGTCTCGCTATAACAAGGGTAGGCAACCTGTTTGTTTTCAGGTGAATGACGACGTGCTAGTGCGCCTGCACCCACAGAGTTCGGCCAAGAATAAGGAGTCAGCTAAGCTAATGCTTCGCTGGAGCACGCCCAAAACTATTACTAGATTTTTAACACCTGTCACTGTTGAATTGATCTCCAAGGAGAATCCCACCGACGTATCCAGAGCTCACATATCTCAATTGAAACCATTTATTGTGTAACCTTCTTATTTTCTGTGATTAATGTTGTCCTTTTTCTGCGTAGGTTAGCCAATCATAATTTGCTTATGTTATCCAAGGAAGCTAGTATTCATATGGCGTCTCCTTGACCTGCCTATTATTGAACCAATTTTGACCGAGGCAGAGTCAAGTACAAATTTACGAGCTCAAGAAAGAAAATAATACAAGAAGAAATAGGCCTACATACTCTGTGTAACTTAATATTTATTGTAAAAATATGTATTTTTGCGAATTCGGCCAGTAGGGAATTTATATTCTATACCTAATGGACACATTATATCGCTTCTTTGTTATTTTAATACGTCACTTTCATCATGGGTATAAGGAGAATGGCAGACTTCGGCGTCAAAGGGCGAAAGTCTTTTGTTTATGATTTTCGTCCGTGTCTCTATCTACTTTTCTTGTCATTGTAACGCTCAGGCGAACCGTAATACCATTATGACAAGCCCAGGGATCGTCAAAGGAACGCGCGCCTTTGGGGACCCCGAAGGAGTTCTGTCCTGATATTGCGATCGCCGAAGCGATCTGATTATTTTTATATATTACTTCATTTTATAACTGTATTCTTTCTGATATGGCTCAATTGCTTAAGTGATTGTTATATCGATCACCCTCCCCCCTCATATTTTGTGTACTGTTATAGTTGTTGACAAACCACCTGTGTGATAAGGATGTTGTGTATTTTGGAACACTTGGGACATGATTGATTTCAAAGCGGTGGTGCTTAGTGATGTAAAAAGAAAAATCTTTTATTATTATAAATAATTTTTCTTTTGGGGGGTGGTGTGGATCCTGAGCCATGTTTAACATCTCTCATTTCTTTATTTTCTTTGGCGGCCGTCCCGGTAGACTCAGACGCCATGTGAGATACTTTCTGTCCGGACGTGCCTTGAGGCTCTCCGCCTTATTATTTAAAATGTAATGTTTTTCCTTTTTATTTAACATTGTTATTATGCCGAAGCCTTCCATTTACTCATGTAAGTAATACATCTAACCTTGTGTCCACTATGCTCATTTCCTAAATTTTAACCTTTCTTTTTGATCTTCGTCGTGTGCTTGGATTTGCTGTGGAACCAATCGTAATGGCGGTCTCCTGTTTTATTTTGTTTGAGTCTTCGTTTAACCTTTTATTTGTGCCGTGAAATATATCTGCGAGTGATTTTGTGAGAGTATGTTTTTCTTGCTGCCAGGTGCATTGATGCTGTTTTGATTGGGCACATCTTCGAATGGGTCTCCCGTGGTTTGTGGACGTTGGCGTTTCGACCATTCTCCCAACACGAGGCATGACACCATATATTTTAGCCCTTATGTTTTCCCTTCATTCCATGCTTCGGGCAACTGGATCACGGCGGTAACTTTAAGTAGGCCTTACCGTATTCAGCTCGAACTCGGAACGTAAGTTGGGGACTATATAGGTTTAGCATATTTTGCTAGACTACCTACAAGCACGAGTTGCTTTGTGTTTTATTACTGCATCGACGGCTGGCATTTTGTGTGTTTGATTGCGTGTATGTATCATGATATATTTCACGGACACTTGACGTCATTTGTTTCTCCTTGTAGTATCTTTGCTTTTCTTTTCTCTGGGGACTGCCAGCTCGATCGCATCCCCATTGCTCGCCACAGCCTTTGCGACACGCACACAGCCTCTTGTTTTATCTTTGCTATGCTTGTTATTTGTGGTCGTCATGACAACCATCCATCTCTAGGCTGAGAAGTGATTGTTGTTGACCAGCGACGGGCTCGATTGCCTTTTGGTCAATTACCTCCTCCCTTTTTACATCATTTTTATTGGAAGTGGCTCAGGTATGAATTTTATTTGTTTCCGTTATTTATTATTGTAAGTTATTTATTGTTTATAATCATCCTTCCCGTTTGAAAGTGACTGTATTTGACCCCTAGGGTACTCTTTTCTTTGAGTGTGTTATTCTGGCCGTTTTTTTTGTGTGTGTTCGATTTCACTATAATTAAATTTCCATTTCTTTATCCATGTGTCTTATTTAGTAGTGTTTGACGATCGGGCTGCTCTCTCTCTCTCTTCAACCCTAGGCCTAACTTATTCTAGCTGTCTAGCACCAGGAGGGTATTCCTACCACTCGTCGTGGGACCACCTTCACGGAGTCTGGAGTCGCTCAGCACATCTGGCCTGCAAGTACGGGCCCAGCACAGGTCAGAAATTAACATCCATTTCCACTGCGTACTCCTTTCTTTTCTAGTTGGTTCCAGTGATGCAGCTAGGAGGCACGCCAAGAATATGTTTATTTCAATAGGGCGGTGCAGTATATATTTATTGTGTTTAAGGGTAATATAAAATCATATGCTCATTCTCATCCATTCTTGTAATTAGACGTTGACCAGAGATTTCAAACCGTAAATTTACAACCCCTCCCCCAATAAATATATTTCTTGAGCTCACTTGTGGAACTAACAACTGACAATAGATACCGCACGAACCGCCATAAACCGCTGATGAAGAGGCAGGAAAAATGGAAAGGGAGTCCCAACCAAGACCCTCGGTAGCCAGCAGGCTAATTCTAAAATATGTCAGAACAATGTACTCCCCAGCTTTTTAGAATAAATTGTTTTACGACGAGAAAACTGCAACCTTGTGATTTTTAAGGAAGATACCGCTACATGACACCAATATGGAAGTGTGTCACTGGGGGAGAGACCTTCACCCCAATATAGCCACTTGGTGCGTGATAAAGAACTTACTTCAGCCAATAAGGATGGAGCGTCACTTTCTGTAGACAATACTTTGATATTGCAATTGGCCGATCCCCTACTGCTGGTGGGAGATATAATTGCCATATATAAGCCGGGACAGAGCTGTAAGGACAGGAAGAATATTATTATGTTTTCACTTGAAAGCACTTCAAATTCTAAACTTGGACCTCACTTGTTGAGATTCAAATACAAAATTTCATAAAGTTAAACTAGTAAACTCAGTGGAGATCTAGCTAGGATATTTCCAGCATTGCGCTGAATATCGAAGACGAGTGAAACCATTCCATTCACTCAGCTAGGCGACAGCATCTGTGCAATTAGTGAGCAGATAGCTTTATCAGGTAGGATTGGTACTTGGAACCATGGAAGACCACGCGAGATGTCTACTTCAGGAACGAGATACCTCCGCCAACATCGCCCATGAAGATCTACAACCCGGTGAGCTTATGCATATTTGTCAATTGCAAGTCGGACGTAAATACTATTAACTTCAATAATTTAAAGAAATAACTTCCCCTTTTTATTTTATCTGTTTGAAAAATCGCAAGACGTCATTCATCTCATCCTGTTATGTTAATAAATTATTTTTAACTTCTATGACTTTCAGTCAATATTTACCCAATGCTAGACTTCCCAGAGGTCAAGATAATAGAATAAGGAGTTTTGCAGCTAGCCTCTGTTGCCCCTCCCCCGAAAGTAAAGAATCTCAATTTAATAAATATAAATTTATCTCACAACCGTCTGTTGGAGATTGGCGCCCTATTAACCGAGTTATTTACTGCACTCATTTTCTATCACGAGCTGTGAAACGTTACAACATGTCACCCAAGCATGTGGCAAGCTGTGCACTAGCCACGAAACGTTACAATACGACTAATTTCACGCTTACATACAAGAAGAAGAAATGGAAAACAAAACGAGAATAAGGCAAATATAAAGGACAGGAAGAACAGAAATGCCGTCAACCCTCGAAGAATGAGGATTGAGGGACTTGGAAGGAAGGAGAGCGATGAGAGGCAGATATAGAAAGGGGGAAAGAGGAGGGTCCACCCTAGAGGCAAAGTGGGAAAAACCGGACCCAGCTCTAGAAGCCCTCTGGGTCACCAACACCTGAACACACCAGCCGTGAGCCCTTGAGGGTGTAGCACTATCGAGGGTGCACCAGAAGTGGTGGGGCTACACACACCCTGCCTCCTTGAGGGCCTTGAGCTGAAGGCAGGATATATGAAGAGAATAGAAGAAGTCTGACCCCTCGAAGAATGAGGGATCCGAAAAGATGAGACAAGGACCTATTATGGCAGTCAAGTGAAAGACTCCTTAGACCTCGGATACCCTAATACCGTCAGGGTCGGAAAAGAACAAAAGTTGACTAAGGGAGGTCGATAGGAAAGGTGATACTGAGGTGCCAGGCACAAGTAAGTGGAAGTAATGCAGAATTCAGCTGGGGCCCCGTGGTCGCCAACCCACGTCTCACTAGTCATGAGACCCTGGGGGAAAGTGTAAAACAACATATCCTTCAAGCGCAGAATATTTCCCCCCAAATTTAACCCTATTAAAAAAAAGTCCTCTCGGCACGCCGGAAGGCGGAGGTAGATTTCACCGGACAAACTTGGGGATAGGCGAAAATAGACAGAATATGCAGGTTTTCGTAGAAGGATCAGACCTCATTTATTGCGAGAAAGTATTTTATAATTGGAGCTTAATTAACTTTGTTTTTCGTCATTTTATGCATATTTTAAACATTTTATTGTCTTATGATGACGGTAACCTTCTTGTCATTTGGAGTCCATTTTTATACTTGTGGTCACACTGTCCTTATGCAAGGTTTCGACACTGATGTGTAACTATGTAACGGTCTGTTAATTCTTCAGGCAAAATTATATCTCCCGCAGAGATTTTGGTTGGTTCCTCAGTTTAGGGGCTGCGACAACGCGGTCATGTAACCCCGTGTACTTTGGGTGAGTGTAGAATCTGACTGATAAACGGTGTGAGTTGTGATGGCTGTATTAGTCTGTAATTCAGGTAAGGACTGCAGACGGTCAATTTCAAGCAGTAGTTCCTAATGTTGCTACCAGATACTACCGTCAACGACACCTAGCTGTGAACTTGGCAACTAGATGCCACCGCAACCAGCAACTCGCAACGAACGTTGGAACTTCCCCTCCAAAGGAAAGCATACTGAGGGATTTTTAGGGCTCTTAGAAAATCCGACGACTTTGGCCAGCTTTGAACCCGCGACCTTGAGCATAGAAGTTCAGCATGCTACCAGTTACGTCACCGAAGCCACTTCACACTTAGTCAGATGAAAATCTGAAGCTAGAGGGGCAGATGACCTCGTAGTTCCGCCCCTTAAAACAACAATAACTAACTAACTAACTAAAATCTGAAGCTGATCTCGTGCAAGTGCGTTGTCATGGCAACGTCTGATGGCTCATGCCTCATCAATTTAGTAGTGTTACCATGGCAACCACTGATAGCTCTTGGCATTTTCTTATAATTCCGTAATCATTTTTCTCATCCCTTGGCGTAATGGTGGGTCATATCAAAAATTCTTTCAGACAAAAGTTTTAGGTAATTATTAGAGGAATATTGTCCATTTTGTACGGTTTTGATATTGTGCCTATTAAGAGAGATATGATAAATGCTTCCCGAAAAACCCACCTTTTCCCACCCCTTTTGTCAATGGTTAGTGCTATAAAAAACTCTTCAAACATACATTTTTGGGCTTTATCCGATACATAGTATGAACTTTGAACGGACTCGATATTTTACATATTAAGAGAGTTATAGCAATATTTCACTTTTTCGAAAAAAAAAGCCCCCCATTTTCACCCCCTTCGACCGATTTAGCCCAGTAACGAACTCGCCCGAGATTTTATAGGTATACATATTCGGTAAAAGATTCAAAGTGATTGGTGCAAAATTACGGCAGTTATAGTGTCCACAAGAAACTGATATACATATATACATATACCAGGTGGCCCGTTTCCCCCGTGCAATCTAGTTTTAGATGTCTCGCATACACTAATGCTGTATGGGATGCCTAATAACTGATTTCCACGGGGGTCACAGTGCATGCTGGCCGATTACGTCAGAATACGAAGGAATAACAACAGGACAGCCGCTAGCTGCATGTTCCTCAGCGCTACCCGTCTAATGCACCCCAATGCCTTTCTGACCCTAGCATTTGAGAGCGCAATAGACTCATAAAATGTGGTAGAATGACACGACAGTTGCTGGCAAGATATTGACAATGGCGGGTGTATTCAGCATCGATGAGTACACGGACATTATACTAATATATGGAGAAGCTGGTCGTAATGCCGTTGAAGTTCGTAGACGATATGCACTGGTGTTTCCAGATAGACGTCTACCGTCTCGACAAGTATTTCGCCGAACAGAGCTGCAATTACGAACGAATGGAATGTTCCAGGCACATACCAGCAGGACTAGACCCGTCTGCGGTAATGCTGAAGTTGTACGGAATGTACAAGAGTACTTCGAACGGAGTCCTACACACGGTCAGTTACACTTCACCTTACTGAACTACTGCTGATAATAGTAATAATAATAATAATAATAATAATAATTTGAATTTTGTATTAGAATTTATTTATTAATTACTATTGATAATACATTTGTGATATGTCTCAGAATCTGACGGCGAAATCAGTAGAGATTATCTGTGAGACATTAATTATTTTTCACAGCATTATACGGTTTGAATTCCAATACCAGAGTGCATACAATAATACGTTTATTAATGTTTATTTAGGTAATGATTTTTTATGCGACGTATAGCTAGTTGTTTGCTGTTCATGTTGGACAATCGAGGTAGTAGTTCGTTAAATAGTGCTGGTGCAAGATAATTTAGTCTCTTGAAACCATAATAATAATAATAATAATAATAATAATAATAATAATAATAATAATAATAATAATAATAATAATAATAATAATAATAATACGAACCATCTATGTTACAATATGCAAATATTTATTGTTGCTTAGGGCAAAGAGAAGCTGCAAGAGACCTAGGAGTGCCACGAACTTCAATACAGAGGATCCTGAAGGAGCGAAAATGGCATCCTTATAAGCCGCACCTACACCAACAACTGTATGGAAATGATTTCGATCGCAGGGTAGCATATTGCCGAAGAGTGGCCGCTGCATTACAAAAAGATCCAAATTTTGCCAGGAATATTCTGTGGAGTGATGAATGCTATTTTGCCAATGATGCCAACGTCAATACTCACAATCTGCATTACTGGGCTCCAGTAAACCCCCACTGGGTTCGAGCACAGCACGTTCTGATCCACTGGGGAGTTAATGTGTGGTGTGGTATTCTGGGAGACTACATAATTGGGCCTGTTTGTATAGCCCCCAGACTCACAGGTAGGAATTATCTTGAATTTTTACAAACCGACTTGACTCTGGAAAACCTTCTAGAAGATATTCCATTCCAGGTTGTATTACAGCATTGGTAACAGCATGATGGTGCTCCACCTCACACCTTCCGAGCCGTTACGGAATATCTAAATGCACGATACCCTGAACGGTGGATAGGTCGTGGAGGCCCATGACAGTGGCCAGCACGATCGCCTGATCTAACCCCTCTGGACTTCTTTCTGTGGGGCTATATAAAATCAAAAGTCTACGAAACGGCGCCAGAAAATGTCGATCAATTAAAACAACGTATTGGTGAGGCCTGTGCTGCAGTGACACCTGAAATGTTACGACGTGTCCATGCAGACACTGCAAGACGTGTTCAGCATTGTATTCGCCACCAGGGACATGTCTTTGAGCATATTCATTATGAATAGCTGTCCAAGTGTGACATTGTAATTTATTTTATTTTCTAAGCTTTGATGCAATAATATGTGAGTTTTTGTCCAATTAGCAAGCATTGCTATTGTAGAGTGGAATTTCTGTAGCCTACATGTACAAATTAACGTGTTATTAAACTTTCTTTTCTGCATCTTTGGCGTATTTACAAACGAACCCTGTTTATTAGAGAAATCGCTGTTTTCAAAGGAGCGTTACAACGTGGTATACAATATGTTGCATGTTGTGCAACTATTTAGCAGTAGTTTTAATACACAAGTACTGTAACAGGATTCCTATCATTATTGTTATTATTATTATTATTATTATTATTATTACTATTGTCACTATGATGTCTGCACTAGACTGTAATAATAAAATAACAATAGTGACACAGGTTATCAGACAAATTCTTCACACACTCAAGTACACGGGGCTACATGCTCACTGTGTTGTAAAGCCCCTGAAATTCGACAGTTCATTATTTCAGTACGGTGAAATTCAACGTACCGTGTGAAGGCTTGGATCACAATACTGATGTACAGTCTGCACAACATCAGAATTGTTGCAGACGGGTCTAGCACTTAATTACAGCTCTGTTCGGGGAAATTCGTATACAAAAGGCAGGCGTCTATTTGGAATCTCCTGTGCATTAATGTGCGAGCTTTGGCTGGACTGTGACCAGATTCTCCATAGATTAGAATTTTGTGTGTGCGCACTCGTTTTTGGTGAATACCTCAGCCATTGTCGATGTGTTGATAGCAACTTTAATACTGCTGTGCCACGTGCAAAGCTACTATTCTGCGCTCTCCAGCGAGGCTTCGTACCGCTTTGGGGCGCATTAGACGGGAGCACTGAGGAACATGCAGTGTGCGGCTGTCTGGTTGTTATCTCTTGGCATTCTGACGTAACCTGCTTGTATGCAAGGTAACCCCTTAGCATTTCAGTTATTAGACCTCCCGTTCAACACTAGTACATGCGGGACATTTATAAGTAGATTGCACGGCGCAGGTGGGCCACCTGGTATATACATACATAAATTATACATAAACTTTTGAACTGACGGTGGTTTGGGGGTTTGGGGGACGTGAAACGCGAAGATATGTCGAAATTTTCCGGAAGTCGAAACATGGTACCCATTGCAATAGTTAGCTTTCTAATGAAATCTACCTAAAAGAAGATGTTTAGCTATCAGCTGTAGATAAACTATTCTCGTAGGATGTAAAGTAGGTACATACTAATATCTGTAAATATTTCAATCGTATGTGTTTATTAATCACTGAGGTAATGGAGTATCCTGTTTTAAATTAGGCTATTTAACTCCTCTTAAGATATTTTTGACCTGTGACATCTCACCTCAGCGCGCAGCTTCTTGATCTCGGAGGCCAACTCCTCACACTGCTGTGTGTACTGCCACTTGGCCGTCTTCTCGCTCTCCACGATCTGCAGCAAGTGGAGATGCTTCTGTTCCAGCTCCTCCTTCTGAAGCAGCAGCTTGTTGAAACTGGAACACACAAACTAAACTTATTAAATATACACCTATTAAGGGACACTAGGACTGAGTTTTTAGGCAAAAATGACAAAATAACTGTTTTTTTGTTTTTCCCATATATACGAGACACGTCCAGAAAGTAAGTTCCGTTTGGTAATAAAATTAAATTGTGTACAGATACAGAAAAAAAAATTATTGCACAACATTCTACACCTCTTAAACTACTTTTCAACATAACTGCCGAACTTTTGCAGGCATTTGTCATAGCGTGGCACAAGTTTTTGGATACCTTCTTCATAGAAGTTTGCCGCCGACCGTAAATGAGAGTGAAGACTCCCCTGTAAGATATCCTGCCGTTTGGCCACCACTGTTAGGCAAATTGCGTATGTGGTCAGGAGAACTCCTAAACATACGCAGTTCTCCTGGTAAGCATGCAATTTGCCTAACAGTGGTGGCCAAACGGCAGGATATCTTACAGGGGAGTCTTCACTCTCATTTACGGTCGGCGGCAAACTTCTATGAAGAAGGTATCCAAAAACTTGTGCCACGCTATGACAAATGCCTGCAAAAGTTCGGCAGTTATGTGGAAAAGTAGTTTAAGAGGTGTTGAATGTCGTGCAATAAATAATGTTTCTGTATCTGTACACAATTTAATGTTATTACCAAACGGAACTTACTTTCTGGACGTGCCTCGTGTATCTTATGTACCCCTGTGGATCATATCAGTACAAAAAGTTTTCATGCACTGCCATTTTTAAAGGCTCAGCGTCATTTTTAAATCTCCTCTGCGTAAAAAGAAGAAGGAAGGCAAATCATAGAAAGTAGGCTATACTTTTAAAGCTAGAAATCCTAGAAAGTCGTAGGCTAACTCAAACGAAAGGTCTCTATGCTCTCTATCTCTACATCGAAACATTGTATTTTTCAGATTTTTTTAAAAAAAAAGTTCCAATGGGTGAGCCAAACTGGTTAATATAACATGCGATTTTATAAAAATGCTTTTATCTCCAAACAACATTTTTAGCCTACTTTCGATTTTTGCAAAAAATGAAAGTAGACTTATGAGATCAACACAGGGCGAAAAAAGTGTGTCTGTCTGTGTGTGTGTATGTGTGTGTGTGAGTCTGTGTGTGTGTGTATGTGTGTGTGTGAGTCTGTGTGTGTGTGTGTGTGTCTGTGTGTGTGTGAGTGTGTGTACTCTGAATGTCTGTCCCCCCCTATCAATTCGAACACGGTGAATGCGAATTGAACGAAATTTGGTACAAAGGTAGCACTAGCAAAGGACACCTCAGTGTCATGTTTTATATCGCCGCCATCTTTACTAAAACTGAATGGCGGCCACTCAAACGTTCAAAACGTAAAATCAAATAACGACTAACCAAATCATCCGATCTCTACCAAATTTGGTAACAACATACCTTCGTATAGGATGCGTCTTGTGACCAAACTACAAGGTCGTCCGCCATACCATTTCAGGATGGCGGCCGTGCGAATTATGCAAACTTTATAATCCATATCATGGGACCCACCAGTTCCGATTATCGAGCCGAGAATCGTTTTAACTGTTCTAAAGGAAGAGGCACGTTCGAAATTAAAAGTTTATTTTGTAATACTATAGTGCAGACGTGATTTTAAAAAGCTGAACTGATTCAGTAATAAGACAAGATGGCAGCGGATATCTTGTGCCTGACTTATATTTCACTAATTTGAGTATTGAATGCAATATAGCGTACTGATAAAAAATAAATAAACTTTGTATGAAATGCTTTATATATAAATAATATACTCCAGTGATGATATCGTTTAGTATAAATCATTATTTGCTAACAAGTTCTATGTAAGTCATTTTAAATAGAACGATATTCGTTGACACAATTAGCTCAGTGGTAGAGCGATAGCCTGTCGCTCAGATGCCTATGGTTCAAACCCGATCAGAGCTAGGTTTTTTGCTTGAAATGTTATATGTTTATTGTTTTGTAATGACTCAGATGTTTTAAAATTAAGCGTTATATTGTGCAAATTATGGTGTAAAATATATATTTAATTAAAACATAATTCGCCAACAGATTTACTCGAGACATCTAGCTGCCAAAAAGGTAACTTCCAGATTTTATTGAAAAGTTTCTTCTTCTGGCCGCTAGAATGCACTCGCTCTGTTAGGATTATATTGTTCGATATTTCACCACTATCTTTAGACAGCTATCTTTAGCCACAGCCATCACCCTGTTTCGCCTTAAAATTACACCAATAATAACTTATGGTCTAGAGACAATTTGGCTACAACTGACGAAGAGAAATTTGGAAGAAATAGAAAGAGTCAAAGCCACTTTCCTGAAAAGAACATTGTGCCTGTCGAAATTCACACGGTCTCGCCTCACCTACGTGCTAGCAAGAGAGCAATTTTTCATCGAAGATCTTCGCCTTAACCTATTACTACCATCAACCGTCGCCTACACAGAACTTTTACAAGAACTCAATGCAAAACAGCAAGACATATGGCCAACGTTCTTTTCAACAGATGCCATGATTTACAGAGAATGGACTCAAGTTGGATATGAACTACGGCATGTAGTGACGCGATACGCCGTGGTTTCCACCACCGGATATGCCAGACTGAAAATTTCCACGACCCGGACGATAACTGCAGGTGTAAACTGTGTGGGTCAACCTGTGACCGTTATCACCTGCTTTTGTGCACCAAACGGAAAGTCTCATTGACAGATTTCTGCAATGACTGAATGTGTGGTTTTTATTTAGGTTATTGTATGCACGGTCATGTATATATTCCTTTTGGCAGTTAGCTGCACTTATTAAATTATTATATTTCACCACTAGATGTCCCGACTAGTCTACGTGGGGATCCATTGATTACTATAACATTATCATTCTATGCGCATCGAATTTGAAGAATGACAAGTTGATACTACGATACATTTTAACTTTTTATTTTAAAGGGTTTGTAACAGCCTATTTTGCGTTTCTTGAAAATGTTATTAAGCGTTATATTGTCCACATTATGGTGTAAAATATATATTTAATTAAAACATAATTCGCCAGCAGATTTACTCGAGACATCTAGCTGCCAAAAAGGTAACTTCCAGATTTTATTGAAAAGTTTCTTATTCTGGCCGCTAGAATGCACTCGCTCTGTTAGGATTATATTATCGAAAATATCCACATAGTTTGTATACACACGTCTCTGTAGGGTCATGGAAAGATTTGTTAATTCAATTAGGGTTGTGAAAGCCATGCACAACCAGACGTGTAAAGACATGCCTCAACTCAAAGTTGGATGTTGCCCACGGCAGGTCGTAATAATAATAATAATAATGTTATTGGTTTTACATCCCTTTTAACTACTGCTGCTTTTAGAGACACCGGGGTGCCGGAATTTTGGCCCGAAGGGGATCTTTAACGTGCCAGTAAATGTACTGACACGGCTCCCTCGCATTTGTGCACCCTCAAATGCCAGCTGACTGCGCCAGGATACGAACCTGCAACATAGGGCCCAGCAAGCGAGAACGTTACCGCTGAGCCACGCCGCCAGTCCGGTCGATTATGTCTCCAGATCCATAACATTCTTGATATACTTCTTATCTTTCTTTCTTTCTTTCTTTCTTTCTTTCTTTCTTCAATGATGGTAGCAGTTTTTAACTAGGTTGTGGCGTTTGGTAGAGGTAAATCGTTTCTAAGGTCTTCAACAAAGAATAGTTCTATTATACTCTTTGATAATAACAACGAGTTATAACTATACTCATACATTTAGGAGAAAGTAGGCTATATGTTCTTTACTGAACATCTTGTTAGGTAATCAAAATGCTCCATGTGCATGAGATATTCACTAAAAGAATCACTGCATATTCAGAAACACATGTGTTGTAGGATAACATTGCAATATCTCCAGTCACTTTGTAAATTACACTCCAAAAAAAATAAAAAATCTATGAAAAATCATCAAAATTCATAAAACATGATGACTCATCAAGAAAAAAAAATCTGACAGCATACATGTATCACTTTCCTGAAATATCTCAATGATATAATATTTAAAATAGTTTTATGTATATGTAATGAATATATCAAGCGTTTTACACAATTTCTAATGCGCATGGAGCATTTTGATCAAACGGTATATTTTAATAATATAATTAGTAAAAATTCAATTACATTTCATCCAATTGTTTTCAAATTTGGTATGTTACTTAGTGATACTATTCTAAGTATGCAGTTTAAATTTCAACTCATTCTGATAAAAAATTTGGAAGTTAAAAAAATCAGTCCTAGTGTCCCTTAAACTAATAAAGCAATAATCTCATGTAATTTATTTCAGGATTAGGGCATAACCCATCTCTTTTGGGTACATTCGTGTTGACCGACTGAAAAGCACTAAACTCTTGTTTACTAAGGCAACACTGAAAATATGGCTTCAAACACCACAATAATAAAGCAATGCAAAAAGCAAAGCCAACTCCGTACAGGCCATGGAGGCCCTGGGAGTAGTGGAAGGTAGAGGCTAGCACTAGATGGGATGGAGTTGTCAGCTCCACGCTCGGCCATCTTTGCTCGCAGGAATTACCCTGGTACTCATTTCTGGTGTAGGCTGAGTGAACCCCAGGGCTATTTGCGTTTCCGAAGGTGGTAGTTTTGCCTCTAAAATCCACTACCTGGGTGGGGATCGAACCCACTCCCTTTCAGTTAGAAGCTCAGAGCCTTTACCGACTGCGTCACGCAGCCCCCTAATTAAACTAATAGTAATTCAAATAATATGTGATTGAGTCTTCAGTTTTTTGACAGGTTTGATGCAGCTTTCTATTCTCCCTGTCCTAACATAATCGTTTCATATCTACATAGCTACCACATCTTACATCCAAGGCGACAGACAGACAGGCATTTTCCCGGATCGATCTCATAAGTCTACTTCTCCCTAATTTTTGCAAAATGTGAAAAGTAGTCTAAAAACTCAAATCCTTTCCATGGAAGCCTACTTCAAATACCTATGGTACAAAAACAGAAAGTCAGTTATCCATGCACTTTTCAGAAGAACCCACTGCCAAGGGAACGGGCTTGGGAGAATTTTGGGGAAAGAAGACCCTGTTGAGCTGAGACTTGAGTTTTCACTAAGGCTAGCTGTTTCCATGACGACAGTTTTTAGCCTATTTTCAATTTTGAAAAAATAGGCTTATGAGATCACCTTTTGTCCGCGTGTGTGTGCGTGTGTGCGTGTGTGTGAGGTGTGTGTGTGAGGTGTGTGTCCCCCCCCCTAATAAAATCTAAACGGCTGGAGCGATTTCAATGAAACTCGGTAAGTTCATAGCACTATTCCCGGCGACCTCGGCCGTGCCCTTCAAATTTTGTTACGTCTCACCAATCCAACATGGCGGTTGTGCGAAATATTTCACTAGCATTCAATATCTCCGAAACTATTACCGATATCGCCCTGGAATTGTGTACGGTGATAAAGGGCACTACTAGAAGGTCGCCAATGAGACTTTCAAAAACCTGGTGACTACAAAACCAACATGGCGGTCAAGCGAAATTGAGACTTTTAAATAGACATTTCACGCGATTTAACTATCCAATCGTAATGAAACTTGGTACAGCAAATGTTTATACACATTGCAATGCACTGGAGTCTAATTTAGTTCAATTGTTTACATAACCTCAAAAAGGCGGCTGTGCGAAATATTTCACTAACATTCTATATCTCCGAAACTATTACAGATATCATCATGCAATTTTGTACGGTGATAAAGGGTACTGATACAAGTTTACCTATGTATATTTCATAAACGTGTAAAGTACAAAACGAATATGGCGACCAAGAGAAGCTGAAACATTTTAATAGACTTTTCTCGTGATTTAACTCTCTGAGCGCAGTGAAATGTGGTACAGTAAATGATTTTGCAGATTGTAATGCACTGCCATCTAATTTAATTCAATTGTTTACATAAGCTCAAGATGGCGGCTGTGCGAAATTTTAAAATTAAGTTTTTATTCTGGTGTCATAATCATGCGATCGAAGTGAAAGTTTGACTAATGAAGCTAGGCAATAATTGTCCTTGAATGGTACATAACTCTATGGCCTATACATATAACAATCCTAAATGGCGAGCTTCCGAAATATTTAGACGGTTCTCAATATCTATGAATCCTTTTCAGCAACCAAACTGATTTTTTTATGTTCATAGAGATTATCAACATATGTTCACCTATAGGACTTTCAGTAACCTGGTGAGCACAAATCTAACATGGCGGCGACGCGAAATATACATATTTAAATGGACGTTTCTCGCGAATTAACTATCCGAGTGCCGTGAAACGTTGCACGTTAAATGCTTATACAAATGTTGATCCACTGGCATGTAATTTATTTCAATTGTTTGCATAATCACAAGATGGCTGGTGTGCGTACTATTAAAATCTCGTTTTTACTTCTTGTGTTCTAACCATGCGATTGAAGTTTTAATACCGCACGTACACAATAATCTTAATGTAAGAGTACAAAAATAAAAATCCATCCTGGCGACCATATGAAATATTTAGACGGTTCTCAATATCTAAGAATCTGTTACAGCAATTAAACTGAAATTTTGTATGTTGATAGAGACAATTAACATGAGCAGGATATATGAAAATAGGCTGTATAGTTCTTCACGGAACTACTTGTTGATTTGTTGACTGTATCTTGTGGTTGTAAAACTGTGTTCATCCTGCATTTTTGTCGCTACGCCATCTACCGGGTCCAATTGTGAATCTAAACCATACAGGGACCTACTCTAATATACATTAAAAATCATTAAAATCGGTTCAACCGTTTAGGAGGAGTTTAGTGACATACACACGTACAGAAGAATTATACAGTGAGTCCGGGAATGTTCTCCGCAGCGCCTACATGCGTCTGCGAGAGCTAGCTACAGCAGTTACGTTGGTAGCACGGCTACCGCTTGCATCATAACAAATAAACAGTGAACTTTGTACTCACCACAGCCATTCATAACAGATGCTGGAACCATTCACAGTACATCACTCTTTTTCCGTAATCAGTTTGTTCTAATTCATGAACCACGGTAACTTTATAAGGGAACAACTGAAGCTTGTCTCTTACAGCTTTATGTGCTGTCGACTTAGAGATTCCTGTTTGTTGAGCTGATTTTCGTGTTGATTTACTTGGACTACGCAGCATTATATCGGAGATTACATCAAGTTTTTCGTCTGTTAAAAGCGTAGGCCTGCCTGTTCCCGGTACATCGTGAACTGGGCCAGTCACACGAAATTTACTTACCAAATCCCGAACGGTATCACGGGTTGGACACTTTGAATTAGGAAACTGCGCCTGAAATCTTAATTTTACATTTTTCTGTAAACCGATCGCATTCGCGAAAAACGTATTCCACAAAAAAAAAAGCTCTCTCTTCAGTAGTCAACATTACCGCCTGTATACTGTTGCACTCTTCCAATAATCTATCTGAATGCTCGCTTACTGTAATACACACTGAAGACATGCAGGCTCGCTCGCTTATCGCAATTCGCACTGACAGCCCACACGGGGGAGTCCAGCTTTGAAGGACACAGTGAAGTGCAGCCAACTAAACTCATGACTCAACCACTCACAGCCACACGTACCCACTGCGGAGAACATTCTCTGGCGCCCTGTATATATATCCTAAATTAGCTTTTTTTTACACATGTTTTATTTAAAGCATTGTTCCACAGGTTCTGTAATTGATAATATGAAACATTCTTAGGATATGCGATTTATGGGAAGATTATGTATTCAAACACCTTTAACAGTTATTACCGGTTTGACGAGTCTTTGCCGTTTTGACGATAGTGGGCAGTAAACGGCGCGTCACGTTTGGTGTGGGGCAGGAGGGAATTCCCGTGCACCCTGCTTCCAGCGTTTCTCAGTTCTCACATTAGGCGATTGCGAGCTGTTCTGCTAATGCCTAACATAATAAAACTAAGAATACTAATAATAGCTAATAGAGAAGTTGCTTCAGTGGCGTAGTCGGTAGCATGCTGAACTGCTGTGCCCAAGATCACGGGTTCAAACTCAGCCGAAGTCGTCGGATTTTTAAGAGCGTTAAAATCCTTCAGTATGCCTTCCTTAGGAGGGGAAGTAAAGCCGGTGCTCATAAGTAGAAGATCCTTCCACTAACTAAACTTGTGTGAAGCTCAATTTCTAGGTTAGAATTCGTTGAAATGCTCTGTGAAAGTTCACCACTACGTGTCAGTGACATCTGGTAGCGAAAGTTGGAACTATTTGAAAATGAACGGAACTTGTAGCTCACCCTATGGGTGTCCGCTTGAAGCAGCTACAGCCTCTGGCGAGCCGAACATGTCCTCGGACACTCCCGGCACTAAAAGCCATACGATAAATAAATAAATAAATAAATAGATAAATAAGCTAATAGAGAGAAAGGTTCTTAGGAAGATATTTGAATCTAAAAGAACAGAAGATGGGTCGTATAGAAAAAAAGGGAACGAAGAATTATACCTCAGATTAGATAAGATTTCTGACACCATCCGAAAAAGAAGGGCCATGTTCTTTGGACATATATACAGAACGAATCCAGATACATTGTGACAGACACTCCTCATCATTAATTGGCATGTATAGTTTATCTTATGTAAATTAATCGGAAAGTGCCCAGTTAAGGAATAGAAATAAGTAACCAGGCTGTTGTCTGATGGCCTTGTGCTCAATACGAAGCAAATCTTACTACGATGTATAGGTCATTAAGGAGCGACACGGTATAACGTCGAACTAATGCATTGATTAGAAATCGACAGTGATCTAGATGGCGGTGACTGGCTATATACAAACTTTGGTAAAAGTTTTTTTCTTATATAATTGTTTGGTAGAGAATATATTCTTTGTTAAAAATTTGACGTTATTTCACACGTCCTGGTGACTTGTATCTCCAAATAATGGAGAT
Source organism: Meconema thalassinum (assembly GCA_946902985.2). Lineage (NCBI taxonomy): Eukaryota > Metazoa > Arthropoda > Insecta > Orthoptera > Tettigoniidae > Meconema > Meconema thalassinum. The sequence goes on along the minus strand of OY714911.1, from coordinate 8,559,777 downwards.
GTGTCCATGAATTGATGCTTTGAGAGATAAAGCAGATAGGTCGCAAGTTTGCGGAATATAAAGTACATCAGAATATACAAAATACCCCAACCACAATAAGCCTAGGTAGCCAATGGAACATGTAATGCACGGCACTTCCCGTATAGTAATATATATATTGATTCATTGACTATAATAACTTTTCTTTCCATCATTCTACTCCGTAGTTGTTATTTTGCGATTTCCATATTTATTTTTTCAATTTATTATTTCTACGAGAGAGGGGGGGGGGGGGGTTGCCATAAGCAAGTTCTATTGTCCTTCTGCCCGGGAGGAGAGATTTCGTGTTCTCTAATTCATTCTCGTTGTGTATATGAGTGGCGCCCAATGATATTTGTTTGTGTTGAAGAGCGATCACAACATTAACCAACCAGATAATGACATTCTTTGCGACCAGGAAAACCACAGCTTTCTGGTATCAGGAGGTGAAGAAGGACCTAGAAGAAATGGCAACATCTGAAGCTGAAATCAGCAACAGGGAAACATACAAAGCCAATATTAAGAATGTCACGGGTTTCCAGAATCATCCTACATCCCGGATCCAGGCACCATGGACAGAAGAAAGGAGGAAAATACACAGGGGTAGAATGAAGGAGTACTGGGCAAATATAAAGCTGAAATCAAATTAACGTCAGCCTAAACGACAGAAGCAGAAGAAGACGGCACTAATATTCCGTTAAGTGTATGTCATTTCTTAGAACTATTCACATAACACATATTTGAAATACTCAAGTGACCCACCGCAAAGCCCGTACAACAATGATACAGTGCAGACTGTACCGATATCTGCGGGAGAATAGTGTTACAGCCCCAGCCCTCAAAGGGATGTAACGTCCAAAAACCCCCAATTAATCCAGCCACAAAGAATCATAAAAGAGACTCTCCACTCAGGCTATAGGGGTACCAGGTAGAAGAGAATGTTGGAGGAGGGATTCACCATACGTTGCTGCAGAAGAGATTCCCCCTCCATATCAGGGGCGGATTGAAGGGGGGGGGGGGGTCATTACCCCTATGACCCCACCCTGAACGGAGACCAAATTTTTTTGCAAACTCGAAAAACGAAAACACAATAACCAGACAAATAAAACTTAACGAATTTTAACTGAAAAATAGTTTTTTTCATTTTATTCAACATTGAAATATCTTTATTGGAATTATTATGTTCTGTTACAACTGTACATATTTACAACTTCATACCTGTTATGTAAACCCGATTATTTATATAACAAAATCAACTCGTCTATTTTGTTTAGCAAACCTTGTGATTACCGAATCGATGTCTATAGTGATGTCACGATGAATGTGCAGCAATGCGCGGATAGGAATTTGGGGCTTTTATCGCACCAAAAAATTTTGCCGACGTCCAAATTGCAAGCTTGGTTGGCAATTTAAGCTGTGACTTTCTCCCTTTGTCGGTACCAACTCGACTTGCCGAAACTGTAACGTACCTTGATACTTTTTTCGAAGCTCGATGTAAAAGTCGCAAAACACGCCGTTGCAATTTGTACGAATATTTTTGGTGTGCTAAACGCATCAAATTTCTATCCATGTAGCTTGCAAATAAAATTTGTCTGGTTTCGTACGTTTGGTTATTTTGTGATTGCGTTTTTAGTGATACCATTTTTCTTAACAATTTCGATTCTCTGACCCCCCCCCCCCCTCCAAAGCCAAACTCAAGATCCGTGCCTGCTCCATACACGACTTCACAAGGTCCAACGACAACGACAAGGAAACCATAGCAGCGAGAAAGAGAGAGAGACACTTCCCCTACCTGACGCTCATGCGCAGAAGAAAGACTAGCAGTGGACAGACGAGAGAGCTGGAAACACTCTCCCTACTTTGCTGCGCATGCGCATTGAAACAATCTTTTCTATGTGGTAACCCTATAACTACTGTTACAAGAGCGGGGTTGCTTCATTCCCTCTCGTGTGACTCCCAGCCGCCTAAGGCTACCTCTGGTCTCTGTCGGCCGGCTACTTGGGCAGCGGGAACAAAGACATGGTCTGGAATGTTCCTGGTGATGGAACTCTCGGGAGGAGAAACATTCATTGAGTCACCACCCTCCCTATATAAAGCGACCTGGCCAGCGAGGGAGGGACTGAGTTTTTGAGGACAGTGTTCTTGAGCGAGTACGACAGTAGTTGGTGACGTGACGTGCGAAATTACGAAACCCAAGTGAGGCTGATTCTCTTGACAGCGAAGGAGTGTGAATCATACGGAGGACTGTAGTTGAAGAGTGTGTGTTTTCCAGTGCGACAGAGGTCATTGTGGTGAATTGCGAAACAGTGAGTGACTGACTTGGTGCAGCTATTTCCAGCCAGCGCACGGGACCACCGCATTAGCGAGAGGATTAAGTGCAAGACCGAGTGAAAGGGTGAGTCGAGTTCCATAAAGGAGGTAGCTCCTGTAAGACAGCTAATTGTTTCTATTGGCTTATTGTACGGTGTATATTTCTGACCTGCAATAAAGCATACGTTTCTTTAAAGGAAGAATTGTGTTGTGCTTCTACCCACCGTAATCCAGTTAACGAACTTGCCACTAGGGCTAACACGTAACATTACACATACATGAAGCAACTATTGCTCCACGCCATACGCAGCAGCGTGAACACTCGACTCAACACCAGTTCAACAAATAAAATATCGCTAACTAGCAATCCCGATAGGGCGACATCATGGTCAGTCGCTACCAACCATGCTGTTACTCGCACCTCCGACATCGCCATTCTTCACGACGCCGTCACCAGCACCAATACTTGTGCACTTAACCTACTCCGTACTCCTTCCCACAACCGAACCTTCATAATTTTGTCATTCAGAGTTTCCCCCAGGGGCTCACATCTAGTGGGACGTGAGTTGGCTACCACGGGACCCCAGCTGAGTCCGGCATTGCTTCCACTTACTTGTGCCGGGCTCCTCTCCATCTTCTTTTCTGTCGACCTCCCTTGGTCAACTCTTGTTCTTTCCCGACCATGACGGTATTAGGGTATCCGAGGCCTAGGGAGTCTTTCACTTTTCCGCCTTAATTGGCCCTTGTCTCATCTTTCCTGATCCCTTCTTCTTGGAGGGGTCAGCCCTCTTGATTTATTTTCTTTATATTTCCTTTTCTCTTTGAGATTCTCGCACTGTTTTTGTTAATTGGCCCCCCATGTATCTAAATTGCCTTTAGCGATTTTGCTTTTGCATCTACACTCCATTTTGTAGGTATTTTAAATCTACGTTGCATTTTATAAGTCTTTTCAATCTACATTGCATTTAGCGACTGTTTTCAGCCTCCATTGCATTTTGTAAGGAATGTCAATCTAAATTGCTTTTTAGTAAGTCTTTCAATATCCGGGCCGGGACTTTTGTGAGTATTTTGAATTTCAATTGCATTTTGTTAGTATTTTCAACCTAAACCGCTTTTTGCAAGTATTTTCAATCTAAATTGCATTTTGTATGGTCGGTATTTTGTAAGTATTTTGAACCTCAATTGCATTTTGGGATATTTTGAATCTAAATTACATTTTGTAAGTATTTTCAATTTCAATCGCATTTTGTAAGTATTTTGAACCTCAATTGCATTTTGTACTTATTTTCAATCTCATTTGCATTTTGTAAGTATTTCGACTCCACATTGCATTTTGTACCAATTTTGAACCTAGACTACATTTTGTGCGCATTTTTCAATCTATTCCTTTTGGGAGTAGTTTCGTTCTAAATTCCCTAAATTGTTATTATTACCACTCTTCATTTTGTGCGCAGTTTCAATGAGTTCCTTTTTGTAAGTATTTTACGTCTCACATAATTTTCGTTCTGGTTTCCACTTCATTGTCATTTTTGCTCTCACCCAGGCCATTAGGGGCCGATAACCTAGATGTTAGGCCCCTTAAAACAACAATTATTATCATCATCATCATCATCATCATCATCATTCAGAGTTGCATTGTTGGACTTCGAAATAAACCCTTACTTCACTGCCTTCAGTGTTTACATACTATACCCTTGGAAAATAGCATGTAGACAAGATTCAGAATTTCGGGGTCGTAATGGATTCTTGTGAATGTGATTTAGAGATTTTATGCTATCAATATAACTTCCAGGGTTCATAAGGTTAACTAATTATTACAAAGCCAAGAAAACAACAGGATCTACTAACAAATGAAATTTAATAACTGAATCAAACATAAAACACTTAACAATAAACCACCCTTAAATTAGTTCACTCGCACGTGAACAGATCTGACACTGACTAGTCTGACGAACCATGATAACACGGCATGAAAGCTGTCAAACAAGCTTTGTGACTGCAATGTCACTTAATTCAAAGTAACAAAGGAAAACGGATCACAGGATCCAAAAATAACAACAAATAAAAATAGTACAAGAATTTAATATTTATGAGCGACACGCGTTTTAAGACTAGTTCATGTAATGAGCACTTTGACGGGCGCTCGTTTTCGACCAAAACAGTCGGTTCGGGAACGAACTCCGTACTGCGAAGACGAATTACGGAAATGTGGGAACAACAATTACATATTTAAATACACTACTGACATGCTCTAACCTTAGATTACTACAACCAAATACACGTGTGTATTATTTAAAATAAGGGCTGCGGAATTACCGTCTTATACCACAAACACTAGGAAAGCATAACATGACATGAACAAGTTTGGCCGGTTGCCAAATTATATTTATAATGAATACAATGGCCTTGGAAATAAGAGCCAACAACAACAAATACAAATTTTTAATTTCACGCTGGAAAATTTGGCGTTTTAAACAATGAACAAATAAGTCGTAGTCATGATTTTAAAAAACCTCGGATCGACAACATGGCAACTCCCCAAATTAAACCAAATAAAATAACCTTAACTCATTAGGCTTTAAAGCAAACATTTACGTGTCATAACAGAGCTGGGGACAGCCGGGTCTGTTATCGCATATCTGAGTAAGTGGCTGATTCCTTCCCCCAACGTAGTAATGAGTGCCACGCTAAATATAGATTCTGGCCCATAGCCAGCGTCCAGCAACCTTTGCTAATCGCCACCTGTTAAACGCGTAAAAACAAAATATCACATTATCTCAAAACATCCTCTCAGGAATTTTTAAGAACACATCTCCAGGTCAAACTTACCCCAAGGGTAACTAATTTGCCGGAATGATGTCGCAGTCAAGGACAGGCTTTACCTTTCCTCATCATCACACTTACACCCAAAAAACACGTGGCACTTTCTCGAAGATCTCATCGCAGCATATGAACCAGCACACCCTTCAGATAAATGACACATGACTTCTCCAAATGACAATAAAGAATTAATACTTGAATCAGAATTAGCCCGAGTTATCAAAGCAACTAAAACACTAATTTTTCCCCCACGTCTAGTTTTAGTTTTACATTATCATTAATTCAGTCCATTTATCATTGTCGTTCCTAGGTTCTCATTCATGGCTACACTTTTTATTGGTACGTTAATCATATGCGGCCATTTCGCTATAAGAATTACGTATACATAAAGACAACATTTAAGTTACAAAATTATAGTACAACATAATTGTCACGCAATGCCAAAAATTACCACATGCATGTCAGTTAAGAAATCAAACCCTAAATTTATATTAAACCACACAAATAAAATCTGTACAAAGTTCCACACATCTCTCGCGATTCCCCTCGTCCAAAATCAAAAAATCAATTTTTTAATACTCATCACTTAAACCGCTTTCCACAGGCCTCCCGCCTCGTCATCTCCCACCATTAGGCCTTTTAGCCCATAACACTCATGGTAATGGATGATGAAACTTGTTGCCTTCTTTCCATGGTCGACATCTTGCCGCTGTTAAAAACACAATTAAATTAAAGTTTTAAAACTGTTCTATCTGCTTTATGAGTATTTTATTTCCTCATATAGTCCTATGCAGAATCGTAGACTTTCCCTATTCTATGGCTAATTGCCTTCTCACAATTTATGAAATTTATAACTTCGTTGTCGACACACAACTAGAATTTTAAAACCATACCGTCTTAAGGACGTCTTAAATTGACTGCCGAAGAATAATTAGGAATGCCCCGGTTCATCTCAGACATTTGTTTATATACAGAAAGCCTAAAAGTTCCCATGGAGGGAGAAACAGCTCCTCAATATTTTAAATAATGGGCCTATAATTATATGTGACCTCTCAAAAATCTTGTAATTTCTCACAGGTCGCGAATCTGCCGCCGAACACGCAAACCGATCGCTAGATCTTTTTATAACCGATTGGCGCGCAAAAACACACTGATGCTATGTTCTGGCGTCCTATCCTCTCATTGGTCAGTTAAGTTGGCGTCGGAGTTCTGACCTTACAAATCCCGCCCTTATTTTGACGTCACGACACTTCTCCTCTCTCTCACTCCTTGCCGTGGACCCATCATCGTGGCCTGTCGATGGTCACGTACGCCTCAGCGTCATACCTGATTTTCTCAGAAGAATAAGAATAGCATTGGTTGTGAAACTGTCGGTAGCTTCCAGCCAGCACGTAGCCCGTCTTACCAAGTCCAGTTTGCTTGCTACATCAATTTTACTCAAATATCCAGCATATCATGTATTTAGTATTTCCAGCGTTTTTAATAAATATGAAATATTATTATTGGACACAATGATAAGGGTTCATCTGACCCCTAGTTAATGAAATTCGAACTCAATATGAAGTCGAATTTCACACCCTTAACTTTTCTGGCTCAAATTTGAAGTTGCTGGTCACCCTCAAAATAGCCGTCTCGCTCCAAACTCATTAGGAAATTCCTGTACGCTTGTGCCCTCCGGCCTCTTTCCTCGCTACTCGTCTCCCCTCTCACTCTTTCAAAACATCAACATTGCTCATTTACAACTTTCGCCTGAATTTGTAAACACGTCAAGGCTGTCTTTCGAGCGCATTCACTACTAGTGTACCCCCGTATCTTTTGTTGTATGCTATCACGCGAATGTTTAATTTGCTGCAGTAACATTATTTCTCGGTTCGTATGGCTCTCTCTGACGATACAATTTTAAATTTGAAATATTATACACTGCCATGTTTCCTGTGCTCACCTCCCGGACTCTGTAGGCGTTGTTACCTAAATTCCTCACGATGCTGAATGGTCCCACATATCTTTCACAAAATTTGTTTAGTATCTTGTTCGCTGGATCAGATATCGGTGGCTTCTTAACCACGACCAATTCCCCTTCGATCAACTCCCGATGAAACTTCTTTCCACGTACTCTTCTTAATCTACGGTCCGCCTGCCTTCTCATATGCACAATGGTGTTCTGTATCCATAGATCATGTGTTGGTACAGGGTCGTTAGGACACGTTACAATAGTGGTCCAAGATCTCACTGGAAACTGGTTGTGGTGTAAAACCATGGGAATTTGCCATGTAGATTCATGACGAGTGGAATTCATACATATCTCAATGTCACTCACTCGGTCTACCCATTTGTAATGTTCCTTGGGAATAAATACCCGGAAGAACTTAGAAATATCACGGATTACGCGTTCGCTAGAATTTCCTTGAGGATGTCTTATTGATGAGAGAACGTGTTTTATATCCAAATCTGCCATTCCTTTCTTAAACTGGGCACTAGTGAAATATGCGCCATGATCTGATAATATAAACTCAGGCTTACCAAGAGTCGGTATCACCTTGTGTATTATTCTACTTAGAATCTGTTTAGTGGTGGTTTTCTGAATAGGGCATAGAACCACGAATTTGGAAAACACGTCCAGACACACAAGTAGATGCCTGCACCCTCTCCTTCCCTTCGGAATTGGACCAAACGTGTCGATCGCCACTATTTCCAATGGTTTCTGGGGTAATATCGGTTCTGGGTATTGCTTCATTAAATAGTTGTTAGGCTTAGTGCGTTGGCAAGCGTCACAAGTCTTAACCACTTCGCATATGGTAGTTCGCATGCGTGGTCATGTGAAAGTTTCGGCTATGGTCGATTCTGCCTTGTCTATTCCGATATGGCCGAAGCTTTCATGGACATGCCAGGTCAAACCACGTTGTAATGAAGCAGGTAACATGATGCGCATTTTGGTATGCTCCTCATTAATGAATTTGTGTAACAGGTTGTTCACATATTGATATTTTCCTTCTTTGCTCCGGGCCTCACGATGAGCTGCAGATCCAGGCTGAAGTTCTCCCTTAAAATACATGATCATTTGCCGCATCCAGGGCTCACCTTCTTGCTCTTTCTTTAATTCCTTTAATTCATTCAAGAACTCGTGATCCTTAGGTGTCAGTTCTATGTGTTGTACCAATGCCTCTTCTTCCACGTCTTCTTCCGGGTTTCTGCTGAGAGCGTCTGGGATGATGTTTAGTTTTCCTGGGCAGTGTTCAATTTCTATATCGATCTGTTGAATGTAGATTGACCATCTGGTGATACGTTCACTAACCATGTTAGTTTTAAAAAGAAATGTGAGGGCCTTATGATCTGTCCTGATAATAATTTGATACCCAAACACTAGTTTTCTCCATTTTTGGAGGGCGTGGAGAATAGCTAGGAGCTCCAACTCTGTAACAGTGTAATTCCGTTCGTGTTTCCGTAACTTACGGCTTACAAAGGCAAGATAAGATCTTTTCTGTAGGTTGCTTGGATCTTCCTGATACAACATTGCTCCGACCCCAATAATCGAAGCGTCTGCCTGAATTACAAACTTTAGGCCGAAATCTGGGTATCCCAGTTTGATACAATTTTGTAACAATAATTTAGTAGCTTGGAAAGATTGGTTGCATTCGTCATTCCAAGACCATTTATTATTTTTCTTTAGCAGTTCATGCAGAGGGGCTACAGTTTCCGTGTACCCGGGACAGTTTTCTTTGAAAAACCCCGTTACACCAAGGAAGGCACGGACATGTTTTATTCTTGTAGGAGTGGGGAAATTTTTGATTGCATCAATTTTGGCAGGGTTGGTCTGACACCCTCCTGATCGATAATGTGGCCTAGATATAAAATTTCATCGCTAAAGAAGTGGGATTTCTTTAGGTTTATCTTGAATTTTGTGGTGCGTAAATTTTCTAACAGTTTATCTAAGTTTTCCATGTGTTCATTGATGTTGTCGGAAGCCAATAAAATATCATCTATGTACCTAGTCGTCATCTCCTTAACCTCATCAGAAAGGTTTCGGTCTAATGCTCAAATTAGGGCACAGCCAGCTGTTTTCACGCCGAACGGCATTCTTCCAAATGTGTACGTCTGATTGTCGAACAAGAAGCCTGTTAACAATTGTGACTTCTCGTCCAATTCGATGTGGTGAAAGGAACTCGTTAAGTCCACACTTGAATAGATGCTTTTTCCTTTAAATCCCTTGAGGACGTCTCTAATTATGGGTGCCGTATCGTATTCCGGCAACAATCGAAGGTTGAGCATTCTTGCGTCGAGACATAGCCGTATAGATCCATTTGGTTTGATAACGGTCAAAATTGCATTTAAAAAGGGTGTGGGCATCATTTTTATTACGCCTGCATGTAACATTCCGTCAATTACTTCTTTAACCTGTGAATGATGTTTTTCCGGAATCGGGTACAACCTACTTCTGAATGGTGACCAATCATCCACCTGCAAGGAATATTTAAAGTTGAGAATCTTGCCCGGTACTGTATCAAAAACCTGTTGGTGTTTTCTTAAAATATCTTCAAGTTGCTTCTTTTCCGTAACCCCTAGTCTGACTTCCTTAAGCCGCTCCTGTAGTAGCTTTTCGAATTCATTATTGCTGTCGCCCTCTTCAGCCAACAATGCCCAGATATCTCGCGTTTCTTCCTCTTCATTAAGTTCAATCACAGCTGTAGAGGCGTCACTGCTATATGCCTCAATTACTTCCTTGTCCGTCTTGTTTAAAATAGCCTGCTGCGTGATCTCGGCCCCCTCTTCACTAATGGCCTGTAACATCCAGGTATGCGCCTCCTTGCCAGATGTTATCTCGTCCATATGCAGTCCTATTTTCGTCATCCCCTCAATGTTTTTGAAGCTTATGGTGTTTTGTGTAGATCTATGACGGCCTGATATTCGCAGATGAAGTTTGCCCCTAGAATGATATTGAACTTCATTTTCGTCATAACTATGAAAGTTTGAGCGAAGGTGTGTTCCAGAATTTCTAATTCGAGATATGCCTGCTGTTTACAAGTAACGGATCGTTCAGGAATTATACCCCGTACTTTAATTTGCGGGACCGGTATCATTGGAACTTTATGATTCCGCCCTATTTCTTTGATCAAGGCCTCAGATACCAGGCTGACCTGACTTCCTGTATCGACTAAGCATTTGACCTTCAATCCATCAATCCTAGCATATATTATTGGTAATTGCTTTAATTGTTCGTTTTGTGGCCTCATGATTTCTTCCAAGCAATCTTCAGGCATCGCAATCCACTCTGTAATGTGCGCTGTCGCCCGACCATCATGATCATCACACCATTCGCTTCTGAGGCTGTCTCCTTTCCCCCCAATTAAACTTTTTTTTTCGAGCCTTGACCCTCGCCCTGGTCTTGGTGCCACCCGTCCTGTCTTTCCTGCTGCATTAGCATACCTTCCGCCCCGTTAGTGTGGGTGTCCGGATTTACTCTGTGTTCCATCGCTCGTTCCCATTTATTCTTATTGTTTCCCTGTATGTTATGTAGTTCTTCTAGGTACTGTTGTGACTCAGCGTGTCTCTCGTTCCAATTTCTTTGATCCTCCCTTGGATCCGATTGCTCGTTAAACCGCTGGTTATCTTGTGCGTTATGTTGTTGGTTGTAACGCCTATTGTCCCTGGGCCTGTATTGTTGATTATAGTGTCCTCCACGCCATCCCCGGTTATAAGGTGCGTTATTATTATTATTATTCCTATTGTATGACGTTTGGTATCTCCTATTATCTCGCCACTGCTGATTGTTTGTGTTCCGGTAGCGGTTAGTTTCTTCCTGATTGTAATGGTTTTTGTCCCTATTTTCATATCTCGGTTGAGATCTCGGCTCATATTCTTCGGTGTTCTGCCGTCTTTGATTATCCCCAGTGTTTGTAGCTTGCGACCTCGTGTTTTTGTTCGTTGTCTTGACTACTTCGACTGCATTAACTAACTCTATCTGTCTCTTCTCTCTCGGGTTGATGTAATTAGTGGTTTCATCTATCCTCCTTAATACTTCTTCTGCCTGGACCACGGTCGTAATATTTGCCGCCACCAAGAATTGCTGAACGCTAATAGGCATCTGTTTTCCTATAGTAGTTATTAGCTCAATTTCGCTCGGGGGATTATCAAGATCCTGCAATTTGACAAGTTGCATGGCGAAAAAATCTGCATATTTCGTCTGATGCGTGGAATGGTATTTGCGCGAGTATAAGTCCATTCGCAAGCTTTGTTGATATGATCCACTCCAAAATTTGCTTAGGAAGGCCTTCTGGAACCCTTCCATTGATTTGAATGTGTTCTTAAATCCAAGATACCACGCAAGTGCTGAGCCCGCCAAAATATTTTCAACCATTCTTAATTGTCGCGTTGAGCTAACATTTTGGTCCAAAAATATTCTGTCAGTTCTCTTATGAAAGCTTTAGGTGTCCCTCCGCTCTCTGGTAAAAACTTATTCGGTTTAAATTCGTTTCCACGGATGACTTGTATAACTTGCGTGGGAAGTTGTGTGTTTTGAGGTGTCGAGCTACGACCCTCATAATTCTGGAATGCTTGCGTGTCTATCGTTCTTGGACTTTGCCCAAGCTCGTGGCTGTCTACTGTGTGCTCTCTTTCCGCATTCTCCCCTTTCCCCTTTTCCATTAGTGTCGCAAACATCGTATTATGTCCAAGTGACTGCAATTCCGATTTTATCATGCGGTCCTCTTGAATTTGAAATCTTAACTTCATATTTTCTTCTAACGCCTGAATTTTCGCGTTATTTTCCCCTAGCTTCTTGCTTACTGCGAGCCGTTCATCTTTCGAATCAGCGCTCATCTTGGTCCAATCTTTTCTAATAGTATCCTTCAATTTATCAATGTGCTTTTCGACTTCCTGTTGATTAGCCTCCTGATTATCTTCGAGTTTATCTATCCTTTCTCACAGAGAAATGTTGTTCTGCTCTAATGTTTGTTTAATTTCTTCCTGGTCAATTTCTAACTTTTTCCATTTCTCAATTAATTGTATTTCTAATTTGTTGAGTTCCGTCACTAAGCCCGTGATATTGTTATCTACTGTAATTATCTGATCTTGCATACCCTGTGTACCTCGTTCGATCTTCTCAAACATTTTTTCTAAGTTTGTGTGTGCTTCTTTAATCTCAGATGAGTTGGTCAAACACGCTTGCTCGATTTGTGCTAGTTTTGCCATAACAGTCTCATCCATTCCTTTTATTTCCTTTTTAAACGAATCTTCGATACCTTTTATTATTCCTAAATGGTTGGTATTGTTAGTGCTAACGTCCTTTGCTAATTGGATTAGCTGTTCTTTTGTGTGCTCTTTGATTTCTACCGTTAGCGCAGCTAGATTTTGAGTGTTCCTTTCGTCTTGTGCGTTTAACATTTCATTGTTTTTCTCAGACTGCCTATGTAGTTGATCACTAACCAGAATGTTTTGTGTAGCGATTTTCTGATTTATAATCTCGTTAACTTCAGATAGTTTTGTGTTTAACTGTGTCTGTATTTCTTCCGATTGTTTATTTATAGCAGCTAACTGTGTCTGCATTTCTTCACTATTTGCCGCTAACTGTGTCTGCATTTCTACCGATTATTTATAGCAGCTAACTGTGTCTGCATTTCTTCACTATTTGCCGCTAAGTGTGTTTGTATTTCATTGGTTATGTCCTTTCTCATCTCACTAAGTTGTTCTCGCGTACGAGCGGATGCTAATTCAATCACTTCGCGGATTTCTCCCAGAGTTGCCATCACAACAATAATATATTTGAGACATAGGGAAATGACATAAGGGCGGAGCCCTGGATACGCGCGCTCATATATTAAATATACACACATTAACCCTTTACATACTCAGTTCATTAACTTAAAATTACTCCCACAAACTATAGCATCACTGAGTATAATTTACTGACTATTTCATTTAATTTTTGACCCTTTGATTCAGTTATAATCTTCCTGACCTTACTTCAATTACAAATCTTACCAATTAATAGAGTATTAATTAGTTTTTAAGGTCTAACCTTCCTGTCAAATAATTCTTTGAGTTTGGCTTTTCTACACAAAGCTAATTTAATTTTATTGGGCACCTGGAACAGTTTGTTCTAATTTTAATCAAAGTTCAAACACTTAACTTGTTCCAAATTTACTTTATTGCAAACTCCATGACTTCATATGTTCAAACATTTGGCGGTACTATCTTCGCCTAACTTACGTTAATAAACTTCACATGCCGGTGATCTATTTTTTTAACTCTAAAACACAAATGCCACACGTTCGGAAGCCAAAGTAACTCTTATATACCCTTGGAAAATAGCATGTAGACAAGATTCAAAATTTCGGGGTCGTAATGGATTCTTGTGAATGTGATTTAGAGATTTTATGCTATCAATATAACTTCCAGGGTTCATAAGGTTAACTAATTATTACAAAGCCAAGAAAACAACAGGATCTACTAACAAATGAAATTTAATAACTGAATCAAACATAAAACACTTAACAATAAACCACCCTTAAATTAGTTCACTCGCACGTGAACAGATCTGACACTGACTAGTCTGACGAACCATGATAACACGGCATGACAGCTGTCAAACAAGCGTTGTGACTGCAATGTCACTTAATTCAAAGTAACAAAGGAAAACGGATCACAGGATCCAAAAATAACAACAAATAAAAGTAGTACAAGAATTTAATATTAATGAGCGACACGCGTTTTAAGACTAGTTCAAGTAATGAGGACTTTGAAGGGCGCTCGTTTCCGACCAAAACAGTCGGTTCGGGAACGAACTCCGTACTGCGAAGACGAATTACGGAAATGTGGGAACAACAATTACATATTTAAATACACTACTGACATGCTCTAACCTTAGATTACCACAACCAAATACACGTGCGTATTATTTAAAATAAGGGCTGCGGAATTACCGTCTTATACCACAAACACTAGGAAAGCATAACATGACATGAACAAGTTTGGCCGGTTGCCAAATTATATTTATAATGAATACAATGGCCTTGGAATTAGAGACAACAACAACAAATACAAATTTTTAATTTCACGCCGGAAAATTTGGCGTTTTAAACAACGAACAAATAAGTCGTAGTCATGATTAAAAAAAACCTCGGATCGACAACATGGCAACTCCCCAAATTAAACCAAATAAAATAACCTTAACTCATTAGGCTTTAAAGCAAACATTTACGTGTCATAACAGAGCTGGGGACAGCCGGGTCTGTTATCGCATATTTGAGTAAGTGGCTGATTCCTTCCCCCAACGTAGTAATGAGTGCCACGCTAAATATAGATTCTGGCCCATAGCCAGCGTCCAGCAACCTTTGCTAATCGCCACCTGTTAAACGCGTAAAAACAAAATATCACATTATCTCAAAAAATCCTCTCAGGAATTTTTAAGAACACATCTCCAGGTCAAACTTACCCCAAGGGTAACTAATTTGCCGGAATGATGTCGCAGTCAAGGTCAGGCTTTACCTTTCCTCATCATCACACTTACACCCAAAAACACGTGGCACTTTCTCGAAGATCTCGTCGCAGCATATGAACCAGCACACCCTTCAGATAAATGACACATGACTTGCCCAAATGACAATAAAGAATTAATACTTGAATCAGAATTAGCCCGAGTTATCAAAGCAACTAAAACACTAATTTTCCCCCCACGTCTAGTTTTAGTTTTACATTATCATTAATTCAGTCCATTTATCATTGTCGTTTCTAGGTTCTCATTCATGGCTACACTTTTTATTGATACGTTAATCATATGCGGCCATTTCGCTATAAGAATTACGTATACATAAAGACAACATTTAAGTTACAAAATTATAGTACAACATAATTGTCACGCAATGCCAAAAATTACCACACGCATGTCAGTTAAGAAATCAAACCCTAAATTTATATTGAACCACACAAATAAAATCTGTACAAAGTTCCACAGATCTCTCGCGATTCCCCTCGTCCAAAATCAAAAAATCAATTTTTTAATACTCATCACTTAAACCGCTTTCCAGAGGCCTCCCGCCTCGTCATCTCCCACCATTAGGCCTTTTAGCCCATAACACTCATGGTAATGGAGGATGAAACTTGTTTTCTTCTTTCCATGGTCGTCATCGTGCTGCTGTTAAAAACACAATTAAATTAAAGTTTTAAAACTGTTCTATCTGCTTTATGAGTATTTTATTTCCTCATATAGTCCTATGCAGAATCGTAGACTTTCTCTATTCTATGGCTAATTGCCATCTCACAATTTATGAAATGTATAACTTCGTTGTCGACACACAACTAGAATTTTAAAACCATACCGTCTTAAGGACGTCTTAAATTGACTGTCGAAGAATAATTAGGAGTGCCCCGGTTCATCTCAGACATTTGTTTATATACAGAAAGCCTAAAAGTTCCCATGGAGGGAGAAACAGCTCCTCAATATTTTAAATAATGGGCCTTTAATTATGTGTGACCTCTCAAAATCTTGTAATTTCTCACAGGTCGCGAATCTGCCGCCGAACACGCAAACCGATCGCTAGATCTTTTTATAACCGATTGGCGCGCAAAAACACACTGATACTATGTTCTGGCGTCCTATCCTCTCATTGGTCAGTTAAGTTGGCGTCGGAGTTCTGACCTTACAAATCCCGTCTTTATTTTGACGTCACGACACTTCTCCTCTCTCTCACTCCTTGCCGTGGACCCATCATTGTGGCCTGTCGATGGTCACGTACGCCTCAGCGTCATACCTGATTTTCTCAGAAGAATAAGAATAGCATTGGTTGTGAAACTGTCGGTAGCTTCCAGCCAGCACGTAGCCCGTCTTACCAAGTCCAGTTTGCTTGCTACATCAATTTTACTCAAATATCCAGCATATCATGTATTTAGTATTTCCAGCGTTTTTAATAAATATGAAACATTATTATTGGACACAACGATAAGGGTTCAATACATCATCAGCTGTTGCTACTCCTAGCGTAATCAGTCAGTCCCCCGCACTCCTCGTCCCCACTCACATCTTGAAACACGTTATTGCCTACTTAACACATTTTTCCACGCACCGAGGTCCCTTCCCGGCCTACAAGTGCGTCCGCAGTGAGGCTCTTCCAAGCCAACTTACACATCCCGTTCTGTCCGCTTGGCTCCTCACTCACTCTCATTTACTCGCCAAGCAAGTACGATACCTCGAGGGGCACTCTAAGGGGAGGCAGAACAATAGGATTGTTGACAACATACATTTACCGTGGGCAAAGATTCGCCAGATGGGTAATGTTTGTTTTAATGTAACCAATCTTGCTTTATGTGGAATACCTAGCTTATCAATTAATATGATAATATTGGTCTGGTTAACTATAACATAAAATACCAGCGTTTCGCCCCAGAGTGCCGTTGGGCTCGTCAGTTGGTACAGCACACCTACCAATACGCGTGGCTAGCACATACTGAGAAGGCCATCACAATACACAAAATACACGTAGTATTGACGTCACGAGCGATGCCAATGTGCTACGGAAATCAAACTCTCTTTCATAGAACAAAAGCCTTACCTTGGCAAACCAAATACGTTATGAATATTCCCGAATGGGAATATGATTTTATTTCCGTTTGAGCAGATGAATTATCAATTAATATGATAGCCTAATATAGGTCCGGTTAACTCAAACATAAACATAAACGTCAATACTACTTGTATTTTGTGTCTTGTGATGGCCTTCTCAGTATGTGCTAGCCACGCGTATTGGTGAGGTGTGTCTGTACCAACTGACGAGCCCAACGGCACACTGGGGCGAAACGCTGGCATTTTATGTTTGAGTTAACCGGACCAACATTATCATATTAATTGATAATTCATCTGCTCAAACGGAAATAACATCATATTTCCATTCGGTAATATTCATAACCTATACCTAGTTTACCCAGATTTCATTCAAAGGATTTAATTTTGGAAATCGTTGCTAGAGAAATAGGAATTTTACAGCCACCAATGACAACGCTAGATCGTCATAATGTTTGTTGTTAATTCATTCTAGGGGATTGGGACATCTTAGTCATCAACCCCGTGTAGTTGGGTGAGTGTGGAACCTGTATTTATGTCATGACTCTAGTAGTGTGTGTAACCGTATTAGGGGCCTAATATGTGGGTTTTCGGCCCCGGATGATATGAATGATAACTACTTACTACACACTAGAATTCTGTGCCCCAGAATGGATCAACAGTGCACATACAAGAAGAGTCAATGTTGTATTAAATGAAACAATGCGCATCATTAGTGGAACAATACGAAATAAATTAAACGAATTACTTAATAAAGCTAAAACTGACCACTATAAACAGTTAATAAATTCCAATTCTAATAATCCAAGAAAAGTATGGGGCATTGTCAATTAAATTACACAAAGAATAAGTCATAAAGAAAAAATAACAAAAATAAGATCTCAAAATCATGTTTATGATGATGATTTCACTATAGCTAATACATTCAATGATTATTTTATTAACAAAACTACTGACATGTCAAAAACTATTAAGAACAATCCAGATTTTTCCTTAAAAAATCAACAGAAACACATATTCCTGTTTTTTTAAATTTCGATTACCGAAGCGGATTTACGTAAGTACTTACACGAAATAAGTGACACTAAAGCTATGGGAATAGATAACATCTCAGCTCAAATTATTAAGCAGAATTTTAATTCTTTAAAGAGTCCTTTGCTAACAATAATAAACGAGTCACTTTCACTTGGATACTTCCCAAAGCAATTAAAAATTACAATTATTGTTAAACCGCTACATAAAGCAGGCAGTCCTTCAGAACTAAAGAACTATCGACCTATATCGCTAACGACAATCATATCAAAATTACTTGAAAAATGTATAAAAAAATCATATTTATCAGTTTTTGAAGAAGCACAATTTACTATCAACTAGACAATTTGGCTTTATAAAAAATGTCAGCACCACTGATGCTATTGGGAAATTAACTAGGCGAATTTATGAAAATATGAACAGTATGAAACCGACCTTGGGCATATTTCTCGACTTAGAGAAGGCTTTTGACACCATACCTCACCATATTCTCCTTCAGAAGATGGAAAGATATGGCATCAGCGGCATAGCACTGAAATTGATAGAAAGCTATTTGACTGAAAGGATTCAATACGTTAGAATAAATGGTACTACATGTCTACCTCTAAGAGTGAAAAGAGGAATACCACAAGGCACAGTGCTGGATCCATTATTATGTTTGATTTTTATCAACGATATTGAATCATGTATACATGGAATTGAAAATGTTAATGTCATATCATACGCAGATGATACGGTAGTTTGTGTTGAAGGTAGAACATGGGGAAATGTAAAACAAATTGCAACTGCTGCATTGAAAATGTTAAAGATATGGCTAGATGGTAACGAACTATTTTTGAATATCACTAAATCAAAGTTCGTACGATTCAGTTTAAAAGCAGTTGAAGAGTATTTTAATGAATTAAAAATACACACGTTGAACTGTAATCAGAACTGTGACTGTCCTAAAATAGCTAAAGTGGTTACAGTTAAATATCTGGGATTATTTATAGATAGTGACATGAAATGGAAAAGCCAATACAAACACCTTA
This sequence comes from Meconema thalassinum, assembly GCA_946902985.2. Classification (NCBI taxonomy): domain Eukaryota; kingdom Metazoa; phylum Arthropoda; class Insecta; order Orthoptera; family Tettigoniidae; genus Meconema; species Meconema thalassinum. The sequence continues at coordinate 8,541,018 of OY714911.1, read as the reverse complement.
CAAGTAAAATAAGAAGAACAATCTATATATTTCACAATTTAAAACATATGGTCATTTACAAATTAATAAGAGACATCTACCATGCTCTAGTCCAGTCAGTTCTTACATATGGTATTCTTGCCTGGGGAGGCGCCTATGAAAATGTACTAAAAAGTGTTCAGATAGTGCAGAATCTCATAGCGCGAATAATGTTGAAGGAAGATATATTATATCCGACTATGAGACTGTATTCTGAGAGAAGGGTCTTCAACATTTAACAATTGTATGCTTTTGAAATATATAAATACATTTTTAAAGATAGAAATAGAATTCAATTTGTTAGTCACGGGTATGAAACCAGAAGTATTACAGAGAATCACTCTATTTTATATCAACCTAAGTTAAGTATAGCCAAACGTAAGTTTCTGTATTTCTCACCAAAATTATATAACATTCTCCCAATTAAATTAAAGGAATTTAAAGGAAATCATGCAAACCTGAAGATGCATATAAAACATTTTCTCAGAGAAAACAAAATTAAAATTGAAAATATAATTAGTTGAGCCTACAAGTTTATGCAAACGCAAATTAAATGTTCCTCCTTATTCATTATTTTTTAGTGTATACATAGCACGTGTTATTCGGCTAAGCCATTTTACAATTTTTTGAAATAGTAATCACTGATATGCATACCACACACAAGGTAGCACCTTTTAGTGGCATATGTGATATCTCTTCCTGCTCTGTTTGAATTTGATATCCTATTTCGACCTGTCTTTATCATATTGTGACAATATAATTTAATAATTGTAAATTTACAGGTTAAACAATGAGTAGAAAGTGTAAGGAAATTCATAAAATGTGTACAGTTATTCCGAATTTTGTAAAATGTTGCATTTCTAACGATTTAATAAATAATAATAATAATAATAATAATAATAATAATAATAATAATAATAATAATAATAATAATAATAATAATAATAATAATAATAATAATAATAATAATAATAATAATAATAATAATAATAATAATAATAAAGAATCAAGGAGGCAGTGACTCAGTAGGTCAGCTCGCAACGATGCTCCTGAATTTGTTCATTTTATATGGTTATTTTGCGCTACCAAGGTTATTTTACAGTTTAGATGTTAATTTTGGATGATTTACTACCGGTATACATGACTTCGGAGTGTTTGAGAGTGTTTTTATAATCATATTTGACATATTTGTCTAGCATGACATTTTGTTTACGGTACCTGTTTGCTTAGAAATAAGAAGGCCTACAACCAGGTTAGGTTATGTAAGTTGTCATAAGTATGTCGTTGTCGCTGTTAGATTTGAACCATATGTTGCGTGCTTATAACTTCTTTCATCGAGTCTCTATCTGAATTTGGCACAGATATTGCTGCAAAATAAATTGTTGAATGGTGTTGTGAAAATTAAGTGTCAGCTGGTGTGACATCAATGAAACCCAGGATCTACGAGTTTACTAGCACAGACCCTTCAGTCACAGTGAGTTTTTATGTATTTCTATACTGCTTGCATGTGCTCAACTTTGGTGATTTGCGTGAATATTTAACACAAAGAGGTCGATTAAGATCTGATACAATGCAGGTTAAGGATAACTCGTCTCATAATCATTCGATATCAGCTCTAAAGCATCGGCAACTAGACTATTAATCATTTAGGGTAGGTAGGACTCTTCAGCCGAAGTGAAGGCAACCTGCCTAGGGGATGAAAACCCCGAAATCAAACTCATTGCAGCAGCGTCTGTCCCGCAGCGGGTGGCTGCTAACGACGTCTGATCCCCATGTTAGGGGCGGTCGAAATCATGTCCTGGCCGTAGGTATAAAAGGCACACCATCATCATGATGAGAAGAAATAAGAAAAGTGGAACTAAAAGGCCGCTACCCGAGGAGCGTCGGGGCACCCTTGGAGCCATCGCTGGGGGTGACAGCATACAAGCCGGTGGTGATCAGGAGCTGAACAGGCGGGCCCTGATCGGGGAACACCCCGAACATGTTACAGCCGATATTGATAGTAGCAGCCTAACAGCATCCAACGCTACACCTGCTCCTAGTGTTTCTTCTGATACTCAGGAGACCACAAGTGCGGGCAAACCGAGAAAGCGCATGAAATGGACAAATGAAATGAATATGTACATCATGCGTTCATATTATCATATAACGAATATGGAAACTGACACTACTGCATATAGACAGAAGTTGCACACTGCATTCTGCCAGAAATTCCCTGATATTAATGTTACAGAACAGAGAATAGCTGATCAGCGCCGTGCTATAGTTTTGAAGAAACTTATCCCAGAACATCACCTCAAGCTGCTAATGGTTGACGTAGCTGCCGATAATACTCATAACTCTGTAGACGAATCCATAGATCAGGAGAGTACACGTCTGGTCAATGAACAAAGGCACACCGATCTTCCTTCAGATGACAAAGATGTAAATATATCGCCGGAAGCAATCGTAGAACCAGTGCGGAAAAAACTCGAAGATGAATTTGGGAAGGCTCTCATAGATTTTGAAGGGACTGATCCAATAGAGCGGCCCATGATCACGAACCAACATTGCTCTAAGAAACTTGCTACCGCTGTTGTAACAATGAACGACATTCTCTCTCAGCATCTGTCCCTGAAATCATATTGTTTCAACCATGTTCAGACTGCAATTTACGCTGGAGCGATAGCTGTGATACGAGTGACAGGAGGTAGATTATGGCGACCTAAATATACGTCAGGTCGAAAGAAGAAGATGCCAGCTTGGGAGATACGTTTACGAAAGTCTGTTGATGAACTGAGAGTAAATATTGGAAGAATGCATCAGTATATTGCAGGCAATAGAAGTAAGAAAGTTGTTCAATGTGTTCAAATGTTGAGCCATACGAAGAGTAAACATGCAAAGTACAATCCTCCGAACCGTAGCCCCCTTGAGATCCTAGACACGTTAAAGCAACAACTTGAGGCAAAGGCACAGAGATTACGTCGATATATAGAATCGAACGAACGAAAGCAACAGAACAAGCTATTCGTTACCAATGAGAAACGGTTCTATAGGAATCTTGACGATCCTGGAACACAAATGGGCAGTTCACCGCAAAAAGAAGAGGTAGAGAACTTCTGGTCTTCCCTATGGTCGAATGCTGGAGATTATAACAGCAACGCTAAATGGATTACGGAGGAAGAGGAAAGAATGTCAGAAATTGACACGATGAATGACTCTTCTGTATCAACTGAAGAAGTGACCCCTGAGGTTAAGGAGACCCAAAATTGGAAAGCGGTAGGACCAGACAACATCGACAACTTTTGGATCAAACGTTTTACTTGCACTCATGAGCATCTTGCCCGCTGCTACACAGATTTCATCCAAAATCCACAGCTTATCCCCTCTTACTTGATGCGAGGTAAAACATACCTTCTGCCAAAAGGTGATAGAACCAATGACCCTTCCAAATATCGACCTATCACCTGTCTATGCACCCTGTATAAGATATTTACATATTGCATTGCACGTAAGATTTATGAACACACAAATCTTCATAACATCCTGGCTGAGGAGCAGAAGGGGTGCATGAAGAAGTCTCAGGGTTGCAAAGAGCAACTTGTAATCGATGCAGTTACTATGGAACAAGCAGAAAAGATGATGCGTAACCTCTACATGACCTTTATTGATTACAAGAAAGCTTTTGATTCAGTGCCACATCCCTGGTTAATCCAAACCCTGAAGATATATGAAGTTGATCCTGCCATCATAACAAGTCTGCAACATATGATGTCTATTGGAGGACCAACTTATTAATGTCTAATGGAGACACATGTATGAAATCGGGATTTATTCAAATCAAAAGGGGTATCTTTCAGGGTGACAGCTTGAGCCCTCTATGGTTCGGTTTGGCGCTCAATCCGCTACCATCATTGCTGAACAATGCAAAGTGTGGTTTTCCAACTAAGCACCATGGTATAGTGAAATACAACATTTCTCATTTGATGTACATGGATGACATTAAACTGTATGCATCCTCTGAGAAACACATCGACAATCTAATTGCAATAACTGATACATTTTCTACTGATATTGGAATGTCCTTCGGATTAGATAAGTGTCGCACCCTCACCATTCGGCGTGGAAAATTAGACGCCCGAGCATTTCAACTTGATGACGGTTGTTTCATAAAGGCTATGGAAGGTAATGAGACCTACAAATACCTTGGTCTCCTGCAATCTAATCGAATTGATCATAAAGGTATTAAAGATAGAACCGTAGCTATCTACAATCAACGCCTTAACAAGATTTTAAAATCAAAGTTGAATGGAAAGAACACCTTTAAGGCCATTAATACCTATGCTATTCCTGCTCTGACATACACTTTCGGTATTATCAAATGGACGCAGACTGACTTAGAGAACATCCGAATTAGGACACGTACCATCTTAACAAAACACAGATGTCTCCACCCTAAGTCAGCTGTTGAGCGATTTACAATCCCGCGCCAAAGAGGTGGACGAGGGCTTACGGACATTATCCAATTGCATGTAAGGCAAGTGAGGAACCCTCAGAGATATTTTCTGGACAGACATGACTCTCCCATACATCAAGCCGCTGTGAAGGCAGATGACAAGTGCACACCACTGGATCTTCTTCACGTAAGGGATATACAGTTAGCCACTGATGAGGAATGTTCAGCCATCAAGCTTCAGCAGTGGACGCAGAAAGCTCTGCACGGTCGTCATCCGTATGATCTCAACCAGAAACATGTCGACATTGATGCGTCGAACAGCTGGTTGACTCATGCGGACCTATTCACTGAGACTGAAGGATTCATGGTTGCAATCCAGGATCAAGTTGTGGCTACGAAAAACTATCTTAAATATATAGTTAAGGCAAATATTCAGGATGATAAATGCCGAAGATGCCAACTAGAACCGGAAACAATTCAGCATATCACAGGAGGCTGCCAAGCAATCTCCTGTACTGATTACATGAAAAGGCACAACCAAGTGGCCAAAATAATGCACCTACACCTTGCAAAAAAGCACTTATTGTCTGAAAATACTTTGCCTTACTATCGGTATGTTCCTGACGCCGTTTTGGAAAATCCTAGTCACAAGTTGTTATGGGACCGATCAGTTATTACTGATAAAACCATGCCAGCAAACCGGGCAGATATCGTCCTTGTAGACAAGGTGCAGAAGAGAACCTTCCTCATTGATATTGCAGTGCCCAATTCCCATAATCTACAACAAACCTGCTGTGATAAGATCACCAAATATCTGCCTTTGGCTGAGGAAATACGGCAAATGTGGAGACAGGAAAGTGTAGTGGTTCTGCCCATAGTCATTTCTTCTACCGGTATCATCCCTAAATCATTGGGTCGCAATCTAGAAATATTGGGAATACATCCAGGTCTACATATCACCATGCAGAAGGCCGTCATCTTGGAGATCTGTTCCATTGTTCGCTCGTTCTCAATGAGCCACCTTAAGAGAATTAGCCATATTGACTTGCAAACAAGCCGACGATATGTTGATATGTCCCACTTATGTGGTGAAATGAATGTGATAATAATAATAATAATAATAACAATAATAATAATAATACTAATAATCTACCCCCCCCCCCCACTTATTGACTGCCTGTTCTGAGCCATTTACCTCCTCCACAAGATAGAAGAAAGAGTGCCCTTATTCGGGAATATCGGAAGATTGTTGACCTAAAACTGCCTGTTCTTACTGACGTTCCGATCATCGAACGAAACAGGCTTAGATTCAGACACCCAGCCATTCTTTCAGCAAAAGCACTACACGATGTTGGCTTCAACATGAACAACTCATGGAAACAACAGTGGCTAGAAAGTTGCCCCCACAATGGAGAACTCTACGATGCTTGACAAGAAAACCTCCAGGATCCGATCAACCACGCTCGGTTTGGTCCACTTTGAATCGCATACGTACGAGCCATGGTAGATATGCTGATGCCCTCTTCAAGTGGGGGAATATACAATCCCCAAGATGTGACTGTGGAGCTGAAATCCAATCTGTGCACCAAGAGAGCCCGTGACTTCCTGAACGATCCAGCAGAAGCTCTTCATTACATAAGTCATATCTTTGTACTACTCTGTTTTCTATTTATATTTTACTGATGTGCATTTGCCATACGCTAAATAAATAATAATACAGACTGGAAGAAGAAATGGATCAAAGAGGAATAAGGGAAATAAAATGCAGCAATTGGAAACGCCTTCGCTCTCAAAGAATGAGGATTTACGGACTTGGAAAAGATCGAGAGCCATGAAAGGCAGACGGGAAGAGGAAAGAGGAGAGGGTTCGCCTCGAAGGCTACGGAAAAAGGGGGAACACCAGACCCAAATGGTGTCGCTAACTCCCGAATTATAAGGAGCGTTCAAAAAGTAACGAGCCAGAGGCTGGAATGCACAAACCGGTGACGACATCGGCTAATCGTGGCGTGTGTAACGAGGTGTGGTTCCAACCAGAGCGTGGAAGATCACAGCCCGTCGCTAGAGGGCACACGTTCACATCACCTGACGACAGAAAGCGAGCAGCAGCATGCATCAATCGTCCAACGCTGCCAGTCGCATTACAAAGAGTGACATGGAGGCGTCCAACGAAGAGCAAAGAGGTGTTGTCTGGTTTCTGACAGCGGAAGGAGTATGGGGAACGGACATTCATCGCCGAATGTCACTAGTGTACGGCGAACACTGCATGTCCCTTGCAAGGGTCAAGGCGTGGCACAAGCGCTTCAGGGAAGGACGGGTGTCGTTAGCCGATGATGCCCAGTCTGGGGCACCCCCCTGCATTACCGATGTCAACGTCCAGCTGGTTGATGTACTCATTACCCAGGACCGCCGAGTGACAGTGAACGCCATAGCCGCCGTGGTCGGATTGAGCGTCGGAAGTGTGTACACCATCATGAAGGAACGACTGCACTTGCGCAAAGTGTGTGCCCAATGGGTACCCCACAGTCTTCAACCACACCAGGAAGCATGTCGAATGGCCCACTGTCTTGGTCATCTGCAGCGCTATGCGAGGGAAGGGAATGGGTTCCTGGCACGAGTGGTGGCTGGAGATGAGTCATGGTGTCATCACTTCGAACCAGAATCCAAACGACAAAGCCTCCAGTGGAAGCATCCAGGGTCACCACCACCCAAAAAAGGCAAGGCCATCCACACGAGTGATGACGTTCTTCTTGGACCAAGATGGCCCCCTTCTGATACACTTCCTGCCGCACCGGACAACAGTGAATGTCCAGAGTTACTCGCATTCCTTGACCACCCTTCGCCAAGCGATCGAAACTAAACGACCAGGCAATCTCACCTGAGTGGTCATTCAGCTCCACGACAATGCACGATCCCATACGGCCAATGCAGTCGCGGCACTCCTGCTGAAATTCAAATGGGAGGTTCTCAGCCACCTTCCATACAGTCCAGACCTCTCTCCCTGTGATTACTCCATGTTTGGTCCCATGAAAAGGGCTCTGTGGGGCCATCGATTCACCTCGGACGTCGACGTCCAGCTGTACGTGTGGAACTGGTTCACATCGCAGCCCAGGGAATTTTATGAGACAGCCATTCACCGCCTCGTGTCACAGTGGGACAAGTGCCTCAACAGCCAGGGCCAATACTTCTAACATACAGGTACTGGTTTCTGTAATCATGCCTCCGGTTCGTTACTTTTTGAACGCACCTTATAGTTATATTCCTAGTTTAAATTAGGGGCTTACAATCATCAGTCCATTGTACATGGGTATGTGTGGAATTCATGTCAGTATAGTGCTGGATTTATAATTAAGGGTAGGATTTGGAAAAAAAGTGGACGTGGCCTTTGGCTAGGGACCATCCTGTGTTTGCTAGGAGTGGAAGTAGGAATCTATTGGAAGCAATAAAGGAGATGAGTTTTAGTTGTCCTCCCAAGGCTGCGACCACTCTCCTTGGCAGTAGCGGGGATAGATCACAGGACCGTTGGGACAAGATTCCCTTCACCACGAAGCGTGCGAGTAGCTGTGTAATTGCCTGGGAGCGATCGATATCAATTAGCATAAGAGTCAACTCATCTCGAGGTGTGTACACATGGCTGAACATCCAAAACAAATGAAAACCAAAAGCAAAACGACAACAAAAACCAAAACAAAACGAAATCGAAAACGACAACGAACACACAACAAATAGCCTACGTAAACGTAAACTAAAATCCAAATCGAAATAAAAAAAAGTGACTGTCAGTCTGAATGACTAGAATTTGTATCATTTTAAATGCTACAAATGCTGAAAAATGCTAGAAAGGCTGGAGGCTTCTCGCTTCGCTCGAAGCCAAAGACTCTTGACATGTTAGAAAATTATCTGCATAATACTTATCTTGCTTATCTTGTTTCAAATTAGTAGCGAACGGCAAGTGCAATCCAAGGGCAAAGCAAGGTGAAGCGCGCGGGATGCCGTCAAGCTCACCAGAGCGCGCAGGGACGAGCCCCTTCCATCCAGTCTAAAATCACTTATAGTGGGCGATGTATTGAAGATAGAGATATGCTCTCGCGGACTTTTTTGAAGAACTTTTCATGCTGACCAATTCTTACGCTCATAGTATATTGATATGTTTAACGGTTTGCCCAGCGTAAGCTTAAGAAGCGCACGGACGCCGAGTTTGTTTTCGACTTTTTCACTGAAATCGTTACTGCTTGGCTTCCTTTCATCATACATAAATTATTTTCTACATAATCTTTCCTCGAGATATCCTTTGCAGAATGGTGAAAACCGCATAAAAATCCATCCAGTGGTTCTCGAGATTACCCGTGACATCCAAGAATCGGAGATTTTTGTCTTATACTAACGAAGTAGAGATTGTCGGGGAACACATGCACCGAGCAGTACTATGACGTCACACACCTCAGTGCATCTGGGTACATTTCGTCCCGTCACGTAACGTAACGCCAGACCCCAGCGTAACGACGAAGTCGACAAGATCATTTAAAATGATAAAACGAGTAGCTATTAGTTTACATCACATGGTAAATCTTTTTAATAGCCGGGGAGATTTTAATAGAAGAAGCCAGTACGATATAAAACTACTTGTTATTACTGTCTCAATAGCCTAATTAGTCATACACATAGCTCACGATAGTGCAAAACGGGATGTCAGTTGGTGGTTTGTTTAACAAGAGTTGCTGCAGATAGCACAACTTGGGATGACGTCCCTCAGCAAAGCTGGACATTAGCAAATTACTCTGATTCCAGTTGCGCTTGCGATTTCAAGTCAGAATTAACGATCTTGTAGCGACGACAGAGTGCTGCATGAAGCATTGTTTATGATTAATAAGCTTTTAAATGCGAAATGAAAGCTTTTAGCTATTACTGTCGGTCGTGTATTGCACTCAAACACGTCAAAACCTTTATTTCGCATCATTGAGGGCGCTTTTTGTAGCCCGCGACAAGTTTCAATTATACAGGGAGCGGCAAAAAGATCTGACGGTTTTTAAATCACAACAACACAAACATTTTAAATGACACAAACTCCTTTATTACTTATAACAGCAAGGTGTACATGTCAATTAATGGAAAACATGAAAGAACAATGGATTTTAACTTTTAAGATTTGAAGATAACGTCTTTTAAATGATGCCCATCTTTTGCCATGCATTCTTCCAGTCTTGCACCGAAGCTTTGCATAGTCATTAGGCTTCAACTGCTGGACAATAACCATTTTATACGGATAAAAATGCAAATTGAAACGCAATATTCGTCTCACTGTTCGATCAGACATTTGCAAAGCAGCAGCTTGTTTACGAGCCGGCCGCCGTGGACTGGTTCCCACAGCTTGTCTCACTCGCTCAACATTTTCTGGTGTCCTGGCTGACCTTGGACGGCCTGTTGACGTACGTTTTAAGGCTGAATCTGTAGCTCTAAAATTACTCACCCATAACAAAATTGTGTTACGAGATGGAACGCGTCCTCTTCGACTCGCTCAGCCGTACAACGACACAAACGTCAGATCTTTTTGCCGCATGGCAAAAGATGGGCATCATTTGAAAGACGTTATCTTCAAATCTTAAAAGTTAAAATCTATTGTTCTTTCATGTTTTCCATTAATTGAAATGTACACCTTGCTGTTATAAGTAATAAAAGAGTTTGTATCATTTAAAATGTTTGTGTTGTTGTGATTTAAAAACCGTCAGATCTTTTTGCCGCTCCCTGTATTATGTGATCATCCAATTAGTGCTGTTCTTTGTGGTTGGTTCCTTAGTTTAGGGGCTCTGACAACGCGGTGATTTAGCTTCGTGTACTTTGGGTGTGTGTAGAATCTGTCTGATAACTGCTGTTAATTGTGACGGCTATATTAGTGTGTGTTATCTGTTTCCAATTCAAGTTTTTTTTTCCAGCGTATGGCTTTTAGTGCCGGGAGTGTCCGAGGACATGTTCGGCTCGCCAGAGTTTGTAGCAGCTTCTAAGCGGACACCAATGGGCTAAGCTACAGGTACCGTCGCGTGTGGAGTGTTGTCTGGGGAGGAAAGTTTGAATGTAAGGACGAGGAGTTGGAAGGTAGCGGCTGTGGCCTATAGTTAGGGACCAACCCCTGCATTTGCTTGGAAGGAAGATGGGAAACCACAGAAGACCATCTTCAAGGTTGCCGGCGGGGAGATTCGAACCTCCTCGCCTCCCGGATGTGAGCGGCTACCTGACGCTATGCCGTAACGACCACGGCTAACTCATCCGGGTTCAATTCAAGTAAGGGCTGCAGACGATTATTCATGTGTAACATCTTTCCGCTCGGTTGCTGGATAGTTTTGTGGGAGTGAATTTGAAAGTTGGGGACGGAAGTGGATCGGAACGATCGAACTGGCAGTGGTGGATGGAACGGAAATAAAAGATGCACTGCCCGCTGGATCGATCGAACGGAAGTGTACTAGCTGGCAGTGGTGGATCGAACGGAAGTATAAGATGCACTGCCCGCTGGATTGATCGAACGGAAGTGTACTAGCTGGCAGTGGTGGATCGAACGGAAGTATAAGATGCACTGCCAACTCGATCGATCGATCCAGCGGGCAGTGGTAAGACCCAGCTGGCAGTGGTAAGAGAAACAATGAGCGCGCGGTGTCGGATATTGATACATTCTCTTTACTCACAAGAGGGCCAATTCATAAGGCATTTTAAACTCAATTACACGCAGGAACATTATCGAAACAAGCAAAATATAAATGAAACTTAATTCCGTAATGCAGTATTATTGGAACGTGGACATGAGTCACCATCTTGTGCACAATATTTGTGTATTTTAAATAGCCGTGGGGTTAGCGCCTATAATTGTGATTCTAGAGATCTCGGGTTCAAATGCCGGACGGGGTAGATATTTTTGCTACCAGATTATCATTTTAAACAATATTTATCTTATAAATATGACTCATTTTAACAGAATCCATATGAAATTACGTGTTGGTCTGTGAATCAAGAGGTCCTGTTTATAAGGAATTTAAGGTTATGAGCGGTGTCGCGTCTATTAATCTAGTTGATCCATATCGTATTCTTTATTTAGGCTAGTGCTGGTGGAAGCTACAAATCATCTAATTAAATGAGTTCCGTATTATAAACTACGATATCTGTAAAACACTACCTTTTACAATATATTAATATTTGTGCCAATAATAGTATAAACTATCGGTGTATCAACAATTTCACGTGAGGTTTCTTCTATGTCAGATGTTACACATCATATGCGACTACTGTAAGGCTCGTATTTTTTTTCAAGTAGTTCCTACTTTCACTACCAAATGCTACCGTCCAAGACACCTAGCTGTGAACTTGGCTACTACTAGATGCCATCGCAACCAGTGCCTGGTGACGAACGTTGGAACTTAAGTGCATTAATCAAATCTAACCTACACATTTTGCTTCACACAATTGAAGTTAAGGAAGGTTCTTTTACATGCCATAAATCTATGACCTAGGACCGCCGGCTTTACTTCCCCTCCGACGGAAGGCATACTGAGGGATTTTTAACGCTCTTAAAATCTCCAACGACTTCAGCCGTGTTTGAACCCATGACCTCGGGCATAGAAGCTCATCATGCTACCAACTACGCCACCGAAGACGCTGTACACCGTGTGCTTAGGTGTGGGTGTGTCGATGGTTTTTAAAAATGATTTTGTCCGATAACCTGTGTTATATTATGTGTATTTGCAAATCAGTTGAGGATTGGGAAGGAGGCAGCCATGGTCTTAAATTAGGAACTATCCCGGCATTTGCCTGGCGTAGAAGTGGGATACCACAGAAAACCACTTCTAGGATTGCTGTGGTGGGAGTCAAACCCACCTCTTCCCAGTTTTGCCTCACTAGGCTGAATGTACCCCGTTCCAGCCCTCAGACCAGTATAACATTTCTTGACAAAGCCGGGAGTCGAATCCGGACCTCGTGGGCAACAGCCAAGATAGCTAGTCACTACACCAGGAGGTGTCTATGGATACCTGATGATGATGATAATTGTTGTTTTAAGGGGCGTAACATCGAGGTTATCGACCCCTAATGGCAATGAAATGGAAACCATAACTAAAACACGTACTAAAGGTAACTTATACTGAAAGCGCTCACAAAAGGCAAGTTAAAGGAAAAAGACTGACAAAGTGGAATTTAGATGGAAAAGTTGCACAACATGGAGTTTAGATTCAAAATACTTACAAAATGCAAGTTAGATTCAAAATACTTGCAAAATGCAATTTAGATTCAAAGTACTTGCAAAATGCAATTTAATTTCAAAATACTTGCCAAATGCAATTTAGTTTCAATATACTTGCAAAAATACAAATTAGATTGAAAATACTTGCAAAATGTAATTTAGTTTCAATATACTTGCAAAACGCAATTTAGATTCAAAATACTTGCAAAATGCAATTTAGATTCAAAATGCTTGCAAAAATGCAATTTAGATTCTAAATACTTGCAAAAATACAATTTAAATTGAAAATTCTCACAAAATGCAATTTAGGTTGAAAATACTTACAAAATGCAATTGAAATTCAAAACACACACGAACTGCAATTTAGATTCAAAACACTTGCAGAAATGGAATTTAGAGTGAAATTACGCAAAAAATGGAATGTAGATTCAAAATACTCATGAAATGTAATTTAGGTTCGAAATACTCACAAAATGCAATTGAAATTCAAAATACCCACGAAATACTTGCAAAAATGCAATTTAGATTGGAAATACCGGCAAAATGCAATTCGGGTTGAAAATACTCACAAAACGGAATTTAGATTGAAAATACGTATACAATGTAATTTGAATTGAAAAGACGTACAAAATGTAAAATAAAAAGAAGGCAGAACCATCCAAGAATGAGGGATCCGGAAAGATGAGAGAAGGGCCAATCAAGGCGGGAGAGGAAGAGACTCCCTAGGACTTGGATACCCTAATACTGTCGGGGTCGGAGGAGAACAAGAGAGGAGCCCGACACGAGTAAGTGGGAGCAATGCCGGACTCAGCAGGGGTCCCGTGGTCGTCAACCCACGTCCCACTAGATATGAGCCCCTTTGGGGTCTAATGATACCTGTGACGCAGTTAATAAAGTAGTCTCCGCCACATGGTCAGGGCTCACAATGACATTTAAGTAAAATCTAAGACGGGATTTACCAAAAAGACCAGTTCCCAAGAATTATCTGGCAAGATTCAGTGGAGCAGAGTAACAAGACAGAAGTTAAGTCTCCTGGTCGTCCCAGAGGACGTGCATGGGGCAGAGTAAACACGCCGGCAGTTGACTCAGCGCGCAGGTTGCTTTCATACCGAGACAGACTTCTAAATGAGATTACGCAAGAGAAGGTGGACGTTGTTTTTGTACACAGGCCGTCATAGAAAGTGCAACTATACAGCAACGAGCATTGTCCCAAGCAACCTGCTCAGGGGAGTCAGCTTCCGTGGCGTAGTTGGTAGCATGCTGAGCTTCTATGCCAAAGGTCGCAGGTTTAAACCCAGCCGAAGTCATCGGATTTTTAAGAGCGTTAAAAATCCCTCAGTATGCCTTCCTACGGAGGGGAAGTAAAGCCGGTGGGCCCATATCATAGATTTATGACTAATGAAAGAACCTCCAACTAACTACAATATTGTATGAAGCAAAATTTGTAGGTTAGGGCTGATTAATGCTCTTAATTTCCAACGTTCGTCACCAGACGCTGGTTGCGATGGCATCTAGTAGTGGCCAAGTTCACAGCTAGGTGTCGTGGATGGTAGCATTTGGTAGCGAAAGTAGGAACTACTTGAAATTACCGCCAACAGTCCTTACTTGAATTAAAAACAGATAACACACACTAATACAGTCATCACAATTAACACCGGTTATCAGACAGATTCTACACACACACCAAGTACACGGGGCTACAAGACCGCGCTGTCGCAGCGCATAAACGAAGGAACCAACCAACCAACCTGCTCAGGGGCAATGCAAAGAGAACGAGTTGGGAAGCAACTAAGATAGCGAGACGGCTCATTCGAATCCACTTCTCACAGCGCTGACAGCAACTGTCGCAAAACCAAGCAAGTTGAAATGTCAGTAGTTACTTCAGTAAAGCTTGACTTGGGCGTCTTTGGAGGTGTAGATGGTAGCATGCTGAGCTTCTATGCCCAAGATCGCGGGTTCAAACCCGGCCGAAATCGTCGGATTTTTTTAAGAGCGTTAAAAATCTCTCAGTATGCCTTCCTTCGGAGGGGAAGTAAAGCCCGTGGTCCCATGTTATAGATTTATGGCATGTAATGGACCTTCCACTAATTACACTTGTGTGAAGCTAAATTACCGGTTAAATTTGACTAACGCTCCTAGGTTCCAACGTTCGTCGCCAGGAGCCGACAGTGGTAGCATCTAGTAACCAAGTTCAGAAATACACTGCTCAAAAAATTGGAGGGATAACATTTGAACCACCTGCATTATTTTGCCAGGAATGGGTGGAGTGAAACAGACATATTATCTGGGAAATGAAACATTTATTTAACGGAAATGTACATATCCCGTGCATATAGTAGCACACATGTTGGTGCTATGACCAGATGCAACACAATGTCGTCAACCAAAGTGGCGTGTCCTTCCTTGAATGCACAGAGCGCACAAAAAGAAACAGTTCAATATCTGCTAAACCCTCCATGTGCCCGTACAACTTTCTCACAGCTTCGTGACATGCTCCTGACAAGTCTGCGAACAGTTTCTTGTGGAATTTCGTCCCACTCCTCCATATGGGCCACTGCAAGTTGTTCCAGAGTCTGAGGCTGTTGTCTGTCCAGCATGTCTCATAAATACTGAATGGGATTGAGGTCAGGACTCAACGCTGGCCAGTCCAATGTTTGAATCGCGATGTCCTGTAGAGTTTCCATGGTGGCTGCTGCTGAATGAGTTCTCGCATTGTCAAGTTTCAGGATAAACTGGGGACCCATTACAACTGCAATGGGCATAACATGACATAGTACAATCTCGCTGATGTGCCTCTGAGCATTAAGTCAGCCTCTGATTATCTGAAGGTCCAATCGGCCATCAATTGTGATGCCACCCCAGACCATGACAGAGCTAGGGCCAAAGCTGTCTCTTTCCTGGACTACTGCTTCATAATAACGTTCACAACGACGACGACAGACACGTATACGCCCGACGCACCGTGTTCGGCGAAAGCAGAACTCATCTGTAAACAATACATTGCGCCAGTGATGCATCTGCCAGTTCCTATGGTCCTCAGCAAATCGAAGTCGCCCTCTCCTGTGCCGAGCAGTAAACCATGGGACCTGATGAGGTCGTCTTGGTCTCAAATCTGCCTCTCAGAGTCTGTTGCGCATTGTTTGGTCACTGACACTGCTACCAGTTGCTGCTCTTAGATCATTTTGCAGGTCCCGGGCGGTCGACGAACACCGGCGGAGAGAATAATTCACCATATATTGGTCGTCTCTTGCCGTTGTTTTTCGTTTTCTCCTTTGCCCTGGCTTTCGTGTGTTAGAACCAGTTTCACAAAATCGTTTCCAAATCCTCCCAACAACAGATGAAGCCACATTAAGCTCCATAGACACTGCACGAATAGTCCAACCTTACTGCAGTATTGTCATTGCCCGAACACGTCCTGTCTCATTCAGATGTCTCATTTCGACTAATGCAACGTACACCAAGTGGATAGTAACGTACTCTTCACTTACACGCATTCGAGGACAGAGTGCGTCGTAGTTCGTCCATTTCACTATGCGGCATAGCACGATACATGTGTCTACTGCCACTAAGCCGTGGCTTTCCAAAAAAATGTGGAGGTGTCCTCGCATTCTTAAAACATGTCGGAATAATACGGGCTACAGTATATATCGTAATCAGGGACTACATGCATGGTACACGTGGTCAAATTCCTATCCCTCTAATTGTTTTGAGTAGTGTAGTTGGTCGTTGACGGTGGCGTTTGGTAGCAAAGTTAGAACTACTTGAAAACTGATCGTCTGCAGTCCTTACTTGAATTAAAAACAGATAACACACACTAATACAGTCATCACAATGAACAGCGGTTATCAGACAGATTCTACACACACCCAAAGTACACGGGGCTACATGACCGCGTTGTCGCAGCTCCTAAAGTGAGTTAAGTATTGTTGTTTTAAGGGGCGGAACTACGAGGTCAACTGCCCCTCCCCATAAACTGAGGAACCAACCAACCTTGACTTGAGCTACTTTATGGGAAAAGAATATTTATGTTCGGTAATTAACCAAATTACCAGAATTAATAGTCTGGAAAATATCTGGAGATGATGTTATAATATATATTTCCTCCTCCGCTGTCTGAGACCCGCCCAGCAGTCCCAAATAGGATCACGACTTATATAGGCAAAATTCCAGCTGATTCAGCCATTTTCGCATCATGTATCGTATTGCCAACCCCACGCATTCGGTACTACTATATATCGCATCCGGCAGACCAATGGTTTTCGCCTAGACCAATAAACACCCCTGGCTTTTGTCACGCACAGTGGGGGAAGTCACGCACAGTGGGGGAAGTCACGCACAGTGGGGGAAGTCACGCACAGTGAGGGTAGTCACGCACAGTGGGGGAAGTCACGCACAGTGAGGGTAGTCACGCACAGTGGGGGAAGTCACGCACAGTGGGGGTAGTCACGGTCACGCACAGTGAGGGTAGTCACGCACAGTGGGGGAAGTCACGCACAGTGGGGGAAGTCACGCATCAATAATCTTTATCCAGGTCAATAGTTTTGCCTTTTATTTCTTTTTTCACATAATTACAAAGTTACGTGTGTTGTATCGGACATGTTGGCAACGGGTATGACGTAGTTTAGGACGTGAATGTGTCACGGCGGTCGCCGTCGAATGAGCAAGAAGTAAAATAATTTATTTGCGTAATTAAACTAATATTTCCGGTGCAGCAGTGACAATTCAATTTGGAAGGTGAACCATAAATCATATGTTTTCAATAATCTGCCTTGTAAAAGTTGAAATGACAAAAGTCGTTAATGCCAAGAATTAATGTTACTTCTACTCATGTAGGTGTCACCTCCGTAGCGTAGCGGTCAGCATGGTTAGCTGTCACCCCGGAGGTCCTGGTTTCGATTCCCGGCTCTGCCACGAAATTTGAAAAGTGGTATGAGGACTGGAACAGGGTCTACTCAGCCTCGGGTGGCCCAAATGAGTAGAGGGGGTTCGATTCCCACCTCAGCCATCCTCGAAGTTGTTTTCCGTGGTTTCCCACTTCGTCTTCGGGCAAAAGCCGGGATGGTTCCTACTGTAAGGCCACAGCCACCTCCTTCCCGCTTCCTTGCCTAACCGTCCCACACTTCCCATCCCTTCATCAGGCCCCCTGTTCGCTTTGCAGGTGAGGCCGTCTGGGCGTAGTGCTGGTCAGTTGTATCCCTGACCCATAGGCTCAAGCTCCAGGACACTGCCCTCAGTGGCGGTAGAGGTGGGATCCCTCGCTTAGTCCGTGGGAAATGCCAACCCTGGAGGGTAAAACGATAGCAAAAGCGAAGCGAAATTGTAGGTTTCATTTCATCTTTCATTTTCATGATCACCCAAACCATTAGTGATGTCCTTTAAAATAACAATTAACATCATCATCTGTGTATTTCGAATCGAATCGAATTACGTGACCGTCAACATTGCAATTTATTTATTTATTTATTTATTTATTTAGCGTATGATGCATATATTAATATACACAGTGGAACTTGGATAATTCGAAATCGTCTTTAATTCGAATATTTTGCTTAGTCCCTAGCATTTTGGATGTAAACAATGTTAAAAGATCGTGGATAATTTGAAGAATTTTTTGGTTAATTCGAACTCTTTACGTCAACGGTAGAGTGCAGTATTGTATTTCATAACTCGTATATTTTCTAAACAATATTGTCGAGGCAGTGCTGGAATGCGGCCAAGTTCCCAGTAAGCGATTGGGAGGAAATTGTGACTGTTCCAATCTCGTATGAAGAATTTGTTAATGCTGGTGACATGTTGCAGTGTGTGGTAAGCTTAGTGACGCGGACATAATCACCGAGGTAATCAGTAACGCCAACGAAGCTACAGGTGACGTATCTGAAGATGAGGACAGTGATTCTTTGGAAAATCAGGAACGCCCGATTCCGAGTGCGGCAGAAGCATCCAATTACGTTCAAGAACTCAGAATATTTTTCGAAAATCAACACAACATTGAAATATTACATAGCACCAGTGCAGTTAGCTAATCACATGTACTGTAATTCGTTCAGGTAGAGTTTTATGTTTCCCTCATAATATAATGTGTTGAGGAACTCAAAAGTTATCTCTGTTGTGAGAGCGCAGAGAGAAGAGAGCAGCACTCACGGTAAAGTGTGATGGAGGCTGTCAACCCCATGAGTGATGCCGAAAGATAACTCTTCCTATATTTAGGTGAGAAAGTGAACCAAGTTACCAACTTCACACATAAGATAAAAGTATGCAAAGATAACGCTTGTTATCGTGCTGGAAGCCATTTTTAGCCTAATTTTCACATTTTGTAAAAATGAGGATAAAGAAGACTTAAGGGATCGATCCGGGAAAATGTGTGTCTGTCTGTCTGTGTGTGTGTCCCCCACTATCAACTCCTAAACGGCTGCAGCTATCGAAACAAAATTTAGTATGAGTAAAGATCTATACCTGAATAGCTCAAGGCCATATATGAAAATGACGTCAGTGCTGAAAAATCGCAATTGAAATTTGAGATCCATGTTGGATATCTTGAGATATATGCATGAGAGCTATTCCATAATTGGCACACATACCTAAATAATGACATTTTAATTTAATATCCTGGAGGCCATACATGGCAGTGTTGCCAACATGGTTGTAAGCCTGCTGGTAGATCCCATTATTAAATGCATGTAACTTCTACACTAACAATTGGATTTCAACCAAATTTCGTGTATGCTATGTATACGATAACAGATATGACTATGCGTATTCTTATGAGCAACCAGGGCTGCCAAATGTTAATAAACGCTCTCTGTATTCTTATCCTATTACCAATATATCAGAAAGTATGCAAACCAAGAGCTCGAAATTTTGCACACGTATAGTACATGACCTTCTACATTAATTTGGAGTACCTAGTATACGTCAGTGCTGCCAACATGATTCTAAGCTTGTTGATAAGTCCACATTTTAAATATATGTAACTTCTATACTAAGAAATGGATTTCATGTAAAATTAGCTTAAATTCACCTGGATGACCGGTTTGGATCTCGGTCGTAGTAGTTGCACGAGCACATCGCTCAAACAATAAGCCAAGTTTATATTCCACTCCAACCTGACTATTCACTAACAATCATATAACCACACTAAACAAGGTCAATAACCACTAACAATATTTTAACAAAGAATCACATATAACTAACAAAATGTTGACAAGTTGCGCAAGTGTATAATAACTATAGAATATATGAAATATGAAATTCAAATTGGCCGTGAAAGCCAATATACCATCTTTTTGGAAGATTTCATTGGGAGGGTATGGCTGCTTGAGCTTTTAGTTCTCGCAGTAAAGAGGCGCAGGCGCGGTTCATAAAAAGGAAGGTAGCGCGCAGTTCACTACTCCTGTGAGGGTCCGGGTGGGGACACCAAGAGCCTGCTGATGAGCCAGCTTGGTGTCCTAGGCGATACCCCACACACGGCATGGCACAAACCTAGAAATATTGCTGAGTTTGTACGCTCGTTAATCTAGCACAACCCATTCTTGGAATATCCTTTCCCCCCAGTGTATTTATAACATCTCCGAATAAAGCGAAAATCTTGAATGGTATACGTAGCGTATTAAGTCACTGGCCTAAAAGATGCGCTTGGTAGGCCTAGGCCCTTCATTGACTGTAGTGCCCCGGGGGGGGGGGGTTATATGTCACATATTTACACTGTAAAGCAAAATAACTACGGCACCAGACATTTTGTATACTAGCATTACCCGTCGCAGCTTCGCCCGCGAATATTCTAATTGTAAAGAGTACACTTAGCAAAATCTCAATCATGAATGCTATGACTGATTTATCCTTGGTATGAATAATCAGACTTTATCAATTCAGCTACTGGTGCAGTGGTTAGGGGTTTATCATTCCTTCATAGGTATATCAGAGCGAAGTTAGTTTTCTGGGAATATCACAGACACAGGGCCTTTAAATGTGGTTTACGGAAACCCTTTATAGTCGGGTGAAAAATACCTTTCGTACCACACTGGCACGTGAAAATTGCGTGAACAAATTCTAGAGTGCCCCTTGACCCCCTTTAGCGCATTATACTGTATGTATTGATGAATTTTACAGCTTAATTTGGTTCAGTGATAAACTTATAACCGTCTGGAAACTTTCACAGCAATGTAATAATTGGAATTGCATTGCGTCTTACAGAAATAGATGGATGGACCTGTGAGATTCTGTTAACATGGTTACCGTGTTGCATTCTTTCATTGTAAATATACATGTTTTAAGGTATTTATTTAATTGTGAGGCATTTAAAGAGTAAGTGAGTGCGTTATGCTGAACCTGTAGGTACCCCATATGTGTAGGTTGGTATTAATGGGACTTTATTTTCGGTGCAAAACTGGAATGGGATCTTAGCAGAATAATATAGGGAGGGATATTTTGCAATAATAACATATTCGTTTATTACTACAGGACTTCATTAGGCCTACACTGTAGTTTCTGAAGAATCTTGTCTCCAACAGCGCGATAACCAAGTGGAGGCGCACGCTTCCTAAACCCGCCTTATCCACATATGGCACCGAAAGTGGAACGTATCTCAAAGAATACGCTACGGAGAAGGCGTCAGCACGATATTTATGAAGTTCTATGTACACTGTGTAAGTGTATGTTCTTTGAAACTGGTGGCAATGCTGTTCCCAATTATTTCGTGCCAGTTTCTTTACACGCACATAACTTATTTTCTGGATAAACATTTCATAATTTTTAACATATTTTATGACTTTAAAGAACATAAACAATAAAACAATGAAGAAAGTTATCATTATAAAGTTTTGATTACGTTTCCAAAAACCCAACTCTATCCACCATGACAGTTCCAGAACTCTCCTTATCCAATTTTATTGTGGTAATATCTTCCTTGTATATCACGAGTTGTGTGCGGATCGCAGGGATATGAATACGGGCATATACCTCCATATAATGAACATGAATAAATATATTAATTTTACTGAAGTTCAAAAAGAAAAAAAAATGTCTCCTGAAAAATTTTGCAAAATGGATAAGGTGGAATTTGGAAACGTGCACCTCCTTGTAACATTTGTTCGACAAGATACAGTATCGATAGTAAATCACACAGCTGGATGTCAGTGCCAGCCTCGCTGCTACTGACAGCTGCGATCCATCATGCTCTTGGTTAATTGATGATCTGCCTACTGCCACCATATGCTCTCACCATGTAGTGGCTTGCATTTCACTCCGGAGGTCCGGGTTTGATTGCAGTCTCTGGTCCAAGGGTTGGAACGTTCAGCCTCGTGTTGTTATAGTTTGAGTCTTCAGTCTTTAGACTGATTTGATGCAGCACTCCATACCTCCCTGTCCTGAGCTAATCGTTTCATCTCTACATATCAACCACACCCTACACCCGAGGAAATCTGTTTAACATATTCTAACCTTTGTATACCCCTACTGTTCTTGCCCTCGACCCTTCCTTCCATAACTAAGCTTACTATTCCTGGGTCTCCTGCCAACCTATCTCTTCTCTTCATTAGCAGTCACCAAAAACATCTTTCCTGTCCCACACGTCGTAATGCCTCTTCATTTGTAACCCTATCTACCCATCTTATCTTCATAATTCACCTGTAACACCACATATCAAACGCTTCATTTCTCCTCTTTTCTGCTGCACCAATAGTCCGAGTTTCACTTCCATAGAGCTCCATGCTCCAGACAAAGGCTTACAAAAATGACTTCCTAATACCTAAATCTATATTCGATATCAACAGATTCCTTCTTTGTAGAAATGCTTTCCTTACCTGAGCCAACCTAGTATTTAGCCTATATCTTCTTTGCTTCGTCCATCACTGGTTATTTTGCTTCCTAATTTACAGACGTCTCCTACTCCCTTTAGCATGTCCAGAGAGGTTTTTGAATTATTTCGACAGCATTCCAATATTTTTGTATAACATTTATTAATTTTCATCATGAATTCTTTTCTCAAGACGGAGTCCAATGAGAGGTGCGCTTGATTCCCTCTTCAGTCACCCGTAAAGTGGCTTTGTGGTTTCCCACATTTACACCAGGAAAATTCCCAGATGGTACCTTACCTTTGGCCACCTCAACCCAATTGTAGCCGCAATTAAAATACTCACCATACTACAGATATCGAAACCACAAAAGTCATCAGACAAGGCCTAAAAACACACAAGTATAAGGGGATGATGACCGCGACGTCCAAACTCTTGAAAGGGGCATCTCAGTGACTCTGTTTAACATTTAAATAGCCTCAAGTGAACGGGAAGCACTGATAACCGTGATGTCCACACCTCTGAATGGGGCTCCTCAATGACCCTGTTTAAAATTCTAATGGCCTCAAGCGAATGGGAGATGCTGATAACCGTGATGTCCAAACCTCTGAATGGGGCTCCTCAGTGACCCTGTTTAATATTCTAATGCCTTCAAGCGAATGGGAGGTGCTGATGACCGTGATCTCCAAACCCCTGAATGGAGCTCTTCAGTGTCCCTGTTTAATATTCTAATGCCCTCGAGCGAATGGGAGGCGCGCTAATGACCGTGGTGTCCAAACCCCTGAATGACGCGTCTCTGTGACACTGTTTAATATTCTAATGCCCTCAAGCGAATGGGAGGCGCTAATGACCGTGATGTCCAAACCCCTGAATGGGTCTCCTCAGTGACCCTGTTTAATATTCCAATGGCCTCAAGCGAATGGAAGGCGCGCTAAGGACCGTGGTGTCCAAACCCCTGAATGGGGCTCCTCAGTGCCCCTGTTTAATATTCCAATGGCCTCAAGCGAATGGGAGGCGCGCTAAGGACCGTGGTGTCCAAACCCCTGAATGGGTCTCCTCAGTGACCCTGTTTAATATTCCAATGGCCTCAAGCGAATGGGAGGCGCGCTAAGGACCGTGGTGTCCAAACCCCTGAATGGGTCTCCTCAGTGACCCTGTTTAATATTCCAATGGCCTCAAGCGAATGGGAGGCGCGCTAAGGACCGTGGTGTCCAAACCCCTGAATGGGGCTCCTCAGTGCCCCTGTTTAATATTCCAATGGCCTCAAGCGAATGGGAGGCGCGCTAAGGACCGTGGTGTCCAAACCCCTGAATGGGTCTCCTCAGTGACCCTGTTTAATATTCCAATGGCCTCAAGCGAATGGAAGGCGCGCTAAGGACCGTGGTGTCCAAACCCCTGAATGGGGCTCCTCAGTGCCCCTGTTTAATATTCTAATGACCTCAAGCGAATGGGAGGCGCGCTAAAGACCGTGGTGTCCAAACCCCTGAATGGGGCTCCTCAGTGCCCCTGTTTAATATTCTAATGACCTCAAGCGAATGGGAGGTGCTAATGACCGTGATGTCCAAACCCCTGAATGATGCTCCTCAGTGACCCTGTTTAATGTTATAATGACCTCAATGCGAATGGGAGGTGTTGATGACCGTGATATCCAAACCCCCGAATGAGGCATCTCAGTGACCCTGTTTTATATTCTAATGGCCTCAATGCGAATGGGAGGCGCTGATGACCGTGATGTCCAAACCCCTGAATGGGGCTCCTCAGTGACCCTGTTTAATATTCTAAGGGCCTCAAGCGAATGGGAGGCTCTAATGATCCCTGAATGACGCGTCGCAGTGACCCTGTTAGCCTACTTTCGATTTTTGCAAAAAATGAAAGTAGACTTATGAGATCAACACAGGGCGAAAAAAGTGTGTCTGTCTGTGTGTGTGTATGTGTGTGTGTGAGTCTGTGTGTGTGTGTGTATGTGTGTGTGTGTGAGTCTGTGTGTGTGTGTGTGTGTGTCTGTGTGTGTGTGAGTGTGTGTACTCTGAATGTCTGTCCCCCCCCCTATCAATTCGAACACGGTGAATGCGAATTGAACGAAATTTGGTACAAAGGTAGCACTAGCAAAGGACACCTCAGTGTCATGTTTTATATCGACGCCATCTTTACTAAAACTGAATGGCGGCCACTCAAACGTTCAAAACGTACAATCAAATAACGACTAACCAAATCATCCGATCTCTACCAAATTTGGTAACAACATACCTTCGTATAGGATGCGTCTTGTGACCAAACTACAAGGTCGTCCGCCATACAATTTCAGGATGGCGGCCGTGCGAATTATGCAAACTTTATAATCCATATCATGGGACCCACCAGTTCCGATTATCGAGCCGAGAATCGTTTTAACTGTTCTAAAGGAAGAGGCACGTTCGAAATTAAAAGTTTATTTTGTTATACTATAGTGCAGACGTGATTTTAAAAAGCTGAGCCGATTCAGTAATGAGACAAGATGGCAGCGGATATCTTGTGCCTGACTTATATTTCACTAATTTGAGTATTGCTTGCAATATAGCGTACTGATACAAAATAAATAAACGTTGTATGAAATGCTTTATATATAAATAATATACTCCAGTGATGAAATCGTTTAGTATAAATCATTATTTGCTAACAAGTTCTATGTAAGTCATTTTATATAGAACGATATTCGTTGACACAAAGCCTCCGTGGCTTAGGCGGCAGCACGCCGGCCTCTCACCGCTGGGTCCGTGGTTCAAATCCCGGTCACTCCATGTGAGATCTGTGCTGGACAAAACGGAGGCAGACAGGTTTTTCTCCGGGTAATCCGGTTTTCCCTGTCAAAATTTCATTCCAGCAACACTCTCCACTATCATTTCATTTCATCTGTCATTCATTTAATCATTGCCCCAGAGGAGTGCGTCAGGCCTCGGCAGCCGGCACAGTTCATATCCTCGCCGCTAGATGGGGGCTTCATTCATTCCATTCCTGACCCGGTCGGAGACTGGAAGCAGGCTGTGGATTATTTCACTCGTTGACACAATTTGCTCAGTGGTAGAGCGTTAGCCTGTCGCTCAAATGCCTATGGTTCAAACCCGATCAGAGCTAGTTTTTTTGCTTGAAATGTTATATGTTTATTGTTTTGTAATGACTCAGATGTTTTAAAATTAAGCGTTATATTGTGCATATTATGGTGTAAAATATATATTTAATTAAAACATAATTCGCCAGCAGATTTACTCGAGACATCTAGCTGCCAAAAAGGTAACTGCACTCAGACCTACTTATTAACCTCCAGATTTTATTGAAAAGTTTCTTCTTCTGGCCGCTAGAATGCACTCGCTCTGTTAGGATTATATTGTTCGATATTTCACCACTAGATGTCACGACTAGTCTATGTGGGGCTCCATTGATTACTATACCATTGGCATTCTATGCGCATCGAATTTGAAGAATGACAAGATGATACTACGATACATTTTTACTTTTTATTTTAAAGGGTTTGTAACAGCCTAGTGTGCGTTATTTGAAAATGTTAATTGAAGTAAAGAACAAAACGATTTCACATAGTATCTGAACTCTACCGTTGGTACTAGTTCAGGATATTAATTAATACTTTTATTTCAGCCAAATAGCAATCGAAAATATCCACATAGTTGGTATACACACGTCTCTGTAGGGTCATGGAAAGATTTGTTAATTCAATTAGGGTTGTGAAAGTCATACGCAGCCAGACGTGTAAAGACATGCCTCAACTCAAAGTTGGATCTTGCCCGCATCAGGCCGATTATGTAATAATAATAATAATAATAATAATAATAATAATGTTATTGGTTTTACGTCCCTTTTAACTACTGTTGCTTTTAGAGACGCCGGGGTGCCAGAATTTTGACCCGAAGGGGATCTTTAACGTGCCAGTAAATTTACTAACACGGCTCCCTCGCATTTGTGCACCCTCAAATGCCAGCTGACTGCGCCAGGATACGAACCTGAAACATACGGTCCAGCAAGCGAGAACGTTACCGCTGAGCCACGCCGCCAGTCCGGTCGATTATGTCTCCAGATCCATAACATTCTTTAGATACTTCTTATCTTTCTTTCTTTCTTTCTTTCTTTCTTTCTTCAATGATGGTAGCAGTTTTTATCTAGGTTGTGGCGTTTGGTAGAGGTAAATCGTTTCTAAGGTCTTCAACAAAGAATAGTTCTATTATACTCTTTGATAATAACAACGAGTTATAACTATACTTAAACATTTAGGAGATAGTAGGCTATATGTTCTTTACTGAACATCTTGTTTAATATTCTAATGCCCTCAGGCGAATGGGAGGTGCTAATGACCGTGTTGTCCAAGCTCCAGAATGGGGCTCCTCAGTGACCCTGTTTAATATTCTAATGTCCTCAAGCGAATGGGAGATGCTGATAACCGTGATGTCCAAACCCCTGAATGTGGCGTCTCAGTGACCCTGTTTAATATTCTAATGGCCTCAGGCGAATGGGAGGTGCTAATGACCGTGATATCCAAACCCCTGAATGGGGCTCCCCAGTGACCCAGTTTAATATTCTAATGGTCTCAAGCGAATGGGAGGTGCTGATGACCGTGAAGTCCAAACCACTGAATGGGGCTCCTCAGTGACCCTGTTTAATGTTCTAATGGTCTCAAGCGAATGGGAGGTGCTAATGACCGTGATGTCCAACCCCCTGAATGGGGCTCCTCAGTGACCCTGTTTAATATTCTAATGGTCCCAAGCGAATGGGAGGTGATAATGACCGTGATATCCAAACCCCTGAATGGGGATCCTCAGTGACCCTGTTTAATATTTTAATGGTCTCAAGTGAATGGGAGGTGCTAATGACCGTGATGTCCAAACCCCTGAATGGGGCTCCTCAGTGACCATGTTTAATGCCCTCAAACGAATGGGAGGTACTGACGACCGTGGTGTCCAAACCCCTGAATGGGGCTCCTCAGTGATCCTGTTTAATATTCTAATGCCCTCAAGCGAATGGGAGGCGCGCTAATGACCGTGGTGTCCAAACCCCTGAATGGGGCTCCTCAGTGCCCCTGTTTAATATTCCAATGGCCTCAAGCGAATGGGAGGCGCGCTAATGACCGTGGTGTCCAAACCCCTGAATGAGGCTCCTCAGTAACGCTGTTTAATATTCTAATGACCTCAAGCGAATGGGAGGTACTGATGACCGTGGTGTCCAAACCCCTGAATGGGGCTCCTCAGTGACCCTGTTTAATATTCTAATGGCCTCATGCGAATGGGAGGTGCTGATGACCGTGATGTCCAAACCCCTGAATGGGACTCCTCTGTAACGCTGTTTAATATTCTAATGACCTCAATGCGAATGGGAGGTACTGATGACCGTGATGTTCAAACCCCTGAATGGGGCTCCTCAGTGACTCACTTTAATATACTAATGGCCTCAAGCGAACGGGAGGTACTGATGACCGTGGTGTCCAAACCGCTGAATGGGCCTCCTCAGTAACGCTGTTTAATATTCTAATGACCTCAACGCGAATGGGAGGTGCTGATGACTGTGATGTCCAAACCCCTGAATGGGGCTCCTCAGTAACGCTGTTTAACATTCTACTGACCTCAATGCGAATGGGAGGTGCTGATGACCGTGATGTCCAAAGCCCTGAATGGGGCTCCTCAGTGACCCTGTTTAATATTCTAATGGCCTCATGCGAATGGGAGGTGCTGATGACCGTGGTGTCCAAACCGCTGAATGGGGCTCCTCAGTGCCCCTGTTTAATATTCTAATGCCCTCAAGCGAATGGGAGGCGCGCTAATGACCGTGGTGTCCATACCCCTGAATGAGGCTCCTCAGTAACGCTGTTTAATATTCTAATGACCTCAAGCGAATGGGAGGTACTGATGACCGTGGTGTCCAAACCCCTGAATGGGGCTCCTCAGTGACCCTGTTTAATATTCTAATGGCCTCATGCGAATGGGAGGTGCTGATGACCGTGATGTCCAAACCCCTGAATGGGGCTCCCCTGTAACGCTGTTTAATATTCTAATGACCTCAATGCGAATGGGAGGTACTGATGGCCGTGGTGTCCAAACCGCTGAATGGGCCTCCTCAGTAACGCTGTTTAATATTCTAATGACCTCAACGCGAATGGGAGGTACTGATGACCGTGGTGTCCAAACCGCTGAATGGGCCTCCTCAGTAACGCTGTTTAATATTCTAATGACCTCAACGCGAATGGGAGGTACTGATGACTGTGATGTCCAAACCCCTGAATGGGGCTCCTCAGTAACTCTGTTTAACATTCTACTGACCTCAATGCGAATGGGAGGTACTGATGAGCGTGGTGTCCAAACCCCTGAATGGGGCTCCTCAGTGACCCTGTTTAATATTCGAATGGCCTCAAGGGAATGGGAGGTGCTAATGACCGTGATGTCCATACCCCTGAATGAGGCTCCTCAGTAACCCTGTTTAATATTCTAATGACCTCAATGCGAATGGGAGGTGCTAATGACCGTGATGTCCAAACCCCTGAATGGGGCTCCTCAGAGACCCTGTTTAATATTCTAATGCCCTCAAGCAAAAGGGAGGCGCGCTAATGACCGTGGTGTCCTAACCCCTGAATGGGGCTCCTCAGAGACCCTGTTTAATATTCTAATGCCCTCAAGCGAAAGGGAGGCGCGCTAATGACCGTGGTGTCCTAACCCCTGAATGAGGCTCCTCAGTGACTCTGTTTAATAATCTAATGCCCTCAAGCGAAAGGGAGGCGCGCTAATGACCGTGGTGTCCTAACCCCTGAATGACGCGTCTCAGTGACACTGTTTAATATTCTAATGCCCTCAAGCGAATGGGAGGTGCTAATGACCGTGATGTCCAAACCCCTGAATGGGGCTCCTCAGAGACCCTGTTTAATATTCTAATGCCCTCAAGCGAAAGGGAGGCGCGCTAATGACCGTGGTGTCCTAACCCCTGAATGGGGCTCCTCAGAGACCCTGTTTAATATTCTAATGCCCTCAAGCGAAAGGGAGGCGCGCTAATGACCGTGGTGTCCTAACCCCTGAATGAGGCTCCTCAGTGACTCTGTTTAATAATCTAATGCCCTCATGCGAAAGGGAGGCGCGCTAATGACCGTGGTGTCCTAACCCCTGAATGACGCGTCTCAGTGACACTGTTTAATATTCTAATGCCCTCAAGCGAATGGGAGGTGCTAATGACCGTGATGTCCAAACCCCTGAATGGGGCTCCTCAGAGACCCTGTTTAATATTCTAATGCCCTCAAGCGAAAGGGAGGCGCGCTAATGACCGTGGTGTCCTAACCCCTGAATGGGGCTCCTCAGAGACCCTGTTTAATATTCTAATGCCCTCAAGCGAAAGGGAGGCGCGCTAATGACCGTGGTGTCCTAACCCCTGAATGAGGCTCCTCAGTGACTCTGTTTAATAATCTAATGACCTTAAGCAAATGGGGGGAGCTAATGACCGTGATGTCCAATCCCCTGAATGAGGCGTCTCAGTGACCCTGTTTAATATTCTAATGGGTGGTGGTGAGCGTGGTTTGCTTCCTCCCTTTCAGCTTGTTTCCATGAGCGAGTCTTATGAAGCCCGTGAGATTTGTGTTGGTCGCTCCACACATGACAAACAAACACACAAACGGTAATCATGCTGAGTATTAATTATTCTAGGTCCACAAGACAATCGCCCAAACTACACACATCAAAAAAAGTTTTGCATCACCTCGGTTCCCAGATCTCCGGCATATAGACGTTGACTGTGTATATTGTATCCAAGATACAGTCCCTTTGACTGTTCATAGATGTCACTAAAACTGCTCAAAGATGTAAACAACCATGCATGAGCAGGGCCTATTAGACGGAGGGGGTACGACAGCCGATCAGTTCCAGTCATTCCACCATGACGAAGGTACGCTGCTCATGTTGTCTGTAGTTCTACCATGCCTAGAAGGTCAATACCGCAGTTCGATCGCGTCCGCATTGTTACTTTGTGTCAAGAAGGGCTCTCAACAAGGGAAGTTTCCAGGCGTCTCAGAGTGAACCAAAGCGATGTTGTTCGGACATGGAGGAGGTACAGAGATACAGGAACTGTCGATGACAGGCCTCGCTCAGGCCGCCCAAGGGCTACTACTGTAGTGGATGACCGCTACTTACGGATTGCCGCTCGGAGGAACCCTGACAGCAATGCCACCATGTTGAATAATGCGTTTCGTTCAGCCACAGGACGTCGTGTTTCAACTCAAACTGTGCGCAATAGGCTGCATGATGCGCAACTTCACTCCCGACGTCCATGGCGAGGTCCAGCTTTGCAACCCCGACACCATGCAGCGCGGTACAGATGGGCCCAACAACATGCTGAATGGACCCCACGGAATTGGCATCACGTTCTCTTCACCGATGAGTGTCGCATATGCCTTCAACCAGACAATCGTCGGAGACGTGTTTGGAGGCACCCTGGTCAGGCTGAACGTCTTAGACACACTGTCCAGCGAGTGCAGCAAGGTGGTGGTTCCCTGATGTTTTGGGGTGGCATTATGTGGGGCCGACGTACGCCACTGGTGGTCATGGAAGGCTCCGAAACGGCTTTACGATACCTGAATGACATCCTCCGACCCATAGTGCAACCATATCGGCAGAATATTGGAGAGGCATTTGTCTTCATGGACGACAATTCTCGACCTCATCGTGCACATCTTGTGAATGCGTTCCTTCAAGATAACGACATCGCTCGACTACAGTGGCCAGCATGTTCGCCAGACATGAACCCTATCGAACATGCCTGGGATATGTTGAAAAGGGCTGTTTATGGACGTCTTGACCCACCAACCACTCTGAGAGATTTACGCCGAATTGTCGTTGAGGAGTGGGACAATTTGGACCAACAGTGTCTTGATGAACTTGTGGATAGTATGCCACGGCGAATACAGGCATGCATCAATGCAAGAGGACGTGCTACTGGGTATTAGAGGTAGTGGTGTGTACTGCAATCTGGACCACAAATGCTGAAAGTCTAGCTGTATGATGGTACAACATGCAATGTGTGGGTCTCATGAGCAATAAAACGAGCTGAAATGTTGTTTGTGTTGATCTCTATTCCCTTTGTATTTAACGGTTCCGGAACTCTTGGAACCGAGGTGATGCAAAACTTTTTTTGATGTGTGTATATGCAATTCCATAGAAATTATGTACAAGGTAATCACCCACACTATATGCAATTCCATAGAAATTATTCTCTAGTTTATCACCCAAATTATAATATGCAATTCCATAGAAATTATTCACAAGTTTATCACTCAAACTATATGCAATTCCATAGAGGTTATTAACAAGTTTATCACCCAAACTATATGCAATTCCATATCAATTATTCTCAAATTTATCACTCATACTATATGCAATTCCACAGAAATTATTCACAAGTTTATCACACAAACTATATGCAATTCCATATAAATTATTCTCACGTTTATCACTCATACTATATGCATTCCATAGAAGTTATTCACATGTTTATCACTCAAACTATATGCAATTCCATAGACGTTATTCACAAGTTTATCACCCAAACTATATGCAATTCCTTAGAAGTTATTCACAAGTTTATCACCCAAACTATATGCAATTCCATAGCCATTATTCTCAAGTTTATCACCCAAAATATATGCAATTCCATAGAAGTTATTCACAACTTTATCACCTTTAACCGTCGACTTTGAACTAGTACCACTATTTTTATTCATAAACTTTCACACACTAATACATACAAACTTTTACAAATTAATACACATACGGTACATACTGTACATCAACTATTTTGTTTCCCACCATGTTTCTGCACTCCGTTTTTTCTTTTTTTTTTAAGTACGTAAATATATCTTGCCAACACTTAAAAATAAAAAGTTAATTGTGGTCCTTACAATTGTGGTCCTTACACTCCTCCCCCACCAGTAACACAGTTACGAACTTGACACATCACTTCAAAAATTCTTCACAGAGATGACGTTCTCTAAAAATCGAACTGGACACCTTATAGTTCTTCCAGATTTTGACAACCTGGTATTTGGCGAAGATTCATTTGTGGGTTGTTGGAGTTGAGTGTCCTTTGCAGACTCTGGAAGCTCCTTCACTGCTTCATCTTCTTCCTGCAATACATATGTTGGCTTAAGTCTGTCCACTGACACATTTATGTGTTTACACTTGCACTCGATGGTGAAGTATTTTTCATGTCTTTTTATGACAGGGAAGGGACCATCATATGTAGGTTCTAATGGTTTTCTGACCCTATCACATCTCACAAACACATGGGAACATGTCTGAAGGTCTTTTGGGACAAACACTGATCTCGATGTGCTATATTTAGATCTGGCAGGTTTCAGGTTCAACATCTGCTTTTGCAAGTTGGATGCAAACGAATCAGAGTCAATCCTCGTAATTGGCTCCTCAAAAAATTCACCAGGCAGTCTAATGGTTTTACCATAAACCATCTGTGCAATAGAGTGGCTTGACGTTTCTCGTAGTGCAGTGCGTAGACCCAATAGGACGGTAGGTAAGGTTTCTGTCCATTTAGAAGAGTTGTGAGCCTTGATCGCACACTTCAGGGTTCTATGCAGTCGTTCAACTTTGCCATTACACTGTGGATGATATGGTGTTGTGTGTTGAAGTTTTATTCCACATATGATGGCCAAACTGTTAAACAATTGTGATCTAAATTGAGTGCCTTGATCAGTGATTACGCGAGATGGGACGCCAAATCTTGCAATCCAGTGATGGTAGAAAGCTTTTGACACTGTTTCAGCTGTGATGTCTTCCAGGGGTATGACTTCCATCCAGGATGTGAAGCGGTCGATGCAGGTTAAGCAATAAGTCATACCGTTAGAGATTGGAAGCGGTCCAATGAGGTCAATGTGCACTACACTGAAGCGTTCATCGGGTTCTTCAAAGTTTTCAAGCGGCGATCTTGTGTGGCGAGTGACCTTGGTTTTCTGGCAGCTAACACAGGATTTAGTCCATTGTCGCACATCACTTGTGATATTCGGCCAAATGACTCTACTAGTCAACAGCTTCACTGTAGTCCTTATGCCAGGATGGGCTAACCCATGAAAATGTAGAAATATTGGGTGACGAAATGCTTTAGGAATATAAGGTCTGATATTTGCAGTGGAAGTGTCGCACCAAAGAGAGTTTCCTGTTGGTAGTTGGTATTGCTTGAAGTTTAGGGAGTTGTTTCCTGTCTGGAGTTGCTGCAATTCCTGATCTTTTAGCTGGCTCTTGGCAATCTCATCATAATCCATTATTGCTATTTCATCAACTCTGGAAAGGGCGTCCGCAACAACATTGTCGAGGCCACTGACATGACGGAGATCAGTTGAAAATTGTGAGATATACTGCAACTGTCTCATCTGCCTAGGAGATGCTTTTTCATTGCTTTGCTTGAAAGCAAATGTGAGTGGTTTATGATCGGTGAGGATTATGAATTCTCTTCCTTCGAGTAAATGCTTGAACTTCTTTACAGAAAGGTAAATTCCCAACAATTCTCGGTCGTAGGTACTATAAACCTTCTGTGCCTGACTCAGCTTTTGTGAGAAGAAAGCAATTGGCCTCCAGCTGTCATTTTCCAGTTGCTGGAGCACAGCACCGACAGCAAAATCAGACGCGTCAGTGCAAAGTGTCAGAGGTAAGTCTGGGTTGGGAAACGCTAATAATGCAGCGTTTGCGATACCATTTTTGCATTTCTCAAACATTTGCTTTGCTTCCTCAGTCCATTGAATGAGTCTGTTGTCCTTCTTCTTCGCTCCCTTAAGATATTCATGTAATACAGCCTGAGTTTGTGCTGCATCTTTAAGGTAACGGCGATAGTAGTTGACAACACCAAGGAATGTGCGGAGCTCATGAAGTTTACTAGGTAACTTGTACTCCAAAATTGCTTGTACTTTCTCAGGTAGGGGACGAGATCCCTCTGGTGTAACCCAGTAACCTAGGAATGCTAATTCATTCGCACCAAATACTGATTTTGAGATGTTGATTCGAAGGCCATACTCTGACAGTCGCTCTAGAACTAGTTTCAGGTGTGCTCGGTGTTCTTCATTACTGGATGAGGCGATCAATATGTCATCCAGGTAAGAGAATACAAAATCCAGTCCATGCATAACCTCATTAATGAATCGTTGGAAGGTGGAAGGTGCATTCCGCAGACCAAAACTCATTACATTAAATTCATACAGTCCGAATGGTGTGATGATTGCAGTCTTATGTTTATCTTCTTCCGCAATGGGTATCTGATGATAAGCCTTTAATAGATCGATTTTAGAAAAGGTGTTCTTTCCTCGCAAAATACAGTGAAAATCTTCTATCCTAGGAACAGGATAACGATCGGGAACTGTTCTTTCATTTAATCGTCTATAATCTCCACACGGACGAATCGAACCATCCTTCTTCGGCACCAGGTGAAGAGGACTAGCCCATGATGATTTGGATGGCCTTATTATGCCATTGTCCAACATGTATTTGAATTCTTGTTTTGCCATTTCCATGCGCTTGGGATCT
This sequence comes from Meconema thalassinum, assembly GCA_946902985.2. Lineage (NCBI taxonomy): Eukaryota > Metazoa > Arthropoda > Insecta > Orthoptera > Tettigoniidae > Meconema > Meconema thalassinum. Next base: position 8,506,029 of record OY714911.1, on the reverse strand, counting down.
AATTGTCTTGCCCTACAAAACACGGGTGGACCTTCAGTGGTAATGAAGTGTTGGACATCATGTTTAATTTTGCCAGGTACCAAATTAGGTTTAGCTATGTCCGGATACTGCAGCAATAGATCTGTAAATTTTGTGTTTTGGCTCATTGTACTGACTACATTTTCATCTGAGATAGACATAACTTCGCCCTTGGTCCAGAGCTTGGTTATATCATCTATTAATCTCTTATTGTGGACATCTACTAACAAGTGGAATTTATGCAAGAAGTCTGCTCCCAATATAGCCTTATTAATCTTCGCAACCACAAATGGCCACTGGAATTGCCGTCGTAATCCTAGATCAATGGTACGGAGTTCAATTCCAGATGTGGGAATTTCGGTTCCGTTGGCAGCATACAATTTATATTGCGAATCTGTATTAACTTTGGAGTTGCTCGGTATTATCGAAACATCAGCCCCACTGTCAACTAAAAATTGCAATCCCGTTTTTCTGTCGGTTACAAATAGGCGGGTTTTGCGACAATTGACTTGGGCAGCAGAACTTGCCGCTAATTCTGCTGCAGGGCGGCGTTTCCCTGTTCGGACCAGCTACATGGAGGTGTACATTTCTCCGGTTTACACTGTTGTCCAAATCGGAAATGGTAATAACAGTACTTGCCCCTGGGATTGTATCTATTACGTGATTTACTACGACTATTATCACATCGTCGGCGTTCACTACTTCTATGGCGAGGCCTAACCTGATGACCAGTGGATAAGGCAGCTATTTGTTGCTCTAGTTCAGATATTCTGTCCATTAGATCGCGCATTGTAACAGGAACATCCAGTTGTTTACAAGAGTCACTTTTCATGGCAAATAATTCGTTGCGGGGATTCATTTCAATTATTTTATCTGCTATTATAGCTACTTTTTCAAGCCCTTCGTCGCTGACGATCAGAATATTCTTTATTGAATCCGGGAGTTTTTCTAACCAGAGAGTCTTAAGAACTTTTTCTGATACATCGATCCCTGCTAGGGCTTGCATCTTACGCAATAATTGACTAGGTTTCTGGTCTCCTAAATCAATTCCAGTAACGAGTCTCTTAATACGTTTATATTCGCTTTCCTTGAAAATGTTCAGTAAACGTTCCTTGGCCAATGAGTATTTATTTACTTCCGCACTTCTAATAATGTCCCAAATGTTTTCAATGTATTTAGGTTCTAATTGAGACACTAGGTGATTAAATTTAGTCTCTTCTGAAATAATTTTGCAAATACTAAACTGTGCCTCCACCTGATAGAACCATATTTCGGGTTTCTCTATCCAAAAAGGTGGGATTTTGATGCTAACCTTATTGGCTTCTAATCGCGTGTCCGGCGTGGTCTCGGTTGTCGACATCTTTCTTCTCTTTATCACGTCGGGGTCACCAATATTAAACCGTCGACTTTGAACTAGTACCACTATTTTTATTCATAAACTTTCACACACTAATACATACAAACTTTTACAAATTAATACACATACGGTACATACTGTACATCAACTATTTTGTTTCCCACCATGTTTCTGCACTCCGTTTTTTCTTTTTTTTTTAAGTACGTAAATATATCTTGCCAACACTTAAAAATAAAAAGTTAATTGTGGTCCTTACAATTGTGGTCCTTACACACCCAAAATATATGCAATTCCATATATATAATTTCAAGTTTATCACCCAAACTATATGCAAATCCATAGATAATATTCTCAAGTTTATCACCCAAACTATATGCAATTCTATAGATATTATTCTCAAGTTTATCACCCAAACTATATGCAATTCCGCAGATATTATTCTCAAGTTTATCACCCAAACTATATGCAATTCCATAGATATTATTCTCAGGTTTATCACCCAAACTATATGCAATTCCATATACATTATTCTCAAGTTTATCACCCAAATTATATGCAATTCCATAGATATTATTCTCAGGTTTATCACCCAAACTATATGCAATTCCATATATATTATTCTCAAGTTTATCACCCAAATTATATGCAATTCCATAGATATTATTCTCAAGTTTATCATCCAAACTATATGCAATTCCATGGATATTATTCTCAAGTTTATCACCCAAACTATTTGCAATTCCATAGAAATTATTCTCCAGTTTATCGTTCATACTATATGCAATTCCATAGATATCATTCTCAAGTTTATCACCCAAACTATATGCAATTCCATCGGTATTATTCTCAAGTTTATCACCCGAACTATATGCAATTCCATAGATATTATTCTCAAGTTTATCACCCAAACTATTTGCAATTCCATAGATATTATTCTCAAGTTTATCACTCATACTATATGCAAATCCATAGATATTATTCTCAAGTTTATCACCCAAACTATATGCAATTCCATAGATATTATTCACAAGTTTATCACTCATACTATATGCAAATTCGTAGAAATTATTCACAGGATAACTACCCAAACTACAGTATGTGTAATTGCATATAAATTATTCACTAGATAATTACCCAAGCTATCTGCAAATTCGTAGGAATTACTCACAGGGTAACTACCCAAACTACAGTATGTGTAATTGGATATAAATTATACAGTGGGATTCTTTTGCTGGAGAGAGGCCAGCGGCCAGCCCCGGTGCGCGCACGCCTTCCGCCAGCCAACTGAAGTCGGGCCGCAGATAGAAACATTAACTTCAAACTAACGAGGCGAGCTAACCACGGTTACTAAACATTCATCAACGAGGGTGTGAAGTGTCAGCGCACAGATAAGAAGGTAACATATACAGTTTCCTGCAAGATTTAATTTAAGAAGCACAGATGTTTTTATTTCTTGGGATTCTGGATGACCTCACGTCACCAGTTAAAGGTTAGAACTTACCTTTTCACAGAAGATGCTGAACATGTTCTCCTTCAGCTGACAGACAGTAACTTTGGAAGTTACATCGTTACATTATGTAGCTACTCCAGCACCCCCCCCCCCCTGCGTGTTTACTGTGATTAATCGAAGCACGGACCTAAGCTCGTTTGATGTTCAATTGTAGGTTAATTTAAAATACGAAGTGTACAGATCAATTACCCGTACTCTAGTGAAGCTGGAGAACGATATACGGCAGCAGATATCCCTCACTATAGAAGGAATTTATAACGTGTAAACACTAATTTATTTACACGGTACAACGCCTGTCTGTCAGCCGAAGGAGAATACTCTCAGCATCTCGTGTGGAAAGTTAAGTTCTTTAATCACGATTTGTTGGTCAATTTATCATTAATTAATGTATAAGGTGCGTACAAAAAGTAACGAGCCGGAGGCTGGAATGCACAAATCGCTGACGATATCGGCTAATCTTGGCGTGTGTAACGAGGCGTGGTTCCGACCACAGCGTGGAAGGTCACAGCTCGTCGCTAGAGGGCACTCGTGCACGTCACGTGACGATACAAAGCGAGCAGCAGCATGCATCAATCGTCCAACGCTGCCAGTCTCATTGCAAACAGTGACATGGAGGCGTCAACCGAAGAGCAAAAGGTGTTGTTAGGTTTCTGACAGCGGAAGGAGTAGGGGGAACGGACATTCATCGCCGAATGTCACAAGTGTACGGCGAACACTGCATGTCCCTTGCAAGGGTCAAGGCGTGGCACAAGCGCTTCAGGGAAGGACGGGTGTCGTTAGCCGATGATGCCCGGTCTGGGGCACCCCCTGCATTACCGATGACAATTTCCAGATGGTTGGTGCACTCATTACCCAGGACCGCCGAGTGACAGTGAACGCCATAGCCGCCGTGGTCGCTCCACGACAATGCACGACCTCATACGGCCAACACAGTCGCGGCACTCATGCAGACATTCAAATGGGAGGTTCTCGGCCACCCTCTATATAGTCCAGACCTTTCTCTCTCTGTGATTACGCCATGTTTGGTCCCCTGAAAAGGACTCTGCGGGGCCAACGATTCACCTCGGACGTCGACGTCCAGCTGTACGTGCGGAACTGGTTCACATCGCAGCCCAGGGAATTTTATGAGACAGCCATTCACCGCCTCGTGTCACAGTGGGACAAGTGCCTCAACAGCCAGGGCCAATACTTCTAACCTACAGGTACTGGTTTCTGTAATTATGCCTCCGGCTCGTTACTTTTTCAACGCACCTTATTGACTACTCTGTTACGGTTTATACCTGCGCGCAATCTTCGGACCGAGTTCGGTTGATTGGCGGAAGGCGTGCGCGTTATAGCAAAAGAATCACCCTCTACAATTCTTTGAAGTCCACAAGATACAAAGGCTATATTATTAACCATGAAAATATTTGATTCGACTCACAAATTATACAAGAACAATATAATCCGTCTGTCAATGTTTATTGTGATAAAACTTTAGAAATATTTTGTAATGGGCATGTTACCAATGCACTCTCCGTCATCAATTATAAATGTACCTTAAAGTAAATAATTATCATGAACTAAGATACATATAATGTTAAAAACAAGAAGTTCTGTGACAAACTAAAGAGCCTACTTTTGTTAAAATGTAAGATTCATGCCAATCTATATAGACCTATCAAGAATAATGACGAGATTAAGTTGGTAATATCGAAATTTCAAATTAGTTCGAAATATACCTTGTATAATGTAGCCTAATAGATCACTACAGTTGGCAGGCCCGGTGACTGAATATATAGTTAGTTTCATCTCTTAAGGTACAGAATACAAAATTTGGTTGAAGTCCAATGGATAGTATGGACGTTACATGCAGTTAGACATTGGGACTATTGGCGCGCGTAAAATCATGTTGGCAAAAATGTCATGCATGCGTTGGTCAGAAATAATCTGAAATATTATTATCTCTTGTTTTGCCAATTTTGGATTAAATCCATTTGTTTGTATTTTACATTTGAAACTATCAGCAGGCTGAGAGTCATGTTGGCAGCACTGCCGTATATTAGTTTCTCCAAATTAATCTAGAATGTCAGGTACTAGACGTGTGCAAATTTTTAAGCTGTTCGCTTACATACTTTCTGATATATTAATATTAGGGTAAAAATTGAGACAGCATTTATTAACAGTTGGCAGCCCTGGTGGCTTTTAAGAATAGGCTCAGTCATATCTATTTAATTACACATAGTACATACGAAATTTGGTTGAAATCCAATTGACAGCGTAGAAGTTATATGCATTTAAAAATTGGACCTATCAGCAGGCTTAGAATCATTTTGGCAACACTGCCATGCATAATCTCCTGGAAATTAAACTGAAATATTATTATCTATATGTGTGCAAATTTCAATTGCAGTTTTTCAGCAGTTGGTAGCACTGACATAATTTTCAAATATGGGCTTGAGATAGTCAGGTATAGATTTTTACCCATACCAAATTTAGATTCGATTGCTGCAGCCGTTTAGGAGTTGATTGGGGGGTACACACAAACACAGCCACCCAGCCAGCCAGCCAGCCAGACAGATGGACAGACAGACAGACAGACAGAAGGACAGACAGACAGACAGACAGACAGACAGACAGACAGACAGACAGACAGACATTTGCCCGGATCGATCTCATAAGTCTACTTTTTCCTCATGTTTGCAATTAAATTTACAGTAAAATTGAAAAGGATAAAAGGATAAAATAATTACAATAAAGGTTATGTAAAATCAAGAAAAGAGTTATGCAGGAATTGACAATTAAAATTTTTGAATTATTGTTATCTATAATCAAGAATAAGTGTTATAAGAAACCGTTAAGACTATAAATTGTACAAAAAAATAATTTGGAGTGAGTCTAAAATGAAACAATCAGTGTAGGAGGCAACTTGATAAAAAAATACTGATACAAATTGCAAATCGATATCATTTGAAGATAACGATTATCATATTAAATGAAAGGAAAGGGAGGAAGCTTTTAGTTTTACGTGACCGTTAATTATGCGATCATGAGCCATGGGACCTCCTTTTTACATGGCATTTCACTTCGAAAATCTCACATGCATTGACCGGGAACCGAACCCGGTCCACCTTGGTGAGAGTCAAACAGCTTAACCGCTGTGCCACCATATATTGTCATAGCCCTAACCCTTTCTTACCACTCCGAAAGTTCTCCATGTCGGCAATGATGTGTCCACAAGGCATGAACAGGGAACATAATAATTGAGCGTTTTCTTCATTTAAATGTTTGTAGTTTAAGAAACAAAGTAAACCAACTTAATGCATTTTTAAATAGTAGTAGGTACCAAGTTTTATGTATTAATGAACACTGGCTTGCTAGTCAAGAAATTGATTTGATTAAACTTGAGGGTTATGTCCTAGTAGATAGTTTTTGTCGCAAGTCATGTTTGTATCAGGCTGGTGGAAGTGCCATATTTGTGTCAGAAGAAATGCAATACCAAGTGATTGATGTGTCAAAATTTGGTTTAGAAAAACACTGTGAAATTGTGGCAGCAGTACTTGTAGATTCTAACATTGTTATGGTAGCCTTTTACCGAACACCTGATAGTAATATTTATTAATTTTTAAAAAGTATGGAAGGGGTTTTGGAAAGTGTTATAAAGTCATACCGAAAATATAAGTTACTAATTTGTGGAGACATTAATGTAGACCTGAGATTCAATGAACGAGAAGCTATTATGGTTCGGAATTTTTTCAAATCCTTTGGCTTATATCACACAATTAATGAACCAACAAGAGGATCATCCTGCTTAGAAAATGTATTCACGGATTTAAATCACAGCCAGTACCAGACTAAAGTTATTGCCCCATGTTTGTCAGATCATTCAGCAGTTTTATTTCAAGTGATGCAATCCAGTACTTTTTCAAATGGGAATATTGCTAAATCACCCACAATAATTCATATTAGACATATTTCCCCTGACAGATTACAGCTATTTAATTCATACCTTTGGCATATCCTATCTGATTGGGTTATTACTGACAACTCCTACTCTCCCATTACATGTTTTGATGATTTCTTTCACATACTTCTTTCATACTTTGATACTTCATGCCCAATGGTGGAGATTAGAAGTTCCAAGAAAAGGAGTAATTCTAAAAATAAAATAAAATGGTATACACCTGAGCTTGAACAAATGAAATCACAGGTTATGTTTTTTTATGTAATACATAATGAACAGGGATCTATTGAATCTAAACAGAATTATCTACAAATGCGTAATAAGTATAAATGTGCCCTTAAGCAAGCTAAACTTGAAGCAAACGTCAGATTCATAGAGAATTCAAATAACCCCTGTAAAGCAGCTTGGAGTGTAATTAACAATGTTAGAGTCGCAAATAAATGTTCCACAATAGAAATCAGTCCTGAGGTTATTGAGTCTGTCGAAAGGATTTGCTCACCTGCCTCACAGCTGCCTACAGCAGCAATTGAAAGAGTAGAAACAATAGTTCCGAGTTTATCAAATAATACTTTTAAATGGAGAAAGGTAAACTGTAGTGAGGTAAAGAAAATTGTAAGAAATATGAAACCTTCCATTAGTAAGGATTGTTATGGGTTCACCAACAACATTTTAAAGGCTATTATTGACAGCATTTTAATTCCTTTGACGCACTGCATAAACGAGTGCCTTAGCGTAGGCTATTTCCCAGCTCAGTTAAAAATTACGAGGGTTGTTCCAGTATACAAAAAAGGGGATAAGACTAAACCTGATAGTTACAGGCCTCTGTAGTAACCATCCTGTCAAAAGTCTTTGAATATGTTATAGTTGGTCAAATTTATGAATTTTTCATCAACAACAACCTTCTATCACCAACTCAGTTTGGGTTCCTTCCGGGAAAATCTACAATTAGTGCACCGGATGATTTTGTTTGTCACATAATGCACCATTTTGAAGAAGGGAGCTCAGTAGATGCACTCCTGTGTGATCTATCCAAGGCCTTCGATTGTGTGTCACATGATATACTTCTGCAAAAGTTAGCACTGTACGGAATTAAAGGATCAGAGTATGAAGTCTTTAAATCATATCTAACAAACCGAGTACAGTTTGTAGAGAATGGGGATAGGAAATCTCATGTGTTAGAAGTTAGGTATGGTGTACCCCAAGGCTCGGTTCTGGGTCCATTTCTTTTTGTCGTTATGATGAATGACTTAGCAGTAAATGTTTCTGGAAAAACAATTCTTTATGCAGATGACTCTACATATTTGTGTTCTAGCAAATGTATAAGTGAATTACAAAATTTATCAAGTCAGTGCTGGGTCCGTGGTTCAAATCCCGGTCACTCCATGTGAGATCTGTGCTGGACAGAACGGAGGCAGACAGGTTTTTCTCCGGGTACTTCGGTTTTCCCTGTCAAAATTTCATTCCAGCAACACTCTCCACTATCATTTCATTTCATCTGTCATTCATTTAATCATTGCCCCAGAGGAGTGCGTCAGGCCTCGGCAGCCGGCACAGTTCATATCCTCGCCGCTAGATGGGGGCTTCATTTATTCCATTCCTGACCCGGTCGGAGACTGGAAGCAGGCTGTGGATTTTCATTTCATCAAGTCAGTGCTTGCTAGAAGCTAGGAAATGGTTCAGTGAGAATGGATTCCACTTAAATGAAACTAAAACTCAAAATTTAATATTTAGCCTTAAAAACATAAGTAATGATATAAAAGAAGCTAAGCTACTAGGAATGAATTTTGACTCAAAATTAACATGGGAACCTCACATTCATAACCTTTCGAATAAACTTGCAAGGGTGGTGTATCTACTCCGTCATTAAAAAAATGAGGTTCCTACGACATATTTACACACAGCCTATTTTGCTTTCTTTCAAAGTCTCTTTAGTTATGGATTAATATTTTTTGGAAATAGTGCACACATTGTAAATATCTTAAAATTACAGAAAAAGGCAATCCGTATTATTGCAAATGCTCCTCCTAACACACCCTGTAGACCTTTATTTATTGAATCTTCCAAACTAACAGTTATAAATCTTTTTGTTTTAAATATCCTCATGTATATGAAAAATAAACATCCACATGAATTGCCAGGCAGACGGGTAACAGTTCACTCATACAGCACAAGAAACTCACACCAGATAGAGGTACCATGGTGTCGGCTTTCAAAAACACAGAACAGTCATGAAATTCTTGGCATAATTTTTTTTAACAAACTGAGTTTGTCTTTCCAACAACTACCAACCAAAATCTTTAAGAAACAGCTGCAAAAGTGGTTGCTGGTGAATCCATGGTATTCCCTGGAAGAATGTATGGAAGCAGATTGGTGTAATACTTAGTGCAATAGAAGTAGGTTACATTTTGTTATAACGATAATAAGCTGTTTGTATATACAAAATTACAGCTGCACTTATCACACACCAGTATTATTTAATTGTCAGTGCGGTACTTCCTATCAGTCGAATTAAGAAATATCACGTTTGTATTACGGGAAGCGTTGGAACAAACAGCTCTTATTTTGAATTGTATCGATAGTATCTGATATCGTGTTCGAGCGCAGTGAATCGACTAAAATCGATGTGTGATTCAATATAATTCAATTTCTTCGTATAATATTGTTCGAAACCGATTGTATTCCTTTCTAAGTACTGCAATATGTATTTACTATTGATATATATTCAAATATTAATTAAATATACAACATTAACAAGAACACTCACCAATTTTCCGATTTTGCTGCCATCTATAGAAGTATAACTAAACTACATCGTCGTACGCGATGACAGCTAGCGTTTTTAACGTTGTCAGCAGGTACTACTACAAGGCAAGCTAGCGTTGGCACCAAAACTCCCTATAAAGTTTCACCCACCCGGAGCAGACCTCGGTCTTCTGCAGGTAGCGCCATTACACTTCACACACCCAGTCACCCACACACAGACAGGCTTGCAAAGTTTGTATTTAAGGGCAGATGACTTCGCTGTTAAAACCTCAATAACTAACTAACTAACTAAATTCTAACTGTTGTTGTTGTTGTTGTTGTTGTTGTTGTTTTAGTCAGTATATTGACTGGTTTGATGCAGCTCTTCGTGCCTCCCTGTCCTGAGCTAATCATTTCATCTCTACATAGATACCACACCCTACATCCGACACAATCTGTTAAACATATTCTAACCTTTGTCTACCCCTACAGTTCTTGTCCTCAACCCTTCCTTCCATAACTAAGCTTGCTATTCTTGGGTGTCTTAGTATGTGTCCTACCAACCTATCTCTCCTCTTAGCGGCTTCGGTGGCGTAGTCGGTGGTATGTTGGGCTGCTGTGCCCAGGAAAGCGGGTTAAGACCCGGCCGAGGTCTTCCGATTTTTTAAGAGCGTTGAAGATCCTTCGGTGTGCCTTCCTTCGGAGGGGAGGTGAAGCCGGCGGTCCCATGTCATATATTTGTGGCATGTGAAAGATCCTTTCACATACTAAACTTGTGTAAAGCAAAATTGTTAGGTTAGATTTCGTCAGAACGCTCTATCAAAGTTCCAACATTCACCACTAGGTATCATTGATATCTGGTGGCGAAAGTTGGAACTACTTGAAATTGAACGGAACTTGTAGCTCACCCTTTAGGGTGCCCGCTGGAAGCAGCTACTGACTCAGGCGAGCCGAACATGTCCTCGGACACTCCCGGCACTAAAGGCCATACGATAAATAAATAAATCTCTCCTCTTCATTAGCAGTCGCCAGAAACATCTCTCCTCTCCCAATCGTCTTAATACCTCTTCGTTTGTAACCCTATGTACTCATCTGATCTTCGAATTAAAGTTAGTATTTGTTTGATTGGTAAGCTGCAAATTCACTCGTCAATTTTTATCTTGCGCAGATGGCACTCATACTGAACGCGTTTGTCCACTGATGTTTTCTCTGATTTCATCTTGGCCAACTGACTGCCGCAGACAGAAAGGTTCTAGTCTACGGTGTCCAAGGTCAAGAAATCGAATCCATGTTCCTTCAGTTAGCAACAGATGGTTGGTTGGTGCCTCAGTTTAGGGGCTGCACGCCACAGTCAACGACCAACTAGTTCTGAACTTTGTTACTACATGCCACCGCAGTCGGCTCCTGGCGACGAACGTTGGAACCTAAGAGCGTTAGTCAAATATAACCTATAATAATATTATAATAATATCGTATGGCCTCGGGTTCCGGGTGCAAGCTTTGTAATTTGACACCCAGAGGGTAGCTTGCATGTCGAATTTCGTTGTTCCTTGAATCACTATGAAAGTTAAGGAGGTTAGATATCTAAGCTCCTTGAACACTATAGCGCTTTCTAGTAGAGAAATGAGGAACTTTGTGTTGCGGAAACTCCCGAGATTAATTTTGCCATTATGAACACGGCCTATTGAAATCAAATGGGTTCTTTGACATGCCAACATCGTATGACATGCGTGTCGTATTTTTTCCGCCTTTCAAAAAAATCACTTACCACGGCCAGGAGCGTACCTGCAATCTTAGGTTTATTAGACCGACACGCTATCCACTCACCCACCGTGGCAAGCTAATATAACCTATAATTTGGCTTCGCTCAAGTGTAATTAGTGGAAGGTTCTTTGTCATGCCATATTAATCTATGACATGGGACCGCCGGCTTTGCTTCCCCTCCGAAGGAAGGCATGCTGAGGGTTTTTGACGCTCTTGAAAAATCCGACGACTTCGGCCGGGTTTGGACCCGTGACGTTGGGCATAGAAGCTGAGCATGCTACCGGCTGCGCCACCGAAGCCGCCTCTTAGCAACAGAGTGTACCTGGATGTGAGGCGCGATACAATCCCATTGTATGACCAATTCAGACACCTGTCCTATGAACCTATAAATGTTGTTGTGGATTCATTTAGGGACTTTGTGACAACGTTGTCATATACTAGGGCATTCGATATGTAATGGCAACACTGTTGTCAATCAGCGATCCTACTGGTGACCGTTATAATCCTGTAGTATATTGTTGAGCAGTCTGTTGTGGTAACGTTTTCACTTGCTAGGCCCAAGGTTGCTGGTTCTTATCCTGGCGCAGTCAGCTGGCATTTGAGGGTGCGCAAATGCGGGGGAGCAGTGTCAGTGGATTTGCTGGCACGTTAAAGATCCCATTCGGGGCAATATTCCGGCACCCTGGCGTCTCTAAAAGCCAGAGTAGTTAAAAAGGGACGTAAAACCAATAACATTATTATTATTTATTAGTCTTTGTTATATAAATCTGTGATATTGAAAGTCTCGAAATAGCTGACAATGTGAATACGTTAACTGTTTCTCACATTGTTGTCTAAAGGAGACAAACGAACAGTAAAAAGCAATAAGCTACGAATTGAAGGAATAGCAGTAAATGCTAGGGAATCATTAGGTCACCGATAAAGTATTCGAGAGGCCGTAAACAGGACAGACTTTAGCTAGACAAACTAATTAGTGTCTGGGAAGAAACGACATCGAGCTAGTAAAATAGAAGCCGATATTCAGAAACCGGATCTGAAGATTAACCGTTCCAGGGAGGGGTAGATTGATCGAGACTTTCATCATCTTGCCAGGTTAGGGAGCCGACGTCTAAGAGTGTCACCCTTGGAAACGGGGAACAAAGAAATCACGTGTGTATCATCAGCCCCGTGTAAACGACACCCAAACACAGAATTATAATTCAGTTGTAAGTATGAAGTTAATTTGTTTATTAGATATGTCATTGTTCTATTAGACTGTGGTGTGTGAGTGTGTCTGGTGAGGGTGCATGTGAGTGGGCCTGGTGACAGACTGTTTTAGTAGTAGTATTTGTTGTATTTTTTTCGTTAGTAGAATTTTGGTATTTAATTGTTAGTAGAAGGTTAGTATTTTGTAGTAGAATTGCTCTTTACTTATTCTGAAAGGGACTAGCAGCCTTTCAGAATAAAACAATTCTTTACTAGTCTAATAGACGGTTAAGATATTGATAATATAAGCCAACTAATGGCTACACTGCGATCTGCTGCACGGCTGAAAGCAACGGGAAACTACAGCCGTAATGCTATTCCCGAGGATATGCACCTCTCTATGCATAAATACATGTGATGATGGCCTCCTCCCTTGTAAAATTTCAATCCGGAGGTAAACTAGTCCCCCGTTCGGATCTCCGGGTGGGGACTACTCGAGAGGGGGTTAACATCACAGAAGTGACAAAGAGGAAATCTGACATTCTACGGATCGGAGCGTGGAATGTTAGAAGTCTGCTAGGAAGTGGAAAGTTAGAAAACTTAGAAAGGGAAATGGATAGGTTGAGGTTGGATTTGGTTGGGATTAGTGAAATGCGCTGGCAGGAAGAACAGGACTTTTGGTCAGGAGACTATAGGGTCATTAGCACTAAATCAAACAATGGCCAAGCAGGAGTTGGTCTCATATTGAGTAGGAAACATGGACAGCGGGTAGAATATTATGAGCAATACAGTGAACGGATTATTGTAGCAAAAATCAATACTAAACCTACGTGCACCACAGGGGTACCAGTCTATATGCCTACCAGTCAAGCTGATGATGAGGATGTTGAAAAGGTCTACGAAGAAATAGATGACATTCTGAGGTATATCAAAGGTGATGAAAATGTTATAGTAATGGGAGATTGGAATGCTGTGGTAGGAAAAGGGAGAGAAGGGAAGATAGTAGGAGATTTCGGATTAGGTGAAAGGAATGATCGAGGAAGCAGGCTGATGGAATTCTGCACCGAACATGAGTTGGTCATAGCTAACACCTTATTCAATAACCACAATAGAAGAATATACACATGGATGAGACCAGGAGATACAAGGCGTTACCAAATCGACTTCATTATGGTCAAGGAGAGGTTTCGAAACCAGATTTTGGATTGTAAAACATATCCTGGTGCTGACATAAACTCTGACCACAATCTGGTTGTAATGAAATGCAGATTAAAGTTGAAGAAACTGAAGAAAAGTCAAAAGCCAAAAAGGTGGGCAATAGACAGACTGAAAGTAAAGGATGTAAACGAAAGATTCAAGAAGAGTATAAAGGAAGGACTAATCAAAACCCCTAAACAAACTTCAATTGCAGACGAATGGGCACTTTTGAAGAATGAAATAACAAAATCCGCAGAAGAAAACATTGGTAGGAAAGAAAGAATAGGTAGAAAACCGTGGATCACACAGGATATACTAGAATTGATGGATAATAATAATAATAATATCGTATGGCCTCGGGTGCCTGGTGCAAGCTTTGTTAATTGACACCCAGAGGGTAGCTTGCATGTCGAATTTCGTCGTTCCTATGAACGCTATGAAAGTCAAGGAGGTTAGATACGGTATCTAAACTCCTTGACACTGCAGCGCTTTCAAGTAGAGAATGGAGGAACTTTAGTTGGTGGAAAATCCCGAGATTAATTTTGCCATTGAACACGGCCTACTGAATTCAAATGGGTTCTTTAACATGCCAACAACGTATGACATGAGTGTCGTGATTTTTGTCGCCTTCAAAAATCACTTACCATGGTCAGGAGCGAACCTGCAATCTTGGGGTTGGTAGTCCGACACTATATCCACTCACCCACCGTGGCAAGCAAATTGATGGATGAAAGGCGGAAACACAAGAATCTAAGAGATGAAGAGGGGAAAGCACAATACAGACGTCTGAGAAATGAGGTTAACAAGAAGTGCAAGGAAGCGAAAGAAGAATGGTTGAAAGAGAAATGTGCAGGTATAGAAAAGTGTCTGAAATTAGGAAAAGTAGACACAGCTTATCGAAGGATTAAGAATACTTTTGGGGAAAAGAAGACTAAGTGCTGTAATATTAGGGACACAAATGGAAAGCCTCTAACAGATAGGGAAGAAAAGGTTGAGAGATGGAAAGCTTACATAGAGTGCTTGTATAAGGGAAAGGAGATTGAGAATCATGTAATGGAAAGGGAGGAGGAAATTGATGAGGATGCAAAAGGAGATTTAATATTGAGATCAGAATTTGACAGAGGATTAGAGGACTTAGGCAGGAACAAAGCACCAGGCATAGATGATATACCGATTGAGTTGCTACGCTACATAGGAGATGAAGGTCTGATCAGGTTATTTCACTTGGTGTGTAGGATTTATGAGACAGGTGAGGTACCCCATGATTTCAAGAAGAATGTTATCATCCCTATACCAAAGAAAGTGGGAGCTGACAGATGTGAAGATTACCGTACAATCAGCTTGATTACTCATGCTTCAAAGATCCTGTCTAGAATAATTTACAAGAGGATTGAAAGCCAGATCGAAACGGAGTTGGGTGAAGACCAGTTTGGTTTCAGGAGAAATGTAGGAACAAGGGAAGCTGTACTAAGTCTTAGGCTGATTTTGGAAGGTAGAATAAGGAAAGATAAGAGAACTTTCATGGCATTTGTAGACTTAGAAAAGGCTTTTGATAACGTTGATTGGACTAAATTGTTTGACATTTTGAAATCTATTGGAATAAAGTACAGGGATAGGAGGGTGATATACAATCTATACAGAAACCAGACAGCAGTCATTCGAGCTGAAGGATATGAGAGAGAAGCTGGTATTCAGAAAGGTGTAAGGCAAGGCTGCAACTTATCACCCATACTTTTCAATCTTTACATTGAACAAGCAATGAAGGAAATTGGAGACAAATTTAAAGTGGGAGTGAAGATCCAAGGAGAAATAATTTCAACTCTGAGATTTGCTGATGACATCGTCATCTTGGCCGACAAGCCTGAGGATTTGAATGAGTTTTTGAATGGTATGGATTCCGTCTTACGGAAGGACTTCATGATGAAAATTAGTAAATGTAAAACAAAAATACTGGAATGCAGCCGAAATAAATCAGAAACCTCTATGGAGATCAAATTGGCAGGTGAAAAGCTGAAGGAAGTAGGAGACTTCTGTTACTTAGGAAGCAGAATAACCAGTGATGGACGAAGCAAAGAGGATATAAAAAGTAGGTTGGCTCAGGCAAGGAAAGCCTTTCTACAAAAAAGGAATCTGTTGACATCGAATATAGATTTAGGTATTAGGAAGTCATTTTTGAAAGCCTTTGTCTGGAGCGTGGCGCTCTATGGAAGTGAAACTTGGACTATTGGTGCAGCAGAAAAGAGGAGAATTGAAGCATTTGAAATGTGGTGTTACAGGAGAATGATGAAGATCAGATGGGTAGATAGGGTTACAAACGAAGAGGTATTAAGGCGAGTGGGAGTGGAGAGATGTTTCTGGCGACTGCTAATGAAGAGAAGAGATAGGTTGGTAGGACACATACTAAGACACCCAGGAATAGCAAGCTTAGTTATGGAAGGAAGGGTCGAGGACAAGAACTGTAGGGGTAGACCAAGGTTAGAATATGTTAAACAGATTGCCTCGGATGTAGGGTGTGGTAGCTATGTAGAGATGAAACGATTAGCTCAGGACAGGGACGCATGGAAAGCTGCATCAAACCAGTCAAAAGACTGAAGACTCCAACAACAACATTGAACATTTTATAAATAAATAAATTAGCAACCCGTCCTGGCTTCGGCCAGTCTCTTTAACGGTTTTTCCAGCGTAATTTTGAAAGGCGCACGGACGGCAGGCTCCAGACGCAATTCAGAAAAGCCGAGGTAAACAGTGAAACTCCAAACACACATACTCTTCTCTGAAGTGTTAACTCGACACGACTCGAAAGTTGATGCTGTCCAAAGCTGGGGTAATAATAATATTGTATGGCCTTGGGTGCCGGGTGCAAGCTTTGTAATTTGACACCCAGAGGGTAGCTTGCATGTCGAATTTCGTTGTTCCTTGAATCACTATGAAAGCCAAGGAGGTTAGATATCTAAGCTCCTTGGACACTATAGCGCTTTCTAGTAGAGAAATGAGGAACTTTGTGTTGGCGGAAACTCCCGAGATTAATTTTGCCATTTTGAACACGGCCTACTGAATTCAAATGGTTTCTTTGACATACCAACATCGTATGACATACATGTCGTATTTTTGCCGCCTTTCAAAAATCACTTACCACGGCCAGGAGCGAACCTGCAATCTTGGGGTTAGTAGACCGACACGCTATCCACTCACCCACCGTGGCAAGCTAAAGCTGGGGTGATAGGCTTGCTCTCTAGCTCCTAAACTCGCTCCGAAGCTAGTCATTTAAATTTGCACTGATTGGAGATTGCGAAGAAATGAAAACGTAAAAATACTTATAGTGGGCGATGTATTGAAGATAGTGATATCCTGTCGCGGACGTTTTTTTAGAACTTCTCTTGCTGAACAATTCTTACACTCATAGTATACGATAGATATATTAAACGGTTTACCCAGCGTAACTTAAGTGGCGCATTGTCGGCAGGTTTTTCTTGGACTCGTTTCACTGAAATCGTTGCCGCTCGGCGTCCTTTAGTCATAAATAAATGTATTTCTACAGAAACCATCTTCGACAAATCCTTTACAGAATGGTGACAACCGCATCAAAATCTATCTACTGGTTCTCGAGATTACCCGTTACATCCAGGAATCGGGGACTTTGTTTTATGCTAGGTAGACTTGTAATAATTACATAAAGTAAGAAAGAAGTAATGGTTGGTTGGTTCCTCAGTTTATTGGCTGCGACAAGGCGGTCATGTAGCCCCGTGTACTTTGGGTGTGTGTAGAATCTGTCTGATAACAGGTGCTAATTGTGATGGCTGTATTAGTGTGTGTTATCTGTTTTCAATTCAAGTAAGGACTGCAGACATTCAATTTACAAGTAGTTCCTACTTTTGCTACCAAACGCAATCGCCGACGACACCTAGTTCTGAACTTGGTGCTAGATGCCACCGCAGTTGGTTCGTGGCGACGAAAGTTGGAACCTAAGAGCGTTAATCAAATCTAACCTATAATTTAGCTTCACACAGGTGTAATTAGTGGAACGTTTTCCTACATGCCATTATACATTTATGAACAGGGGACCGCCGGATTTACTTCTCCTTCGAAGGAAGGTATACTGAGGGATTTTCAACGTTCTTAAAATAATCTGACGACTTCGGCCGGGTTTGAACCCGTGACCTTGGGCATAGATGCTCAGCATGCTACTAACTACGCCACCAAAGTCACTAGAAAGAAGTAAGAAAAGGTTCGAGAGTGAAGAAAGAACTATTGCCGTATTAAATTGTTAAGCCCAAATATGTTAAATGATTGTGAAATCATTGAAGATTTGGTAAATCCTTGCAAAATAATAGAGTAGATTCAGTCGTCTGGATACTGTATGTAATATTCTCGATGTGAGTTAAACCATCTATAAAACAAATGAAAAGGATAAGAATAATGTAAACATATAAGAGACTCTTAGATATCTTATTATTCCGTAGTCAATGTTTGGAGATGAAGGTATTGGTTGTAAACTATATGGATCATCAGACTAATGTATGCTACTTTAAACGAGTAAGCAATTAGGAATATTTCATTATGAATTTAAAGAGGGAGTGAAGATTCAAGGAGAAATAATTTCAACTCTGAGATTTGCCGATGACATCGTCAACTTGGCCGACACGCCTGAGGATTTGAATGCTATGGGACTTGAGGAATTCATGAAGAAAATTAATACATTTAAAACAAAAATATTGGAATGCAGTCGAAATAAATCAGAAACCTCTACTGACATCGCATTGGCAGCTGAAAATCTGTAGGAGACATCTGTTACTGAGGAAGCAAAATAACCAGTGGTGGACGAAGCAAAGAGGATATAAAAAGTAGATTGGCTCAGGCATGGAAAGCATTTATACAGAAAAGGAATCTGTTGACATCGAATATAGATTTAGGTATTAGGAAGTCATTTTTGAAAGCCTTTGTCAGGAGCGTGGCGATCTATGGAAGTGAAACTTGGACTATTGGTGCAGCAGAAAAGAGGAGAATTGAAGTGTTTGAAATGTAGTGTTACAGGAGAATGATGAAGATCAGATGGGTAAATAGGGTTATGAATGAAGAGGTACTAAGCCGAGTGGGAGAGGAGAGATGTTTCTGGCGACTGCTAATGAAGAGAAGAGATAGGTTGGTAGGACACTTACTAAGACACCCAGGAATTGCAAGCTTAGTTAAGGAAGGAAGGAAGGGTCGAGGACAAGAACTGTAGGGGTAGACCAAGGTTAGAATATGTTAAAGAGATTGCCTCGGAATTAGGGTGTGGTAGCTATGTAGAGATGAAACGATTAGCTCTGGACAGGGAGGCTTAGAGAGCTGCGTCAAACAAGTCTAAGGACTGAGATCTCAAACAACAACATTAAGATTTGCGATATACTTCATTGATTGTTAAACAAAGGAAAAGTAATTTATGAGAGAAGAGAAAATCTCAAGGAATTAAGAAAACAATATGGAACTGTTAATACAGTATATCAAAAGTTTGATGCTTTTCAGTCGGTCAACACGAATGTACCCAAAGGAGTTGGGTAATACCCTAGTCCTGAAAAACATTACATGAAATTAATGAATATTAACCTAGGGAGCCTACATGACAGGGTCATCGGTTCTTGCCGGCCATTGTGAGGAGGAGCAGGACCAGAGGTTGCCGCCAGCCGACGGGAACAGAAGGAGCTACTTCGGGATATTTGCTGCGGAGGTAAGACTCTAAGATTACTGCAGGTTAATTGTCAGAGTTTAGGAAATAAATTAATTGAATTTTGGAATTTTGTAGAGACGTATTCTCCGGACATTGTCATTGCTACTGAATCATGGTTATATGAGGATATACATAGTAATGAAATAATTCAAGGGACCTACGAAATGTACAGAAGGGATCGGGGGAAGCGAGGTGGTGGGCTATTTATTTGTGTGCGCAAAAATATAGCTAGTTTCTTAATGTGGGCTGATACGGATCATGAAATGTGGACTAACTTTTTGAAAATTTTAAATAGCGCTATTGATAAATTTGTTCCATTTAAATTACTGAAACAAAACCCAGATCCTGAGTATTACACACGGGAAATCAGGAGTCTTAAACAGAAAATTAGGAAATTATACATTAAAAGACATAATAGTGACAAGTATATGTTGAAATTTAAGTCCTTATCAAGAGAGCTCGTCTTAAAAAAAAGGGCTGCTCGTGACAATTATATGCAAGGTTTACTTGGTTCGGGAGGCGATGGGTGGATTTTTTTTTACAGTTATGTTAGGAGAAGAAAGGGAAATTCAAATGATTTGTCGATGATAATGTCCGGTGACGGTAAATTAATTAGTGAGAGGCAAGCCATTGCTAATGAATTAAATGTCTTTTATGGTAGTGTGTTCAATAAATCCAATAGCTGTGTGTTGGACCTTAACGGTGAATCAGGGGCTCCACTTCTCCAAATAAACCAGTCAGCAATTGTAAAGCTAATACAAAAATTACGTTACAATATATCGAAGGGTCCTGATAATATTGTTAGTGAAGTACTTAAACTAGGAGGTAGGGCCGTGGCACGATACCTAGAGGTGATTTTAATGTGTCCATAAACAATGCACAAATCCCGGATGACTGGAAAAGAGCTACGGTAGTCCCAATATTTAAGGGAGGGAGCAGACTTGAATTGGGCAACTACAGGCCTGTTAGTCTTACGTCCATCGTTTGTAAACAGATGGGGCATCTCATTTGCGACTACTTGAGGGAACAGTGGGAAACATTATCATGGTTTAATGAGAGGCAACATGGATTTCGGAAATGTTACTCATGCGAGAGTCAGATGCTATCACTTTTTCAAGATATTAGCGAATCGTTAGACGATGGAGTTTCAGTCGACGCCGTAGTTATAGATTTTGCGAAGGCATTTGATGTCGTGCCGCATGACATGCTACTCCTTAAATTAGCTTCGACGAAGATTGATAGAAGAGTAATTTTATGGATCCAAGAATTTTTGACGGGTCGTTCCCAGAAAGTGAAAGTTGAAGTCCGATTCTCGGATGAAATTACCGTAACGTCGGGTATCCCACAGGGCAGCGTAATCGGAACTTTGTTATTTTTGGCGTTTATAAATGACTTACCAAATGGGATTCGCAGTGACTGTCGATTGTTTGCGGATGATTGTGTAATATATCGAAAGATACATGACTCACAAGACAATGCAGTACTTCAAGATGACCTGAACCTGGTCTATAAGTGGGCGATTGAAAATAAAATGAAAATAAACACAAGAAAATGTAGTCTAATAAATATAGGGAAAGTGCGAAGGCAAGATTTTTCAATATAACATTGGCTCGGAAATACTTGTAGAAGAAGATTCTTGCAAATATTTGGGCGTTCACGTAAGAAATGATATGAAATGGAGTAGTCATATAGGATGTGTAGTTTCTAAAGCTTACAAATCCCTGCTCTTTGTAATGAGGGTATTAAAAGGAAGTAGTACCTCTGCTAAATAATTAGGATATTTGTCACTTGTAAGACCTATTCTGGAATACGCCTCGGCGGTTTGGGATCCATATCAAGTAGGGCTCATAAATGAGTTGGAAATGGTACAAAGAAAGGCCGCTAGATTTGTGCTCAGTGACTTTAATCCCAGGAGCAGTGTGAACCGTATGTTAAAGAAACTTGGGTGGGAATCACTGGAGGCTAGGAGGATGAAATCTAGACTCTGCGCTATGTACATCGCGTATACAAATCAACCAGCATGGGGCGAGCTTAGCAAACGTATGGAAAAGCCTACTTACATGGGTAGGAGCGATCACCCTTTCAAAGTTAAGGGCCGACCACAGCGAACAAATTATGATAAATATTCTTTCGTAAACCGTGCCATTGATAATTGGAACTCTCTACCTGCCGCAGTCTTAGAGCCTTTTCCCAAACATATAGGTGTGTTTAAGAAAAGACTGACTATTTGTGTAAATACTCCAGTTTAATTGTTAGTGAATTTTTATGTACAATTATTTATTTGTTATGTATATCTAATTTGCCACCGGGGGACACAGCCCCAATTGCAAATAAACGAATGAATGAATGAATATTAGTTAAGGAAGGAAGGGTCGAGGGCTAGAACTGTACAAGTAGACCAAGGTTAGAATATGTTAAACAGATTGCCTCGGAAATAGGGCGTGGTAGCTATGTAGAGATGAAACGATTAATTTCATGGTTTTTTTTTCAGGATTAGGGTATTTCCGAACTCTTTTGACTACATTCGTGTTGAACGACTGAAAAGCACCAAACTTTTGTTTACTAAGGCAACACTGAAAAATGTCTTCAAACCCCATAATATACAGTATATCGTTGGTAACATTATCAAACTTGATAAGATCTAGAAGTGGTCGATATGATAGGTGTGTGGAAATATTTGAAGCACCGCATGAAAGAAACAACAAAATATCAAAGAGATAATGGTCTTGTAGCAAAGAGTAAACAAGGACCTTTAAAAGAATGTTGCTGAAAATACCCTAAGTGGAATGTTACTAATGCAAAGTAAAGAAAACGTTAACTGTGCATTAAGGTAGAAAAGATGAAATTAAGGGCAAATTAAAACTAAATTGAGATGAGAGTGTGCTATTGAAGATTAAACTAATGGTTATTAAACAGAAAATGTTTCGTGCGGTGAGTTATTAATACAATAACCAAGGGACGAGGTTAAATATTAATATTGGATGCTGATAAATTGGTCTTAAATTACATTCCAGGACGGTTAATTCGAAGATCGATAATCAAATCATGTTTGGAGTGTTGTTATTACATATATTAAAACAAGGAAGAATTGGTAATAAGAAGAACATTTTAATAGAAAGGCAAATTAGTGATGATGATGATGATAAAAGTTGTTTTAAGGGGCCTAACATCTAGATTATTTATATTGGTAATTGTCTCTGGCGATCCATGAGCGAAATCAGTGACGCTGCCTCTGTACTTTCTTTTTGGACACTTGGTGATGATATGCTGGATGGTCTGCTTAGGCTCACCACAATCACAGTTCGGTGAAGAAATAATTATCCATTTATAATGGAAGTCTGCACAGTTCCCATGACCCGTACGAATCATGTTGAGAGTTGACCATGTTTTCCGAGGAAACTCAAATCCAGGTGGCAGCGATGATCCAATGCGTGGTAATGTTGATCCAGGTCTAGTATTCTGTCTTCCATGCCATTCTTTAGTCAAGTTAAAGAGGGTATTCTCCAAGTCTATTGCAGTCCTTGTTGATGGATTTCGAGATCTTAGACGATTCAGGCGAACATCAGCAATATCACAGTGTATTGGAAGTTGTGGGTTATCCATTATTTTCTTGAACTCCCTGAGGAGAGCGTTTTTACGTCGAAGATCTGGTGGAGGAATGTGGCTGGGGATAGGTAGACAATGTGTGGGTGTAGACCTCATTGTGCCAGTGATTAGGCGCATGCTGGTGTTGAGCTGGGTATCTATGAGGTTAGTGTGAGGGCTATTCAACCAAACTGGGGCACAGTACTCTGCAGCTGAAAATACAAGTCCCAAAGCTGTACATCGAAGTGAAGTTGCCGATGAACCCCAAGTTGTGCCACATAGTTTTTGGACTATATTGTTGCGGGTTCTTACTTTGGATTGAGTATTGCGGAGGTGTTGTCTAAAGGAGAGTGTTCTATCTAATGTAACTCCTAGGTATTTAGGGAATCTATTATGTCTCAATAATTGATTTCCAATGAACACATGTAATTCTTTATTAGCCATCTTGTTGTTTAGATGGGAGCAGCATACTTCTGTTTTGTTAGTATTAAGTTTAAGTCTCCACATCTTAAAATATTGTGTCAGTTCTTTCAAGTCGTCTGTTAGGGTCATCTCTGTTTCCTCAAATGTTGTGTCTCTAGTAGCAAATACCCAGTCATCTGCATAACCAAATTTCCTTGAAATTGTGGCAGGTATTGAACCCTTTATCCTCTGATGGATAAATGATTCGATGTTTTATTTCTACAATTAATTAATATTTCCACCAGCGTCATGAAATAGCCAGACGAAGATGAGGAAACTTCAAGTATTTGTTGGAGACAGTTGGGACATACCTGCAGCAGTTTGACAAAAGGCTAAATACTTTAGCATTGTGAAAGAAAGAGCCTAGCAATGTTTCATTAGGACAGGTGGTGGCTACCTCAAAATAGAAGGGACGCGTGGTGAGACACGCTTATGGTATGTTCATTGTACTATTCGCGCCTAGAAAAAATATAATGCAGTAACGTGAGTGGCTGATGGGAATTCTGGACACTCCTACGAGGCCGAGGTCTGATAAAAACCGCGAAGTTATTGAAAAAGTGGAGCCAATGAGAGATGAATGCTTGCGAACGCGCCAAGTCTAGCTTGGGCACGCGATGGCTAGCATTAACGCGGGAGATCGGCCAGACAACATCTCTACGATCGATTCTAGGATTAATGGGCATATTCTTGACCTGCGCAATTTTACGAGTTCAGTGATATTTGTTTAATTCCTGTACCACTATTATTTTGAGAAATTTTTATATAATTCCCCCCCCCCCATCGATACCTAGGGCCAGTTCATTTATAAGTGGCGTGAAGAGCCAAGACATTACTATTACATTGTGTGTGTCGGAGGACACAGGACTATTACATTGTGTGTGTCGGAGGACACAGGTTACTATTACATTTGGTGTGTCGAGGACACAGGTTGATTACAATTTGTGCGTCTAAGGACGAAGTTCATTATTACATTTTGTGTGTCGGAAGACACAGGTTATTACTGTACTTTGCGTGTCATGAGGACACAGCTTTTTATTAATATAAATGTGTTAAATTCAGTGATAGATAGTCACAGTACTATTTTGTAGGGACAGTATCATCGACAATTCGCCAACAGACTGTTCTGGGGAAATAAGTACCTGAAACGGCGAATTTAGTAGTCAGATATCGAGTGTGTAATAATCTATAACTTTTTGCATCAGCACGAGAGATGGCAGCGTCGATCATGGAAGCTGTATGGAATCATCATCACTTCGTTGAAATGTTTGCCATGAGCTAAAAGCATTTAAGTTGGGAGATGGCTGCTGATGTCGTTTGACGGGTGACTGGCCGAGGATGAGTACTGAATAATATTCTTATTATCTGACAAGTTAACTTATGGTATATGGGACATACTTTTTTGTAAATATCTTGCTTGTGTTGATTAACGTAGTGTATTTAGTTTTGGTCTGACACACCTTTTGCATGGAAACAGCTCGCACAAGTGTTCTTAGTCGTAAGTTCTTGTTTGTTTGTTTTAACTAACGTAGCTATGTGGACAACCGTGTTTGCATATGTTACGCAATGCGGTTGAAAACGTCTCTCGGGGATATATTGTGTTTCAGAAGTAGGACTGAATTAGTATAATCATGCAGTAGATTGGAGGGGAAATTTATCTTGTAATGTTTATTATTGATCAGATTCAGTGAGTTTATTGCCGTTGGAGCAATGTGAATTGTGGCGAGGAGCAGTCAGCTCTCTCGTAGGTTTTAATATTTTCTTAAATAGTTTGTGAGCACCTGATTCAACCGACCTGTGTGAAAAATGTTATGTCATTCCCAGCAGTGTGTGTGTGTGTATATTTTATTGGTCATTACAAGCGGGAATCTCAGCTTAGACTGATTTCTGTCAGCTTGGTGCCAAGCCCATATCGTTACCTTGCGAGGACATATGTGGCTATTTCGATTAATGTCTTACCATATGTTTATGTGGTTGAGATTTGTTGCTGTTGATTCTACGAGATAACGGCACAGCTGGTCAAGTTATTTTTACACACTGAAGCTGGACGATGACGAGAATTGAGGAAGGGGGAGCTGTTTCACAAGGCGGGCTGAAAGGATTGCATCGAGGTCATTAGTGGAGTGGTTTGGCTCCGTAAAATTACTTGAAATACAGAATAAGAACTGGTCAATGATAAAAATTGTTTAAAGAAATGGGAGTTGCCTACGAATCACTATAATCTCCGAAGCGTTAGTTTAACGTGCATTTTTGTTCATATAAGGTAATCTCAGCCGGTGAGGCTTTTGTGTTGTTGGTTTCATTCTATGTTTATATTCCGTTTTAGTGACCCGTGCAGTCACGTGCGATGCTGTCTTTTCCTTGTTTGTGTACTGAGCAATTGGCCGGGTTGGCAGCTCATTTGTCAGGTGCGTCATCGCACTAAAGGAGGGTCTCGAGGGAGATTCCTCTAAATAGTAGATTTTAGATTGTGTGTCAGCATTAATTTTTAAGGGTTTTTATTAGTGTCATGTCCCATATCCGTAAACGTTGATTTACGAGATGATTGTTCGTAAGCATCGTGGCTGTTACCCAATGTAAACGAACAGTCATCCAAGTACTCATTTCTCGTAGTTAGTCATTACGCATACATAAAATCCAAATGCAAGTTAGTGGAACTAGGATCCACATTTTTATAAGGGGGAGATCCGTCTGACTCCTCAACATTGATAGATATTCCTGTCATGGGAAAATTCAGGGAGGATTTTTAGCCTATTTTCAATTTTGAAAAAATAGGCTTATGAGATCACCTTTTGTCCGTGTGTGTGTGCGTGTGTGTGTGATTCGTGTGTGTGTCCCCCCCTAATAAAATCTAAACGGCTGGAGCGATTTCAATGAAACTCGGAAAGTTCATAGCACTATTCCCGGCGACCTCGACCGTGCCCTTCAAATTTTGTTACGACTCACCAATCCAACATGGCGGCTGTGCGAAATATTTCACCAGCATTCAATATCTCCGAAACTATTACCGATATTACCCTGACATTTTCTATGGTGATAGAGGGAACTACTATAAGTTCACTTATGTGACCTTTGAAAATCTGGTAACTACAAAACCAACATGGCGGCCAAGCGAATTTGCGACTTTTAAATAGACGTTTCTCGCGATTTGACCAACCAAACGCAATGAAACTTGGTACAGTATATGTTTATATGCATTGTAATGCACCGACATCTAACTTCGTTCAATTGTTTACATAATCACAAGATGGCGGATGTGCGAAATATTTCACCGGCATTCTATATCTCTGAAACTATTAGCGGTAAAACCCTGAAATTTTGTACGGAGATAAAGGGCACTACTGGAAGTCCATCTATAAGACTTTCAAAAACCGGTTAACTACAAAACGATCATGGCGGCCAAGCGAATTTGAAAATTTTAAATAGACATTTCTCGCGATTTAATGTTCCAAGCGCACTGAAACCTGGCACAGGAAATATTTATACACATTGTAATCCACTGGTATCTAATTTAGTTCAATTGTTTACATAACCTCAAGATGGCGGCAGTGCGAATTTTAAAATTAGGATTTTATTTATTGTGATGTAGTCATGTGATCGAAGTGAAAGTTTGAATAATGAACCTACGAAATAATTTTCCTTTAATGGTACATGACTCTATGGCCTATACATTTAACAATCCAACATGGCGACTATCCGAAATGTTTAGACGATACTGAATATCTACGAATCTATTTTAGCAATCAAACTGCATTTTTTTTAAATGTTCATAGGGGCTATGAACTTAAGTACACCTATAGGACTTTAAATACCCTGGTGATCACAAATCCAACATGGCGGTGACGCGAATTATAAATATTCACATGGACGTTTCTCGCAATTTAACCATCCGCGTGCAGTGAAACTTGGTACAGTAAATCCTTATACGAATGTTAATCCACTGGCATCTAATTTATTTCAATTATTTCCATAACCTCAAGAGGGCAGCTGTGAAAAATTTTAAAATCTCCTTGTTTTTTCTTGTGTCCTAATTATGCGATTGAAGTTTGAATACTACACGTTCACAATAATCTGCATATAACAGTACATAACTCTAGGACCTACATATATAAAATCCAACATGGCAACCATCCGAAATATTTAGTCGGTTCTCAATATCTACGAATCTATTACAGCAATCAAACTGAAATTGTGTATGTTGATAGTGGCAATTAACATAAGTAGGATATATGAAAATAGGCTGTATAGTTCTTCACGGAACTACTTGTTATTGTTGTTTATATTCATTTTATGCACTAATAGTCATTAAATTATGTTATTATTTTACGCCTTGTCACTTTCTTTCCTATTTATAGTTTTAATCCTATGACCCTTACCTCAGTAGAGCATGTTGTTTGGCGAACGTAAACATCACACTATGAACTGAGCGCGACCCCTTGATCAAGATTCTTGCATATAAACACTGCAATACTAAAGGGTTCAGTATATCTGCGATATATAAGCTAAATAAGATTGGAGCAAGAACAGAACCATGAGAAAGTCTAGGTTATCGGCCCCTAATGGTTTGGGTTATAGTGAAAGATGAGATGGGATTGGAAACTATAACTAATACTAACTACAAACTTATATACTAGAAGAAGAAATGGTAAACAAATAAAGGATAAGGCAAATAAAGGACAGGAAAAAAGAAGGAAGGAAGGAAGGAAGGAGAGCCATGAATGGCAGATAGGAAAGGGAAAGAGGAGAGAGCCCGTCCCAAGGTCAGAGGGAAAGGGGGACAAAACGGACCCAGCTCAGGAATGCCTTGGGGTCGCCAACTACCAAACTCACCAGCCGGGAGACCTTAAGGGTGTAGCACTATCCAGGGTGGACCAGAAGTGATGGGTATCAGGAAAGATGAGACAAGGACGGGAAAGTGAACGAGTCCCTTGGTATCGGATACCCTAATACCGTCGGGGTCGGAAGTGAACAAGAGTTGACCAAGAGAGGTCTACAGGAAATAAAACGGAGAGGAGCCAGGCACAAGTAAGTGGAACCAACTTTGGACTCAGCTGGGTTCCCGTGGTCGCCAACCCACGTCCTACTAGATGTGAGCCCCTGGGGAAGGCAAATTAGGAGAGATATATTATCATGTATTCTAAGAAACTTAAGTTAATTCACCCTATCAAGTAAGTTAAATGGCTAAGTGCGTTGCATTATAATGAAGTACAGGAAATCAGTAATGGATGTTAAAGACTTTGTCCTACAAACAGTCAACCTAGAACCAGCTAACGTGTTATTATCACAGGAGACAATTTGGTGAGAGGAAAGACTCTATACCGGCGTAGGAAAAAGTCGCAGACACGTAAAGAAGAGAGGTCACCGTGAAGCAAGACGCACAGTTTCCTTCAGGCGAGTAGGCGGGGCAATGGACGACAAAATGAAACGTGGCTGTAGAGATTTATGCAATTTCAAAATACTTCGGTGCAGTTATTAAATGTAGGAAAGAAAAAGTTGACATTTAAAATTGAGTTTATAATTAAGAGTTAAGTAAAGGAAATAATAAGTGAAATATTCAGTTAATTCTGTCGTAACATGTCAAGGGCAAGTAAGGTCACGCCAGGGCCACGAATGGGAAAAGTCAAAGACTACGAAATAAGGCCTACCCACGCGAACTCATTCGCTTAAAAGTCTAGGATCTTTTTATAAATCACGGGACATACTCTTAATCAGCATGATATGAGCTACCGGAATATGAAGATCCTAACTGCCTACAGTATAGCCGTCGAGTGTCCGGCTCTGACATTTCTCATGAGGGAGGGAGACAGCGTTGCTGGTTCTGTACCCCGAAATGTAAAACAGCGTGGACTACATAAAATATTTCACATGCTTTTAAATGAATTCTGACGAACCACTGACCATATTACACACAGTTAACCGGTAAGTGTGCACACACAAGACAATAAAACAACAAGCCTGTACTAACACAAAGAGTAACAGAAGAGAGCGCTTGCAACATCGAGCTAAATTTAAAGACCCGCTTACCGGGAAAACCGCTGATTGGTACAGTTTTTTTTCCGTGTGGCCTCCTCAGAGGCCGAGTGCAGGTCTTTCTATTCGACGCCCGTGGGCGACCTGCGCGTCGGGATGAGAGATGGAATGGATGAAGGTGAATGAATGAAACTGGGCAAGGATGTGGAAGGAATCGGCCGTGGCCTATCAGAAGGTACCGTCCCAGCATTTGCCTGGTGTTGAAAATGGGAAACCACGGAAAACCATTTCAAGGACGGCTGGCGGTGGGGCTCGAACCCACGCGTCTACCGAGTCAGCAGAGAGCTCTGTCCCATGACTTAGCGCTGCGCTTTAGCCAGCTGAGCCACTACTGTCGGTATTGGTACAGGTGACAAAATAGGCGGAATTCCACTGCGATCGAAGAATTTAGGTTTTGTAACCGCAAAATGTCGGAATAACAAAATGATGCATAAAATTGCAAACAGGGTGTGGGACTTCCACGTTACATAGTGAAGACGCTAGAGAAGAATTACAATGATGGTAAGTTTCAAGGTTCTATTAACTGCTTCTCATTGCCATAAGTTAGCTATATTGTTCTCTTGACCCCTCTTCTCCCACCATCGCCAAACGTCAGAGCCAGACACTCAGTTGCTGGACTGTAGACCTAATCCCATGGAAGCTGAGGTTCTTATAAAAGAACCATACGGACAACACAACGTAGAGTATAACCTTGCCAACTGAGACAACTTCGCGACACAGAGCTCAGAGCAGTGTACCTTTGCTTGCAAGACGGTGATAGTCAAAGCCAGTATAAAGATTTGCATCAGCAAATACAGGGTGCCAGGAAATGTTCTCCGCAGTGGCTACATGCTGCAGTTATGTTGGCAGCACGGTGTCTTGATAGGGTGAAGGCCACAGCTGTCGAAATCGTCAGTGTGTATTGCAGTAGCGAGCGTTCAGATAGATTATTGGAAGAGTGCAACATCATACAGTCGGTAATGTTTACTAATGAAGAAAGAGTTTTTATCATTTTAAATGATCTTGTCGACTTCGCCGTTACGCTGAGGTCTGGCGTTACGTTACGGTGACGGGACGAAATGTACCCAGATGCACTGAGGTGTGTGACGTCATAGTACCGCTCGGTACATGTGTACCCCGACAATCCCTACTTCGTTAGTATAAGACAAAATTCCCCATTCTTGGATGTCACGGGTAATCGCGAGAACCACTGGATGGATTTTGATGCGGTTTTCATCATTCTGTAAAGGATATCTCGAGGAAAGATTCTGTAGAAAATAATTTATGTATGATCAAAGGAAGCCAAGCAGTAACGATTTCAGTGAAAAAGTCGAAAACAAACTTGGCGTCCGTGCGCTTCTTAAGCTTACGCTGGACAAACCGTTAAAAATATCAATATACTATGAGCGAAAGAATTGGTCAGCATGAAAAATTCTACAAAAAACTCCGCGAGAGCATATCTCTATCTTCAATACATCGCCCACTATAAGTGTTTTTAGACTGGATGGAAGGGGCACGTCCCCGCACGCTCTGGTGGGCGTGATGGCATCCCGCGCGCCTGACCTTGCTTTGCCCTTGGTTTGCACTTGCCGTTCGCGAGTAATTTGAAACAAGATAAGCAAGCCTTTCTAGCATTTTTCAGCATTTGTAGCATTTAAAATGATACAAAGTCTAGACTTTCAGACTGACTGTCACTATTTTTTGGTAGAATAGTTTTTTTTTTGCGAAGGTGATCGGTTTACAGAAATTGTAAAACTAACATTTCAGGCATGGTTTCCTAATTCAAAGTGTTCAAACCGGGATACCGTTCGGGATTTGATAAGTAAATCTCGTGTGAGCGGCTCACAAACTAATCCAAAAACTATTGAACTAAAAGTGAATATCATTAATTGTGCAGTGCATTAGGCAAGAAACTTTAGTGAAAGTCTTCGACAATATGTGTAGACGTGTTGAAGTCTGTCTTCGAACACAAAGACAACACTTCTAGCATCTGTTAAGAATGGCTGTGGTGAGTGTACAGTTTGTTTTGATACAAGATGGCTGTGGTGAGTACAAAGTGTACTGTTTGCTTTGATACAAGCGAGAGCCGTGCTGCCAACGTAACTGCTGATGCTATCTCTCGCAGCAGCAAGTAGGCACTGTGGAGAACATTTCCTGGCACCCTGTATCCTAGCTTCACCAAGTAGATGGTAGTAGCCGTTACTAGTGCCTGCATAGCTAATTAACATTATCAAAAGACAGCTCATCGTAGTTCTAGTATAAATAGACAATGCACAAAGACTGTGAGCTATACAGCAGCGTGTGTTAGTAACACTTGGGCACACCAAACCAGAATCGCGGTCACGTGTCGAAATACAGGCTGTTTCAGGAGAAACAGTAAATATTGTAGGAGGGTGTAGTAGAGATGAATTGCAATTAAAAACTCCATATAACACGTATCCTATTTGTATTGCGTATCGAGATACAGATGTTGGTATGTAACCAGGGCAGTTGTCGTTTTGTGTGTTGGTACACCGGTTGCTATGGGCGTATTTAACGATTGTCCACAGTCATGAGTTGTTGTTCACGTTGTGACGTTATGCTTTAGTTTCCATTGAATGTGTCCACCTGTCAGTGTGCTTTGTTGACCAAGTTGTTCGTACCGTATCGTTTAAACATGCCGCACGTTTTTACACATGCTGAATATGCCGATATGGTAGTTGTGTATGGGTTTTGTAATGGAAACGCTGCTGCTGCTTGTAGAGAATACGTAATACGATTTCCTAACCGCAGACGACCAGATTCGAGAGTGTATACAATACACTGCGTGACTCTGGTGCAGTACCCAGCTGTCGATATGGTGATACAACATATAAACCTAACATACCCCGGGAGATGGATCGGGAGATATGGACACGTTTCTTGGCCACCAAGGTCCCCGGAACTTACCCCTTTGGATTTTTTCCTGTGGGGATGGTTGAAATACGAAGTCTACAAGGAAAAATTAACACAAGAGCCGAGTTGGTCGTTCGGATTATGCATAGTGCAGCCCTCATCAAAGAACGCCAAGACACTCTCCGAAGAGCTACACGGGGTGTTATCAAGAGAGGTGCAAAATGCATTGAAATTGGTGGTGGAAGTTTTGAAAATCAACTTTGAACGTCCTCGTTTGCCTTGGCTTTACATTTGTTTGGGTTTAATACTACCAGCTGTATCTCGGCGCGCAATATTGGGACACATGTTATATGGGATTTTTGATTGCAATTCATCTATACTACCATCTCCTAAAATATTTACTATTCCTGCTGCAAACACCCAGTATACTCAACGTTGTGAGATCAAGCGAGTGTACAATGTAAGTTGTTAGGAATGTAACTTCAGTGTCATAACTAGTATTAATCCTATGTGAATATGTGTATAAAGTGCAGTTGAGGGGCGACATCAATAATTGTGAAAGTGTCTACCCGCCTCAGAGAAGCCAAGAAATGAGTTAATTCATGCAAAGGGGGTGATCACTCTTCTACAACTATTATTTCTACAAGTCACATGAGAACAAAATTGATTATTTTGTGCCAATTCAGTGATAAGGACGGATGAAAATTTTATAAATTGTGTAGATAGAATGAGAAGCGATTTGTCGATAAGTATTTACTTAGTATGAAAGATGCCGATTTCATGGAAGATGATAGACGGGTAGCATGATTGAATAGATTGAGTGTTAATTTTCATGATTGAAAATATAATCACTCAATTACAATAATAATAATAATAATAATAATAATAATAATAGTCTAATAATCGTTTTAACTTCTGTGCCGTCTGGCCTTTAGCATGATGTAGTTCGCAGTGGAGGTGTGTACTGATTAGCCTGGCGCTGGGCCCATTAAACCGGACTAAGGTTATGAAGGTATCAGAGGCGATGGATTGAACGTACATTCACTGCCATGTGAATGCAAGTTCTATTCGAATGCGCTTTTCATTATGGGCCTAGCTTAGCTTAGCCTAAAGAAATAATGACTAAATAAGGTACACATACTCAACACGTAGGCAAAGAAGAGGTAATGTATTGACCAAAGAGATAACATCAAGGAATGACGAGGAAGCATTACATGCTATGAATGAGGTTAAGTGGACGTCAAACATGTGATGTTAGGTAAAATAACGGGTGAAAGAACCGAAACGTAAATGTCATGATCGATAGGGGATAACGGTAAAGGGGGGAACACATTTGGGAAAGTATACTCGTAAAGAGAAAATTACATTGTGAAAAATAAAGATTAAAAGGGCTAGACAAAGAGTCGGGGAATGTGAGTTTACCATCAAAGGAGCGAACGGTAGCTCAAATAGCCCTGAAGGAGATGAGGGAGTGCGAGGGGGGACGGAGTATTAAAAAAAGCGCGCGTAGATATGACGTAAATGAATAAACACAAAAAGGGGCAAGTAACCGATATTAAATATAAATACGAGAAAGGTATCGCAACACAAAATAAAAGATATCCATCAAAATAGGTTACGTCAGAAAGGGATTAGGCCATACTCATGGACTTGCATAAGAAAAACGCAATCCTAAGATAAGAGGCAAACAAAAGATAAGAGGTATGTCATAGGTCTTACTGTTGAACACACGCTACTCAGTAAACCGTACCAAATACCAACACTAAAGATACGACGAAATGGGGACAAAGAATAATGGGAACGAAACAGATACTCCATGGACATACTAGAATAGGCGAAACGCCCTAGTATTCCATACAATGAGCAAAGACAAAAATACGTAACCTACCTTGATGGTATCAGCATTACTCCGGCATCACGGAATTACATTAAATGAACTAGATTCGCACCTCTACGCGCACCTTTATAAAAAAACACAAACGAACGGTAAAAAACGGAGAGAAAAGCAAGGCATCTCGAAAATGAGAGCGGGCGCATAAACAAAAAGGTCCTACCAGGGTAGAAAAAACAGAAGACTGCCCGGGAGAGTAACAAAAGGTTGTCACAGGAGACGGAAAAAGGAAGTTAAAAGGAAAGAGGTGTCACTGATCACGATTCGGCATAGAAATCACTATAACGAACCTTGATCAGCAATTATAGAAATGTCCACTGATGTGCTCGGCTACCCTGGCCAGTAATAACCAAGAAGAAAAGAGAACAATTCCAATAATAGACACGCCGAAGAAAAGAGAAAAAAGGGAAGACTACAGGTGGAAAAGAAAAACGGTTCACTGCCGAAGGTCAATAATATTGGAAACTATTTATGAACTAGTCATCGAGTGGATTTTTAGGTAAATTGATCTAAAACACAGCGGTGTTATATAGAGCTTGTTATCTACCCATTGATAGCTAGGACGCATGCTAGAGTATTGTTGTAGCTGAGAGTGACGAGACCAAATGTATAAGGTGCGTTCAAAAAGTAACGAGCCGGAGGCTGGAATGCGCAAACCGGTGACTACATCGGCTAATTATGGCGTGTGTAATGAGGTGCGGTTCCGACCAGAGCGTGGAAGTTCACAACCCGTCGCTAGAGGGCATGGAGGCGTCAACCGAAGAGCAAAGAGGTGTTGTTCGGTTTCTGACAGCGGAAGGAGTAGGGGGAACGGACATTCATCGCCGAATGTCACAAGTGTACGGCGAACACTGCATGTCCCTTGCAAGGGTCAAGGCGTGGCACAAGCGCTTCAGGGAAGGACGGGTGTCGTTAGCCGATGATGCCCGGTCTGGGGCACCCCCTGCATTACCGATGACAATTTCCAGATGGTTGGTGCACTCATTACCCAGGACCGCCGAGTGACAGTGATCGCCATAGCCGCCGTGGTCGCTCCACGACAATGCACGACCTCATACGGCCAACACAGTCGCGGGACTCTTGCAGACATTCAAATGGGAGGTTCTCGGCCACCCTCCATACAGTCCAGACATCTCTCCCTGTGTTTACGCCATGTTTGGTCCCCTAAAAAGGGCTCTGCGGGGCCGACGATTCACCTCGGACGCCGACGTCCAGCTGTACGTGCGGAACTGGTTCACATCGCAGCCCACGGAATTTTATGAGACAGCCATTCACGGCCTCGTGTCACAGTGGGACAAGTGCCTCAACAGCCAGGGCCAATACTTCTAACATACAGGTACTGGTTTCTGTAATTATGCTTCCGGCTCGTTACTTTTTGAACGCACTTATAGTTCATGTAAGCAGAGTGTACGAGGTAGGAGTGTGGGCCATTCCATGGTGCAATGCATAGTAGTAAAAGGGTTCATTCGATATATACTACTTCCAGGATTAAAATCGTTCAACGCAAATCTAGGAGCCTTCCTTTGTACCATCTCCAGTTCATTGGTGATTCCTCCCAAACCGCTGAGCCGTATTCCAAGATTGGCCCCACCAGGGTCAAATATCCTATCTATTTTGCTGTGGAACTACTGCCTTTTATGTGCTATCGTGATTCGAATTTAATAATACTTTATTAGAGCAGCCAATGGCCATACAAAAATAAAATTAAAATACACAATATGGACAAGTGATTGCGTTAATCCGTGCTAAGCCTTGCCAGTGAGGTGTTCCCTTTTTTTTTTTTTTTTTGGCAGTCTAACGCATGATATCGACCACACTTCTGCCCACACCATTCACATGAACAATCCGTACCGGGTTCATGGAATTTCTTTGTAGAACACACTTTGTGATGAAAGCCATGCACTGCGTGTCTAGTGATGGCGTGTCTTAATTCGAAGCCGAATCCTGACCATTTTCTTGATGTCATAGCATCTGTCATGTAGAATTCGCTCCATATTTCTTGTTTCTTGTCTCTTAGGGTTTAGATCATGTAGTAATTCTCTGTAGCTGTCTGTAGAGACGAGCATCAGCTGGTACCTCAGGTCCTCTAGGAAAAAGGGTTCTCTCGCCATCTCGTATACCAGTCTTGATAGCGTAAACTTGGAGACCCCTAGAACTCTTTTCAGGAAACTTGCCTTAACTTTTTCAATGCAATTTAGATCTCTTTTGTTCAGATGTTCCCAAATTATTTCAAGTCCATATGTTACTACTTTTAGCCTGAATAACTTCATTGCTGTTTTTAAGGATATCTGGTTGATTTGTGCAATATCACTTATTGTTATTGTGGCCGCTGAAGCTCTTTCTTTTATATGCGCGGAGAAAACCTTTCCGCGGGTCTGGAAAGTCATCCCCAGGTATTTGAACTTATTTACTATGTTTAGTTTTCTGGCGTTGCACATGATCTCTTCATGTTCTGATAACCTTCCTCCTCTCCTAAAGATCATTGTGACAGTTTTATCCTCATTTAGGTTCAGGTCATTTTGTTTTGACCATATTGTTAGTCCGTTGCTGTCTTGGTGACCCTGAGCATCTGACTGAGTTCCACGTTTATTTGTTTTTGTTATCTAAGACAAATGGTTACAGTTCATAACAATTACGGACCGTGTGAATAATGTGTGCTATTCAAGAATTATTCAGAAATATTTCACTAAGTTGTTGTTGTTTGAGTCTTCAGTCTTTTGACTGGTTTGATGCAGCTCTCCATGCCTCCCTGTCCTGACCTAATCGTTTCATCTCTACATAGCTACCACACCCTACATCCGAGGCAATCTGTTTAACATATTCTAACCTTGGTCTACCCCTACAGTTCTAGTCCTCGACCCTTCCTTCCATAACTAAGCTTGCTATTCCTGGGTGTCTTAGTATGTGTCCTACCAACCTATCTCTTCTCTTCATTAGCAGTCGCCAGAAACATCTCTCCTCTCCCACTCGCCTTAATACCTCTTCGTTTGTAACCCTATCTACCCATCTGATCTTCATCATTCTCCTGTAACACCACATTTCAAATGCCTCAATTCTCCTCTTTTCTGCTGCACCAATAGTCCAAGTTTCACTTCCATAGAGCGCCACGCTCCAGACAAAGGCTTTCAAAAATGACTTCCTAATACCTAAATCTATATTCGATGTCAACAGATTCCTTTTTTGTAGAAAGGCTTTCCTTGCCTGAGCCAACCTACTTTTTATATCCTCTTTGCTTCGTCCATCACTGGTTATTCTGCTTCCTAAGTAACAGAAGTCTCCTACTTCCTTCAGCTTTTCACCTGCCAATTTGATCTCCATAGAGGTTTCTGATTTATTTCGGTTGCATTCCAGTATTTTTGTTTTACATTTATTAATTTTCATCATGAAGTCCTTCCGTAAGACGGAATCCATACCATTCAAAAACTCATTCAAATCCTCAGGCTTGTCGGCCAAGATGACGATGTCATCAGCAAATCTCAGAGTTGAAATTATTTCTCCTTGAATCTTCACTCCCACTTTAAATTTTTCTCCAATTTCCTTCATTGCTTGTTCAATGTAAAGATTGAAAAGTATGGGTGATAAGTTGCAGCCTTGCCTTACACCTTTCTGAATACCAGCTTCTCTCTCATATCCTTCAGCTCGAATGACTGCTGTCTGGTTTCTGTATAGATTGTATATCACCCTCCTATCCCTGTACTTTATTCCAATTGATTTCAAAATGTCAAACAATTTAGTCCAATCAACGTTATCAAAAGCCTTTTCTAAGTCTACAAATGCCATGAACGTTCTCTTATCTTTCCTTATTCTACCTTCCAAAATCAGCCTAAGACTTAGTACAGCTTCCCTTGTTCCTACATTTCTCCTGAAACCAAACTGGTCTTCACCCAACTCCGTTTCGATCTGGCTTTCAATCCTCTTGTAAATTATTCTAGACAGGATCTTTGAAGCATGAGTAATCAAGCTGATTGTATGGTAATCTTCACATCTGTCAGCTCCCACTTTCTTTGGTATAGGGATGATAACATTCTTCTTGAAATCAGGGGGTACCTCACCTGTCTCATAAATCCTACACACCAAGTGAAATAACCTGATCAGACCTTCATCTCCTATGCAGCGTAGCAACTCAATCGGTATATCATCTATGCCTGGTGCTTTGTTCCTGCCTAAGTCCTCTAAGAATGACAATATAACTTCTATTATGCTAATTGGCAGTGGAAAAGTATTAAAATAGTATAATAATGCTCAAGGATTTATAATTATAAGAGCGACGAGGAACATATGCTTTGAATGTTGTTACTTAATCTATTATAAAGAGTGAAGAATGTGTAATTAAGGAGGAATGATAATTTTTAAGGAAAGGAGAAACAAAAATTCCATATTTTTCATTAAGTTTCATTTACTGTAATATAATTTTATCTTGTATGTAATTATTAATGATATTAAACCATGGGCTGTTAATAATCATTTTTGTTAATATTTCTAACTGGGTTTTGCTGTTCTTCTAAGTAAAACTAGATATTTTCAAGGGTGTTCATAAATTTAGCTTTGTCAATCAAATGTAAAACTTACATATCCTGATTTATTGAAGTGAATTGATATTTGTAATCCTGCACATGTTCACCTACAGAGGAGTATTTTTATAATTGATTGCATTTATGTGTTCTGAATGACGCAATTTAAAGTTTCCCCCTGTTTGGCCTATGTAAGTTCAATTACATGAATTACATTCCAATTTGTAAACTTCAGATTTTTGAAACTTACCTTGTTTGTTAATTATGTTTAAATTGAAAATTTTATTATTGTTAGTAAAAACTAAGTTTGATGCTTTTCAGTCGGTCAACACGAATGAGATGGGATTTATTGGATTTATTAATCTCATGTATTTTTTCAGGATTAGGGAATAACCCATCTGTTTACGTCCGATGTATTCAGTCCCTCTACTGCAACGTCACACGTATGGTACGCTGTCCAGGTGGAATTTCACCTGCTTTCCCTATCACTGTTGGAATTCATCAGTGATCAGCAATCTCACCGCTTCTGTACATTCTGTGTATGGATACTGTGACAGCTGACATTCAGACACCTCGTCCACGGACGATCTTATATGCTGATTATGTGTTTCTCACATATCAAACTCGCGAAAATCTAGAAAATCGAAGTCTGTGGTGGAAGGAATGTCTGAGCAAAAATGGCTTGAAACTCAATATAGGGAAAATTGAGTACTTACAATGGGGTACACAGACCAACGGTACCTACAGCATTGAAGAGCATCATCACACTAAAACTACACAGTTTAAATATGTCGGTTCCCTTATCACTTCAGATGGCGTAACGCTTCTCCATGCTCGAGCACGAGTTATCACTGCGTGGATGAAGTGGCACCAAGTGACAGGAGTGCTGTGCGATAAGAAAGTACCTATCCCTTTGAAAGGGAAAGTTTACAAGTCCATGATACGACCAGTGGCACTTTACGGCACAGAATGTTGGTCAGCTTCAACCAAGCATGAACAAGCCCTACATGGAATGGAGATGAAAATGTTACGTTGGTCCAGGGCTTGATCGTGTCAGCAATGAACATATCCGGAAACAGATGGGAGTTGCAGCCATTACCGATAAAATGAGAGAAACACGGCTTCGGTGGTTTGGGCATGTCACTAGAAGTGATGACAACTCTGTGGCAAGAACAGCTCTCCAATAGGATCCAGGAGGAAATAGATCCCGTGGACGTCCAAAGAAAAGATGGCTGGACAGAATCAAGGAAGACTTGGTGACGTGTGGACTTCAACCTGAAGATGCCCTTGACAGGAAGAAATGGCGAACATCAACCAAACGAGCAGATCCTGCACCATCGCAGGATACACGCTAGGAAAGAAGAA
Organism: Meconema thalassinum; assembly: GCA_946902985.2. Taxonomy (NCBI): domain Eukaryota; kingdom Metazoa; phylum Arthropoda; class Insecta; order Orthoptera; family Tettigoniidae; genus Meconema; species Meconema thalassinum. Next base: position 8,465,915 of record OY714911.1, on the reverse strand, counting down.
GAAGAAGAAGAAGAAGGGAATAACCCATCTCATTTGCGTTGACCGACTAAAACGCATCAAACTTTTGTTTACTAAGGTAAAGGCTTCAAACACCATAATAATTATTGTTAGTGTTGTGGGTTTTGAAAACAACTCTCAAATTATGCTTTTTGAAAATATTATACATATTTATTGCGTATAGTGTAAGTGAAAGTAACAAACTGTAGGTTATCCTGTAAATCTTTATAAGTGTATTTTTGGGTTAATGTTTAATTTGCTTGTTTATTTTATGTCTACTATATCCGTTTAACTTGGCCATCGTTTGCATTTCATTAATTTCTCGTTTGGTGATAAAGGGCTCTATGCAAAAGCAGCTTTCTTAAGTGTACCGGAGTGTGAAGAGTCATTCATGATTATGTTGCAGGTTTGTGTTGGTTATCTGAATATATGGTATGAAAAATGTCTATTTTCTCGATTAATGTGAATATCTAAATAATTCAATGAGTTAACAGTTTCCGTTACTTAGGTGTAACCTTTCAGACAACGGCCAGCTGTTTCAGGATTCACTTAAGAGAAAGGATGGTCGCAGCATTGAAAGCGATGAATTACATCGAGAACATCTCGCTAATTGCAATAGAAACAGCCCTGGTGATATTTCGAGTAAAAGTATTACCGTTGTTAACCTACGGGTTTGAGATTATAGGTGAATTTCTAAGTGTGAAGCAACTCGAGGACCTGGAAAAGATAAAATCAAGGGACTTGAAGAGAGTCCTTAGTGTGTCAAAGTCGACAAGTTCGAGATTCGTTTACGAACTTACGAAGGAGACCTTTCTGATAGAGAATCTGAGATACCACCTTATCTTGCCAGCAAGTCAGCTGTTGCATAAGCTACAGGAAAAGAAAGGATATATGGGAAGACTTTTTCACAACGGAGGCCATGACGGATCGAAGATGGATGAATACACGCTATCAACTGAGACATTTAGTCACAAGATTGGCTGTTCACGGGTTCCATTTCAAAATGTGTAGGAACAAAGCATTTCATGAACCAAACATAAACTGTGTTTGTAGGCTATGTGACCATGTCTGTGAAAGGTATCATATTCAGAAGTGTACCTCGAGAATCTGTTCAGTCAGGGATTTTGTCAAGGATTAATACTTAATGTTTTTTGTATACTAGCATTACCCGTCGCGGCTTCGCCCGCGAATATTCTAGTTGTAAAGAGTACACTTAGCAAAATCTCAATCATGAATGCTATGACTGATTTATCCTCGGTATAAATAATCAGACTTTATCAATTCAGCTACTGGTGCAGTGGTTAGGGGTTTGTCATTCCTTCATAGGTATATCAGAGCGAAGTTAGTTTTCTGGGAATATCACAGACACTGTTAATTTAAGGGCCTTTAAATGTGGTTTTCGGAGACCCTTTATAGTCGGGTGAAAAATACCTTTCGTACCACACTCACATGTGAAAATTGCGTGAAAAATTTCTAGAGTGCCCCTTGACTCCCTTAAGCGCATTATACTGTATGTATTGATGAATTTTACAGCTTAATTTGGTTCAGTGATAACCTTATAACCGTCTGGAAACTTTCACAGTAATGTATTAATTGCAATTGCATTGCGTCTTATAAAAATAGATGGACCTGTGAGATTCTGTTACCATGGTTACCGTGTTGCATTCTTTCATTATTTCATTGTAAATATAGGCTACAAGTTTTAAGGTATTTATTTAATTGTGAGGCATTTAAAGAGTAAGTGAATGCGTTTCGCTTACGCATTGGGTTATGCTGAACCTGTAGGTACCCCATATATGTAGGTTGGTGTTAATGGGACCTTATTTTCGGTACCGAACTGGAATGGGACCTTAGAAGAATAATATAGGGAGGGATTATACACATTGTGCGTAATAAATCTATTATTAAATAATTCAATGAACTATTCGAATGTAAATTGGATCATGGGATCTAAAGCATTCAACTGGGTTAATAAATCATTTGCATTAAGATACCATTATTAAAGTTGTCGTTGACATATCTTCCCCAAAAATCCAATCCGTGAATTTTGTTGACAGTACCACTATCTTTATTGCGTCTCCTCGTGGCGCAGTTGCTACATTGCTGTCACCACTGAGGCCAGAGTTTGATTCCCGGCTCTGACAAAAAGTTTAATTCTGGTGTGTGGGCTGGAATGGGGTACACTGAGCCTCCCGAGACAAAACCGAAAAGAGGTGGTTTCCCACTTCTACTCTACGCAAATGGTTCCTCGGCCACATCCTTCCCCGATACTCCCCTCTATAACAAATACATACACCACAATTACACAGGTTATCAGACAAATTGTACTCACACCTGTGAAATGAATGGAAATGAAACAACAACAACATATCTCTGATGTCGTTGTTGTTTAAGTCTTCAGTCTTTTGACTGGTTTGATGCAGCACTCCATGCCTGCCTGTCCTGAGCTGATCGTTTCATCTGTACATAGCTACCACACCCTACATCCAAGACAATCTGTTTAACATATTCTAACCTTGGTCTACCCTTACAGTTCATGTCCTCGACCCTTCCTTCCATAACTAAGCTTGCTATTCCTGGGTGTCTTAAAATGTGTCCTTCCAACCTATGTCTTCTCTTTGTTAGCAGTCGCCAGAAACATCTCTCCTCTCCCACTCGTCTTTATACCTCTTCGTTTGTAACCTTATCTACTCATCTGATCTTCATCATTCTCCTGTAACACCACATTTCAACACTTCTATTCTCCTCTTTTCTGCTGCACCAATAGTCCAAGTTTCACTTCCATAGAGCGCCATGCTCCAGACAAAGGCTTTCAAAAATGACATTCTAACACCTAAATCTATATTTGATATCAACTACTGCACATCCAGGAAAGCGGATTGCATCACCCTGTTGGCAACTCGTAGTACGTGTAATATGAGCCTAAATATCTCCATCACGGCGATCATTAATAACATATTGTTGCTGGTGTTAATTAGTGTCTTTCTGGTGTTTAACCAGGCACGAGATTGAATCAGCGGACCCGGGCGGTTAAGAAGAGCGCATTTTCAGCGCTATGAACCACACGCGAGGCATCGGTCCGTTATAACCTCATTTTCCCGTTCCCTGAGCTTAAAGACTCGGGGAAGGCTATAAATATGGAGCAACATTTACGATAAAGGTAACCATTTCACCAGTTTCTCTGTCTCGGTTGCGTAGTTGGTGGCATGTTTAGCTTCTAAGCCCAAGGTCGCGGGTTCAAAGCCGGCCGAAGTCGTCGGATTTTTTAAGGGCGTTAAAATCCCTCAGTATGCCTTCCTCAGGACGGGAAGTAAAGCCGGCGGGCCCATGTCATAGATATATGGCATGTATATGAACCTTCCACCAACTATAGTTGTGTGAAGCACTGGTTGCTATGGCATCTAGTAGTATCCAAGTTCGCAGTTAGGTGCCGTGGACAGTAGTATTTGGTAGCAAACGTAAGATTTGCTTGAAATTATCGCCTGCAATCCTTACTTGAATTAAAAAAACAGATAACACACACTAATACAGCCGTCACAAATAATACCGGTTATCACACAGATTCTACACACACCCCAAGTACACGGGGCTACATGAACGCGCTGTCGCAGCTCACAAACTAAGCAACTCTGCTTTTCTTAATTTCGCCTGTGATCTTTTCGTTCTGCAAAATACACAGTAAAGTTTAGATCGGACGGACGGGGGATTTGTGTTTCATGCACCTCGGCATTCTTAAATTACGACTGACAAGAATTCGTTGCACATGGATCTCCATGATAATATAATTAATAGTCCAGTCAGTGATTTTAACCCATCATGCCGAGACGTAAACCGGATACAGGTCGTAGTTCATTGACATCGAAAAGAAAGCACTTATCACGTAATGCATTCATAACTGTTCCCGGGCGAAGCCGGGTCGGGTTGCTAGTTACAGAATAAATGAAAAAGTTTTACAGAACAATTTAAGTTTTTAAACACTAGGAAGATGTTGTTACTAAAATGGAGTTGCGATTGATTCTGGTGAAATATAAAAACAATGATATAGGAAAATGTAGAATTCTACCTCATGGAATTGCCCAAGTTGTTGTGTGTTGAGGATATCCGAACAGCGCACTTCCATAAGGTAGAATTCTAAATGTATTTTTACATTTTACCAAAATTTCAATCTGAACTCCATTTTCAGCCTACTTTTCACATTTTGCAAAAATGAGGAAAAAGTAGACTTATGAGATCGGGCAAATGTGTGTCTGTCTGTCTGTCTGTCTGTCCTTCTGTCTGTCTGGCTGGCTGTGTGTGTGTGTCCCCCCCCCTATCAACTCCTAAACGGCTGCAGCAATCGAAACAAAATTTGGTATGAGTAAAGATATATACCTGAATATCTCAGGGCCATATTTGAAAATTATGTCAGTGCTACCAACTGCTGAAATATCGCAATTGAAATTTGAGCTTCATGTTGGATATCTTGGAAGGTATGAATGGGAGCTATTTCAAAATTGGCACACGTGTAGATAATAATATTATAGTTTAATTTCCAGGAGGCCATACATGCCAGTGTTGCAAAAATGATTATAAGCCTGCTGATAAGTCCAAATTTTAAATGCATATAACTTCTACATTATCAATTGGATTTTAACCAAATTTCGTATGTGCTATGTGTACATAAACCGATATGACTGAGCGTATTCTTAAGGGCCACCAGGGCTGCCAACTGTTAATAGATGCTCTCAATTTTTTTAAATCCAAATACCCATATATCAGAAAGTATATAAGCCGACAGTTTTAAACTATGCACACGTATAGTACCTAACATTCTATATTAATTTGGAGTAACTTAATACGTCAGTGCTACCAACATGATTTTAAGCCTGCTGAGAGGTCCAACTTTAAATACATGTAACTTCTATACTATCATTTGGATTTCAACCAAATTTCGTGTGTGCTATGTCCACCATAACAGATATGACTATGCCGATTCTTAAGAGTAACCAGGGCTGCCAACTGTTAATAAAATCCGTCTCTATTTTTTGTTACCCTAATATCAATATATCGGAAAGTATGCAAGCTCTAAACTTTGCACACGTTCTAGATTCTAGATTAATTTGGAGTTACTAACATAGGCCTACGTCAGTGTTGCCAACAAGTTTCTAAGCCTGCTGATAGGTCCAATTGAAAAATGCATGTAACTTCTTTACTTACAAGTGGATTTCATTCAAAATTGACACATCAATAGATCATATTATTTCAGATTATTTCTGACGAATACATGCATGTCATTGTAGCCAACATGATTTTACGCGCGCTGTTAGATCCAATGTTCAACTGCATGTAACGTCCATGCTATCCATTGGACTTCAACCAAATTTTGTATTCTGTACCTTAAGAGATGGAACTAAGAATATATTCAGTCACCAGGGCTGCTAACTGTAGTTCTCTATTAGGCTACATTATGCCAGGTATACAGTATTTCGAACTAATTATAAATTTCGATATTACCAACTTAATTTCGTCATTATTCTAGATAGATCCATATAGATTAATCATTGGCATGAATCTTAAATTTTGAGAAAAGTAGGCTCTTTATTTCGTCACGGAACTTATTGTTACTTATTTACTATCGAATTTGGCCAACTATGGACCGCAAAGAACTCAAGACTTCTTGGCTTTCGTTCTCTTCTCTTCCCAGAACTTCTTCATCGTATCACTTCTTTGTTTACTCTCCTCCTCGGAAATGATCCGTTTGGGCCTCCTGCTTGGTGGTTTCTCCTGAAATGATTTTACTCTGTCAACTCGACTGCGGAACTCTCTTCTATTGTTGGCCATCGGAGGAGTAATTCCAACTTTAGCTGCTTCCCTCTTCACCTCATCCATTCATTTAGATGTAACCTCTAACCCCATGATGTAGCTGAAGATCCTTTAGGTCAGCCTGCCTTCATCCATTCGTAGCAAATGTCCGTAGAACTTGAGCCTCCGCTTCTTCATTACGTATGTGATCTTTTCAGTACACTTGTAAAGTTCTTCATTTTTCCTCTCCTTCCATGTACATCAGTAGTCTTCTGTGGTCCAAGTATTTTTCTCAGAATCTTCCTTTCTCTCTTTTCTAGTACTTGAAGTTCTCCCTTTTTACTTAAAATAAGACACTCTGAAGCGTACAGTGATTTGTAGTGCCTGATTTAGGCCTTGTATGATAAAGCTCGTTTGTGTATTTATTCTGGGTTAGTTTGTGGGCCAGTCCGTTGGGTTGGATCCATTCCCCCAGGTATTTAAACTTCTCAGTATTAAAAAATTTCTAGTGTCTAAAATTTAATTTTTATGGAAAAGGATTTCATTTATTTTAATTCAAATTTGTAAGGGAATCCCTGTTTCACCTCCGTGGTCCGAGGTTCGATTCCCTGCTATGCCACGAAATTGGAAAAGTGGTATGAGGACTGACACGGGGTCTACTCAGCATCGGGTGGTCCAAATGAGTAGAGGGGGTTCAATTCCCACCTCACATATCCTCGAAGTGGTTTTCCGTGGTTTCCCACTTCGTCTCCAGGCAAATGCTGGGATGAGACCTAACGTAAGGCCACGGCCGCCTCCTTCCCTCTGCCTTGCCTATCCCTTCCAATCTTTCCCTCCCTCTCACAAGGCCTCTGTTCGCTTTGCAGGTGAGGCCGCCTGGGCGAAGTGCTCGTCCCACCTCCCCAGTTGTATCCCCCGAGATGAAGTATAGCTCCAGGTCACTGCCCTGGAGGCGATAAAGGTGGGATCCCTCGCTGAGTCCGAGGAAAAAGCCAACCCTGGAGGGTAAACCAACTAAGAAGAAAGATAAAAAGGATATCCATTTAACTTTTTATATTATTATATTTATGATAAACTAATATCTCTGAAGGAGATAACATTGTTATATCGAAATATGTACGTTTAAAATGGACTATTAAAATACATCATTTAACAGTATTGACCGACCGGATTACATAATACATTTATACTGTATGTTACCATACGCTGTTACCAATCTAACATACACCACGTTCAGTCCGTCTCAACTACATAGGTAGTACCAAAGTAAATGATACATTCTCGATAAAGTAATGGAGTAATTGTGTAGAGATTATAAAAATCAAAATTATAATTAAATTAAAAGTTAAAATTAGTTAGTTTAATGGCTGTGACATCGTGGTCATAAGCCCCGTGTATTTGGGTGTGTATTTTTTGTGATAACCCGTGTTATTGTGGCCTTAAAGTAGGAACTATCCCGGCATTCGCCTGGGAAACCAATTCCAGCAAGGTTGAGTTGGGAATCGAAATAGGACTTCCGGGGCGACAGCCAAGAATACTAGCCACTACACCAGAATGTGGACAGAACAGAACAGAAGAACGAATTGCAAATCAATGAGCGAGTAAATGTTAGGAAAGAGGGGAGGATCCTAACTCCATGCTGAACTGCTGTGGCCAAGATCACGGGTTGAAACCCGGCCGAAGTCGTCGGATTCTTTAAGAGCGTTAAAATCCTTCAGTATGCCTTCCTTCGGAGGGGAAGTAAAGCCGGGGGTCCCATGTCATAGATTTATGGCATGTAAGAGATCCTTCCACAAACTAAACTTGTGTGAAGCTAAATTTCTAGGTTAGATTTCGTTGAAACGCCCTATCAAAGTTCCAACGTTCACCACTTGGTGTCAGTGACATCTGGAAGCGGAAGTTGGAACTACTTGATATTGAACGGAACCTGTAACTCACCCCATGGGTGTCCGCTTGAAGCAGCTACAGCCTCTGCCGAGCCAAACATGTTTTCGGACACTCCCGGCACTAAAAGCCATACGCTAAATAATAACTCCATTAGCTGGAATTCCATAATAATTGACTGACCTACTGGAAACTCGAAACGCTCATTCTTTGTTGACATGATTCACTTACAAGGCCGGTGTTCCGATTGCCTCGCGTCACTCGCACAACCAATCACATTTATCTTCCTTCGCATCGCTGCTCTTCAATACTTTTCATTTTTACGACGAGTTTGCGCTCGCTCGCACACTGCCGGAAATGAAGGAAGGGGACCTTTCGCCTACAGGCGTTACCAAGCTTCGTATCCCTCTAGGCAATTGCAGGGATAATATCTTATTTCAAGTCTCGGGGCGCGTAATCCATCCTCAACAAGTAGTTACGTGAAGAACTATACAGCCTATTTTGATATGCCCTACTCATGTTAATTGCCTCTATCAACATACACAATTTCAGTTTGAAGGTCGTGATAGATTCGTAGATATTGAGAACCATCTAAATATTTCGGATGCTCGCCATGTTGGATTGTTATATGTATAGGCCATAGAGTTATGGACCATTGAAGGATTTTTTTATTAGGTTCATTATTCAAACTTTCACTTCGATTGCATGATTACGACCCAAGAAATAAAAACTTAATTTTAAAATTTCGCACAGCCACCATCTTGAGATTATGTAAACAATTGAACTAAATTAAATGCCAGTGCATTACAATATGTATGTATAATCAATTACTGTACCACATTTCACTGCGCTCAGAGAGAAAAGTCTATTAAAATATTTCAACTTCGCTGGGCCGCCATGTTCGTTTAGCACTTTACAGGTTTATAAAGGTTACATTGATAAACTTGTACTAGTGCCCTTTATCATCGTACAAAATTTCAGGGTGATGTCTGTAATAGTTTCGGAGATACTGAATGCTGATGAAATATTACGCACAGCCGCCATGTTGGATTGGTGAGACACAATAAAATTTGAAGGGTATGGTCGGGTTTGGCCAGAATGGTGCTATGATCTTACCGAGTTTCATTGTAAGCGCTCCAGCCGTTTAGATGTTATTAGGGACACGCACACTCACACGGACAAAAGCTGATCTCATAAGCCTATTTTTTCATAAGATGAAAATAGGCTAACAACTACTAGAGTCAACACAGAACACAGGTTATCAGAAACATTAAACGCACACCCAAGTACACGGTGCTATAGTTAAAGCCCTCTGCGGATAGCGGATAAGCTGTGGATAATGTTTGTAGAACATTTGCGGATAGTTTTTAGAATAAAATGTTGAACTGGATGTTTTTAAATGATTTTATGTTTTACTAGATGTGCGTCTTTCAGGTTTCATGCTATTTCTCTATTTGCTTTTGCTTGGATTGTATGAGAATTCTGGAGAAGGGCGAGAAGCCAGTTATGGGAATGTCCACAACTAGCAGTAGTGCCCGGCTTCGCCCGGTGGATTTATTTGTTTTACAGTACTGGAGCGCTCAAGGATAAGGATCGGAATAAATGAAAGTAAATTTGAAAGCACCAATGCTTATTGCAGCTGATAATCTCAGTACACTGCACCAACACCATCGCCTTTATATATAGGCATACTATTGTCATGATGATAACTGTTTTAAGGGGCCTAAGAAATCTTTTTGCACTAATTACTTCCCGTGACTGCAATTTATAAGCAGCTCGCAATTTATTCTGCACCAGAACATTGGTAGGGGCGACGTGATGCGGCCCGCATTACATGGAAACAATAGACTTCGGTTTTATTGAAGCCGTTCTGGAGCGCTTGTTCTTCCGAAAAACAAAAATCAATCTTTAAGGTTACATGAGAGGTGTAGCCTAATGCTACATAGCCTAAACTATTCCTCTTGAATCAGGCTATCTTATACAAAAATCATTTTTTAAATCAGACTGGTAGTTCCAGAGATTAGCGCGTTTAAACACACAAACTCTTCAGCTTTATTATATTAGTATAGATTAGTGTTGACTTATCCCTCAAAAAAGTCCTTTATACCTGCGCTTGTCTGTGTGGATATATCCGACTACTAAGTGCTATAATTAGCCACTCGCTGTTTGACTTGTCGTTACTCAGAGGGACAAAATTCAGTCAATATTGTCTTGCGATTCACACACAGCTTTGGGGAACGAATTTCTCCTCAAATGTCTAAAGGTGTTGCTTTAGTACTTAACGCTTTATCTAATAAATTTAAAATAATTTTACGGCTGTGAGTTTGTTTCGTTGCCTCGCCGCGTGAGTTACAGCCGCCGCGGGCTATGTTCTGCCTCTGTGGGTTACCTGCGCCTTACGCAAGGGGCTGCGAGGACAAAAGGGATGGTCCAGAACATTCGTGACCCAGCCAGTGACGGAAATCTCGAGAAGCCGTGAATCCTGGACGGTTCTAGAACCATTCATTGAGCCACCAGCCTGCTGTATAAAGCGGTCTCACCAGCGAGGGAGGTCAATGTTTTAGAGCTAGTGGGCGACAGTAGTGCGGCGACGTGACGTGCGAAGTTACGAAACCCTAGTGAGGCTGATTCTCCAGACAGCGAGGCGGCGTGAATCATAAGGAGGGACTCAGTTTTGAGGAGTGTGTACTTACCTAGTGCGACATAGATATTGTGGTGAATTGCGAAACGCAGGGGGTTGTTCCCTAGCCAGCGGACGGCGAAGCAGTGTGTAGTGGTGAGTAACTGGCTATCGTAAATAACTGTAGTTTGTGTACAAGGCAGAGTTGCAGGTATTAATAGCGTGGACAGTAGTGTGAACGTAGGCTAAGTGTGGAAGCTATAGTGACTAGTAGTGTCTTATGAAGTGAGGTCCTGTGCTTATTATGGGGTGTATTTTTCCTGGCCTGCAATAAAGCTAATATTTCGTTAAAGGAACAATCGTGTTGTGCTTTCACCCACCGTAATCCAGTTAACGAACTTGCCACTAGGGGTTGCACGTTACAATATTATCAGCGGATGCGGATAATGTTCTGTTTATCCTCGCAGGGCTCTAGCTACAGCCTTTCCGTTTGGCCATGATACCCAGAGGAGTATAAGGGACTTCTCGGAAGTCAACTGACGTCACTCACTCACCCGCTAGCCGGACCGGCCGGTGGCGACCAATGACTGGCGCTGTTCCACGGCACTAAAGCTTTTTAGCCTATTTTCAATTTTGAAAAAAAATAAAAATAAAAAATAGGCTTATGAGATCACCTATTGTCCGTGTGTGTGTGCGTGTGTGTGTGATCAGTGTGTGTGTGTGTGTGTCTCCTAATAACTTCTAAACGGCTAGACCGACTTCAATGAAACTCGTTAAGTTGATAGCACTATTCCCGACGACCCCGACCGTGCCCTTCAAATTTTGTTGTCTCACCAATCCAACATGGCGGCTGTGCGAAACATTTCACCAGCATTCAATATCTCCAAAACTATTCCCGATATCACCTTGGAATTTTTCACTGTGATAAAGGGAACTACTAGAAGTTCACCTATGTGACTTTTGAAAAACTGGTAACTACAAAACCAACATGGCGGCCACGCGACTTTGCGACTTTTAAATAGACGTTTCTCGCGATTTAACCAATCAAACGCATTAAAACTTGGTACATATACGTTTATACACATTGTAATGCACCGATATCTAACTTCGTTCAATTGTTTATATAACCATAAGATGGTGGATGTTCGAAATATTTCACCGGCATTCTATATCTCTGAAACCGTTAGCGGTATCACCCTAAAATTTTGTACGGATATAAAGGGCACTACTGGAAGGTCATCTATAAGACTTTCAAAAACCGGTTTACTACAAAACGAACATGGCGGCCAAGCGAATTTGAAAATTTTAAATAGACCTTTCTCGAGATTTAATGTTTCAAACGCAATGAAATCTGGCACAGGAAATGTTTATACTCACTGTAATGCACTGGTATCTAATTTAGTTCAATTGTTTACATAACCTCAAGATGGCGGCTGTGCGAAATTTAAAATTAAGTTTTTATTTCTTGTGTCGTAATCATGCGATCGAAGTGAAAGTTTGAATAACCAACCTACGCAATAATTGTCCTTTAATAGTACATGACTCTATGGCCTATACAGTACATTTAACAATCCAACATGGCGACCATCCGAAATATTTAGACGTATCTCAATATCTACGAATCTATTACAGCAATCAAACTGAATTTTTTATGTTCATAGGGGTTATGAACATACGTTCACCTATTGGACTTTCAATAACTTGGTGATCACAAATCCAACATGGCGGCGACACAAAGTATACATATTTAAATGTACCTTTCTCGCAATTCAACGATACGAGTGCAGTGACACTTGGTACAGTAAATCCTAATGTTAATCCACTAGCATATAATTATTTCAATTGTTTCCATAACCACAAGATGGCAGCTATGCGAAATTTTAAAATCTCGTTTTTACTTCATGTATCCTAATCATGAGATTGAAGTTTGAATACTACACGTACACAATAATCTTCATGTAACAGTACATAACTCTAGAATCTACATATATAAAATCCAACATGGCGTCCAAACGCAATATTTAGTCGGTTCTCAATATCTACGAATCTATTAGGCCTACAGCAATCAAACTGAAATTTTGTATGTTGATAGGGGCAATTAATATGAGTAGGATATAAGAAAATATGCGGTATAGTTCTTCACGTAACTACTTGTTTACATTTCACGTTTAAATGTTGATGACACTGTCATCCTTGCAACAAGTATGGATGATCTACAAACACTACGGGATTCTATTTCTGAAGAGAATAATGCCATGGGATTAGATTTAAATGTACAGAAACTAAGTGGATGGTTGTTAGTAGAACAAAGATGAAATTCAGGGCATTCTTAGACTTGGTAATGAAAGAATTGAAAGGGTTTCATCATATAAATATTTAGGATGTCAAATCAATGATAACTGGGACTTAAGTCAAGAAATTGGCTGTAGAATTCAGCAGGCCAGAAGTTCTTTCATGAAAATGAGAAAAGTTTTGATCAGCCGTGATATAAGTCTGTCATAGCGCGCCCGAGTGCGTGTCCTGCTCTATGGAGCTGAATCACGGACACTTACCGAGGTTTTATTTACGAAACCGATAGCATTTGAAATTTGGACGTATCGCAGGATTTTAAGGATATCATGGACAGCTAAAGTCCCAAATGTGGAAGTACTGCGGCGTATGAACAAAGACTTGGAAATTCTCAGTATCACCAAAAGGAGAAAACTAGAATACTTTGGTCATTTTATGCGCAACAGCAAATACCACCTCTTGCAATTAATTATCCAAGGGAAGATTGATGGCATTAGGGGTCCAGGATGTAGACGAATATCCTGGCTAAAGAACTTAAGCCAGTGGTTAGGACTTAATACAGTGTCACTATTTAGAACAGCTATGGACAAACTGCAGATCATGCTACTGATCGCCAATGTTCTTGGAGGATGAGGCACTTGAAGAAGAAGAAGAAGAAGAAGTTTAAATTTACAAGTTCCAAGTTTTTTGAATTCTACATAAAATTCTAAAACAATGAATCCAAACACGGACTTTTACTGTCATTTATGATTGTAATGCAACTACTAGTTTTAAAATTTCAAACAAATAAAGAGAGGGAATACGTTTTGACCGGCGATCAGACCGTGGATATGAAGAATTTCGGTCGCGTTTCGACTCATTTACTTTAGAATTTTATGTAGAATTCAAAATACATAAAAATTGTAAATTTAAACTTGAAAAATAAAGTTTTATGTTCGATGATGTCGATATGTAAATATTATATGTCAGAAAACTGTATCTTAATGGGTAAATATTATATATCAGAAAACTGTATCTTAGTGGGTATCTTTAAAGTACTACTTTTCATTATAACACTGTTTTTCCAACCAATCAGAGCTCAATATTTTCATTCATTGACCAGTTAGGTAAGGATAGCGTCTGACATGCACTGAAAATCTAACATGTCGGACTTGAATTACATGATTTGAAAGTTGACAATGTATTGGATCAACCATTGTAGTTACAATACATAAACAAACTGGGCAATATTGCAAAAGAAATAGCACTGTACCTTAATATCCACAACTCCGATTTCTACACAGGGCATTACATTCGTAAGATTTCGCCGACAGTTTTAGTGAATGCTGTTGTTGACATTAACACACCAGAACGTCATGGAGGAAGCAGGTGTCTGACTTTACATCCACGGAAATTATAAACCAGCTCTCTTTTCAGTAAATGGATTTCTTATGCGAAACATTTCCGCCAGATGTCATAACTGTTCTATTTGGGACTCAATATTGATTTACCTTCCGTTGACATTCTATACGCATCGAATTTGAAGAATAACTAGTTGATAATATGATACATTTTACTTATAAAGCGTTTGTAACAACCTATTTTGTGTTATTTGACCCAAATAACAAAATGATCTCACATAGTACCTGTGCGCTATCTGTTGGAGCTATTTCAGGATAAACAATGTTTCAAAGCTTTGGGGATTGTTAGAAATCAAATGCTGAGCCCACACAATTCCCAAGGAGAAGAATTAAACCGAATGAATCTCGACAGATATTTATGAATATTTATGTTGGAGCATATAATAAAGTTATAATTATCGTCGAACATAAACAGTCGTATGCAACTCACCTATAATGGTAGTTAAGACACTCGTATGGAAATTATAAACCGAGCGAAGCGAGTTTTATAAACATACTCGTGTCCTTATTATTGCCATTATAGGCTCGTTTCATAATGTACTATTAGTCCTGTGGGACAGCGCCAGTCATTGTTTGCCACCGGCGAGCAGGTCGGGAGTCTTGCGTCTCGCGACAGACTTGGCTGGAAAAGCTGATTGGTTGAATGGTGTGACGTCATCAAAACTCGACGTTACTTCCTTAACCTATCCATTCCAGCTTCTATTACAGTACAAGAACAAGAGTTGTCCAGCCAAGTCTGTCACGAGACGCAAGTTTTTCTTCAACAAAAGCTTAGCACACTGATGAAATGAAATGAACAGTATTATTCTTAATAAAATTATAGATTAAAGAAGTAGACCAGCGCTCACTCTTCTTTTGTCCCTATAGTGGGCTGTTGGTAACGATACAACAGAATCGTTCTGTTCGTTATCTTACCAAAACTATGTTAACGTTTAGGCATTCAACCACTCGTAAGTATGCACACTTTTATAGATTCGAAAAGGGGGAGCTTCTGTAATGAGAAATGAACAAATTTAAATAAATATAATTTTGTAAACGTCGTTAAAACGTTACCGTACTGGGATAACAATCGCATGTGTTACAAAAGTGAGATTAAAGTTATGTCTCGATCCTGGTCAGAGCGGCCAATCAGCTTGTCCAGCCAAGTCTGTCGTAAGACGCAAGTGCCGGGAGGGCGAGTGAGTGACGTCAGTTGAGTTCAGAGAAGACCCTTATACCTCTGGGTATCACGGCCAAACGGAAAGACTATAAATACCAGGTATGTGTCAAGCCCCTTACGCGAATTAATAAGAACAAGATGGCGAGTCGCGAAGCACTTATCTCCGAGGGACCTAACGAGTTTTTCATTTGTTAATTATTTTTAACTTGGTGATTGATTTAAGGGCTTTGCTACATCGATGGTCAGGCAGCCCCGTGTTATTGGGTGTGTTTGTAATTTGTCTGATAACTTGTGTCATTGTGATGACTGCTTTTGGTCAACAAAAATTGTGCCCAATTACGTTAGGCGGGAAAACAAACAGAGCCAGGAATCGAACCCGGACTGCCGGAGCAACAGCCATTCATAACCGCGGCTTCGGTGGCGTAGTTGGTAGCATGCTGAGCTTCTATGCACAAGGTCACGGGTTCAAACCCGGCCGAAGTCGTCGGATTGTTTAAGAGCGTTAAAAATCCCTCAGTATTCCTTCCTTCGGAGGAGAAGTAAAGCCAGCGGTCCCATGTCAGAGATTTATGGCATGTAAAATATCCTTCTAATAATTACACTTGTGTGAAGGTAAATTATAAGTTAGATTTGACTAACGCTCTTAGATACTAACATTCGTCACCAGGAGTCGACTGCGGTGGCATCTAGTAATCTAGTTCAGAACTAGTTGTCGTTGACGATGTCGTTTGGTAACAAAAGTAGGAACTACTTGAAAATTGAATGTCTGCAGTCTTTACTTGAATGAAAAACAGATGACACACACTAATACAGTCATCACAATTAACACCGGTTATCAGACAGATTCTACACAAACCCAAAGTACACGGGGCTACATGGCCGCGTTGTCGCAGCCCCTAAACTGAGCAATCAACCACCCATTTATAACTTGACTTGTGGGAGCAAATTGGCTGGGTGTCTGCAATGTGCTGTCAGCAGCTGTGAGAGGTTCCCAGACGCTACCTGCTGTCAACACCGGGATTCGAAGCCGTGATGCCACGCCCTCTACCACCCTAGCATGCTAATTGGCCATCTTCTCGTACCGTAGCCCGCATGTGATCACTGATTAATCTCGAGTATAGTGACGTTGGCCATTAGACTCGTGTACTTGGGTGTGTTACTGTAGTAGTGTGTTGGGACTGGAGGGAGTGTCTGCCAGCGACAGACCTCTAAACAGACTTGACGGAAATATTTGTATCGCGGAATTCATTAAAATTACAATAACACAAAATCAATTGTTACAAAAGGAATTCATACAGTGAGATTTGTTTCATTCATTTCCAGAGGAAACACTAGATACATCCTCCATGTCTACCAACTGGTGTCAGAGGAAACACTAGATACATCCTCCATGTCTACCAACTGGTGTCAGAGGAAACACCAGATACATCCTCCATGTCTACCAACTGGTGTCAGAGGAATCACTAGATACATCCTCCATGTCTACCAACTGGTGTCAGAGGAAACACCAGATACATCCTCCATGTCTACCAACTGGTGTCAGAGGAAACACTAGATACATCCTCCATGTCTACCAACTGATGTCAGAGGAAACACTAGATACATCCTCCATGTCTACCAACTTGTGTAAGGGGAAACACCAGATACATCCTCCATGTCTACCAACTCGTGTCAGGGGAAACAACAGATACATCCTCCTTGTCTACCAACTTGTGTCAGAGGAAATGCCAGATACATCCTCCATGTCTACCAACTTGTGTCAGAGGAAACACCAGATACATCCTCCATGTCTACCAACTTGTGTCAGGGGAAGCACCAGATACATCCTCCATGTCTACCAACTTGTGTCAGGAGAAACACCAGATACATCCTCCATGTCTACCAGCTTGTGTAAGGGGAAACACCTGATACATCCTCCATGTCTACCAACTAGTGTCAGGGGAAACACCAGATACATCCTCCTTGTCTATCAACTTGTGTCAGAGGAAATGCCAGATACATCCTCCATGTCTACAAACTTGTGTCAGAGGAAACACCAGATACATCCTCCATGTCTACCAACTTGTGTCAGGGGAAGCACCAGATACATCCTCCATGTCTACCAGCTTGTGTATGGGGAAACACCAGATACATCCTCCATGTCTACCAACTCGTGTCAGGGGAAACACCAGATACATCCTCCTTGTCTACCAACTTGTGTCAGAGGAAATGCCAGATACATCCTCCATGTCTACAAACTTGTGTCAGAGGAAACACCAGATACATCCTTCATGTCTACCAACTTGTGTCAGGGGAAGCACCAGATACATACTCCATGTCTAACAACTTGTGTCAGGAGAAACACCAGATACATCCTCCATGTCTAACAACTTGTGTCAGGAGAAGCACCAGATACATCCTCCATGTCTACCAACTTGTGTCAGGAGAAATACCAGATACATCCTCCATGTCTACCAGCTTGTGTAAGGGGAAACACCAGATACATCCTCCATGTCTACCAACTCGTGTCAGGGAAAACACCAGATACATCCTCCTTGTCTACCAACTTGTGTCAGAGGAAATGCCAGATACATCCTCCATGTCTACAAACTTGTATCAGAGGAAACACCAGATACATCCTCCATGTCTACCAACTTGTGTCAGGGGAAGCACCAGATACATCCTCCATGTCTACCAACTTGTGTCAGGAGAAACACCAGATACATCCTCCATGTCTACCAACTTGTGTCAGGAGAAACACCAGATACATCCTCCATGTTTACCAACTTGTGTCAGGGGAAGCACCAGATACATCCTCCATGTCTACCAGCTTGTGTCAGAGGAAATGCCAGATACATCCTCCATGTCTACCCGTCTCTGCCACACAAGCGTCATGCTCCGTTATCCCGCATGGCTGTTATCGTGTTCTAATGCTTCTCTTAACGGAGTTTGTTTATTTTTGGACAAAAGCATTGTCACTCGGACCAATATCAGGTGAATACGTTGATCTCTGTTCATGAACGAGGTCCGTCGAGGGACAGCTTGGGATTGAAAGCTGATGCGAGTGTATTACTCGCAATGGAACTGAAGTTCTTTCTTTATTCGTATCAGGAGCACCAATCACAAATATATATCACAAATGGTAAACAGTGAGAATCAAATTCAAATAAAAAATAATAATGATAATTAATAAAGACACAAACTATTCTAGATCTAATATTAAGTGAGGACATAAACATACAAGTCAGTTGTACAACACACAAACATTTGACTGCCAGGTAGCCCGCAACCAAATTAAATGTTCTTTGTCCAGTAACGGGCGACGTCAATAGCATTCGGGTTGGCAAATGTTAAGTCTTCCATTGTGCATGTTGCTGGACATAGAGGGCACTGGTATAGATGTTTGATTGTCTGTAGTTCCCCACAATCACAGAGGAGAGAGTCACTCGGAAAACCCCATTTCTGCAAGTTCATCTTGATTCTTCCAACTCCAGTCCGCAGTCTGTTGAGCGCCTTCCATGTTGCCCAACCTTCCATATGGCCCGGAGGAAGGCTTTCGTTTGGGGTCATCCAGCCGGACAGATGACGAGTTCTTTCCTTCCACATTCTTGCCCTAGCAGTGTCAGCATTGCCTTTAATGCTGACTGTTGTCCGAAGGAAGCTATCCCTAGATTTAAGGCGAGTTCGGGCGGGGGAATATCCAGATAGTGGGTGTGTTTGTGATGTGGATGCCTTAAATCTTTCCTTGTTCGCTGCTACCTCCCTGCGTATCTCCCCAGGAGCAATACCAGCTAAGCAGTGGACTTTCTCAACTGGAGTAGGCTTCAAGCAACCAGTAATTATTCTGCAGGTTTCGTTGAGTGCAGTGTCAACTTGTTTAGTGTGTGCTGATTTATACCACACTGGACTGGCATATTCGCCCGCAGAGTAGCACAGAGCTAAAGCTGATGTTTTAAGGGTTTGTGGCTGGGTTCCCCAATTAGTTCCCGTCAACTTGCGAAGAATGTTGTTTCTTGCGGATACCTTTTGCCTGATGTTTTGGCAGTGCTTCTTGTAGGTCAGTGTACGATCCAAGGTGATTCCTAGATATCTTGGAGTGAAACAATGATTTAGTAGCTTTCCCTTCCAATACACTTTGAGTTTTCGGGATGCCTGAATGTGTCGCAGGTGAAATGCACATATTTGAGTCTTTTCGGCATTGGGTTTCAGTTGGTTTTGGTCGTAATATGTTCCAAGCTCTTCTAATGCATATGTCAGAGAGATTTCTACTTCATCAAAACTGTTAGATTGGGTGACAAGTGCAAGGTCATCAGCGTAAATAAAGCTTTTAGTGTCTTTTGGTAGTGGTTGGTCATTTGTATAGATGTTAAATAGTATAGGAGCCAGCACACTACCTTGAGGCAAGCCATTCCTTTGATTCTTCCATCTGCTCCGTTGTCCTTGAAATTCAACAATGAAGCGATGGTTTTCCAGGAGAGTAGTTATCATCTTCGTCACCTTGATGTCGCCAGTTGTGCGGTACAGTTTTTGTAGTAGGATGCGGTGATTTACGGTATCATAAGCAGCGGAAAGGTCCACGAATGCCACTCCTGTGACTTTTCTAATCTCGAAACCGTCCTCAATGCATTGGGAGGTGCAGGATCTGTGCTGTGCAGTTCTATCCCGGTCTAAAACCAGCTTGTTGCGGTATAAGCAGTTCATCTACAACTCCCGTCAAACGGTTAAGTAGCATTCTTTCCATTATTTTATATAGGTGGCATAGTAAAGAGATTGGTCTGACATTTTTAGGATCTGAATTTTCCTTGCCAGGTTTGAGAAAAGCAATCACCCGTGCTTTTCTCCATATTTTGGGAATCTTTGAGGATGCCAAGCAGTTATTAAAGAAATTCCGAAGCCATTCCTTCGTAGCTGTGCCGAAGTGTTTGATCTGCTCTGCCGTAATATCATCTAGCCCTGCTGCCTTACCGTTTTTGCAGCTTTGAATGGCTTTTTCTAACTCACTCAGCTTAAATGGTTGATACATGTCATTAGTTCTAGCATCTTCACTTAGGTGGATTCTATGTTCCATTTTTCTGATCGGGTCTTTCCATTCGAGATAAGTTGATTTGCAATTTGGTTCGCCGAAACATTGGCGTGGAGCGGTCCTTTAGTTGGGTCGTTACTGAGTCGTTTTAACAATCTCCAAGCTTTTTGGCTGCTTCTCGACATGTCTGTTTCCTCCATAAGGCGTATCCAAGCATCTGTCTTAGCTTCTGAAATAGAAGCAAGGAGCAATTTTCCTGCTGAAATAGTTTCTTCGCTTAAAGGATCTTCTTGAAATAATGAGAAGTAATTGTCCATTTGGGCTGCTGTTTCTGATGTTAGACCTTGTATGTAACTGGACCTACATCCTCGAGGTATGGAAACTCTGGAAGCTTTCTTCACGGAATAGACAAACTCATCATATTACTTCGGCACTGCATGGATGTCTGATATCATTATATCAAGAGTTGTGCTAAACTTCAGCCAGTCTGCTTTTTTAAAGTTATATCTCCTTCGGAATGGAATAGTTGCTGGTCGAACTGCTGCCCAGAGTTGACACATCATGGGCCGGTGTTGGGTGTTTGGAATCGGATTACAGATTGATTTCACACATTGTTGAGCCACGTTTTCACTCACTAATATCAGATCTGGATTGGTGCCTCGCTTCCATCTGCTACTGTTGAATGATGGAGGTAATTTGGGGTCATGGATAAGATGGAGCTGGAAATTGTCTGCCCATTCTAGTACAGCTTCTCCGTTAGTGTGAAGTGGAAGTCTATGTTTTATTTAACAAAGTTCTGGCGATGCCACCCAACGTGCGACTCAATTTCCGGCGGAAGGAATTCTTATAAGTTCATTAAGTCCATGCCCTTTAGTGACAAAGCGCTTGCCTCCATAACGGACGATGTTCGCCAAGCTGGATTGTTGTTGTTGCTTCATTGCACGGCGTGTGTAATTGCGATGGCTGTACTAGTGTTGTGATTAGGGAAGGAGGAGGCCATGGCGAAACCTGGCATTCGCCTCGAGGAGAGGTAGAAAGCCATTCCTAGGGTGACTGATCTAGAGAGGTGTGTAAATTATTAGCATGAAATAATTTAAATCAGTCAGAATGTTTTACTCAAAATCATTTTGCTGACCAACTGTATAATAATAATAATAATAATAATAATTGCGCCACCAATAAAGGCAGTCCTTGTTTTGAGCTCCTCACATTTTCGCTTTTTAAGTAAGTTTTACACGTTTATATGGTTAGTTTACGATTTCTATGGTGATTTTTATGGACTCTTGTCGAAAACAAGTGTGTGTTATAGTGCTTGTGGATCTATCAACGTCATAATCTTCAAAATACAGCTGCGAAATGTTTGTTTACATTCATGTCATGGTTGCTACATCGTTACTTACAGTGCCATATAACCCCAAATGCCTTCTCGAAATGGGTTATGTACGGTGTTTTGTGTGTAATTGGGATGTTTCAAGCCCATTTATTACATACTTCATATAATGTGTGGAGGTAATCGGACTGTTTTCGTGTTAATATTACGAATGGTAAAGTTTACATCTGCTTAACCTACAAAATTAGGTTACACGTATTTGCTACATATATTCCTTCTCTGCTGGTCGTTTGCACTTAAATGACGTCTACTATTGTAATATAAACACTATCTCTGCAAGATAATTATACCGTATATCTAATGTGTGTTGTGAGAAATCTGTAATGACAAGGTATGTGCAAACCAGGAATGACGAGATATACTAAATGGGGGTAGGCAGGACTCCTGAGCCGTAGTGAAGGCAACCTGTCTAGGAGATGGAAAACTCCAAAATTAAACCTACAATGGTAGCGTCTGATCCGGAACGGGCGGCTGCCAACAGCGTCTGTATCCCATGTTAGGGACGGCTGATAACAAAACCTGGCTGTAGGTATAAAAGGCAAACCCATTTAATGCATGATGGAGAAATTAACGAGTCATGCCTCGGATGAACTGCCGCTGCCTGGGGAGCGCCAGGGCACGTTTGGAGCCGGTGCTGGACGTGACAGTATGCGAGCCGCCGGTGGTAGAGGGCTGAACAGGCGGGCCCCTACCGGGCAAGATCCCGAAATCATTACAGCCGACAAGCGTTTGCATGATGAGCCTGAGCAGAGAAGTGAATCATTATCTAGTACTTCACCTGCTGAAGGTGCTGCACAGGTAACTCAACCTGTGCTCACCCAGGCAGGACTGCCACGACAGCGTATTAAATGGACAAATGTCATGAACGAAACCATAATACGCACTTATTTTAGGGTTACTGACTTCGGACAGAATTCAGTTGGTTATAGGCAACGCTTACATTCTGAATTTCTGTTGCATTACCCTGAACTAACTGTGACCGAACAGAGAGTATCTGATCAATACAGGGCTATTCTCCGGAATAATCTTATCCCTGAAGCCAGAATGAACACCATTAAAGAAGAGGTACGGCGTGAGAAGGAAGGTGTGAATGGAGTCACTCAGAACAGTGTTCCTGAAGAACTGGAGTCGGCACAAGCTGATAGCCAGGACCTTCAAGAAGTAGATCCAGTTTCCATGCAAATTATCGATCAACACCAAATTGGAAAGTTGAAGAATGAAATGATGACTACAGTCATAGAGTTTTATGGAACTGATACAAATTGCAGGCCGAAAATACCGAAAGTCAATGGTTCAAGAAAGCTGACAAAGATACTGAGTATCATGAATCGGGATGTTTTGCCGGAACATGTTGAAGCATCTGCCAATCTGGAATCCCTTCATACTATTATTTACTGTGGTGCAGTAACTGTTGTGAAAGCTATGGGTATTGGACAACATGAACGGAAAAAGCAAATGCCATCGATGCCAAACTGGGAAAGAAGACTTGTTGGAAGGATTGAACAGCTCAGGGCAGATGTTGCTAGAATGACACAATATGTTCGTGGTACAAGAACAAGAAAATTACTGAGGAAAGCTGAGCATATAATGAGACAAAGCACAGCCCACACACAGCGAGATGTACCGAATTCAACACCTGGAGAGTGCTTAGATACCTTGAAACAAAGGCTGTCTGTTTTATCCGCCAGACTTGCAAAGTATAGGGAGAGTATGAAGAGGAAGAAGGATAACTTCCTTTTCGCCAACTCAGAGAGAAGATTCTATCAGACTCTGGGTAAGATAAAGGTTTCTGCGGACAAAAGCTATCCGACTAAAGAAGAAGTTCAAGAATTTTGGGGAAAACATCTGTCTACACCATCTCATCACGACACTCAATCAAGTTGGGTAAGAGAAGAACAGCAAGCTTCCCAAAGATTTGAGCAAATGCAGCACGAGAAATTCACCACAAATGATATTAAGGAAGTTATCAACAACTTAGCGAATTGGAAAGCCCCTGGCCCTGACCAGATTCAGAATTTTTGGTATAAGAAGTTCTGGAGCATCCACAATCGACTAGGTGAGTTCATTAATGATTCCATCCTTCATCCTGATAGCTTACCCGAATTCATCACACGTGGCATCACATATTTGCTTCCAAAAGATCTTCAGAATACATGGGATCCTACAAAATATCGTCCCATCACATGTCTGCCCACGTTGTATAAGATCATTACATCATGCTTGGCTAACAGGATATATGCACACTGTGAAAGAAACAATATAATTGCCGTGCAACAGAAAGGTTGTAAAAAGGGTTCAAAAGGGTGCAAAGAACAACTAATAATTGACTCAGTTGTGTGTGGCCAGGCACACTTAAATCACCGAAACCTTCATATGGCGTACATCGATTATAAGAAGGCCTTTGATTCTGTCCCCCATGACTGGCTAGTAGCAGTGCTGCGATTGTATAGGATCAATGAGGTATTTGTCAGTTTCTTGGAAAGGGTTATGTCAGCATGGCAAACTAGACTGTGTCTCAGTACGCCACGCGGAGATATACGAACAGATGAGATATCGATTCGGAGAGGCATCTTTCAAGGAGACTCCCTTAGCCCCTTATGGTTTGTCCTGGCAATGAATCCTTTATCTACCCAGCTTAACTCTACTCACTACGGCTTTTCTATCAAGACTGGAAAGAGAATTGGTACTCGGCTAAATCATCTGCTATACATGGACGACCTTAAACTCTATGCCGAAACAGAGTCGCATCTGGAAAACTTGTTGAGAATAGTTGAAGCATTCTCACGAGACATACAAATGGGATTTGGTTTGGACAAGTGTCGGGCACTAAAGGTGGTGAGAGGAAAAGTACAGAAGTCCGGGTATGAGCTGGAAGATGGACAGCATATTAGGGCTATGTTGGCAGAAGACACCTACAGATACTTAGGAGTAAAACAAGCTAAGCATATTGACCATGTGTCAATAAAGAAAGATCTGTCCTGTGAATTTGTCAAAAGATTAAAACAAATTATAAAAATGCACTTGAACAGCAAAAACTTAGTGAAAGCTGTTAACACGTATGCTGTACCTGTGCTGAGCTACTCCTTTGGCATAATCAAATGGTGCAAAACGGACATCGAAGGACTTGAACGAAAAATGAGAACGATGCTCACAAAAGGAAGGAAACACCACCCACGATCTTCAATAGAGCGATTGACTCTACCCAGAAGCCTAGGTGGACGTGGGTTCGTTGACATTGATAATCAGATGAAACGGCAGATAGTCAGCCTTAGGGAGTACTTCTATGCAGAAGCGAGGTCATCTGTACTTCACAGAGCCATCAGTGAGGCGGACAGATCAACGCCACTGGTCTTGTGTCAGCAAGAGATTCAACACCTCCTACATACTGACATTCAGAAGATGGAAGCATGGAAAGCAAAACCTTTGCACGGAAGACATCCAAATGAGGTGAGTCAAGCAAATGTTGATATAAATGCGTCAAACTACTGGCTCACTTCAGGACAGATCTTTCCAGAAACTGAAGGTTTTATGCTAGCAATTCAAGACCAAGTAATCCCTACAAGGAACTACCTCAAGTTCATTGTAAAAGATCCCGCTGTACCAGATGATAAGTGCCGCTACGGATGTCAACAGTCAGAAACAATACAGCATATTACATCTGCATGTAGATATTTCCTGGCAACAGAGCACAAACAAAGGCATGATGCAGTTGCTAAAATCTTGCATCAGGAGTTGGCTGATAAGTTTCAGCTTTTGAAAGGAAAGAAAGTTCCGTACCACCAATATCAGCCAGAGTGTGTTCTTGAAAACAATGAATACAAACTGTATTGGGACCGAACTATTTTGACTGATCAATCGGTATCACACAACAGGCCGGATCTGGTGGTTGTAAACAAGAAAACCAAGCAAACTACATTGATTGATGTTGCGATTCCTAACAACAAGAATCTCCAGTCAAAACACATTGAAAAGATCAGCAAATACAGCGAGTTGGTCGACCCTATCAAAAGACAATGGCATGTAGAGCGAGTGAAGACCATACCAATCATTGTCTCGAGTACGGGCGTGATCCCAAGTACCTTGCTCCAAGGCCTTAAAGAACTGGATCTGGATATTGGGCTCTACAAACTAATGCAGAAGGCAGTAGTTCTATCGACAACCAGAATCGTTCGGAAGTTCATGGGTAGCGAAATTCTAGCTTAGAAGTTGCTGTTTCCGTAGCTATATTTTGGTTCACTGAAGCCCGTATAGTTACGTTGTAATATACCAGAAATGTGTTATATGTTCTGTATAAACCGAAAATAATAATAATAATAATAATAATAATAATAATAATAATAATAATAATAATAATAATAATAATAATAATAATAATAATAATATCGTATGGCCTCGGATGTCGGGTGCAAGCTGACATCTGTTATCACCCTACTTAATAATGTTTTCTTCCCTCTAGACCACTGATCTCTATACATGGATGGCTGGTAGCTAAGGTAGCAGTAAGCCGAATAAACGATGACAGGTATAACAAAATGACAGCGAGCGCATGGTGTTCACTTTTCAGTGAAATTTACAAAGTTCACTTATTTTTATTATAACATAACCTCTCACCTGTCATGTCATTCCATTTTTCTTCAATCTGTTCTTGCTAGCACGTGTTCCATGGCACTGTAATGATTTCCGGAACTAATGTTGGTCACGAGGTTCATTTTCAGTTGGCCCCTTGCTCTGATTGGCCTCAGCAGTCTTCGAGAATCTTCCATGCTCTCGGATTGGCCGACGCCACCTGTCCGCGTCACGCATTCCGCGTGATCTCCGGTATATAGCCTGCCCTGGCCTACATCAACGGTCTGTCTCGTCTGTCTCCAGCAAGTCACAAGGCCAATCACTCGTCGTCAGCTGTCTTCACGCTGTTTGCACAACGCTTGAATGTGCCTCAACGCTGTGTGCTAATACATCGCAAAATGCTTCTAGTCAAACCAGCAGTGCATTCTAAAATCTACGAAATCTATTTAAGTTAACATCGATACTTGGCCTACGTCAGTTTGTCGTGAGCAAGAAAACGATAAACAAATTTTCTTCTGTGCTGGGCACGAAGTCTTCAACATTTCCAAGACGGAAAAAAGTGATCAAAACCTAGTTCTACAAAGTCTATATAAGTTTACATCAATGATTGGCCTACGTCAGTTTTGTGCTGGGCACGAATTCTTCAACATTTCCAAGACGGAAAAAAGTGATCTACACGCTCTTCCTCTATTTATATTATGTGGAAATTCCTCTACACCAACGCCAAAAAGCTAAGTGTTTATTATAACCTCAAAAATTTCTAAATCTTAAAAATGTATCTTTCTTTTTAGGGTTATGTTACCCGACTTAAACAACTTGTCAAACTATGCCAAACTCAACTTATTTCTTTCTATTAAGTGGTTTAAGCATGTATTATGCCTTTAAATTGTAGGCTATGAGAAAACGGCTGTTCTCTCTCTTTCGCATGTTAACTTTCCTTCAAACCAAATCATTCTTTTCTCTATTTTTGTACAAACTATTGGGCTTAACACCAGTTCACCTATCTGACGTAGTGAATGGCTTGTTCTTCATTTAATCTATCAAAGTGTTCTTGGGAATGCTCCCATTTCAATTGTAAACAACCTCGCCTTGTAACTATCAGGCAACTAGTGGGATGCTATCCCTACTGGCATATAAATATTGATTTTTCTGTAAATAAACTAGCATACTCTCTGTGTGCAGTCCTAGGCTAAATTTTAAGCTTTCATTTGAGCACTATAGTTACTCACTATTTTACCCTGCTTCAGACTAACTGGCCACAAAGTGGTTACTTATTCTCAGGGTTCTTGGCATTTCAAACTTATGAAATCTTGTTCGCCTGTCGTTGGCCTGTCAAAGGTCACATTTCCCTTACATATTTATATATTTATTGTTAATCCTTTTCAAACTTATGAAATCTTGTTCGCTTGTTGTTGGCCTGTCAAAGGTCACATTTCCCTTACATATTTATATATTTATTGTTAATCCTTTTCAAACTTATGAAATCTTGTTCGCTTGTTGTTGGCCTGTCAAAGGTCACATTTCCCTTACATATTTATATATTTATTGTTAATCCTTTTCAAACTTATGAAATCTTGTTCGCTTGTTATTGGCCTGTCAAAGGTCACATTTCCATTACATGTTTATATATTTATTTATTGTTAATCTTTTTAAAGTTGGTTTTTGAATAAAATACCACTGTTATTGGCAAACTGTTTCCATTCCTATTTACTCATCAATGTTCAATCTGTTCCTACTTAGTAAAGTTCATTTTCTTATTAGACTAGAAGCTTCACTTCTAGTCCTTCCCGAAAAAGGAGGTCTCGCATTGACAGATCCTAACCATGTTGGTGCCGAAACCCGGGACCTTTAAATAACCTTCATAATTGTTTATTGTATGAAACAGGTTGCCAAGCCATTCGATAAGCTATTGCAGCTTTTCACTTCTGTCACTAATGCTAATTGTGTTTTTCAGCTATCGCTATGAAAGCTGTGTTGGGGTGAACGGAGATGTCCCTTGTTACCACCTCTACCAGTACCACTACTACTACTACTACTACAGACGCTCGGCAGTCTAGCAGATCGGTGAGTGAAAGTACTCAAAGTTCCGCCATGTCTCTTCCTAAAGAGCTTGTAGCCAAAAGAACCGCCTGTAAAAACAAACTTACTCGTTTTCAGCAGTTTTTAGTTTCCAAATCTTTTGATGATCACAATTATGACGTTCTAGTTCAACGTTTTAATGTTTATCAGCAACATTTTCAAGAGTATGATGTGTTGCAAACCGAAATTGAAACAATCGAGCCTGATCAAGAACAGGATCGTAGTTCTGTTGAAGAACTGTATTACAATATGTATGGCGAAGCTAAGGATTTAATTAAGCAATTAGCAACCCATCAAAACACCGAAGTTAGCAAACCGTTTCTTCCTAAAATCCAACTTCCTACCTTTTCCGGGGAGGAAAAACAGTGGGATTCCTTTTTTGAACTTTTTTCTTCTCTAATACATGATAATAGATCATTCCCTGAGATTCAAAAATTTTATTATTTAAAGTCTGTTCTTCAGGGTCCTCCTTTAAAGTTAATTGAAGCTTTACCTCTCACAACCGAAAATTACTCGGTAGCTATTGACCTCATCCAACAGCGATATGGCAATGCCAAACTTAGAATTCAACGCCATATGAACGCCTTGTTTAATTTACCAGCCTCACGCCCTGATAATTTATCATCCCTTAGAAGTCTGGGAGACACCGTTGAACTTCATGTAAGAGCCCTAGAACATCTTAAACAACCTGTTGAACATTGGGATCTTTTTCTTATACATCTCACTACCTCCAAATTTGACCTTAATACGCGTAAAGCATGGGAATCCGATTTAGTGGACAAACCTGAACCCACATTTAAAGTGTTGATCTCTTTCATAAAGAAACGTTGTCAATTTCTTTCTGCTTTAATCAATAAAGCTGAAGGTTCCACTGATGTCAGTAAAAGTAAACCCACCAAGCATTTCTCGGAAAAGTCTTCACATTCTCATGTTTTCTCTATACAAGGTAATAAAACCTCATGCATTCTTTGCAATAATTTGCACCCTTTATATTTCTGCAATACCTTCAAAGGCCTTTCAGTTGACGATCGTAGAAAAGCTGTGTCGCAAACCAAATCTTGTTTCAACTGCCTCTCTTCAAAGCATATCTTAGCGGACTGCCCTTCAAAAGGAGTTTGCATGCATTGCAAGCTAAGACATCATTCTACCTTGCACCGCTTCGAAAAGCCACGGTCTATTCCTGGAACAGTTTCAAATCCTAATGCCCAACCTGCGCTGAGCCTCACTAGTGATGCTTCTCCACCAAGCTCTTCTGTTTCTACTGTAAATACCGTTGCCCAATCCTACAATCAAACAACCCCCTCATGGCGTAGTGCTCAAGTTTTGTTATCTACGATCCAGGTCCAAGTTAAAGATTCTTCCGGCAATTGGCACTTAGCACGAGCCTTGCTCGACAATGCGGCAACTCATGACTTCATAACCTCATCATTAGTTGAAAGGTTAGGTCTCAAACCACTCTCCACCAATATTGAAATATCTGGTATCAACAACAGCAAGTCTACTTCCTTAAATTATGTCAAGCTGCAGGTGAAAGATTCAGTCCAATATGGCACTAACTTTCATCTAAACTGTCTGTCCATTCCGAGTATTGGCAGTCCTACTCCCAGTCGCTCTTTTTCCATTGACGAATGGAAATTTCCCTCTGATCTAAAACTGGCTGACCCTCAATTCTATAAAAGCTCTCACGTTGACATTCTTTTTGGCGCTAACACATTTTGGCAAAATCTTCTTCCGTCAAGGGTTAATATTTCATCTGGTATCTACGCCCACCATACTAAATTTGGCTGGCTTATCACAGGTTATATTCCTCTTCAAACTGTTCAAGGTTCCTCTCAATGCCATTTCACTAATGCAGATCTTCATCAGCGTCTGGAAAAATTTTGGCAAATCGAGTCCATTGAATCTGCTCCTTCTCTTTCATCAGAAGATGAATTTTGTGAACAACATTTTTTAGAAACCACTGTTCGTAACCCAGATGGCAGATTTATTGTCACAATGCCACGCATTTCTTCCCCTCCTCCTTTATGTGATTCCTATCCGAAAGCTCTTAAAGCTTTATTTGCAGTTGAGAATCAACTCAAGCAAGATCCTTCCACTCGCAGACAATACCTTGAATTCATGGAGGATTATGAAGTTTCTAACCATATGGAGACTGTTCAAGATTTCGACCCTTCTGTAGATTCAGTGTATTTAAATCACCATCCCGTTTGGAAGAATCCCTCCACCAAAGAAAAGATAAGAGTTGTTTTTAATGGTTCTGCCCCTGATGCCAATGGCATTTCCTTAAATGACACTCTCCTATCTGGACCTGCCATTCAGTCTGATCTCCCGTCTATTCTTTTAAATTTCCGTCTATTTCCAATTGGAATCGTAGCTGACATACAACAAATGTATAGACAAATTCTGATTAATTCCGAACAACAAAATCTTCAACGAATTCTCTGGCGTGATGCTCCTACCAAAACCATAAAGATCTTTAAATTAAAAACCGTAACGTATGGGCTTAAACCATCGGCTTTTCTTGCCATTCGTACTTTGAAACATCTTGCAGACCAAGATGGTCATCTGTTTCCTTCTGAAACTCCTATTTTGTAAAAAAATTCCTTCTACGTTGATGACTTTCTTTTTTCTTTCAAGAATGTATCTGAGGCTATCGAGCTCTCTCAAAGTTTAAAAACTTTACTTAGCAGAGGAGGATTCTTACTTCATCGTTGGAACTCAAATTCTGAGGAACTTCTATCAAATCTCTTGCCACATTGTCCTGTTGATACTCCAGTAGAGCTTTGTAAATTGGAGGATGCTACTAAAGTTTTGGGAATACACTGGTATCCTAAAGCTGACTCATTCTTTTACGAAGTAAATTTTTCTTCCTCACCTCCACAAACCAAAAGACAAGTGCTATCAGAAATAGCTAAGATATATGACCCGCTTCAGTTCATTGCACCCGTAATTGTTCTAGCTAAAATCTTTATGCAAGAGCTATGGTCATTGAACTCGGATTGGGATGATCCCATTCCTCCTTCGCTTTTACAAAAGTGGCTTACCTTTCGGCACAGTCTTTGTGATCTCTCATTAATAGACATTCCTAGAGTGCTAGTTCCGTTCTCTTGCTCTCTTGTCCTGGATTTGCACCTTTTCGCTGACAGTTCGACCAAAGCATACGGATGTTGTGCTTACATTGTAAGCCGCTCCCCCTTTTTCTCCAATTTGATATGTGCTAAATCTAAGGTTGCGCCTTTGAAACCAGTTTCATTACCTCGTCTTGAACTCTGTGCCGCACTACTTGCTGCCGAATTAGCTAACAAACTCAAACAAACACTCAACTGTAAGTTCTCGCACACATATTTTTGGACAGATTCCTCTATTGCTTTGGCATGGATTTCTAAACCTTCTTCTAATTGGCAAACTTTTGTAGCTAACAGAGTTGAGAAAATTCAAACTGTTTCTAAACCAGAACAATGGAACCATGTTTCTAGCAAAGACAACCCCGCCGACCTCATTTCTCGTGGTTGTTCACCTAAGTCACTATCTCAATCCTGTTTGTACTGGCACGGCCCTTCATGGCTTTCTGAAAGAATTCAAAACCGACCTTCCAACTCTAATTTCCCGTTAGAGGATATTCCTGAAATCAGCAAAAAAGCTTCTGCCTTTGTAACTGCCAACACTCCTTCCTTGTTGAAACGTTACTCTTCTTTTCAAAAACTAGTGCGCGTCACTGCTTATGTGCTCAGATGGAAATTTTTAGTACTAGATCAACCTCTATTCCCTCAGCCTTTTCTTTCGGCTGTTGAACTGCAAATTGCCACCATCAAAGTTCTTTGGCTCACCCAGAGAGAGGCATTCTCAGTCGAAATAAACATATTGGCTAAAGGTAAAACTCTCAAGAAACACAGCAGGCTTTTTGCCTTATGCCCTTTTCTAGATGACGATGGTTTGTTAAGAGTGGGCGGCAGACTTTCTCTTTCTGACTTCTCCGATGAGAAAAAGCACCCTATTATCCTTCCGTCTAAACATCATGTCACTCGGATAATCATTCGTCAGTTTCATTATCAAAACTTGCATGTTG
This sequence comes from Meconema thalassinum, assembly GCA_946902985.2. Classification (NCBI taxonomy): domain Eukaryota; kingdom Metazoa; phylum Arthropoda; class Insecta; order Orthoptera; family Tettigoniidae; genus Meconema; species Meconema thalassinum. The sequence goes on along the minus strand of OY714911.1, from coordinate 8,433,682 downwards.
GTTCTAGAACCCTTCTATGCTTGATACGGGAAAAATACTGGCCTATTAATGGTTTACACGAAGTCACTTCTGTTATACATAAATGTATTACTTGTTTCAAAGCTAAGCCTAAACCTAATCAGCAACTCATGGCTGACCTTCCCCCATTTCGTTCAGCTCCCTGCAGGCCTTTTTCCTTCACCGGCATTGATTACGCCGGTCCGTTTGTGTATCAACAAAATCACCCCAGTGCTAAAAGGAAAATCCTTGGAAAACTATACGTTTCTCTATTTGTCTGTATGGTCACCGGCTCTATTCATCTTGAGCTCGTAACTAGTGCCTCCACCTCATACTTTCTTTCCGCTTTCTCTAGATTCATTTCACGAAGAGGCATTCCTTCCGAAGTCTTCTCTGATAATGCCAAAACCTTTGTTGGAGCTTCGCAGCAATGGTATAAGGCCCTTTGTTCCCCTCGTGCGAAAGAACAAATCTCCAATTACTCGCACTTAAACCAATTCAAATGGCATTTCATCCCTCCTTACGCTCCCCATCATGGCGGACGATGGGAATCTTGTGTGAAACTCACAAAAAATCATTTAAAGAAAACTCTAGGCTCTAGTATTGTAACTTACGAAGAATTCAATTCTTTAATTATACTCATTGAGGGAATTGTCAACTCACGACCTCTTTCTCCTCTTTCCAACGATCCTTGTGATTTCCTTCCTTTAACTCCAGGTCATTTTCTGGTGGGCAGTTCCTTAGCTGCGTCTCCTCCGTTGCTTGATCGTAAACTTGATCTGTCTTTGCCTATCTTGTGGAGAAAGATAGAATCCCTTAAAGCTCAATTTTGGAAGAGGTGGAGACTTGAGTATTTTCACTCGCTCCAAAGGAGGAACAAGTGGCAGCTCTCTCAGCCTAACCTTCAGGAGGGTGATTTGGTTCTTCTCAAAAACCCAAGTCCTCCTCTTGTATGGAAAACTGGTCGTGTTATAAAATGCTATCATGGCAGAGATGCTAGAGTTCGAGTGGTCAAACTTAAAACTTCATCAGGACACTGTGTTCGTCCTATTTCAGTCATTTGCCCTCTGCCACTCTAGCTCTTCTCTCTCATGTTATTTTTGTTTAGTTTTTTTTCTCTGTTGCCCCTCTGGCAGTATGTTCACTTTTCAGTGAAATTTACAAAGTTCACTTATTTTTATTATAACATAACCTCTCACCTGTCATGTCATTCCATTTTTCTTCAATCTGTTCTTGCTAGCACGTGTTCCATGGCACTGTAATGATTTCCGGAACTAATGTTGGTCACGAGGTTCATTTTCAGTTGGCCCCTTGCTCTGATTGGCCTCAGCAGTCTTCGAGAATCTTCCATGCTCTCGGATTGGCCGACGCCACCTGTCCGCGTCACGCATTCCGCGTGATCTCCGGTATATAGCCTGCCCTGGCCTACATCAACGGTCTGTCTCGTCTGTCTCCAGCAAGTCACAAGGCCAATCACTCGTCGTCAGCTGTCTTCACGCTGTTTGCACAACGCTTGAATGTGCCTCAACGCTGTGTGCTAATACATCGCAAAATGCTTCTAGTCAAACCAGCAGTGCATTCTAAAATCTACGAAATCTATTTAAGTTAACATCGATACTTGGCCTACGTCAGTTTGTCGTGAGCAAGAAAACGATAAACAATTTTTCTTCTGTGCTGGGCACGAAGTCTTCAACATTTCCAAGACGGAAAAAAGTGATCAAAACCTAGTTCTACAAAGTCTATATAAGTTTACATCAATGATTGGCCTACGTCAGTTTTGTGCTGGGCACGAAGTCTTCAACATTTCCAAGACGGAAAAAAGTGATCTACACGCTCTTCCTCTATTTATATTATGTGGAAATTCCTCTACACCAACGCCAAAAAGCTAAGTGTTTATTATAACCTCAAAAATTTCTAAATCTTAAAAATGTATCTTTCTTTTTAGGGTTATGTTACCCGACTTAAACAACTTGTCAAACTATGCCAAACTCAACTTATTTCTTTCTATTAAGTGGTTTAAGCATGTATTATGCCTTTAAATTGTAGGCTATGAGAAAACGGCTGTTCTCTCTCTTTCGCATGTTAACTTTCCTTCAAACCAAATCATTCTTTTCTCTATTTTTGTACAAACTATTGGGCTTAACACCAGTTCACCTATCTGACGTAGTGAATGGCTTGTTCTTCATTTAATCTATCAAAGTGTTCTTGGGAATGCTCCCATTTCAATTGTAAACAACCTCGCCTTGTAACTATCAGGCAACTAGTGGGATGCTATCCCTACTGGCATATAAATATTGATTTTTCTGTAAATAAACTAGCATACTCTCTGTGTGCAGTCCTAGGCTAAATTTTAAGCTTTCATTTGAGCACTATAGTTACTCACTATTTTACCCTGCTTCAGACTAACTGGCCACAAAGTGGTTACTTATTCTCAGGGTTCTTGGCATTTCAAACTTATGAAATCTTGTTCGCCTGTCGTTGGCCTGTCAAAGGTCACATTTCCCTTACATATTTATATATTTATTGTTAATCCTTTTCAAACTTATGAAATCTTGTTCGCTTGTTGTTGGCCTGTCAAAGGTCACATTTCCCTTACATATTTATATATTTATTGTTAATCCTTTTCAAACTTATGAAATCTTGTTCGCTTGTTGTTGGCCTGTCAAAGGTCACATTTCCCTTACATATTTATATATTTATTGTTAATCCTTTTCAAACTTATGAAATCTTGTTCGCTTGTTATTGGCCTGTCAAAGGTCACATTTCCATTACATGTTTATATATTTATTTATTGTTAATCTTTTTAAAGTTGGTTTTTGAATAAAATACCACTGTTATTGGCAAACTGTTTCCATTCCTATTTACTCATCAATGTTCAATCTGTTCCTACTTAGTAAAGTTCATTTTCTTATTAGACTAGAAGCTTCACTTCTAGTCCTTCCCGAAAAAGGAGGTCTCGCATTGACAGATCCTAACCACATGGTGCAATATTGCGAATCCGGCTCTGTGATTGGTTACTGGTAGTTTGATGTTATACATGTATTTATACTGGCAGTAAATATTTTGTATTTCTTGTAGTTGTAAAATGGGCTGAATTTGGTTATTTAAAGCGTAAAATCTTAGTTTTAAGTACCTGTTTGGTGACCCATCATCTCAGTCAAGCCGGTAACACCTCTACTTCTCAGGCAGATAGGTCACTTAGCCGTAATTTGGAAGTTATTGAGATGTTAAGTATACATATGAGGTGGTGCTGAAGAAGACGTGATCGGGCTAGGCTATTGAGTGTTTAAATTTGATCCCATTTCAGGGTTTTAAAGTTCTGGGTGCGAATAGTTCGCTTCATAGTTGTAAAACGGTCGGGAGAGTATATTTTGAGTAGGTTTTTGGTTGTATTAAGTTTCATGTGGAGCTGAGGAGTGAAATTGTTTTCTCTTAAAGTGCATTTTTGGCTTTGATCTACTTCCCGTTATTATTAAGTTTATTGTGCTGCTAGCGTGATTAAAAGCTGTAGTATTTGATGTAGAGTGCTGGGATTACTTGGAGGAAGTGTTGGTTATTTCATGGAAACAGGAATACAATTTACAAGAATGTTTCCAGAAATTGTTTTTCACTCGTTACTCTGTTACTGAAATTTAAAAAAAATTAGAGTGGGAGTGAAGATTCAAGGAGAAATAATTTCAACTCTGAGATTTGCCGATGACATAGTCATCTTGGCGGACAAGCCTGAGGATTTGAATGAGTTTTTGAATGGTATGGACTCCGTCTTGAGGAAAGAATTCAGGATGGAAATTAATAAATGCAAAACAAAAATATTGGAATGCAGCCGGAATAAATCAGAAACGTCTATGGACATCAAATAGGCAGGTGAAAAGCTAAAGGAAGTAGGAGACTTATGTTACTTAGGAAGCAAAATAACCATTGATGGACGAAGCAAAGAGGATATAGAAATTAGGTTGGATCAGACAAAGAAAGCATTTCTACGGAAAAGGAATCTCTTGACATCGAATATAGATTTAGGTATTAGGAAGACATTTCTGAAAACCTTTGTTTGGAGCGTCGCACTCTATGGAAGTGAAACTTGGACTATTGGTGCAGCAGAAAAGGGGAGAATTGAAGCGTTTGAAATGTGGTGTTACAGGGGAATGATGAAGATCAGATGGGTAGATAGGGTTACAAACGAAGAGGAGAGATGTTTCAGGCGAATGCTAATGAAGAGAAGAAATAGGTTGGTAGGACACATATTAAGACACCCAGGAATAGCAAGCTTAGTTATGGAAGGAAGGGTCGAGGACAAGAACTGTAGGGGTAGACCAAGATTAGAATATGTTAAACAGATTGCCTTGGAGGTAGGGTGTGGTAGCTATGTAGAGATGAAACGATTAGCTCAGGACAGGGAGGCATGGAGAGCTGCATCAAACCAGTCAAAAGACTGAAGACTCAAACAACAGTCTAGTAAGCAAAACAAAACCTTGTGACATTTTGCATTAATAAGGCTCCTCTTTTAGTGAAAATTCTATAAAATCATTTTACTATGATTTTCGTAGAACAAAATGTAATTAAGACTGTTGGTTAAATATTTGAAATACTTGCAACGGCTTGTAACATATTTAGTGCATTAAGCCGAGAAAAGTAAAAAATGCAATTTTGGGAAACTGGCGTTCAGTCTAATAATCTGCACCCCCCTGTAGGAATCTTGGCACAGTAAACCCCGTTCCACACTTAGAACATAATTATATTTATTGGTGCAGTCGGGAATAGAACTAGGCACTCCACGATGACACCCATGAATGATAGTCACTACGTCACGATGTGGATGGAGCTATATTTAATAATAACTCATGTATCTTCTTTGCGGACTCGCAAATCCAGTTCATGAGTTCTGTTTAACATTAACAGTAGCGTCATATAGCACAGAGGTCACAACATCGGCATAATTGGCCGGAGGTCACGGGGTCAAATCCCACTGGGGTCAGACATTGTAATTCTCTAGCTTCAATTTCCACGGCGCGCATTATCCCAATTTCCTGCAGATCTTTTTGTATCCTACTGAACCAGGCTCGTCGTTGTTGAGTGTTCAGTCTTTTGATTGTTTTGATGCAGCCCTCCATGCCTCCCTGTCTTGAGCTAATCGTTTCATCACGACACAGCTAGTACACCTTACATCCGACGAAATCTGTTTAACAGATTCTAACCTTGGTGTACCCCTACAGTTCTTGTACTCGACCCTTCCTTCCATAACTAACCTTGCTATTCCTGGGTGTCTTAGTATGTGTCCTACCAACCTTTCTCTTCTATTCATTAGCAGTCGTCAGAAACATCTCTCCTATCGCATTCGACTTAATACCTCTTCGTTTGTAACCTTATCTAGCTATCTGATCTTTATCATTCTCCTGTAACACCACATTTCAAACGCTTCAATTCTCCTCTTTTTTGCTTCACCAATAGTCCAAGTTTCACTTCCATAAAGCGCCGCGCCCCAGGCTCTCTCATAAGTTAACAGCCCTGGGGCTGGTTTGCAGCAACTCGCCAATCTTCTCTATTCTCCGCCATCCCCTTCAAATCACGATATGATTTTGTGTTCGTGTCTGTCATTAACTGTGTGATGTATGCAAGTGGTGGTCTTCCTCTTGTGTTTTTCCCTTCTGACATCCCTTCGATGACTCTTGCTAGCAGGCTATTATGTCTGAGAATATGTCCCAACATATTTGCTCTTCTTGTTTTCAGGCTCTTCATAAAGCTTCTACTTTTTCCTGCTCTTCTGAATACCTCTTCATTTGTCATATGTTGTATCCAACCGATCTTAAACATTCTTCTCCAGCACCAAGCCTCAAAAGCCATCAACTTCATCTCTTCTGACTTCCCTATTGTCCAGGTCTCACTACCATACAAAGCCACATTCCATACATACGTCTTCAGTCTTTACCTTATTTTTAGGTCTATCCTTTTGGATGTGAAGAGATTCTTCTTTCTATAAAAGGCGTTCTTTGCCAGAATAATTCTACTCCAAATTTCTCGTTTGCTGCTTCCCTCATACGTTATCAAGCTTCCGAGATACTTATATTCCTTCACATGTTGTATTCTATCATTCTCGATATAAATTGATGGTGCTCTTCTATGATCTTCCTGGTTCCGACTGCATACGAGTATTTTTGTTTTATTTTTATTCATCTTCATGTTAAATTCGTTTTTAAGGATTTTATTCATTACATGAAGTATCTGTTGAAGATCATCTTCATTATCTGTTGTTTAAGCAATGTCATCTGCGAATCGGAGCATGTCAATCTTTCCCCCATGTGTACTTACTCCAACTTGAATCTCTTCTCTTATCCTATTTATGGCGTCTTGGATATACCAATTAAATAAGTAAGGAGATAGCGAGCATCCTTGTCGTACTCCTTTTCTTATTTCAACCTCTTCCTGGTTATTGCCAGATCTTTTTATTCCCCTTTCATTCTTATATACTGCTAATTACAGAACAAGCAGGATTCAGATCGGGGAAAAGTTGCACCTCTCAAATCTTACACCTGACACAGTATATCGAGGATGGCTTTGAAGACAAGAAGATTATAGGTGCAGTCTTTATCGACTTGTCGCCTGCTTACGACATTGTGAATCACCGTACGCTCTTAGGCAAACTGTATGAAATGAGTAAGGATTCCATGATAACCCAATTTGTTGGATGTCTTCTCCAGAATCGCAGATTTTTCGTAGACTTCCAAGGACGTCGTAGCAGATGGAATAACTTGAAGAATCGCCTTCCCCAAGGAAGCGTGTTGGATCCAATACTCTCCAATATTTAGACCAACGATCAGCCCCTACCAGAAGAAACGAAGAGTTTTATATATATGCAGATGATCGCGCCATTACTGTCCGGGTTGATTGCTTTGAAAACGTGGAACAAAAGATGTCCGCCGCCTTACAAGGCCTAAGCAAATATTACAAGGAAAACCAACTAAAACCGAACCCTACAAAAACGCAAACTTGCGCATTTCATCTCAGGAATAAACAAGCAACTAGACAACTAAATGTGTTGTGGGAAGGAATTCAACTTGAGCACTCCCCCACCCCTAAATATCTAGGGGTTACTCTAGATCGAACTCTTACCTATAGAGCCCACTGCCTGAAAACGAAACAGAAAGTATCGGCAAGAAACAATATCCTACGTAAACTCTCTGGCACCGGTTGGGGACACAACCTAGCACGCTTAGAACAACTGCCTTGGCTCTATACTACTCCACTGCAGTAAATGCATGCCCTGTATGGTATACATCTAGTCACTCGAAGCAAGTAGGCATCGCTCTGAACGACACCTGCCGACTTATCACCGGTTGCCTAAGACCTACGCCAACAGAAAAAGTTTACTGCTTAGCCGGAATCCCCCAACCAGATATCAGACGTGAAGTGGCAGTCAGAGTTGAAAGAACAAAGGCAGACAACTCAGAAAACCATCCTCTATATGGGTACACACCATCAAATCAAAGGCTCAATTCAAGGAAAAGCTTCCTCCATTCAGCAAAAAGCCTCACGGAACCGCCCGGAAAAATTAGATTAACATCATGGAAAAGGAGAGTTAAAGACCTTGAAGACTGGATTATCCCTCATGAAAGTTTACCTCCGGGACATGACAATGGAAGGGTTTCGTGGAGAACACTGAACAGGTTGCGTAGTGGGGTAGGTAGGTCCAAGGTTAATTTGAAGAAATGGGGATACACTTCCGACACCACCATGTGCGAGTGCGGGGAAGAACAAACCAAGGATCACCTTCTTGTATGAAGATTATCTCCTGCTAAGTGCACGATGAAGGACTTGATGGAGGCAACACCTGAAGCACGTGATGTGGCAAAATACTGGTCACATAGTAACATATAGTAGTATATAGTTTCACTGACTGTTTTGATGAGATTGTATATAGCCTAGTACCAGCTAAATACCATGTATGATGTACTTTTTTCTTGAGACTGATGTTGCTTCTGGCACGATTAAATAAATAAATTCTTATATAAACTATGTATTATTCTTCTATCTCTAAAAGAGATTCCCACTTTCCTTAGTAACTTGAACAGTATATTCCAATTGACTATGTCAAAAGCTTTCTCCAGACAAAGGCTTTCAAAAATGACTTCCTAATACATACATTTATATTCGATGTCAACAGATTCCCTTTTTCCTTGTAGAAATGCTTTCCTTGTCTGAGCCAACCTACTTTTTATATATACAACTCTTTGCTTCGACCTTCACTGGTTATTTTGCTTCCTAATTAACAGAAGTCTCCTACTTCCTTTAGTTTTTCACCTGCCAATTTGATGTCCATAAAGGTTTCTGATTTATTTCGGCTGCATTCCAATATTTTTATTTTACATTTATTAATTTTTCATCACGAATTCTTTCCTCAAGACGGAGTCCATACCAATCAAATACTCATTCAAATCCTCTGGCGGGTCGGCCAAGATGACGATGTCATCGGCAAATCTCAGAGTTGAAATTATTTCTCCTTGAATGTTCACTCCCACTTGAAAGTTTTCTCCAATTTCCTTGATTGCTTGTTCAATGTAAAGACAGAAAAGTTTGAACCAGGCTCCCTTTGTCTTTTTCTCTCGGAGAAAAGTATAAATGCGTTTGGTTAATCGTGTTGACGTCATTTGGGTCACGCGCCCATAAGACGTAATCCGTCTTTACCGCATTTCTGTCTGGCAGGTATCCCACCTCCAGATATCCGCCGTCAATCTGCAGCCAGATTAGAGAAATCTAAGTCTTTGAACCAGCAGACCCACACTTTGAGAGGTTATTTACCTTCAGCTTAAAGACTCAAATCAAGAAGAAGTTTTCTTCACGTCACGGAGAGTCCGACAGTCTCTCCTCCAGCATTTAGACTACTTTCCTGGCGTTCCAGATTTAACAACCCTGCAGGATGGATGCTACCGTCTGAACACGCAGAAACTTGGTCAACGTGGAAAACCCTCAACAGGCTACGCACTGGAATAGGGAGGTCTAAAACCAACTTTAAACAAGATGTTCAGTAAAGAACATATAACCTACTTTCTCCTAAATGCATGGGTATTGTTATAATTCTTTGTCCTTTTGAAAGAGTATAATTGAATGTTGGTTGTAGTACTTTGTTGCAATACAACGTGCTATACGGATATTAAACATGAATATGAGGTGCCCTTTGCTAGTGCTACCTCTGTAAAAAAATTCCTTCAGTTCGATTACTCCGTATTTGAATTGCTATGGGGAATCGATTTTCATACATGCATGGCCGCTATCTGCAATCTATTGGGCTGATGGCATTGTAGTTTAGTGAAAAGACGCTCGCCATATAAATATATGTTGTAAAATTTCGTAGAGATCGGATGATTTGGTTAATCGTAATTTGATTTAAGCTTTGAAAATTTGGGTGGCCGCCATTACGTTTCCGCCAAGATGGCGGCGATATAAAACATGACACTGCGGTGCTATTTGTTCGTGCTACCTCTGTACCAAATTTAGTTCAATTCGGTTTCAGTGTGTTTGAATTGATAGGGGGAATCGATTTGCACACATACATGGCCACCATCTGCAAACTATTGGGCTGATAATCTTGTAATTTGGTCAAAATATGCTTCCCACATAAAGGTATGTTATTGAAAAATTTGGTTGAGATCAGATTATTAGGTTGGTCATAATTTGATTTGAGCTTTTAACATTTGGGTGACCGCCATTACGTTTCCGTCAAGATGGCGGCGATATACAACATGACACTGAGGTGCCCTTTGCTTGTTCTACCTCTGTACCAAATTTCGTTCAATTTGGTTTCACTGTGTTCGAATTGATAGGGGGGGGGGGGCAGACATTCAGAGTACACACACTCACACGCACACACACACACACACACACACACACACACACACACACACGCGCGCGCGCGCACGCACACACACACACACACACACACACACACACTCAAACACACACACACACACAGATAGACACACAATTTTTCGCCCTGTGTTGATCTCATTAGTCCACTTTCATTTTTTGAAAAAATCGAAAGTAGGCCAAAAAAATGGGGATTTTCCTGTAATTCGACTTTGTGCGATGAGGAACAAACCATGAACCACCTCCTCTGCAAGTTGTTCGCCTCAGAACTTGATGGACGGAACACTTGAAGCCTGCAACTCAATGCTGAGCGTCGCGACCTCATTTCTTCACTTCATCCTTGACGAGACGTTTCCATCCTAAGCGATGTTCAGCCCTTCGTAAGATATCGTGAGGTCTTCTTTGCTTGGTCTAGCCATCCACTTGTCGTTCTACCTCTTGGTCTGGTACCTTCAATTTTGCCTTGTAGAATGTTTTTTTTTTCTTTCTAAATTGTCTCCTTCTCTCTTCAAAGTGTGTCCCAGGAATTGGAGATAACTTTCACTAACACGGGAAGATAAACGTTTTGTGATGCTCACTTCTTCTATAATGGAGGCATTAGTTCTTCTTTCTGTCCATGGTATACGTAGCATCCTCCGCCAACACCACATCTCAAAGGCTCTTGTCATTAGCCTTCACAGTCCAGGTCTCAACCGTATAAGAAAACAGAAAACAGCAATCGCATTTTCACTGTCTTGGATATTGCCCAGTTCTGCCAGATCTTAGTAAGTTTAACCATTGCAGCACGACGTTGGACAATTCGTCGTTTAATTTCTTTATCAAAATTTCCCGTGTCAGGCCCCTTGTCCACGACAAGAATTTCCGCCGTTCGGCGTTCCGGCGCATTGCCCGGAACGATAGTGATACATCATTTCATATGAGAGCTTGTCCACGAGCCGTCACGGGCTATCTCCCGTCACGTCCACCGGGTGCAGTGCCGGCTTCCCACTGTAGAGACGGTGCGCCGTCAGCACACTGAGCCATGTAGTGATGTGGCAGCTTGTCCACGAGCCGGCAAATTCACCGTTATTAGCCAGTGAGTGGTAAGAGAACATACAGCGAGCGTGGATCTCTTCAGCGCTCAAATGAGTGCAGAACTCGGTATTGACATGGAAATCCTGATTACGCTGGTCCAGGAACGTCCTGTCCTTTGGGATAAAACCATAGACTAATACAAAGACAGGCGGTTGACATAGGAAGCCTGGAAAGAAGTATGTATACGGCTGAAAGAAGACTTTGAATCACTTCCGGATATGAAAGTTCGTTAACAAGATAGTTAACGAGAATTTTCATTTCCATTTTTGACTATTGCCTTTTTATACTTTTGTTATGTTTTACTGAGGAGTATTTTTCTATGTACGTAGTGTGAAACATAAATAAAAGAAGCTTCCCTAATTCACATTGTAATATTAATATTTTCAAGCTATCACTTTAACACACTCATGCATTAAATACTCAATTAAACAAGAAATAGTCCTACATAATACCTAGGTACTGTATATAGGCCTACAAGCCATAAGGCTAAGCTGAGTGTCACAGCAAGCATTTCAGCAATTCCGCAAATTGGTATCTTCAAGTTTCAAAGACTTGTGTAGAGTCACCAATAATTTCTCAAATGTTTCTTTTAATAATAATAATAATAATAATAATAATAATAATAATAATAATAATAATAATAATAATAATAATAATAATAATAACCCCTGGCACTACAGCCCATGAAAGGCCTAGGCCTACCAAGCGACACTGCCCAGCCATTTGGCCTGCAGATATTGGGGTGACGCGTGTTCAGCGCATTGGGTCCCCTCGGCCGTTGATTTCGTGATCGCGGCCCTGCCTCACTGTCAGACAGCTACTCAATTGTCCTCACGAGGCTGAGTGCACCCCGTTCCAGCCCTCACGTCAGTTTCTAAAATCCCTGACGGAGCCGGGAATCGAACCTGGGGTCTCCAGGTGAGAGGAAGGCGCGTTATCGCATCACCAAGGTGCCGGCTCAAATGTTTCTTTTGACATTTGGAAATAATTAAAATGCTTTGCATTGTCTTCTCTCAATTTTTAATCAACGTATTAAATGCACCAAATTTCCATCGATCTTGCATTATTGGATGAACCCAGTGCCTTCTGTGCCATCGTCGCTTTTTTTGAAGATAATATAATGCAATAAGGTTACGTATCATCTCCGTATCCATAGTGCACAGTCTCAAGACTCAACACGACTGCGTGCCGTCTTCGTGGACAAGGCAACCCGTTCCGGCGGAAATTCGTCTCGTGGACAAGAGGCCTTACTGATTATGGAGCCCAGGTATACACAATCATGCACCAACTCCAGATCTTGTAGGCGTCCTGTTATTTGAATTGGGACTTGACTTTGTCGGTTGATAACAATTAGTTTGGTCTTTTCTTGTTGATTTCTAGACCAAAATCCGAACTGATGGTTTTCACTCTGGAGATTAATTCATCAAGTTCTTGCCCACTTCCAGCAATGAGAGTAGTATCGTCAGCAAAGCGCAGATTGTTGATTTTCCTACCACCGATTGAAATTCCATTATCTCAGGCATCCAATGCTGTTTTCATTATGTACTTTGCGTAGCTGTCGTAGAGTTGGGGTGATAATATACAACCTTTCCTGACTCCATGCAGCATTTATCTGAGTTACTTACAGTAGCATGCAATTGTTTTCATTGTTCAAAGATATACTGTATGTTCTCTGACAGGATTAAATAAATAAATAAATAACTATTCTTCTCCCTTTCTTTCTTTCCTTCTCTCTATCTATCTTTCTTTCTTTCTTTCTTTCTTTCTTTCTTTCTTCCTTTCTTTCCTTCTTTCTTCCTTTCCTTCTTTCCTTCTTTTATCCTTTCTCCTTTCTTTCTTCCTTCCTTTCTTTCTTTCTTTCTTTCTTTCTTTCTTTCCTTAGTTTCTTCCTTTCTTTCTTCCTTTCTTTCTTCCTTTCTTCCTTTCCTTCTTCCTTTCCTTCTTCCTTTCTTCCTTTCCTTCTTTCTTCCTTTCCTTCTTCCTTTCTTTCTTTCTTTCTTTCTTTCTTTCTTTCTTTCTTTCTTCCTGTTCTTCTTTCTTCCTTTCTTCCTTTCTTTCTTCCTTTCTTCCTTTCTTTCCTTCTTTCTTCCTTTATTTCTTCCTTTCTTCCTTTCTTTCTTCCTTTCCTTCTTCCTTTCCTTCTTCCTTTCTTCCTTTCTTCCTTTCTTCCTTTCCTTCTTCCTTTCTTCCTTTCTTTCTCTCTTTCTTTCTTTCTTTCTTTCTTTCTTTCTTTCTTTCTTCCTGTTCTTCTTTCTTCCTTTCTTCCTTTCTTTCTTCCTTTCTTCCTTTCTTTCCTTCTTTCTTCCTTTCTTTCTTCCTTTCTTCCTTTCTTTCTTCCTTTCCTTCTTCCTTTCCTTCTTCCTTTCCTTCTTCCTTTCTTCCTTTCCTTCTTTCTTCCTTTCCTTCTTCCTTTCTTCCTTTCTTTCTCTCTTTCTTTCTTTCTTTCTTTCATTCTTTCTTTCTTTCTTTCTTTCTTTCTTTCTTTCTTCTTTCTTTCTTTCTTCCTGTTCTTCTTTCTTCCTTTCTTTCTTCCTTTCTTCCTTTCTTTCTTCCTTTCTTTCTTCCTTCTTCCTTTCCTTCTTCCTTTCTTCCTTTCCTTCTTCCTTTCTTCCTTTCTTTCCTTCTTTCTTCCTTTCTATCTTCCTTTCTTTCTTCTTTTCCTTCTTCCTTTCTTCCTTTCCTTCTTTCTTCCTTTCCTTCTTCCTTTCTTCCTTTCTTTCTCTCTTTCTTTCTTTCTTTCTTTCTTCCTTTCTTTCTTTCTTTCTTTCTTTCTTTCTTTCTTTCTTCCTGTTCTTCTTTCTTTCTTTCTTTCTTTCTTCCTTTCTTCCTTTCTTTCTTCCTGTTCTTCTTTCTTTCTTTCTTTCTTTCTTCCTTTTCTTCCTTTCTTTCTTCCTGTTCTTCTTTCTTCCTTTCTTCTTTCTTCCTTTCCTTCTTTCTTCCTTTCTTCTTTCTTTCTTTCTTTCTTTCTTTCTTTCTTTCTTCTTTCTTTCTTCCTTTCTTTCTTTCCTTCTTTCTTCCTTTCCTTCTTCCTTTCTTCCTTTCTTCCTTTCTTTCTCTCTTTCATTCTTTCTTCCTTTCTCTCTTTCTTTCTTTCTTTCTTTCTTTTCTTTCTTTCCTTCTTTCTTCCTTTCTTTCTTCCTTTCCTTCTTTCTTCCTTCCTTTCTTCCTTCCTTTCTTTCTTTCTTTCTTCCTTTCCTTCTTTCTTTCTTTCTTTCTTTCTTTCTTCCTTTCTTTCCTTCTTTCTTCCTTTCCTTCTTTCTTCCTTTCTTCCTTTCTTTCTTTCTTCCTTTCTCTCCTTCTTTCTTCCTTTCTTCCTTTCCTTCTTTCCTTATTTCTTCCTTTCCTTCTTTATTCCTTTCTTTCTTCCTTTCCTTCTTTCTTCCTTTCTTCCTTTCTTTCGTTCTTTCTTTCTTTCTTTCTTTCTTTCATTCTTCCTGTTCTTCTTTCTTCCTTTCTTCCTTTCTTTCCTTTTTTCTTCCTTTCTTTCTTCCTTTCTTTCCTTCTTTCTTCCTTTCTTTCTTTCTTTCTTTCTTTCTTTCCTGCTTTCCCTTCGTTTTGCCCACTTAGGGAGCGCGTTTGAACTTGTTGACTCGGGTTGATGGTGTTTTCCTCTTCTTCTCCTCCCAAATTCACTTCATGAACTCGCTGTGCCCCTTTTTACGTTCTTCCGACCATTTTATCCAGTGGTCTTTTTTAGCTTTTCCGGTGAAAGAGTGATTGAGTTCCTGAAGCCTTGCGAGTCATGATCATATCTTCCGTGATGTTTATTTCTTTTTACTCCTGTTTGATTTCTTCTAATCAACTGATTTTGACCTTCTTTGAATTAATTATATCAAGCAGTTGTTTTGCTTATCTGGTGTAGTCCATTCTGCAGATGTGACCATGGAATATCAGTCGTCTCTTACGCACGGTTACAGTGAACTGATTGATTACTGTGTACAAGTCTGTGGTTTTCCCTTTAATCCATTTAGGCTACCATTAACATAAACGGGGCCATATATTTACCTGAGAATTTTACGTTCCTGGTTTTCGATTTCACCAATTATTATTATTATTATTATTATTATTATTATTATTATTATTATTATTATGAGCCCGACTTGGTACAACTGCCACAATCAGCACATAAAAGGATTGCTGGAGTATGTCAGAGAAAGACAATATATTATTATTACTTCTTCTCGTTTCGTATGGGCCATCTAAGGACTACGACATTCAACTGTTACATTTGGAGTGAGCTTTTATGTTTGCCCTGTAGTTACGCATCCTCTGGCTGTGTTGTTCCCTCCTCTCCTGTGCCCCGAGGGCACCTGTCTACTTTTTTTTGGCAATTTGTCCTGGAACTTCATTTGCTGAAGCATCTTCCTCAGAGATGTCCGATCTTTCAAGTCTCTTCCCGTCCCTCCAAGTTCTTGCAGATCTTTGCTCACTCCCCACAACCATGGTGACTTGGTCTTCCGCTTTTGCCAGTAACCGAGGAGCTGGTTGGTCAACCTGGTAGGATGCAACCTGTAGACCTGTCCATACAATGCTAGACGTCGTTTCCTAGCAACATCCGTGATTCCTTTACAGTACGTGTGGAGCTCTTTATTAGGTCTCCGTCTGTAGTCATTCTGTTATTAAACAGGCCCCAATATCTTCTTCATTATCTTTCTCTCCTGTACTTCAAGTTTGTCCGCGAGTCCCTTCCGGTTGAATACTAGACATTCTGAAGCATATAATGCTTCAGGACGTATAACTGTCTGGTAGTGTCTTATTTTAGTCGTTCGGGAGAGACACTTCTTATTATATGTGTTCTGTTATTATTATTATTTTGAAGCCCAATCCTATCGCACTGTTGCATTATATGGATGCCAGTGCTGGCCAACAACAATTGACGCAGAACGTCATTTAAGAGTAATAGAGACCAAGATGTTAAGGGGGACAGTGGGTGGCACCAAATTAAACTATGTTTCATACGACAACATCAGGAAACGGTTTTGTTTAGCACTGTTGTCTTGTTCTAGTGCACGATTTACTGCACTTCGTGTACGTATTGTGCAGATACACACGTTCACATAACGAATATTTCACATAAGGCATTACAGCACTATACACAATCACAATAAAACACTATACAATACGATGTACAGTACACTGTAGCTTTATAAAACACCCTGTTAGCTCGGAGCTCACACGTCTACCACAGCAAGAGCGTGGGAATACGGCCCGAAACCGCGCGCGTCAATCTTTAACAGCCGGCTATTGGCCGGGGACGACCCGCCAAGGCCGAGCCGAATTGCCTTGCCAACCAAAATAAAGACCCCGTATAAATGATTGTGATTCAAAGAGTGAAATCTTATCCAGGATTGGACAAGCAAACCATATGTTCAATACCATGAGGACCTTATTCACCAGCAGAGAAATCAACCTTCAGCTCAGAGTTCGAATGTTACGTTGCTATGTTTTTCCTGTCCTTTTGTATGGTTTCGAAGGATGGACGCTCAGCCCATTACTGGAGAAGCGGATTGAATCTTTTGAGATGTACTTATACAGAAGAATACTCCGAAAATCTTGGGTAGTAAGGGAAATAAATGAAGAAGTCCGCAACATCTTGAACAAGAAGAAAGAGCTTCTCACAACCATCAAGGAGCGTAAGCTCAGCTACCTCGGGCACATCATGGGAGGTGAACGATATGAACTTCTCCGACTGATCATTCAAGGTAAGATTGATGGGAAAAGATCTGTGGGAAGACGAAGAAATTCCTGGATGAAAGACTATCGGTGGTGGTATGAACATACGATGATAGAAAGCTGCCGTTTCGCGTGTAATCATAATCAATTGGATCGCCAACCTTCGGAGGGAGACGGCGTCATAAGAAGAAGATAAACGAATCCTATGCACAAGAGTTCAGTGCCCGTTAAAGTTTCGTTGTTTGCCGCTGTGTAGCGCAATTATCGACTAGTCGAAGCAACACCGCCTGTGCAAGTCTATCAGCAATGTTCTGCAAACATCTGACCAGTTTAGAGTTTCGGACAAAGTCACTCCGACATTTATCACTGTTTTATTTTACGGAATGGAATTGCCATTTATATTTTTGGGAGGAAGTTTTGATTCATATTCCCAACTGGGCTAGGAAAGAATATCAACCTAATTTGTTTTAAATTTTAAAACAGGAAAATATAAGATTAAGATTAAGCTATTCTTTCCAAGTAAAAGCGTACATTTATTAGCACAGAAAAACATGAAATAAATGCTACAGGAGTGAACAGTGAATCTATCGGCTATATTATACCTACTAACAATGTGCATAACAATGTTTGAATGCATTTTAGCCTACTTCTCACATTTTGCAAAAATGAGGAAAAAGTAGACTTATGAGATCGATGTGGACAAATGTGTGTCTGTCTGTCTGTCTCTCCTTCTGTCTGTCTGTCTGTCCTTCTGTCTGTCTGTCTGTCTGTCTGTCTGACTGGCGGTGTGTATGTCCCCCCCCTATCAACTCCTAAACGGCTGCAGCAATCGAAACAAAATTTGGTAGGAGTAAAGATCTATACCTGAATATCTCACGGCCATATTTGAAAATGGTGTCAGTGCTACCAACTGCTGAAAAATCGCAATTGAAATTTGAGCTCCATGTTGTATATCTTGGAAGGTATGAATGGGAGCTATTTCAAAATTGGCACAGGTATAAATAATAATATTGCACTTTAATTTCCAAGAAGCCATACATGGCAGTGTTGTCAAAATGATTATAAGGCTGCTGATATGTCCAAATTTTAAATGCATATAACTTCTACACGATCAATTGGATTTCAACCAAATTTCGTATGTGCCATGTGTACATAAGCAGATATGACAAAGCATATTCTTAAGAGCCACCAGGGCTGCCAACTGTTAATAAATGCTCTCATTTTTAAAAATCCAAATACCCATATATCAGAAAGTATGTAAGCCGACAGCTTTTAACTATGCACACGTATAGTACTTGACATTCTATATTGTAACGTGTTTTTCGAGGGTTTTTTATGCAACTGGCATAAGTCAGTAGGAAGCCATTCTATATTTATTTACGCGGCAAATTGTTCAGCCAAGAGAATTTTTCATGTTAATTTATTATTATTATTAATTTATTATAATTATTATTAAGGTATTTTCGGAGCATTTTATAAAAATTATTAGCATTCAGATAGGTTTTCTATGTCTTAGAAAACGCTATCAAGCAAATTATTACGAACGACAATATCATAGAAAATTATGTGATTGCGGAATTTTACCGAGTTTTCGTCAGTTAGGGTATATCGAGAGACGTGAATCACTGGGAATTCAAGTACACGCTTAATCTTGTCGGAAAGCATGACGCAATCCTGGGTCGCAGCGTCAAGGAAAGTCGGATATATGGAACGGAAAACGACTTCTCCCTCTTGCGCGCCGTGTGTAATGAGCCAGAGGAGGGGAAGTAGCGGGATGCTCAGCCAATCAGTGGAGACCACGTAAGCTGGAAGTTGGGACTAGAGTGGGGATGCGACGGGTGCATATATCGTTCAGCGCGTCGTGGAACGAGGACTATCAGTGTAGAACTTGCCGAGTATGGTTCACGCGGGAGTCGCTCCGATGTTCCGTGGAGTGGAGGACTAACTTTTGTAGAACTTAACCAGTGTGGTTGTACGAGTGTTTGGGTCCGATGTACGGACCATAGAATTATCTAATCTACCAGAATATCATCATATATCGACGGAGATGTCGACGTCCAGGAGACTGTGGGAAGCTCACAGCATCATCCAGTACGAGGGAAAGGCTTCGGCTATTTCCAGTGGTAAGCGCGAATGACGCAGAAATACGCAATCTCTCATTTCTCTTTGTTTTATATTTCATATTTCAGTAACTTCATAGCTTGGGAATAAGAGTAAAATCAATAATTTATCAGACTCCGTTTTCACGTAATTTTCTACCGGTAATATTATAATCGCAACGCTCCAATTTAAATTTTAAACTTATTATTATTATTAAATTTGCTATTCTTGTTTTATATAATAAATTCATTTCTTTTACAATGCAATCTTTGCTTTCAGTAGGTAGCATTAGATATAGACCAATTCCTTCTTCTGATACAATTGTTTGTTGGGTTAATGATCAAATCATACCACGATCTGAGTGAATAGAGTCTTGAAGGTGTTCTGCCAGAGCTAGACGTTGTTAAATACAAATTTAGATTTCAACATTGCGTTGAGGTCTTGGCGCCCATTAAAACAACATAGCTTAGGCAAAGGTAAACAGTTACATTTATCTCCCAACAGTTAGGGGCAGTCAAACCGTTACAATTGTCGCTACCAACATGGGGCATTAATAACCGCTACACTTGACGCTCAACGTGTGGGCTAGCAAAACTGCTACATTTGTACGCTCAACGTGGAGCAAAGTAAATACCGTTTCACTTGTCATCCCAGCCTAAGCGAGACTGCTACAATTGTCGCCGACAATTTGGGGCTGAAAACTTAATAACATTTGTGGAAGGAGAAGGGTATATATTTCTGTGCCTGTATTTTGGGGGTTATTTGTCTTTATCAGTGTATATCATTATGGGGGATGAGAAGGAGAGACAGATGAGGTTACGTAGTGGTCATCAACTGGAGAGTGATGATACGAGCAGTATGTCGAGTGATGGTAGTACGGGGGTAGCGGAGGTAAATCCCGATACTGAAACAGGGAGTGTAGGTGGCCAACCAGAATTAAAAACTTTACTTCTCGAGTTCATGTATCAGAACAAAGTTAGTAGTGTGCCCTTTTAGCAAGAAATATGTAAATCACAGTATATCAGCGTAGCTCAATTCGGGATTTTCGGGGTAGCGGTAAGTTCACCCACTCTGTGACTCACATATTTTGGATTAATTAGAGGATACACTTGCAAAAATAACAACAAAATCAACTCCTATTTTAACACATTTAATCAATCAAAATTATGGCGCTACAAACAATTAAACAATTAAATTACTGACCCATAATCATCTACTTGTTCCAAATGAACAAGGAATGACATAAGAATAAAACAAATATTATATTAAAACATCTAGTTTCCATATCAACCAACAATTCCTAATTATTTTTACTTCCATAAAGCATCAACTGTAAGTTTCATATAACTCCGAGCTCTTTTGGCTCAATGCTTTCTATAATAATGGTGTCATTCTTTGTACACCTCAAAAACTACTTTTTATATTTTCTTAATCATCAAAAAGAATGTATAATTACATTTATAATTACATGTTAATTATCTAACTCAATATTTGGGCATTTCACATGTTTTCAGCTTTTATCATCTCTCTCTAGTTTTACAAATACATCAAGGTAATCAGGAAATTACTTGTGTACTCCAGAGTATGAAGATACTTGACACAGTCAAAAAACTATGGTCACTCCCGAAACCTAGTTGCCTTCAATTAACTCATGGAATCCTACTTCCATACAACATTACAATAGGGATTGTAATTTATCTCATATGTCTTATAAGACCATTATCACATAAAAAAACTACGATCTGAACAGGCAAGCGGAAATATCAATCTACAAGGACCTCGGTTCAACGCCCGGGTCATTAACAGCTTTAAACACTCCTGGTGTATTCATTACTCCTTACAAGACGGCCTTCAGACACCCCTCCTGCTCCAAGGGTCTGACCGTGCTACTCGAGAGTTATTTATGACTATGCGGGAACCCTCCCGTCTAGTCTAAGCTTGAGCTCTCTTTAATGCTTTTACAAACAGCTTTTCGTTCATTCTCAATTCTTTGGGGAGACCTGGCATTCTACTCCTCGTGTCCATTCAACAATATTATTGGGCTCATAAACCACATTCGTAATCTTGGCATTTATTAATTATGAAAGGTCCTCATTGATTGGGGAAGAGTTATACACATTCTACGACGAATAATAAAGGGGCTTTCACAATAAGAGGATTCTGAGTTCGAATCTCTTCACATGCCTCGGGAACCATTCCCATATAGAGGACTATACAAAATGCGATTTAGGGTCAGCCTATAGCTTATAAGACCTACGCTCAATACCATACATTTGCTCCCTTTCAATACAACATACACAATGGCCTCGTGATACTACGTCACAAATAGAGGACTTATACCAATTCTCATTTCATTACAATCAACTACCTCTCATAAGTAATTTACCAAGTACATTAGCTTTTACGCGTTCCTAGCGTGACATTTTACTTTAATTGCGCTCCTTTGCGCTATACTTTATTTTTAAGCCTAGCGTCATCCAAAGAACTGATAATACCATATTAACAATTGATACACATATCAATTTTTATATTATTCTTTTCCTTTGACAATAAATTTCTCTATCTTTAAGAACATGCATTTGAACATCATGTCTATACTTTTTATTAAAGCTCTAACGCTCTTATGTTCACATCAATTAATTTGATCTTTATTTAATATTTCCTTACTTGGTTATTATTATTATTATTTCATATCTTCATTCTTTACAAAAGCTCAAAAGCTATTTCTTTCATATAACTCAAATTTACTTTTATTTAAATATCTTTCATGATAATTATTAATATTTCGCTTGCTCTTATGACATTCGTCAAATACACTGACATTTTATTCATATATTTCCTCTACTGGATTTATTCTTTTACATAATTATTTATAGTTTCTCAAATTTCTATTATTGTTCAGACCGCGTTTTTCCTTATTCAATATTTATTTATTTAAACACATCCCTTTTACTCGAAAACTCCGGTGGATTTGTACACAACCATTTCCCGACACCAAAATATAATGAAATTCATTACTCACATGTTTTTAAGGTCGTCTCATGACCTTTATCCTTGTGCGGTGTTTCATTTTGGCCCACTTTTTAACTTACTCCATATTGTAGAAATTCATCTCATGTACAAACACTTCTCGACACATATTCAATACACTTAACATTGACAACATTTTTAATACACTGGTGTATCCATTTAGAACACACAATAAACACTAAAAAATATTATTTTAACACACAATCTTGATTGATTTACACTTCACCACTTTTGATCACTAGGCCGGATTTTCCTAGCCTATCACACGTGACCTCTTAATCTCCCGTTTCCAAGGGTGCAATTTATTCAATGTCGGCTTCCTATCTTGCAGAATACGAAAGTCTCGAAACATCTACCTTTCCCTGGAATCCTAATTCTTCGAATCCTATTCTGGATGACCGGCTATTTCTCTAGCTTGAACGGCTTCTTTTTTAGATCTAGTTTATCGATCCTAGTGAAAGTCTGTTCGGATCGAGGTCCCCTCGATAACCTATCGATGATCGATGGATTTATTTTATAGCAGCTAGTACTTCTTGAGTCTAGTGCTTTAGAATAGTTCGTCTGCTTTCTGGAGATAATGTCTATAGTCTCCGTTCTTCTTTGTTTATTCGGTTCTCGCACTCCTACTTTTCTGAAATACGTTGCGAACCATACTCTGTTTTTCCCTATTTGGGTTCTTTAAATTAGATAACTGTTTATCTTTCTATTACGGTACTTCCGTACGTTATGATATTTTCGGTCGTTTATTTAAAGACCTATCGCCTTAAGTCCAACGTTCGCAGCCTGCTCTGACTATATCTTACGAACTTTTCACTGTAAACCTGTGTACTGTCGGACCTAAAATCCAGTAACTAGGATTTTCCTAATTTTTTCAACACGGCGATACTTTAATATTTCTTCTTTACAACTCCTTATGGAGGCACGTAAGTTATTAATACTGCGACGCCCGTGGCTATCGGATATTAATTCTGTGGTGTAATACAGCGTTTCTCCCCTCAAGGAGTACTGGTAAACTTTCTTCGGTGTAAAGCAGAGTAACGCCCCACACGGCTGTCTGAATACTGATGCGTAGCAACGCCCCCCTCGGGCTGTTTGGAACTGCTTGTACTGATGCTCCAGCGTCACGTCCCCTGGACTGTTTGAAACTGCATGTTTGGCTTGGTGATGCCAGGAGCTTTATACTCTTTGGCTACAAAAGGATAAGACTCTAGCCCTTTCCGTGCCCAACTTTTAAAATAATGGTTGCACCATTATAAAAATTATACCTTCAAAAAGCTCGTCTTCTCAATGTTAAATAATCTCATTGCGCATAAGAATCGATCGTGCAATTCGGAGATATTAATTAATTTCACGTCCTCAACTGTGTGGGTGTTGCTGTTCATTTGCATTCTCCCCTCTCCACAGGCCTTGGTAAATCCCCTATGACGTCTACTTGCGTTTGCAGTTTTCTCCTGTGCAATTATTAAAGGGTTTTTCTTTACACAAAAATCTCTAATTCGAAATGATTCACCGTACTGTACTTGTTTACTTATTTTTATACTCGTAAACGGGTTAAACTTAATTATTCCTCTTCTGGCTCATAGGCGGTGTTGTCGTTTTTAAGCAAGCTCAGCTCGATTTCCGAGTCAGGCTTCCTTGTCTAACAGCCGGAATTTTCCACTCGGTTATTAATACTCATGACCAGCTCCTTCTGAATGTCAAGAGGCGTGATCTCATCTCTCGAACACCTGGCCCGCGCCGCTTGCACAATGTTAGGCTAGAATCCTGGCTTGATCTTTCTCTATGTTACATTAGAAACTGTACGTTTCTTTCATTTCTTCCCCAAATACATGGATTCGACCTCCTTGGACCCTATGGCAGATGGGTTCATCTCTCCCCTCCTTAGGTAAATAAATTTTCGAAAAATTTTGAGGAAATTTATTTCAATTAATCTTATCTTTCTTTATTCGTCGAAGCCATCATAACGTTGTCCGTACCTTCCGTCTCTTTTTATTTCTTTAAAGTCGTATCCGGTAATTGTGTAGGTCGGGTACGCTCTGTCCCTACCCTTTCTTTCTTTTTCCTTTATTTGTTTGGACTATAAGTCTCCAGAACCTCATTCTTCTTTACGGGTTTGGTCTATCCCTACCCGTTTCCTTATTTCATCATTCTCCTTTCTTAAATTGAAATTTTCTTCTTCAATAAACTCAATTATTTCTTTGATTTCCCAATATAATTTCTCCAATTCGCATTCGCACTCGAATGCTTGAGCTCTATTTCCTTTTTCTATCTCCTTTTCGTTCCTATCAAAAGTGGATTCTTCATCTCTAAATGTTTCCATAACCAGGGCTTGTTCATTTGCTTCATCGAAATCTTCGGGAGGGTAATATAATTTCAAATTTGCTGAATTCATGGTCACTTCGTGATCCGTTTCACAGTGCCGAATTCTATATGCGTTATTCCTCAAATCTCTGATTATTTGATACGGTCCGTGGTACATTTTCTGGAACTTCTCGTACACACGGTTCCCTGGATCCGAAATGGCTGGTCTTTTTACTAACACCATTTCTCCTGCTAATAATGGTCGATGATACCTCTTATGCCTATTTCTTCTTTGCCTCCTGTCGGCTTGAGCTTTTAGATGCTCAAAGGCTCTTCTAATACGTACATCTCTTCCAGGCTGAGCGTCTGCTGGCCTAGGAATTACCAGACTCCAAGGTCTTTCTGGTTGATCATTCCGATGTAACGTTATGGGTATCTCTCCCGTGGATTCATGGATTGTATTATTTATACAAAATTCGATAATATCCAAGATATCTATCCACTTCCAATTTTCTTCGGCACAGTATATTCTACAGTACTTGGCCGTTTCCCTCATCACTCTTTCTACAGGATTTGCCTCAGGATGGCGAATACTTGACAAAATCTGACGTATTCCAAGTCTTTCTAATTCTTGTCTGAACTCTACACTGGTGAAACAACTGCCGTGATCCGACAACAAATTCTCAGGTTTTCCCAGAATCGGTATCACTTTTTCTTTTAGTCGTTTTAACACCTGTTTGGTACTAGTCTTCTGTATGGGAGCAAGGACAACCATTTTAGTGAAGACATCCATAGCCACCATTATGTGTCGATTTCCTCTTCTTGCCTTGGGCAAAGGTCCGAAGTTATCAATAGATATGATTTGACCTGGCCTTTCGGGCAACAATGGTATAGGCTTTTGCCTCATCAGAAATGCATTAGGTTTGATCCTTTGACATAAATCACATGTCTTTAACGTGTCCCTTACAGTTTCTCTCAGTCTCGGCCATACAAATGCTTCTTTCAGCGTCGAGACTGTTTTGTCGACTCCCATATGTCCGAACGATCTATGGGCTAACCATACTATTTTCCTCTGCAAAATTGCAGGTACAAAAATCCTTAATTTGGTATGGTCAGAGTCCACAAACTTATATAATAATCCATTATAAAACGTGTAGTCTTGAGCTATCTTATTAGCTTCCGTGTACGCTGGTGTTCCCCTTATCAAGCTTCCCTCAAGGAAAGATATGAGCATGTTCATCCATGGATCCTCCCGTTGTCTTTGACTAATGCTTCTTAACTCATTTAGAGTACGCTGATCCCTGTCTTCCAAATCTATAGCCATTACTTCCTCTTCTATGGACTCTGGCTGTCTACTTAAATAGTCTGGAACTATATTTTCTTTCCCTGGACAGTATTCTATCTTGACATCAAATTGTTGAATGTATAAAGCCCAACGCATCAACCTTTGACTGGATAAATCAGTCTTCATCAAAAAGGTTAAGGCTTTATGATCCGTTCTTAGAATGACCTGAAACCCATATACGATCTTTCGCCAATATTGCAGCGCGTGCAATATCGCTAACAGCTCGATTTCGCTGATCGTATAATTTTTCTCGTGTGGTTTCAGTCTCCGACTTGTGAAAGCTAGATAATTTTTCTTATCAGGGTTTTCCGGGTTTTCCTGATATAGCATTGCCCCTATTCCAATCTGGGATGCGTCTGTTTGAATGATAAATCTCTGATTAAAATCAGGATATCCTAGCTTCACGTAATTTAAGAGCATTTCCTTGGCCTCCACGAATGCTTTTTCTGTTTCCTCCGTCCATTTCCACTTGCCCCCCTTCTTCAGAAGGTCCTGTAGTGGTGCAACAGTTTTGGTGTATGATGGACAATGTCCTGAGAAGAAACCAATCAATCCCAAAAACTGGCGAACGTTCTTCACCTTCAAAGGCCTTGGAAAATCTCTTATCGATTCCAATTTGCATGGATTTGGTTTAACACCATCCTTATCAATCACATGCCCTAAAAATGTTACTTGGCTTTGACAAAAATTTGACTTCTTTAAATTGATTTTAAAATTTGCCCTTCTTAAGTCTTCCAATAATTTCTTCAATTTTTCTAAATGTTCCTCAATATTCTCCGAGGTAAGCAAAATATCATCCACATAACGGATAGTGCACTCTTTCACTTCCTCTGACAGGTTTCGATCAAGCGCTCTTCTTAAGGCAGATCCCGCGGTCTTCAATCCAAACGGACATCTCCTAAAACAATAGGTTTGTTGGTCGAACTGAAATCCAGTCAACAAGCTGGTTTTCTCTTCCAGTTCGAGATGATGATACGAAGAAGTCATGTCAATATTTGTAAAAATCTTCTTGCCTTTGAACTTCCTCAGTATTTCTTTTATGGGTGGTGCCGAATCATTTTCTGGTATGATTTTTGCATTTAGATTTCTGGCATCTAGACACACCCTTACTGAGCCATCCGGTTTACTCACAATCACTAATGGACTAACATATGGTGTCGCCATCTTTTCTATAACACCTGCATTCATCATCTCCTGCGGTGTTTTCTTAGTTTGTGGGTAATGTTTTTCCGCAACCGGGTATGGTTTTTGTCTGAACGGTGCCCAATCATTGACTTGGAACGCGTATTTAAAATTTTCAATCTTCCCTGGCTTGGAATCAAATACGTCCCTAAAATTCAATAATAATTTCTTTAACTGTTCCTTATTTTCGAGGTTAACTTTGGCTTCCTCTACTTTTCCTGACAGGTTGGTCTCGAACTCAGTTTCCAAATCATCTTCGAGTTCTATGTTGAGGACTTCAAATATCCTTTCTATGTCCTTACAACCTTCTTCCGTTACTTCTTCCACATGCCATACCTGTTCTCCTATTTTCACATCCTGTTCCTGTAGGTTAATGTTTTGTTCATCCACATCCTCTCTTTGGATTCTAATGCAGTTTTGCGCTAGGTCTATGATGACCTTGTTCTCACGGATAAAATCAATACCTAATATGACATTATACGGTAATTGATTTACCAGCAAAAAGCACTGCGAAATTTCAGCGTTACCCATGATCAGATCGATATATACCTGAAATTTACATGTTAAAGATTTTTCAGGGATAATTCCCTTAATCTTTACACTTGATGTGGGGATTTTTAATACTCGGCCCCTTGTTTCCAGTTCATTTAGAAGGGTTTGTGTAATTAAACTTATTGTGGATCCGGTATCAATTAATGCTCTGACCAGTAATCCTTCTATTCTAAGCATAATTATAGGTAGTTCTCTTTTAACAGGTGGGATTCCTTCCACGTCCTCGTTAATTAGCTCATCTGGTCTTGCTATCCAATTCACAATTTCTACCTCCTCCCAGCTCCTGGTATGTTTCCACTTTTGACAATTTAAATTTGGAGTTTTTTTTTATCCTGAAGGCTTCCTTTTCCCTCATTCTTTAATTGAGCTTGTAGTTCCAAGCTTTGAGCTCCGTCTAGTTGGTCGGGTGATTTCCGGTTCTTAATTGCCTCACTCCAACGGACTTTTGCCTATCAGGTTCATCTGGTCGTTCGTTCATATAACGAAGACTTTCCTGATATCTTTCTTCTATTTCGGCCCGATATTCATCATCCCTATCCTCTGGCCTTACGTTCCTTCTGGGATAATTCTCCCATTTCTTTCTGTTTTCTTGCCTTTGATGGTTATTGTTATAGGGTCGGCTCTCTTGTTGCCTATAACCTGTATTCCTAGGATTTCTTCCTCGATATCCTCCTCTGTAATATGGCTGTATCCCTCTAGGCTCCTGGTGCCCATACTCTCGACCCAGTCCCTGAGTATCAGTGCTAGTGGACTGATTTCTGGTCGATGGTTTTTCTCTGGTTTCCTGACTGCTGGCCATGTGTACTTGCTCAGTCTGTCTTTGATGCCGAGGAGTTACGTGCGAAGTCGTCATATCTAATTGACGTAATACACTCTCCACTTCCACAGCACTTCTGGCTTTGGATGAGATTAACAGCCTCTGAATCTCATACGGAAGTTGTCTTGCAATGGCGGCACACAGGTCGTTCTCTGCCGGAGCAATGTCGAGTTCGCGGAATTTACATAGCTGAGCGGTGAAAAATTCCGAATACTTAGTAGGTGCATTCGTGCTGTATTTCCTAGAGTACAGATCTAGCCTTAAATTCTCTTGGACGTCTGCTGCCCAATATCGTTTTAAAGATGCTTCCCTAAAGCCTTCCACCGTATCAAAGGTGTACCTAAAGCTTCTGAACCAGGTGAGACAATCACCTGCCAACAGCTTTTCAATAGCTCTCAGTCTCCGATCCTGAGGAACTTTCATTTCGTTTAAATACTCTGCAACTTCCTTTAGCCAGTATTTTGGAGTAATTGACATGTTATTACCCGTAAACTTTACTAGTCTGTCCTCATTCGATTTAATAATATTTATTGTCTGGCCATTTGTCTGATTCATGTACGGGGTTGACATCGCCATCGGATATCCTGGGTTCTTATAAGGGCTCTCCCCTCCTAAGTCCCTCTACGTATCTGTGCCTTGTTCACGGGAACCTACCCATCCTGTCTTTGGAAACTCCTCCTGATTCTCAAATTCTAACTTCCTTTCCCTTCGGGCACTTTCTTCATTAGCCATGAGTTGGATTTCCATTTGACTATTCTTACGTTCAGTCCTCTCCAATCGGGATCTTAATTCATTCTGAATTCTTTCTTGATTCCTTTTAATATCTTCCTCTGCCTTTTTGAGTTGGAATTTCTCATCCCTGAAGCTATCCCTGATTTCATTTAGGTGTTCTTCTACCTCTTTCTTGATGACCATGACCTGTTCTGTTATAATTTCTGGCTTCACGTCACCTTTAGTATCTAGGTCTTCTCGCATTTCCTTTATCTTTTTCTCCATCTCTCCCTTAATTCCTTCAAGCTTTTCCTCAGTTTTCCCTTGACTCTTATACAATCTCCTCAAGTGGCCGTGGACGTGGTTTACTTCAGTACTGGTTTTTCCTACGTGAACCTTTAATGTTCCGATGGTTTCTTGAACTTCATTAATACCCTGACTTATTTCATCTATCTTATGGGTATATCCCTTATTTTCTTCATCTCGTTTCTGCCTTTCTCCCTGGAGATGCTCTTCGTAAGTCCCTAGTCTATTACTTATTGTTTCCTCGTGCTTCCTCAATTTTTCATCTACCTGCCCGGTAAATTGATTAATCTGATCTTTCATACCCTGTACATCTTTGTGATTCTGAGTTTCCAAATTATCCACTTTATCCTGAATTTTATCAACCTTTCCCTCAAGATTTCCTACTTTCTCCTCAACTCTTTCAAATCGGTTTCCTAGCTCACTGACACTTGTTTTTATCTCATCCCGAGATTTTTCACAAATACTCTTGTTCGATTCTATCTGAGCTTCTAAATTTTTCTGCACCTCTTGGATCTGGGTTACAAGTTCATTTTTACATCCGTCTACTTTCTCTTTACATGCTGTTTCCATAGAACCAATTTTATCCTCTATAATTTTAATATTATCTTGGCACTCCTTTTAGGATTCTATACTATTTTTTTCTATAGTACTTATCTGGGTTCTCAATCCTGCATTAAACGTGTTACTCTCAGTTTGCAATGCCTTTAACTTGTCCCCAAATGTTTTATCCAATATTTGAAATTTGGACTCTATGTTTCCTTCTATACTTTCTCGGAGTTCATCTGACCCCTGTTTTATTCCCCCTTTTAATTCATTTAACTTATTCCCAAAATCAGTGTCAAAAGCTTGAAATTTGTTATTCATTGTTTCTTCTAATTTCTCATTTATATTACTTTGTATTTTAGTCTCCATGGCCTCTAGTTTAGTGTTCATGGCTTGACTTTTCATAACATTATCGGCTATCATCTTCTCCTGAAACGAATGTAAAATATTTTCAAGTTTCACTTCCATTACTCCTAGTTTATCCTCCCAATCCTTGGAATGCGCTGAAAAATGATCGGTATTCTCTGTCCTTATATTATCCAACTTACTTTCTATCTCAGCCTTCAATGT
This sequence comes from Meconema thalassinum, assembly GCA_946902985.2. NCBI lineage: Eukaryota > Metazoa > Arthropoda > Insecta > Orthoptera > Tettigoniidae > Meconema > Meconema thalassinum. The sequence goes on along the minus strand of OY714911.1, from coordinate 8,403,626 downwards.
ACTATTCATGTTAATACAATCGGCTTGGATAGCTTCTAATTTAGTTCCCATGTTAGCACTATCAGTTTTTAGTGACTCTAAACTTTGATTCATGGATCCTAATTTTTGGTTATTTTCCTCCTGTTGGCTATCCAACTTATTTTCTATTCTAACACTGTCAGTTTTGAGAGCTGTTAAATTATCATTTATGGATTCGAACTCTTTTTTATTTTCATCCTTTTGGAGACTCAATGTATTGTCTATTGTTTCCAATTTATTGTTCATGGTCTCCCACTCTTCTTTGCTATCGGCTTTTATAGCGTTTAAAAGTTCCTGCCTCTCTTCCCTATTCTCTTTTTTTTGCATCTTCCGTACTTTTCGTACTTATTTTTACTATCTCGTCCCTATTCTTTTGGAAATGTTCATCCAAACACTCCTTTAACTCCATCATCGTCACCATCTTTTCTAATATAAGAATACAGTGGGCCACTCATGCCACCACACTAGTACATGCTTGAGAGATGATACTCTGAACCATTGTGTCCCAATTTCTTCAAAAAAATTTACTTTGGTACGGGTATTTACTACAACGTACCCTTTTGATACTTTTATTCAATTTCATAAACCTTTATGGAAGTATTTAAAATTCAAAATTTCGAAAAACCATTTTTTTCAAAAAATGAAAATTTTGATTCTTCGAGAAAACTCGGGTTTTCCCTAGGAAAACTCATCCCTGCGTACTGGGCGCCAAAATCTACGATTTGCTAGGGAGGTTAATGATATAATTCAGGGCTGCTCGGTATGAGTTTCCACGGTTCCATGCGGTCAGTTAGTATTTTACGTTGTAGCTATTCCTATCATTACTTTAATTTACATGATATGACCGACTTAAGTGTTCCTCTAGTTATTAATCCAGCACATTACTTCTATGCCCCCCATGTGCCCTTTTAGCAAGAAATATGTAAATCACAGTATATCAGCGTAGCTCAATTCGGGATTTTCGGGGTAGCGGTAAGTTCACCCACTCTGTGACTCACATATTTTGGATTAATTAGAGGATACACTTGCAAAAATAACAACAAAATCAACTCCTATTTTAACACATTTAATCAATCAAAATTATGGCGCTACAAACAATTAAACAATTAAATTACTGACCCATAATCATCTACTTGTTCCAAATGAACAAGGAATAACATAAGAATAAAACAAATATTATATTAAAACATCTAGTTTCCATATCAACCAACAATTCCTAATTATTTTTACTTCCATAAAGCATCAACTGTAAGTTTCATATAACTCCGAGCTCTTTTGGCTCAATGCTTTCTATAATAATGGTGTCATTCTTTGTACACCTCAAAAACTACTTTTTATATTTTCTTAATCATCAAAAAGAATGTATAATTACATTTATAATTACATGTTAATTATCTAACTCAATATTTGGGCATTTCACATGTTTTCAGCTTTTATCATCTCTCTCTAGTTATACAAATACATCAAGGTAATCAGGAAATTACTTGTGTACTCCAGAGTATGAAGATACTTGACACAGTCAAAAAACTATGGTCACTCCCGAAACCTAGTTGCCTTCAATTAACTCATGGAATCCTACTTCCATACAACATTATAATAGGGATTGTTATTTATCTCATATGTCTTATAAGACCATTATCACATAAAAAAACTACGATCTGAACAGGCAAGCGGAAATATCAATCTACAAGGACCTCGGTTCAACGCCCGGGTCATTAACAGCTTTAAACACTCCTGGTGTATTCATTACTCCTTACAAGACGGCCTTCAGACACCCCTCCTGCTCCAAGGGTCTGACCGTGCTACTCGAGAGTTATTTATGACTATGCGGGAACCCTCCCGTCTAGTCTAAGCTTGAGCTCTCTTTAATGCTTTTACAAACAGCTTTTCGTTCATTCTCAATTCTTTGGGGAGACCTGGCATTCTACTCCTCGTGTCCATTCAACAATATTATTGGGCTCATAAACCACATTCGTAATCTTGGCATTTATTAATTATGAAAGGTCCTCATTGATTGGGGAAGAGTTATACACATTCTACGACGAATAATAAAGGGGCTTTCACAATAAGAGGATTCTGATTTCGAATCTCTTCACATGCCTCGGGAACCATTCCCATATAGAGGACTATACAAAATGCGATTTAGGGTCAGCCTATAGCTTATAAGACCTACGCTCAATACCATATATTTGCTCCCTTTCAATACAACATACACAATGGCCTCGTGATACTACGTCACAAATAGAGGACTTATACCAATTCTCAATTCATTACAATCAACTACCTCTCATAAGTAATTTACCAAGTACATTAGCTTTTACGCGTTCCTAGCGTGACATTTTACTTTAATTGCGCTCCTTTGCGCTATACTTTATTTTTAAGCCCAGCGTCATCCAAAGAACTGATAATACCATATTAACAATTGATACACATCTCAATTTTTAGCCTATTTTCAATTTTGAAAAAATAGGCTTATGAGATCACCTTTTGTCCGTGTGTGTGTGCGTGTGTGTGTGTGATTCGTGTGTGTATCCCCCCCTAATAAAATCTAAACGGCTGGAGCGATTTCAATGAAACTCGGAAAGTTCATAGCACTATTCCCGGCGACCTCGACCGTGCCCTTCAAATTTTGTTGCGACTCACCAATCCAACATGGCGGCTGTGCGAATTATTTCACCAGCATTCAATATCTCCGAAACTATTACCGATATTTCCCTGACATTTTCTATGATGATAGAGAGGACTACTATATGTTTACTTATGTGACTTTTGAAAACCTGGTAACAACAAAACCAACATGGCGGCTAAGCGAATTTGCGACTTTTAAATAGACGTTTCTCGCGATTTGACCAACCAAACGCAATGAAACTTGGTACAGTATATGTTTATATACATTGTAATGCACCGACATCTAACTTCGTTCAATTGTTTACATAATCACACGATGGCGGATGTGCGAAATATTTCACCGGCATTCTATATCTCTGAAACTATTAGCGGTAAACCCCTGAAATTTTGTACGGAGATAAAGGGCACTACTGGAAGTCCATCTATAAGACTTTTAAAAACCGGTTGACTACAAAACGAACATGGCGGCCAAGCGAATTTCAAAATTTTAAATAGACCTTTCTCGCGATTTAATGTTCCAAGCACACTGAAACCTGGCACAGGAAATATTTATACACATTGTAATCCACTGGTATCTAATTTATTTCAATTGTTTACATATCCTCAAGATGGCGGCAGTGCGAATTTTAAAATTAAGATTTTATTTATTGTGATGTAGTCATGCGATCGAAGTGAAAGTTTGAATAATGAACCTACGCAATAATTTTCCTTTAATGGTTCATGACCCTATGGCCTACACATTTAACAATCCAACATGGCGACCATCCGAAATATTTAGACGATACTGAATATCTACGAATCTATTTTAGCAATCAAACTGCATTTTTTAATGTTCATAGGGGCTATGAACTTAAGTTCACCTATAGGACTTTAAATAACCTGATGATCACAAATCCAACATGGCGGTGACGCGAATTATAAATATTCACATGGACGTTTCTCGCAATTTAACCATCCGCGTGCAGTGAAACTTGGTACTGTAAATCCTTATATGAATGTTAATCCACTGGCATCTAATTTATTTCAATTGTTTTCATAACCTCAAGATGGCAGCTGTGAAAAATTTTAAACTCTCCTTGTTTTTTCTTGTGTCCTAACTTTGCGATTGAAGTTTGAATACCACACGTTCACAATAATCTGCATGTAACAGTACATAACTCTAGGACCTACATATATAAAATGGTCGCCATGACCATCCGAAATATTTAGTCGGTTCTCAATATTGTGACCGTTTAGTTGATGTCAACAACCACGATGACTCAACTAACGACACATAAATCGAATAAGAAGTACCGTGAGGATCAGGTGACCTTCCAAAAAGGCTAAAGCAGCACGAGAGTCCGTAGTCCACAGGGATCGTGGTACATGGTGACGATGGTCATAGACCGCCTAAGGAAAGGTTCACCTTAAAACTGGACTGAGAAAATAAACATCCAGACTCATGTAAAACACCGTGAAAATTTATTAAAATTCACTAGCCCCTAGCCTAGTTCGGAGGGTTATAATCGGCTAGTCCGCAAATTAATAAATAAACTAAGATAAAGAACAGGTCCCCTACCTGAGAAGTTACTGAAAACCCTCGCGAAAGATCTAACTCACAATGATAAAGCAACAACAGCAACGCTAGGAATATGGCACGACGCAAGTCCCTAGTTCAAGTTACAAGATCAAGCTAATATCTGAATTTACATTTAACAGGGTAGCAAAACAAATCTAAGTTAGGATGGTACCATTTCGACATTTAAATTTAACATTAATTCAACTAGCTAAGTCCTATCAATTAACAAAATTTACGGCGATGACGCCCGTAAAAGAAAACAATTACATCCAAAAGCTAAGTGTACAGCCATGAAAAACAAACAATTTAATTATGCTTAATAACTATGTGCTAACAGCACAAAATAAAGTAACATGTAGGGTTTAATACACTTGACATCATAAATTAATAACGAAATAGACACAGTAGTTTTATTAAAAATTCCTGCCTACACCTTGGTTTACTCTTTGTAAACCATAGTCATCTAATGTGTATAGTTACGGTGACGAATGCGCAGTTGAGACCACGTCTGACATCGCATGGCCTGAGCTCCACAAGCTACGAACTCTAGGTTCGCACATGCTTCAGGTCGCTACAAAAATGTCAACTGTCCTAGTCATTTCCTCACAAGGAAATTATCTTCAACTGCACGGCTATGTCAACAGTTCCAGAATGCAAAGAACAAAGTTAGATAGAAAGAATCGTTAGTTAGGCTTGTTTTACAACAATTATGCATTTTATTATTAGAATGTCGGTTTATAGGTTTATCGTAGGTTTATGGCGAATAACATGGACAATAGCCTGGGCACGGAGTGTCTCCAACTGAGATCATTCTCCACCAAAAAGCCTCGACTTAACAGTCGGAATATAATCAACGAGTATAACAACTCGGACACACAATAACACGGGTTACCAGCGGCGCTAAGCTCGCGTTCAATAACTCTGGGATAGGCCTGTACAACAGTTACCTTCCAGTAACATCTGGTCAACGGGATCATCCCCGGACAAAGCATACAATAACAACCTGCTATAACAGGGTAGACTTCACCATCCTATAGAAAACCTTACATAACTGTACCTGTCATACGACAATACACGCAACAGAGCGTTAAACTAACAAAAACCGATCCATAAAACAAGTGATCAAATACAAGAGTGGAAACTGATTTCCATAAGCAAAATAGCAATGAAAGGAAAAGCGAATACAAATTGTACTCTGTCCTCGTCTATAGTAGTTTTGTCTCACAATGAAGCAGGCGTGCTCTAGGTCACTGGGTTACATAACCAGTTTATTCAAGGCCGGCGATTTAATCAATACAAAACCTGCACTTGGCCGGTTCATAAAAAACTTTACCATAAGTTACGGATCTCTACAGAGTCCGTGTATCAAACGCACGCTATAAATCTGAGTATAGTAATACACTTCCGTCTTTCTACCAAAGACGTCTAAATGAAAGTAAACTTACAATAACTGAAGCTCTTTGCTTTAAAAATGCAACTCAGTAGTTGCTAGAACATCAAATAAAAACGTGTCTCACACGACACAAGAAAAATATGTGATAAATGTGGCACAGATTCACACACTAGATCTGCTTAATGATACGTTGGGAACCGCGTTCGATGCTAGGCAACGAAACATTCCTTCTAGTTGTTAGGTTCAAACATGACCAAGAATAGCTTCTGAGCTTATTCAAAATGAAATATAATGCATTTACAAACTGGTAGTTACTGTCGACTACCTAAATGATACGACCGTTCTAACGACAGTCAGGGGTGTAACAAAGGATGGCTGCGAAGAATGCAGTTAATTAATAACCAAGGCATCTGATTGCCATAACTACAGTCAGCAAAGACTTGAAAATTACCCCAAGTTGGGTTGAACAAAATAGCCTCAAAATGACTACGATCAGGTTCAGCAAAAAGGTAGGCATTGACGTTCCACGACGTTCACCAAGCTGCACCAGGGCTGACCAAAATGTCTGACCCCAAGGGTGTCTCACTCTAAACTGAAATAAATGACATCTAACTAATCTAGTTACATCCCTACCTAGAAAAATGGCTGACACTGAGTGTGGTTGATTCACAAACTACATTAAAACTACTATACCACCAGAAACTAGAACAAAGAAGGGGTGTGACAAAAACTCACGAAATGGAGGAGCTCTCACTCAGCTCTCTATTCCACAACAAGGGTTGTACATAAACCTCTCTGGCTCTCTGGATCGGTATCCTCCTCATCAGGATTCCCATCTGGACTCCCCCAAAGACCAGGGTTCGATTTGTCCCTGTCGACATCTTCGTGGATATGCCTGGAAATGGCATTTTGGCTCCTTCCCTCTCGTTCATCGTTCTGGAAGTTCCACCATCATGCTGGTTCCTGTAGAAACGTCACCCCCCCATATTGGGATGGTATTAGCCCATGGTGACTGCTTCAACCATGGTGAAGAAAAGTCCAATCACGTGGGTAGCGAAATAAGTTGCGTGATTATTCATCCTCTCACTTCCAAAATTATAATGTCCGTCGTGACTATTATAGGCTTCAATTATAAGATACGACACAGCCTTAATCTTGCAGATGTGGATTAGCATGTGAGCTAATACTATTTTATAATGCTGCACGTGCTAGTGACGCTACTTTTGTATCACGCAGCATCCGTGAATTATACGACGTTTCAAAGATGAAATTTCCACTTTGGCAATTTAAATATCTCATACTATTATAATCACACTTATTCAGGATAATTGTAACACTATTACCTGTATATTTCCACTAGGCATCTGCCCTCCACATACGCGTGGGTAATATGTGATGTCACAGCAATGTTGTGCAATACACTATACTTGCCAATAATTATTTCCCAAGCTTCTTATTTAATTCACTGGACTTCATCGACAGTGAATATTAGTATTTGCTTGCTCGATGGCACCTTATAATCACTTTTAACGCTAAACAGCGGATATTCTTCTACGTCTCGTAGGACAAATGTAATTCCACGCCTACACAAGGCGGATTCTCAAGACGCAGTGCTCCGGTACTGGGTGTCTCTAGAAAGTAGGTCGTCAAAACGAAAACGTTGAGCGACTACTTACGTTCCTTTTTGCGTATCTGCAAGGGTATTACCTTACCTAAAGTAAAAATAAACATTCTCCAAAATGTTTTAATAATGCAGCATGACGAAATGGAATATTCTGAGTCTCGTAGGAAAGATAAAAATAATTAATAAGACCTCAGATAATAATTAGCAGTTTACACCAAAGTCAAAAGTGCGATTCACCGCTACTTCAAAGTATCGCGTGATCTCTCAGCTTCACGTGGCTTCCTGGGTGTGTTCAAAAGTACAACATCCCCTCATAAATGCTCTGTCATAAAAAAAATATCACATGAACCATAGCTCAGCGGGTTCATCTGCCTCTCTGTCGTTTCAAATAAAATGTTGGGATAACATTTTTATTTGCTTTGAAATTCATTCAAGAGTGATATTTTTTTAGATTGGCTGCATTAAAGGTTCCAATGCGTTCTCCTGTCCTAATGTCTTCTATCACATAACTTCCATTGTTTAAAGGCTGTCGGATACGACTAGGGCCATAATACAAGGATAGAAATTTCCCATATATGCGGTCTATAGGACTAGAAATTCCGGGTCTCCTTATAAGGATAAGGTCTCCTTCTACTAGTGGTTCTCTAAACCTCTGGCGTCTAGTTCTTCTCAAGCGCTTGGCAGCTTGTCTGTCCATAGTCTCTCTTGCAGCTAAAAGTCTGCTGGCATGTGATGGTTGTAAACAAGGTGGATTTACAATCACACGATCCCATATTCTCAGCGGCATCTGGTTCAAATGCAAGACCGTAGGTATTTGACCAGTGCTTTCATGTACTGTTGAATTAATACATTTTGCCATAATAACAAGGACTTCAGTCCATCGCCAGTGTTCTTCTTGACAATATAATCGACAGAATTTTGCGATAATAGACATCACGCATTCTGCTGGGTTGCTCTCTGGATGTCGAATAGATGATAAAACATGACCTATTTCAAGCTCATTCATGGCATTGGCAAATTCTGCTGAGGTGTACTGTGATCCGTGATCAGTCAACAAGAATTGTGGCTTTCCTGCCTCCGGTATCATTTGACGTCTAATCCTCTGAATAATCTGATGTGCAGTAGCTTTTTGAATTGGATGAAGCATCGTATATTTCGTGAACACATCCACCGTTACAACGATGTATCGATTCCCACGACGGCCTTAGGTATTGGGCCATACAGGTCCTGTGCATACAACTCTCTAGGTTGAGTTGGTAGTATTGGTCTAGGTTGTTCCTTCAGCAAGTGTGACGTGTATTTGTTCCGCTGGCATGCGTCGCAAGCACGTAAACACTGTCTAACGGTGGCTCCTAACCCTTTCCATGTGAAAGACTCCTTGATAGTTGCAATGGTTTTGTCTGTTCCACCATGTCCAATGGATAAATGTACCATAAGAATAACAGATTCTTGGTATCTCCTAGGAATAACTGCACGCAGTTGAGTGTGGTCCTCGTCTACAAACTTGTATAAGACACGATGATAAATCAAATAATCATCTGCAACAGCAGCAATCCTTGCATAATGATCATCCTGTGGATCCATTCTTCGTTCTAGGAAACGGATAATATGTCTGAGTTCCTCCTCACGTCGCTGTCCTTCAGGTAAATGACGAAATCGGCGAAGGTGTTCCTCGCATTCTCCCTCGATGTCTATGGCATTAACAGTAGCTTCAGGATTCCGGCTGAGGATGTCGGCCAACACATTCTCTCTGCCTGGTCGATAAACTATTTCCAAATCGAACTGTTGGAGAAACAGCGTCCAACGTGTGATCCTGTCGCTTGCCAGTCTTGTTCTCAAGATGAAGGTCAACGCATGATGATCGGTTCTCACAATAATCCTCTGACCTAACAGAAGTTTCTGCCAGTATTCAAGTGCGTAAACAATTGCAAGTGCTTCTATCTCGGTCGTGAAGTAGTGAGATTCATGTGCTCTTAAACGTCGGCTTAAGAAAGCGATGTAATGACGTTTCTTCTCATCATCTTCCTGCAGTAAAATGGCTCCTATACCAATGGCAGATGCATCAGTTTCTAGAATAAAGTTCCGAGAGTAATCTGGATATTCTAACTGAATTGAGTCCACAAGCATCTGTTTAGCTCTCCTGAAAGCTATCTCGCATTCATCATTCCAGTTCCACCTGCAGTTCTTTTTCAATAATCCTTGCAGTGGTGCAACAGATTCGGAATACTTCTCACAATGAGCAGCAAAGAATTGGAGAATTGCTAAGAATTGTCTCACGTGTTTCACACGGGTTGGTGTTGGAAATGCAGCAACAGTTCTAATCTTTGCCGGATTCGGTCTATATCCTTCTCCATTGATTATGTGTCCTACGAATTTCACTTCTTCCTGAAAAAATCGACACTTGTCAAACTTGACCTTAAAATTTGCCTGTCGGAGATTCTCAAAAACAAGGCACAATGTCTTTAAATGCTCTTCTTCTGTTCCCGAAGCTATGATTATGTCATCCACATAACATATTACTTTCTGCTTCACTTCATGAGTCAGCTTGGCATCAAGTGCTCTGATTAATGCGGCTCCGGCATTTTTCAATCCAAATGGTAGTTTTTGGAATACATAAGTAGTCTGATCAAACAAGAATCCAGTATATTTCTGAGTATGCTCAGATAATCTGATATGGTAATAAGACTGAACCAAGTCTAATGATGAAAATATCCTTTTTCCTTTGAACTTCCTGAGAATGTCCCTAATCTTGGGCGGTCTGTCGTGCTCAGGAGCTAGGCGTTCATTCAAGGCTCTGGCATCAAGACAAAGTCTCAAGCTTCCATCTACCTTAACCACAGGTATTATGGGATTCAAGAAAGGAGTCGGTGATTTCTTGATTGTACCTGCTGCTTCCATCTCATGGATCTTCTTAGCAGCTTCTTCGAGATGTTTCTCGGCAATCGGATAGATCCTTTTCTGGAATGGGGAATCGTCCAGTAATACAAGATCATACTCGTAGTCTAATATCTCACCAGGTGTGGTGTCGAATATATCTCGGTATTCGTTCAGTATTGCCTCAAGATCCTCATGTGTGGGTGCTGATAACGATTCTGCCTCTTCGTCGGCATCTAGTGTCGCCTCAATTTCCTTGCCCTTTAATGCTTCGACTACGTCTACTTCGGATAGGAATTCCGGTTCTTCTTCAATTAGGCTCATCTGAATGGGTTCGTTCGGCTTAAACTCTACCGTATTCCGTCCCATGTCAATGATTCCATCATATTTTCTAATGAAGTCTGCGCCTAAAATGGCATCATGATGCAGGCCCTTCATTACGAGAAATTCGTGCAAGTACACGTGGCTCGAAATCTTCACAGTACACAAAATCTGGATTTTGCACGTTACAACGCGGTCAGGTATGACACCTCTGACTCTTATAGCTGAAATGGGCAACTCCGTCACCTCAGAGTTTGCTCTAAGTCTGGCATGGCAATCGGCGGAAATTACACTAATCATCGCTCCAGTATCGATGAGTATGACTACACTGACTTCATTCAAGGTGGCTACAATCTTGGGTAGACGTGTTAATTCATAATTGTGGTTCGTCGTTCGCCGTTCGTCCAACAAGTCTTCTTGGATTGGCTCCCAGAGTAATATAGAGGCAGTTACTCGGTGCTCAACCAAACAAGAATCTATTGATTTTTCGGAGTTTTTTTTCTGTCATGGCGAGAAGTACTGGGCTGGTTCTGCTCCGTCTCCTGCGCCGAATGTCTATTTTCCCTCGAAGTAGGGTTCCGTTCTCCCTCTTCTTGGATCTGCAATTCTCTCAATTGTTGGAGGTACTCACGGCTCTCCCGCGCTCTTCCTTTCCAATCCCTGTCTGGCTGGTATCTAGGGTCTCGATTTCTGTCGTAACCCCCACTATATCGATAGTCTCTACGGATACGTCCGTGTTGCTGATTTCTTCCTTCATTCCCTCGGCGGTTGTTTTCATGACGTCGGTTGTCGTCCGTCCTTCGGTCGAATCGCCGGTCCCAATGACTTCGCCGGTCATCATGTTGATTTCGAGTATACGGAGTGTTGTTCCATTCTCTCCTGTTATAACTGTAATTGTTATCACGTCGCCCAGAATCCTCTGTGGTTTGTGTTTGTTGTGGCGTCTGGCTCACTTTATCAACAGTCGTCAGATTCATATGTCTATCCTCGCGCCTATCAGCCTTCTGCTGACGGTGTGTAGGAAACTGTTCTGTGTTAGCGTCCAACCTTCGCAGTATCTGGTCACACTGCTGGAAAGTGGATGCCCCTGCAGCAATTAACACACGTTGTACATCCGCAGGGTACTGCCAAACAATTGTGTTCACCAAATCTTGTTCGGACAACGGAGGCTGAAGACAACGGAGCTTCGCGAGCTGTATTGCGAAGTAATTCGCATAACGAGTAGGTGTATTGGAACTGTACCTTCGAGTGTACATCTCAGCTCGGATGCTCTGCTGGATGTCGCTCGACCAATATGTTCTTAATAACGCTTCCTTAAAGTCTTGGTAGCCTGTGAATGAGTATCGGAATGCTCTGAACCAGGTACCGGCTTGTCCCTCAAGCAGTCGCTCTATAACTCTTAGTTCCCTCTCTGGAGTTACCATAGTATCACGTAAGTAGCTTTCGACATTTGCTAGGAATTCCACTGGAGTAACACCGCTCCCAGTTCCCGAGAAGCGAGCTGGTTGCTCCTCTCTTGAACGAATTATGGTGACATTTCCCTGCGTATTCGCGGGTCTGAAAGTATTTTGCATGTAACTCTGCGTAGGAGTGTTAGTCTCATGACTAATTCGATTAGATGCTGGTTGAAACGGGTGAGCGTTAAAGTTCAAGGTCTGACCTTGCGCTAAATTAGTGAATTGTGACGGTTGCGGTTCCATAGGCGCGCTGGGTTGGAAATGGGTAGGCATCATTCCTCCTGATTGAGATATAGGCGTTTCCTGAGATTCTCCCATCTGTGGGTGTACGTGTCTCTCTCTTGGAGTCGTCTCGAGTCTGTCCAGGCGTCTTTCTATTACTTCAAGACCTGGGATGGTTCTGGCTGCGACTTTGTTGCCTAAGTCGTTCAATTGCAGCTCGATCCTGTCAACCTTTCCCTTGAGGTTTGTGTCTACCTCGCATATGGCCGTCCTAAGGTTATAACTGAGGTCTAACCTCTCGGTCACCGCGACTTCCTCAAATCTCTTTTGTAAGGAATCGATATCTCCTTCAACTCTGGACATATTTTCTTGGATTTTACCCACATCGTCTCTAACCTCGGCTACCTTAGCCTCGACTGTAGCTTCGTGTTCGTTGAGGTCACCTCTCAATAACATGAGGTCAATTTTGTGTTCCTCATGATGAACATCAACTGTCTCACGTAGACTGGCTACGGTTTCCGTCAATTCAGAAATGTTTCTCCTGTTGGTGTTAAGTTCCTCTTTAATCTCCATCATGCCATCAACGATAGTCTTCACGTTGTTATTAACGGCATTGGCAGCTCCTCTCATCAAGATTAAACCAACGTTCATGGTTGCCATGTCCTTCTTCACATTTCCGATAAATCCCTCGACGTGATCTAGTCGAGTCCCGAATTCTTCCCTGGTATGTTCCAGATCTGCTCTCATGTCTATCTGGACTTTATTCAAGGATGTCTGAATTTGAGCTGTGTGCTCCTCCAATCGGTTTTGCACCTCCTCCCTAGCTCTATTCATCTGGTCGGTTAAGCAATCTACGCGCTGGTTAGCCTCCTGATGGTGTCGTATGACATCAACCCTAACAGCTGCTAAACCTGTCGTCAGATCATTTCTCGCTTCGATCCTATATGTGTCCATGTCTGCCCTGACTTGAGTTAAATCAGTCCTAACATTATTTACAGAGTGAGTGTTAATCTCTAAGTCCTGTCTTACATTGTTTATAGACTGAGTGTTAATCTCTAAGTCCTGTCTTACATTGTTTATAGACTGAGTGTTAATCTCTAAGTCCTGTCTAACCTGGTCCACATGACCACTGACATTGTTGACTTCCTGTCTAACCTGGTCCACATGACCACTGACATTGTTGACTTCCTGTCTAACCTGGTCCACATGACCACTGACAGTATTTACAGCCTGAGTATTCTGACCTAAGTCAGCAGTAATCTGTTGAAGATTGGCATTCACACCTGCCATCATCTCTCCAAACACACGACGAATAGTTTCCTCATCCATAGATAAGAAATATATGAGAAAGTGAGGGATCAATTTCTACTGGAACTTACAGCTATGATTAGTTACTTGGTGGTATAAAGCTTGCTTCATTTATATAAATATCACGAGTACAGCTGGAGTATGCAAACTAAGTGCTTCTACATTTACAAAGACAACGGTGAGCAAAGCAAAGTATTACATTTACTTAGGATGAGGCATCATCAAAGAAAATCCTATCCTTCATTTATCCAACACTAAAGCCTCACCCCATGGACTTCTATCAAACATGAATGCCATGCGGTCAATTGATCTGCAGTACGACTTTCTAAGTTCGTCCCAGTCCTGTCAATTTACCATTAATCAACATTAGGATCCTCAAAAAAAATAACATGGTACTGAGGGTCACCACGTTAACGTCGGCACATGAGTTGGGCGCCATTTTATGTGACCGTTTAGTTGATGTCAACAACCACGATGACTCAACTAATGACACATAAATCGAATAAGAAGTACCGTGAGGATCAGGTGACCTTCCAAAAAGGCTAAAGCGGCACGAGAGTCCGTAGTCCACAGGGATCGTGGTACATGGTGACGATGGTCATAGACCGCCTAAGGAAAGGTTCACCTTAAAACTGGACTGAGAAAATAAACATCCAGACTCATGTAAAACACCGTGAAAATTTATTAAAATTCACAAGCCCCTAGCCTAGTTCGGAGGGTTATAATCGGCTAGTCCGCAAATTAATAAATAAACTAAGATAAAGAACAGGTCCCCTACCTGAGAAGTTACTGAAAACCCTCGCGAAAGATCTAACTCACAATGATAAAGCAACAACAGCAACGCTAGGAATATGGCACCACGCAAGTCCCTAGTTCAAGTTACAAGATCAAGCTAATATCTGAATTTACATTTAACAGGGTAGCAAAACAAATCTAGGTTAGGATGGTACCATTTCGACATTTAAATTTAACATTAATTCAACTAGCTAAGTCCTATCAATTAACAAAATTTACGGCGATGACGTCCGTAAAAGAAAACAATTACATCCAAAAGCTAAGTGTACAGCCATGAAAAACAAACAATTTAATTATGCTTAATAACTATGTGCTAACAGCACACAATAAAGTAACATGTAGGGTTTAATACACTTGACATCATAAATTAATAACGAAATAGACACAGTAGTTTTATTAAAAATTCCTGCCTACACCTTGGTTTACTCTTTGTAAACCATAGTCATCTAATGTGTATAGTTACGGTGACGAATGCGCAGTTGAGACCACGTCTGACATCGCATGGCCTGAGCTCCACAAGCAACGAACTCTAGGTTCGCACATGCTTCAGGTCGCTACAAAAATGTCAACTGTCCTAGTCATTTCCTCACAAGGAAATTATCTTCAACTGCACGGCTATGTCAACAGTTCCAGAATGCAAAGAACAAAGTTAGATAGAAAGAATCGTTAGTTAGGCTTGTTTTACAACAATTATGCATTTTATTATTAGAATGTCGGTTTATAGGTTTGTCGTAGGTTTATGGCGAATAACATTGACAATAGCCTGGGCACGGATAGTCTCCAACTGAGATCATTCTCCACCAAAAAGCCTCGACTTAACAGTCGGAATATAATCAACGAGTATAACAACTCGGACACACAATAACACGGGTTACCAGCGGCGCTAAGCTCGCGTTCAATAACTCTGGGATAGGCCTGTACAACAGTTACCTTCCAGTAACATCTGGTCAACGGGATCATCCCCGGACAAAGCATACAATAACATCCTGCTATAACAGGGTAGACTTCACCATCCTATAGAAAACCTTACATAACTGTACCTGTCATACGACAATACACGCAACAGAGCGTTAAACTAACAAAAACCGATCCATAAAACAAGTGATCAAATACAAGAGTGGAAACTGATTTCCATAAGCAAAATAGCAATGAAAGGAAAAGCGAATACAAATTGTACTCTGTCCTCGTCTATAGTAGTTTTGTCTCACAATGAAGCAGGCGTGCTCTAGGTCACTGGGTTACATAACCAGTTTATTCAAGGCCGGCGATTTAATCAATACAAAACCTGCACTTGGCCGGTTCATAAAAAACTTTACCATAAGTTACGGATCTCTACAGAGTCCGTGTATCAAACGCACGCTATAAATCTGAGTATAGTAATACACTTCCGTCTTTCTACCAAAGACGTCTAAATGAAAGTAAACTTACAATAACTGAAGCTCTTTGCTTTAAAAATGCAACTCAGTAGTTGCTAGAACATCAAATAAAAACGTGTCTCACACGACACAAGAAAAATATGTGATAAATGTGGCACAGATTCACACACTAGATCTGCTTAATGATACGTTGGGAACCGCGTTCGATGCTAGGCAACGAAACATTCCTTCTAGTTGTTAGGTTCAAACATGACCAAGAATAGCTTCTGAGCTTATTCAAAATGAAATATAATGCATTTACAAACTGGTAGTTACTGTCGACTACCTAAATGATACGACCGTTCTAACGACAGTCAGGGGTGTAACAAAGGATGGCTGCGAAGAATGCAGTCAATTAATAACCAAGGCATCTGATTGCCATAACTACAGTCAGCAAAGACTTGAAAATTACCCCAAGTAGGGTTGAACAAAATAGCCTCAAAATGACTACGATCAGGTTCAGCAAAAAGGTAGGCATTGACGTTCCACGACGTTCACCAAGCTGCACCAGGGCTGACCAAAATGTCTGACCCCAAGGGTGTCTCACTCTAAACTGAAATAAATGACATCTAACTAATCTAGTTACATCCCTACCTAGAAAAATGGCTGACACTGAGTGTGGTTGATTCACAAACTACATTAAAACTACTATACCACCAGAAACTAGAACAAAGAAGGGGTGTGACAAAAACTCACGAAATGGAGGAGCTCTCACTCAGCTCTCTATTCCACAACAAGGGTTGTACATAAACCTCTCTGGCTCTCTGGATCGGTATCCTCCTCATCAGGATTCCCATCTGGACTCCCCCAAAGACCAGGGTTCGATTTGTCCCTGTCGACATCTTCGTGGATATGCCTGGAAATGGCATTTTGGCTCCTTCCCTCTCGTTCATCGTTCTGGAAGTTCCACCATCATGCTGGTTCCTGTAGAAACGTCACCCCCCCATACTGGGATGGTATTAGCCCATGGTGACTGCTTCAACCATGGTGAAGAAAAGTCCAATCACGTGGGTAGCGAAATAAGTTGCGTGATTATTCATCCTCTCACTTCCAAAATTATAATGTCCGTCGTGACTATTATAGGCTTCAATTATAAGATACGACACAGCCTTAATCTTGCAGATGTGGATTAGCATGTGAGCTAATACTATTTTATAATGCTGCACGTGCTAGTGACGCTACTTTTGTATCACGCAGCATCCGTGAATTATACGACGTTTCAAAGATGAAATTTCCACATTGGCAATTTAAATATCTCATACTATTATAATCACACTTATTCAGGATAATTGTAACACTATTACCTGTATATTTCCACTAGGCATCTGCCCTCCACATACGCGTGGGTAATATGTGATGTCACAGCAATGTTGTGCAATACACTATACTTGCCAATAATTATTTCCCAAGCTTCTTATTTAATTCACTGGACTTCATCGACAGTGAATATTAGTATTTGCTTGCTCGATGGCACCTTATAATCACTTTTAACGCTAAACAGCGGATATTCTTCTACGTCTCGTAGGACAAATGTAATTCCACGCCTACACAAGGCGGATTCTCAAGACGCAGTGCTCCGGTACTGGGTGTCTCTAGAAAGTAGGTCGTCAAAACGAAAACGTTGAGCGACTACTTACGTTCCTTTTTGCGTATCTGCAAGGGTATTACCTTACCTAAAGTAAAAATAAACATTCTCCAAAATGTTTTAATAATGCAGCATGACGAAATGGAATATTCTGAGTCTCGTAGGAAAGATAAAAATAATTAATAAGACCTCAGATAATAATTAGCAGTTTACACCAAAGTCAAAAGTGCGATTCACCGCTACTTCAAAGTATCGCGTGATCTCTCAGCTTCACGTGGCTTCCTGGGTGTGTTCAAAAGTACAACATCCCCTCATAAATGCTCTGTCATAAAAAAAATATCACATGAACCATAGCTCAGCGGGTTCAATATCTACGAATCTATTACAGCAATCAAACTGAAATTGTGTACGTTGATAGTGGCAATTAACATAAGTAGGATATATGAAAATAGGCTGTATAGTTCTTCACGGAACTACTTGTTAAAATCAACATCGCTTTGCCAAGTGCACACAACATGTATACAGTCAAAAAAACAGCACATAGAGTGAGATAGCAAAATAAATATAGATGATGTGGCACCAAGAAATGGTAACTGTTGTACAATTTGTCCTCTCAGCAACAGGTGATGTACTGACGTCTCTGAAGAGAAACCCGCAAGCACTGGAACTTCCCATCAACACGGTGACACTTGTCCAAATCATTATTAACACTTGCTCAACAGTTCGAAAAATTTTTAACTTTCCACCACATAGATGAAATAGAATAAAGCCTATGTGGCTTAGGCGGCAGCGCGCCAGCCTCTCACCGCTGGGTCGGTGGTTCAAATCCCGTTCTCCCCATGTGAGACTTGTGCTGGACAAAGCGGAGGCAGACAGGTTTTCATCCGGGTACTCCGGTTTTCCCTGTCACAATTTCATTCCAGCAACACTCTCCATAGTCATTTCGTTTCATTTGTCATTCATTTAATCATTGCCCCAGATGAGTGCGACAGGCTTCGGCAGCCGGCACACTTCATATCCTCGCCGCTAGATGGGGGCTTCATTCATTCCATTCCCTGACTCTGTCGGTCGACTGGAAGCAGGCTGTGGATTTTCATTTTTAGCCTATTTTCAATTTTGAAAAAATAGGCTTATGAGATCACCTTTTGTCCGTGTGTGTGTGCGTGTGTGTGTGTGATTCGTGTGTGTGTGTCCCCCTAAAAAATCTAAACGGCTGGAGCGATTTCAATGAAACTCGGAAAGTTCATAGCATTATTCCCGGCGACCCCGACCGTGCCCTTCAAATTTTGTTACGACTCACCAATCCAACATGGCGGCTGCGCGAAATATTTCACCAGCATTCAATATCTCCGAAACTATTACCGATATTACCCTGACATTTTCTATGGTGATAGAGGGAACTACTATAAGTTCACTTATGTGACTTTTGAAAACCTGGTAACTACAAAACCAACATGGCGGCCAAGCGAATTTGCGACTTTTAAATAGACGTTTCTCGCGATTTGACCAACCAAACGCAATCAAACTTGGTACAGTATATGTTTATATACATTGTAATGCAGAGACATCTAACTTCGTTCAATTGTTTACATAATCACAAGATGGCGGATGTGCGAAATATTTCACCGGCATTCTATATCTCTGAAACTATTAGCGGTGAAACCCTGAAATTTTGTACGGAGATAAAGGGCACTACTGGAAGTCCATCTATAAGACTTTCAAAAACCGGTTAACTACAAAACGAACATGGCGGCCAAGCGAATTTGAAAATTTTAAATAGACCTTTCTCGCGATTTAATGTTCCAAGCGCACTGAAACATGGCACAGGAAATATTTCTACACATTGTAATCCACTGGTATCTAATTTAGTTCAATTGTTTACATAACCTCAAGATGGCGGCAGTGCGAATTTTAAAATTAAGTTTTTATTTATTGTGATGTAGTCATGTGATCGAAGTGAAAGTTTGAATAATGAACCTACGCAATAATTTTCCTTTAATGGTACATGACTCTATGACCTATACATTAACAATCCAACATTGCGACCATCCGAAATATTTAGACGATACTGAATATCTACGAATCAATTTTAGCAATCAAACTGTATTTTTTAATGTTCATAGGGGCTATGAACTTAAGTTCACCTGTAGGAATTTAAATAACCTGGTGATCACAAATACAACATGGCGGTGACGCGAATTATAAATATTCACGTGGACGTTTCTCGCAATTTAACCATCCGCGTGCAGTGAAACTTGGTACAGTAAATCCTTATACGAATGTTAATCCACTGGCATCTAATTTATTTCAATTGTTTCCATAACCTCAAGATGGCAGCTGTGAAAATTTTTAAAATCTCCTTGTTTTTTCTTGTGTCCTAATTATGCGATTGAATTTTGAATACTACACGTTCACAATAATCTGCATGTAACAGTACATAACTCTAGGACCTACATATATAAAATCCAAAATGGCGACCATCCGAAATTTTTAGTCGGTTCTCAATATCTACGAATCTATTACAGCAATCAAACTGAAATTGTGTATGTTGATAGTGGCAATTAACATAAGTAGGATATATGAAAATAGGCTGTATAGTTCTTCACGGAACTACTTGTTATATTATTCTTTTCCTTTGACAATAAATTTCTCTATCTTTAAGAACATGCATTTGAACATCATGTCTATACTTTTTATTAAAGCTCTAACGCTCTTATGTTCACATCAATTAATTTGATCTTTATTTAATATTTCCTTACTTGGTTATTATTATTATTATTTCATATCTTCATTCTTTACAAAAGCTCAAAAGCTATTTCTTTCATATAACTCAAATTTACTTTTATTTAAATATCTTTCATGATAATTATTAATATTTCGCTTGCTCTTATGACATTCGTCAAATACACTGACATTTTATTCATATATTTCCTCTACTGGATTTATTCTTTTACATAATTATTTATAGTTTCTCAAATTTCTATTATTGTTCAGACCGCGTTTTTCCTTATTCAATATTTATTTATTTAAACACATCCCTTTTACTCGAAAACTCCGGTGGATTTGTACACAACCATTTCCCGACACCAAAATATAATGAAATTCATTACTCACATGTTTTTAAGGTCGTCTCATGACCTTTATCCTTGTGCGGTGTTTCATTTTGGCCCACTTTTTAACTTACTCCATATTGTAGAAATTCATCTCATGTACAAACACTTCTCGACACATATTCAATACACTTAACATTGACAACATTTTTAATACACTGGTGTATCCATTTAGAACACACAATAAACACTAAAAAAATATTATTTTAACACACAATCTTGATAGATTTACACTTCACCACTTTTGATCACTAGGCCGGATTTTCCTAGCCTATCACACGTGACCTCTTAATCTCCCGTTTCCAAGGGTGCAATTTATTCAATGTCGGCTTCCTATCCTGCAGAATACGAAAGTCTCGAAACATCTACCTTTCCCTGGAATCCTAATTCTTCGAATCCTATTCTGGATGACCGGCTATTTCTCTAGCTTGAACGGCTTCTTTTTTAGATCTAGTTTATCGATCCTAGTGAAAGTCTGTTCGGATCGAGGTCCCCTCGATAACCTATCGATGATCGATGGATTTATTTTATAGCAGCTAGTACTTCTTGAGTCTAGTGCTTTAGAATTGTTCGTCTGCTTTCTGGAGATAATGTCTATAGTCTCCGTTCTTCTTTGTTTATTCGGTTCTCGCACTCCTACTTTTCTGAAATACGTTGCGAACCTTACTCTGTTTTTCCCTATTTGGGTTCTTTAAATTAGATAACTGTTTATCTTTCTATTACGGTACTTCCGTACGTTATGATATTTTCGGTCGTTTATTTAAAGACCTATCGCCTTAAGTCCAACGTTCGCAGCCTGCTCTGACTATATCTTACGAACTTTTCACTGTAAACTTGTGTACTGTCGGACCTAAAATCCAGTAACTAGGATTTTCCTAATTTTTTCAACACGGCGATACTTTAATATTTCTTCTTTACAACTCCTTATGGAGGCACGTAAGTTATTAATACTGCGACGCCCGTGGCTATCGGATATTAATTCTGTGGTGTAATACAGCGTTTCTCCCCTCAAGGAGTACTGGTAAACTTTCTTCGGTGTAAAGCAGAGTAACGCCCCACACGGCTGTCTGAATACTGATGCGTAGCAACGCCCCCCTCGGGCTGTTTGGAACTGCTTGTACTGATGCTCCAGCGTCACGTCCCCTGGACTGTTTGAAACTGCATGTTTGGCTTGGTGATGCCAGGAGCTTTATACTCTTTGGCTACAAAAGGATAAGACTCTAGCCCTTTCCGTGCCCAACTTTTAAAATAATGGTTGCACCATTATAAAAATTATACCTTCAAAAAGCTCGTCTTCTCAATGTTAAATAATCTCATTGCGCATAAGAATCGATCGTGCAATTCGGAGATATTAATTAATTTCACGTCCTCAACTGTGTGGGTGTTGCTGTTCATTTGCATTCTCCCCTCTCCACAGGCCTTGGTAAATCCCCTATGACGTCTACTTGCGTTTGCAGTTTTCTCCTGTGCAATTATTAAAGGGTTTTTCTTTACACAAAAATCTCTAATTCGAAATGATTCACCGTACTGTACTTGTTTACTTATTTTTATACTCGTAAACGTGTTAAACTTAATTATTCCTCTTCTGGCTCATAGGCGGTGTTGTCGTTTTTAAGCAAGCTCAGCTCGATTTCCGAGTCAGGCTTCCTTGTCTAACAGCCGGAATTTTCCACTCGGTTATTAATACTCATGACCAGCTCCTTCTGAATGTCAAGAGGCGTGATCTCATCTCTCGAACACCTGGCCCGCGCCGCTTGCACAATGTTAGGCTAGAATTCTGGCTTGATCTTTCTCTATGTTACATTAGAAACTGTACGTTTCTTTCATTTCTTCCCCAAATACATGGATTCGACCTCCTTGGACCCTATGGCACATGGGTTCATCTCTCCCCTCCTTAGGTAAATAAATTTTCGAAAAATTTTGAGGAAATTTATTTCAATTAATCTTATCTTTCGTTATTCGTCGAAGCCATCATAACGTTGTCCGTACCTTCCGTCTCTTTTTATTTCTTTAAAGTCGTATCCGGTAATTGTGTAGGTCGGGTACGCTCTGTCCCTACCCTTTCTTTCTTTTTCCTTTATTTGTTTGGACTATAAGTCTCCAGAACCTCATTCTTCTTTACGGGTTTGGTCTATCCCTACCCGTTTCCTCATTTCATCATTCTCCTTTCTTAAATTGAAATTTTCTTCTTCAATAAACTCAATTATTTCTTTGATTTCCCAATATAATTTCTCCAATTCGCATTCGCACTCGAATGCTTGAGCTCTATTTCCTTTTTCTATCTCCTTTTCGTTCCTATCAAAATTGGATTCTTCATCTCTAAATGTTTCCATAACCAGGGCTTGTTCATTTGCTTCATCGAAATCTTCGGGAGGGTAATATAATTTCAAATTTGCTGAATTCATGGTCACTTCGTGATCCGTTTCACAGTGCCGAATTCTATATGCGTTATTCCTCAAATCTCTGATTATTTGATACGGTCCGTGGTACATTTTCTGGAACTTCTCGTACACACGGTTCCCTGGATCCGAAATGGCTGGTCTTTTTACTAACACCATTTCTCCTGCTAATAATGGTCGATGATACCTCTTATGCCTATTTCTTCTTTGCCTCCTGTCGGCTTGAGCTTTTAGATGCTCAAAGGCTCTTCTAATACGTACATCTCTTCCAGGCTGAGCGTCTGCTGGCCTAGGAATTACCAGACTCCAAGGTCTTTCTGGTTGCTCATTCCGGTGTAACGTTATTGGTATCTCTCCCGTGGATTCATGGATTGTATTATTTATACAAAATTCGATAATATCCAAGATATCTATCCACTTCCAATTTTCTTCGGCACAGTATATTCTACAGTACTTGGCCGTTTCCCTCATCACTCTTTCTACAGGATTTGCCTCAGGATGGCGAATACTTGACAAAATCTGACGTATTCCAAGTCTTTCTAATTCTTGTCTGAACTCTACACTGGTGAAACAACTGCCGTGATCCGACAACAAATTCTCAGGTTTTCCCAGAATCGGTATCACTTTTTCTTTTAGTCGTTTTAACACCTGTTTGGTACTAGTCTTCTGTATGGGAGCAAGGACAACCATTTTAGTGAAGACATCCATAGCCACCATTATGTGTCGATTTCCTCTTCTTGCCTTGGGCAAAGGTCCGAAGTTATCAATAGATATGATTTGACCTGGCCTTTCGGGCAACAATGGTATAGGCTTTTGCCTCATCAGAAATGCATTAGGTTTGATCCTTTGACATAAATCACATGTCTTTAACGTGTCCCTTACAGTTTCTCTCAGTCTCGGCCATACAAATGCTTCTTTCAGCGTCGAGACTGTTTTGTCGACTCCCATATGTCCGAACGATCTATGGGCTAACCATACTATTTTCCTCTGCAAAATTGCAGGTACAAAAATCCTTAATTTGGTATGGTCAGAGTCCACAAACTTATATAATAATCCATTATAAAACGTGTAGTCTTGAGCTATCTTATTAGCTTCCGTGTACGCTGGTGTTCCCCTTATCAAGCTTCCCTCAAGGAAAGATATGAGCATGTTCATCCATGGATCCTCCCGTTGTCTTTGACTAATGCTTCTTAACTCATTTAGAGTACGCTGATCCCTGTCTTCCAAATCTATAGCCATTACTTCCTCTTCTATGGACTCTGGCTGTCTACTTAAATAGTCTGGAACTATATTTTCTTTCCCTGGACAGTATTCTATCTTGACATCAAATTGTTGAATGTATAAAGCCCAACGCATCAACCTTTGACTGGATAAATCAGTCTTCATCAAAAAGGTTAAGGCTTTATGATCCGTTCTTAGAATGACCTGAAACCCATATACGATCTTTCGCCAATATTGCAGCGCGTGCAATATCGCTAACAGCTCGATTTCGCTGATCGTATAATTTTTCTCGTGTGGTTTCAGTCTCCGACTTGTGAAAGCTAGATAATTTTTCTTATCAGGGTTTTCCGGGTTTTCCTGATATAGCATTGCCCCTATTCCAATCTGGGATGCGTCTGTTTGAATGATAAATCTCTGATTAAAATCAGGATATCCTAGCTTCACGTAATTTAAGAGCATTTCCTTGGCCTCCACGAATGCTTTTTCTGTTTCCTCCGTCCATTTCCACTTGCCCCCCTTCTTCAGAAGGTCCTGTAGTGGTGCAACAGTTTTGGTGTATGATGGACAATGTCCTGAGAAGAAACCAATCAATCCCAAAAACTGGCGAACGTTCTTCACCTTCAAAGGCCTTGGAAAATCTCTTATCGATTCCAATTTGCATGGATTTGGTTTAACACCATCCTTATCAATCACATGCCCTAAAAATGTTACTTGGCTTTGACAAAAATTTGACTTCTTTAAATTGATTTTAAAATTTGCCCTTCTTAAGTCTTCCAATAATTTCTTCAATTTTTCTAAATGTTCCTCAATATTCTCCGAGGTAAGCAAAATATCATCCACATAACGGATAGTGCACTCTTTCACTTCCTCTGACAGGTTTCGATCAAGCGCTCTTCTTAAGGCAGATCCCGCGGTCTTCAATCCAAACGGACATCTCCTAAAACAATAGGTTTGTTGGTCGAACTGAAATCCAGTCAACAAGCTGGTTTTCTCTTCCAGTTCGAGATGATGATACGAAGAAGTCATGTCAATATTTGTAAAAATCTTCTTGCCTTTGAACTTCCTCAGTATTTCTTTTATGGGTGGTGCCGAATCATTTTCTGGTATGATTTTTGCATTTAGATTTCTGGCATCTAGACACACCCTTACTGAGCCATCCGGTTTACTCACAATCACTAATGGACTAACATATGGTGTCGCCATCTTTTCTATAACACCTGCATTCATCATCTCCTGCAGTGTTTTCTTAGTTTGTGGGTAATGTTTTTCCGCAACCGGGTATGGTTTTTGTCTGAACGGTGCCCAATCATTGACTTGGAACGCGTATTTAAAATATTCAATCTTCCCTGGCTTGGAATCAAATACGTCCCTAAAATTCAATAATAATTTCTTTAACTGTTCCTTATTTTCGAGGTTAACTTTGGCTTCCTCTACTTTTCCTGACAGGTTGGTCTCGAACTCAGTTTCCAAATCATCTTCGAGTTCTATGTTGAGGACTTCAAATATCCTTTCTATGTCCTTACAACCTTCTTCCGTTACTTCTTCCACATGCCATACCTGTTCTCCTATTTTCACATCCTGTTCCTGTAGGTTAATGTTTTGTTCATCCACATCCTCTCTTTGGATTCTAATGCAGTTTTGCGCTAGGTCTATGATGACCTTGTTCTCACGGATAAAATCAATACCTAATATGACATTATACGGTAATTGATTTACCAGCAAAAAGCACTGCGAAATTTCAGCGTTACCCATGATCAGATCGATATATACCTGAAATTTACATGTTAAAGATTTTTCAGGGATAATTCCCTTAATCTTTACACTTGATGTGGGGATTTTTAATACTCGGCCCCTTGTTTCCAGTTCATTTAGAAGGGTTTGTGTAATTAAACTTATTGTGGATCCGGTATCAATTAATGCTCTGACCAGTAATCCTTCTATTCTAAGCATAATTATAGGTAGTTCTCTTTTAACAGGTGGGATTCCTTCCACGTCCTCGTTAATTAGCTCATCTGGTCTTGCTATCCAATTCACAATTTCTACCTCCTCCCAGCTCCTGGTATGTTTCCACTTTTGACAATTTAAATTTGGAGTTTTTTTTTATCCTGAAGGCTTCCTTTTCCCTCATTCTTTAACTGAGCTTGTAGTTCCAAGCTTTGAGCTCCGTCTAGTTGGTCGGGTGATTTCCGGTTCTTAATTGCCTCACTCCAACGGACTTTTGCCTATCAGGTTCATCTGGTCGTTCGTTCATATAACGAAGACTTTCCTGATATCTTTCTTCTATTTCGGCCCGATATTCATCATCCCTATCCTCTGGCCTTACGTTCCTTCTGGGATAATTCTCCCATTTCTTTCTGTTTTCTTGCCTTTGATGGTTATTGTTATAGGGTCGGCTCTCTTGTTGCCTATAACCTGTATTCCTAGGATTTCTTCCTCGATATCCTCCTCTGTAATATGGCTGTATCCCTCTAGGCTCCTGGTGCCCATACTCTCGACCCAGTCCCTGAGTATCAGTGCTAGTGGACTGATTTCTGGTCGATGGTTTTTCTCTGGTTTCCTGACTGCTGGCCATGTGTACTTGCTCAGTCTGTCTTTGATGCCGAGGAGTTACGTGCGAAGTCGTCATATCTAATTGACGTAATACACTCTCCACTTCCACAGCACTTCTGGCTTTGGATGAGATTAACAGCCTCTGAATCTCATACGGCACACAGGTCGTTCTCTGCCGGAGCAATGTCGAGTTCGCGGAATTTACATAGCTGAGCGGTGAAAAATTCCGAATACTTAGTAGGTGCATTCGTGCTGTACTTCCTAGAGTACAGATCTAGCCTTAAATTCTCTTGGACGTCTGCTGCCCAATATCGTTTTAAAAATGCTTCCCTAAAGCCTTCCACCGTATCAAAGGTGTACCTAAAGCTTCTGAACCAGGTGAGACAATCACCTGCCAACAGCTTTTCAATAGCTCTCAGTCTCCGATCCTGAGGAACTTTCATTTCGTTTAAATACTCTGCAACTTCCTTTAGCCAGTATTTTGGAGTAATTGACATGTTATTACCCGTAAACTTTACTGGTCTGTCCTCATTCGATATAATAATGTTTATTATCTGGCCATTTGTCTGATTCATGTACGGGGTTGACATCGCCATCGGATATCCTGGGTTCTTATAAGGGCTCTCCCCTCCTAAGTCCCTCTCCGTATCTGTGCCTTGTTCACGGGAACCTACCCATCCTGTCTTTGGAAACTCCTCCTGATTCTCAAATTCTAACTTCCTTTCCCTTCGGGCACTTTCTTCATTAGCCATGAGTTGGATTTCCATTTGACTATTCTTACGTTCAGTCCTCTCCAATCGGGATCTTAATTCATTCTGAATTCTTTCTTGATTCCTTTTAATATCTTCCTCTGCCTTTTTGAGTTGGAATTTCTCATCCCTGAAGCTATCCCTGATTTCATTTAGGTGTTCTTCTACCTCTTTCTTGATGACCATGACCTGTTCTGTTATAATTTCTGGCTTCACGTCACCTTTAGTATCTAGGTCTTCTCGCATTTCCTTTATCTTTTTCTCCATCTCTCCCTTAATTCCTTCAAGCTTTTCCTCAGTTTTCCCTTGACTCTTATACAATCTCCTCAAGTGGTCGTGGACGTGGTTTACTTCAGTACTGGTTTTTCCTACGTGAACCTTTAATGTTCCGATGGTTTCTTGAACCTCATTAATACCCTGACTTATTTCATCTATCTTATGGGTATATCCCTTATTTTCTTCATCTCGTTTCTGCCTTTCTCCCTGGAGATGCTCTTCGTAAGTCCCTAGTCTATTACTTATTGTTTCCTCGTGCTTCCTCAATTTTTCATCTACCTGCCCGGTAAATTGATTAATCTGATCTTTCATACCCTGTACATCTTTGTGATTCTGAGTTTCCAAATTATCCACTTTATCCTGAATTTTATCAACCTTTCCCTCAAGATTTCCTACTTTCTCCTCAACTCTTTCAAATCGGTTTCCTAGCTCACTGACACTTGTTTTTATCTCATCCCGAGATTTTTCACAAATACTCTTGTTCGATTCTATCTGAGCTTCTAAATTTTTCTGCACCTCTTGGATCTGGGTTACAAGTTCATTTTTACATCCGTCTACTTTCTCTTTACATGCTGTTTCCATAGAACCAATTTTATCCTCTATAATTTTAAAATTATCTTGGCACTCCTTTTAGGATTCTATACTATTTTTTTCTATAGTACTTATCTGGGTTCTCAATCCTGCATTAAACGTGTTACACTCAGTTTGCAATGCCTTTAACTTGTCCCCAAATGTTTTATCCAATATTTGAAATTTGGACTCTATGTTTCCTTCTATATTTTCTCGGAGTTCATCTGACCCCTGTTTTATTCCCCCTTTTAATTCATTTAACTTATTCCCAAAATCAGTGTCAAAAGCTTGAAATTTGTTATTCATTGTTTCTTCTAATTTCTCATTTATATTACTTTGTATTTTAGTCTCCATGGCCTCTAGTTTAGTGTTCATGGCTTGACTTTTCATAACATTATCGGCTATCATCTTCTCCTGAAACGAATGTAATTTATTTTCAAGTTTCACTTCCATTACTCCTAGTTTATCCTCCCAATCCTTGGATTGCGCTGAAAAATGATCGGTATTCTCTGTCCTTATATTATCCAACTTACTTTCTATCTCAGCCTTCAATGTACTATTCATGTTAATACAATCGGCTTGGCTAGCTTCTAATTTAGTTCCCATGGTAGCACTATCAGTTTTTAGTGACTCTAAACTTTGATTCATGGATCCTAATTTTTGGTTATTTTCCTCCTGTTGGCTATCCAACTTATTTTCTATTCTAACACTGTCAGTTTTGAGAGCTGTTAAATTATCATTTATGGATTCGAACTCTTTTTTATTTTCATCCTTTTGGAGACTCAATGTATTGTCTATTGTTTCCAATTTATTGTTCATGGTCTCCCACTTTTCTTTGCTATCGGCTTTTATAGCGTTCAAAAGTTCCTGCCTCTCTTCCCTTTTCTCTTTTTTTGCATCTTCCGTACTTTTCGTACTTATTTTTACTATCTCGTCCCTATTCTTTTGGAAATGTTCATCCAAACACTCCTTTAACTCCATCATCGTCACCATCTTTTCTAATATAAGAATACAGTGGGCCACTCATGCCACCACACTAGTACATGCTTGAGAGATGATACTCTGAACCATTGTGTCCCAATTTCTTCAAAAAATTTACTTTGGTACGGGTATTTACTACAACGTACCCTTTTGATACTTTTATTCAATTTCATAAACCTTTATGGAAGTATTTAAAATTCAAAATTTCGAAAAACCATTTAAAAAAAAATGAAAATTTTGATTCTTCGAGAAAACTCGGGTTTTCCCTAGGAAAACTCATCCCTGCGTACTGGGCGCCAAAATCTACGATTTGCTAGGGGGGTTAATGATATAATTCAGGGCTGCTCGGTATGAGTTTCCAGGGACCCATGCGGTCAGTTAATATTTTACGTTGTAGCTATTCCTATCATTACTTTAATTTACATGATATGGCCGACTTAAGTGTTCCTCTAGTTATTAATCCAGCACATTACTTCTATGCCCCCAATGTGCCCTTTTAGCAAGAAATATGTAAATCACAGTATATCAGCGTAGCTCAATTCGGGATTTTCGGGGTAGCGGTAAGTTCACCCACTCTGTGACTCACATATTTTGGATTAATTAGAGGATACACTTGCAAAAATAACAACAAAATCAACTCCTATTTTAACACATTTAATCAATCAAAATTATGGCGCTACAAACAATTAAACAATTAAATTACTGACCCATAATCATCTACTTGTTCCAAATGAACAAGGAATAACATAAGAATAAAACAAATATTATATTAAAACATCTAGTTTCCATATCAACCAACAATTCCTAATTATTTTTACTTCCATAAAGCATCAACTGTAAGTTTCATATAACTCCGAGCTCTTTTGGCTCAATGCTTTCTATAATAATGGTGTCATTCTTTGTACACTTCAAAAACTACTTTTTATATTTTCTTAATCATCAAAAAGAATGTATAATTACATTTATAATTACATGTTAATTATCTAACTCAATATTTGGGCATTTCACATGTTTTCAGCTTTTATCATCTCTCTCTAGTTTTACAAATACATCAAGGTAATCAGGAAATTACTTGTGTACTCCAGAGTATGAAGATACTTGACACAGTCAAAAAACTATGGTCACTCCCGAAACCTAGTTGCCTTCAATTAACTCATGGAATCCTACTTCCATACAACATTACAATAGGGATTGTAATTTATCTCATATGTCTTATAAGACCATTATCACATAAAAAAACTACGATCTGAACAGGCAAGCGGAAATATCAATCTACAAGGACCTCGGTTCAACGCCCGGGTCATTAACAGCTTTAAACACTCCTGGTGTATTCATTACTCCTTACAAGACGGCCTTCAGACACCCCTCCTGCTCCAAGGGTCTGACCGTGCTACTCGAGAGTTATTTATGACTATGCGGGAACCCTCCCGTCTAGTCTAAGCTTGAGCTCTCTTTAATGCTTTTACAAACAGCTTTTCGTTCATTCTCAATTCTTTGGGGAGACCTGGCATTCTACTCCTCGTGTCCATTCAACAATATTATTGGGCTCATAAACCACATTCGTAATCTTGGCATTTATTAATTATGAAAGGTCTTCATTGATTGGGGAAGAGTTATACACATTCTACGACGAATAATAAAGGGGCTTTCACAATAAGAGGATTCTGAGTTCGAATCTCTTCACATGCCTCGGGAACCATTCCCATATAGAGGACTATACAAAATGCGATTTAGGGTCAGCCTATAGCTTATAAGACCTACGCTCAATACCATACATTTGCTCCCTTTCAATACAACATACACAATGGCCTCGTGATACTACGTCACAAATAGAGGACTTATACCAATTCTCAATTCATTACAATCAACTACCTCTCATAAGTAATTTACCAAGTACATTAGCTTTTACGCGTTCCTAGCGTGACATTTTACTTTAATTGCGCTCCTTTGCGCTATACTTTATTTTTAAGCCTAGCGTCATCCAAAGAACTGATAATACCATATTAACAATTGATACACATCTCAATTTTTATATTATTCTTTTCCTTTGACAATAAATTTCTCTATCTTTAAGAACATGCATTTGAACATCATGTCTATACTTTTTATTAAAGCTCTAACGCTCTTATGTTCACATCAATTAATTTGATCTTTATTTAATATTTCCTTACTTGGTTATTATTATTATTATTCCATATCTTCATTCTTTACAAAAGCTCTAAAGCTATTTCTTTCATATAACTCAAATTTACTTTTATTTAATTATTAATATTTCGCTTGCTCTTATGACATTCGTCAAATACACTGACACTTTATTCATATATTTCCTCTACTGGATTTATTCTTTTACATAATTATTTATAGTTTCTCAAATTTATATTATTGTTCAGACCGCGTTTTTCCTTATTCAATATTTATTTATTTAAACACATCCCTTTTACTCGAAAACTCCGGTGGATTTGTACACAACCATTTCCCGACACCAAAATATAATGAAATTCATTACTCACATGTTTTTAAGGTCGTCTCATGACCTTTATCCTTGTGCGGTGTTTCATTTTGGCCCACTTTTTAACTTACTCCATATTGTAGAAATTCATCTCATGTACAAACACTTCTCGACACATATTCAATACACTTAACATTGACAACATTTTTAATACACTGGTGTATCCATTTAGAACACACAATAAACACTAAAAAAATATTATTTTAACACACAATCTTGATAGATTTACACTTCACCACTTTTGATCACTAGGCCGGATTTTCCTAGCCTATCACACGTGACCTCTTAATCTCCCGTTTCCAAGGGTGCAATTTATTCAATGTCGGCTTCCTATCCTGCAGAATACGAAAGTCTCGAAACATCTACCTTTCCCTGGAATCCTAATTCTTCGAATCCTATTCTGGATGACCGGCTATTTCTCTAGCTTGAACGGCTTCTTTTTTAGATCTAGTTTATCGATCCTAGTGAAAGTCTGTTCGGATCGAGGTCCCCTCGATAACCTATCGATGATCGATGGATTTATTTTATAGCAGCTAGTACTTCTCGAGTCTAGTGCTTTAGAATAGTTCGTCTGCTTTCTGGAGATAATGTCTATAGTCTCCGTTCTTCTTTGTTTATTCGGTTCTCGCACTCCTACTTTTCTGAAATACGTTGCGAACCTTACTCTGTTTTTCCCTATTTGGGTTCTTTAAATTAGATAACTGTTTATCTTTCTATTACGGTACTTCCGTACGTTATGATATTTTCGGTCGTTTATTTAAAGACCTATCGCCTTAAGTCCAACGTTCGCAGCCTGCTCTGACTATATCTTACGAACTTTTCACTGTAAACTTGTGTACTGTCGGACCTAAAATCCAGTAACTAGGATTTTCCTAATTTTTTCAACACGGCGATACTTTAATATTTCTTCTTTACAACTCCTTATGGAGGCACGTAAGTTATTAATACTGCGACGCCCGTGGCTATCGGATATTAATTCTGTGGTGTAATACAGCGTTTCTCCCCTCAAGGAGTACTGGTAAACTTTCTTCGGTGTGAAGCAGAGTAACGCCCCACACGGCTGTCTGAATACTGATGCGTAGCAACGCCCCCCTCGGGCTGTTTGGAACTGCTTGTACTGATGCTCCAGCGTCACGTCCCCTGGACTGTTTGAAACTGCATGTTTGGCTTGGTGATGCCAGGAGCTTTATACTCTTTCGCTACAAAAAGATAAGACTCTAGCCCTTTCAGTGCCCAACTTTTAAAATAATGGTTGCACCATTATAAAAATTATACCTTCAAAAAGCTCGTCTTCTCAATGTTAAATAATCTCATTGCGCATAAGAATCGATCGTGCAATTCGGAGATATTAATTAATTTCTCGTCCTCAACTGTGTGGGTGTTGCTGTTCATTTGCATTCTCCCCTCTCCACAGGCCTTGGTAAATCCCCTATGACGTCTACTTGCGTTTGCAGTTTTCTCCTGTGCAATTATTAAAGGGTTTTTCTTTACACAAAAATCTCTAATTCGAAATGATTCACCGTACTGTACTTGTTTACTTATTTTTATACTCGTAAACGGGTTAAACTTAATTATTCCTCTTCTGGCTCATAGGCGGTGTTGTCGTTTTTAAGCAAGCTCAGCTCGATTTCCGAGTCAGGCTTCCTTGTCTAACAGCCGGAATTTTCCACTCGGTTATTAATACTCATGACCAGCTCCTTCTGAATGTCAAGAGGCGTGATCTCATCTCTCGAACACCTGGCCCGCGCCCCTTGCACAATGTTAGGCTAGAATCCTGGCTTGATCTTTCTCTATGTTACATTAGAAACTGTACGTTTCTTTCATTTCTTCCCCAAATACATGGATTCGACCTCCTTGGACCCTATGGCACAAGGGTTCAGTAGTGATGCCTTAAATGCAAAATTAACACAGAATAATGCAAAATTAGAACAAAACAGTAGGGAAAATAAAGAAAGTACAGAAGCTTTAAATGCAAAATTAGAACAGAATAATGCAAAATTAGAACAAAACAGTAGGGAAAATAAAGAAAGTACAGAAGCTTTAAATGCAAAATTAGAACAGAATAATGCAAAATTAGAACAGAATAATGCAAAATTAGAACAAAACAGTAGGGAAAATAAAGAAAGTACAGAAGCTTTAAATAAAAAATTAGAACAGAATAATGCAAAATTAGATAAGAACAACAGGGAAATTAGTGTGAAAATGGAGCAGATTAGAGGAGAAATCAGAGGAGTAATGGAAGAGAAGGTTAAAGAGATCATTGCAGATGTAGACAAGAAATTAGGAAAAGTACAGGAGGAGTTAGAAATTAGAATCAGTACACAGGCTGAAAATTTAAAAGAACTAGTGCAACTGGAAACACAGCAGATCAAAAAGCAATTGGGGGGAGAAATTGACAAAATTCTGGTAGCAACTAAAGAGGTTAAGGAACAGCTGGGGGGTCGAATTGAGAAAGTCCACTCGCAAATAGTTGCAGAAGTAAATGATTTAAGAGAGAGAGTAATAGAGAGAGCATTAGCAAGATTGAGGAGAAACAAGCAAAGCTATATAATAAAGTAGAAGAATCAGAAGGAAACATTAAATTAACAGTAAACAGTATTGAGAGGAAGGCTGAGGAGAAAATCGCAGAATTAGAGTTAAAATTAAAAGCTAGGATCAGTCTAGAAAATAGTCAGAATAGGCCAGTTTTTGTGAATAGCACACACAGGGAGGTAGAACTGGGTAAGTTCAGCAATCGACAGGGGTGCCCAATGGAGTTCATGAACACAATAGAAAATAAATTCGGGGAGAGGTTGGAAAATGGTAGTATTGAGTGGTGCCAGGTAGTTGAAATTTTAGAACAAGTGTTTGTGGGGGAAACGAGGAATTGGTTTGCTGTCTACAGAGACAAGTTTACTGATATCAATGATTTAAAATGAAATTCTGTGAAAAGTTCTGGAATGAGGTTATTCAGTCGCAGCATCGTGAGGGAGTAGTGTGTGGTAAATATAACCCTAAAGGAAGCTCCACCATGACCGAATACTTTTTAGGGCAGGTATTAGTGTGTAAATATCTGGATGGCTTGAAGGAGGAAAGTGATGTGGTAAGGTTGCTACTTAGGCACTTTCCCTATAGGATCAAGGAGGCTGCTTGTATCCAGAATGTAAAGCCAATATCACAAGTAGAAAATTTGTTAAGCACATTTGATGCACTCGGCAGAGGGGGTTATGAGGACAATTTCAATCGGAACCAGGGTAATAATAATAATAGACCTAATGAAGCCAGGCATCAAGAAGTTCAAGGGAACGGTGGCGAAGGGGCCAACGCTCAAAATATAAATAATAATAATCAGCTAAATCAGAACAGAGGAAATGGCTATGGTAATCAGTATCAAGGGAGGAACAATGATTACAGGGGAAATGAAGGGAGAAACAATGATTTCAGGGGAAATCAAGGGAGAAACTATAATGACAATAATTACAACCAGAATAGGGGTCAAGGAAGAGGACAGCCTAGTGGTAGTAATATACAGCCAAACAATGACAACACAGCCCAGAACAACCAGACCAGTTCAGTAGTTAGTAGTACTACGGCCAGCTGTAGCGGTTCTTTAAACGTGAACCAGGCTGCGAAGTAAGGTCAAAATCTCAGTCAGTAACATGCCCGGTCCATACAATTATACAGGAACCCTATGACCTAAATGTAAGAAATGAATTGTTACATGAACTAAATGATGAAGGTATTATTCAGGAAGTGGTTAGTAAGAGCCCCATAGTTAAATTTAACGTGTCCGAGGCGTACACAGATGTTTTAATTGATAGTGGTTGTATGAAGAGTTGCATAAGTAGTGCATTTTATGATAAAATGAAAGGAACTGGAGTAAATTTTGAGGAGATGCCAATTAAAAGCACTTTTGTTATCACAGCTGTTGGGAAGAGGTCTAAAGTAATTTCTAAGCAAGTTTTAGTAGACATTAAAATTAATAATCATGTAGAGAAGCAGATTTGTCTTGTAATTCCAAATTTAGTATTCAGTGTTATCTTGGGTTCAGAGTGGCTAAGTAGAGTGTCTGGTAACTTATGTTATGATGTAGGGAGTTTGAAATTTAAATGGGGAGATTCTGAAGTAGAAGTAGCGTTCAATGACCATATTCAGAGGAGTAGTATTGTAGGTGTGATTTGTACTTTAAATGAGATATCGCCAGCCGTAGAGCGGGGTTCTCCATGTTTAGTGGGCAGTGTGATTACGAACGGAAGTCTAGAGGACTCGTTACGTGATGCTGCATTTCAGGGAAATATAGAGGTGGAACAATGTGTTCGGCTCTGTGATGTGTTATTGTGTAATAGGAGAGTTTTTGAGGATCGCATTGGTATGGCCAATTGCTATACACATTCATTGAACGTTATTGATAGGTCAGTATTCACAGGACATAGATATCCTGTACCTTTCGCTTATCAGAGTGCAGTTGAGGCACAAATTAACCAGATGCTTGAAGATGGGATTATTGAGCACTCGAACAGTCCATATGTTAATTCTTTGATCACGGTACCCAAGACCGACGGCACTGTTCGTATTTGTTTAGACGCTCGTTTGGTTAACAGTACAATTAGTTCAGATCAGCTGAAATCTATGTCAATAGAAGAATTAATGCAAACATTTGAGGGGAAGTAGTATTTCACTTGTGTAGATTTGAGTTCAAGTTTTTGGCAAGTGCCACTTATGTACGAAGATAGACCATTTACAGCTTTTAGTCATAAATATAACCTTTATCAATTTTGTAGAACACCTTATGGGTTAAAGAGTAGTTCAGCAGCTTTAATTAGGGCTTTAAACATCGCATTAGGGGATGACACAGGAGAGTTTCCAACCATTTACATTGATGATATGGTAATTAGTTCACGCAGTTTTGAGGAGCATCTACGTCATTTAAATATAGTTTTTCAGAAGTTAGATCAGGCAGGGTTCACTTTGAAGCTGTCTAAGTCGTCATTCTGTCAGTCAGAAGTGACATTTTTAGGTCATAGAGTGTCGAGTAGAGGTGTAACACCAGAAGAAAGTAGGGTTAATAAGATACTTAACGCAGAGGTGCCACAGAATGTTAAACAGTTAAAAACTTACCTGGGAATTTGCAACTTTTTCAGGAGGTTCGTTCTTAAATACTCTGGGTTGGTAGAACCATTCAGGGAATTGCTTAAAAGTGGGACTCGGTGGAGATGGGAGTCCAAGCATGATCAGGCTTTTAGAGCGCTGAAGGAAGGTTTTGAGAAAGCTGTAGTGCTGAAATATCCGTTAAAAGATAAGGAATATGTGGTTATGACAGATGCTTCACATATAGGCATTGCTGGAG
This sequence comes from Meconema thalassinum, assembly GCA_946902985.2. NCBI lineage: Eukaryota > Metazoa > Arthropoda > Insecta > Orthoptera > Tettigoniidae > Meconema > Meconema thalassinum. Next base: position 8,366,737 of record OY714911.1, on the reverse strand, counting down.
TATTATGTCAGAAAGATGATGAGGGTAATCTGTGCATTGTATCTTTAGCCTCGCGAGGACTGACAGCAGCAGAGAAAAGATACACGATTACTGAGTTAGAGCTTTTAGGTATTGTTTTCAGTTTAGGGAAATTTAGAATGTATTTAGTAGGGGGGAAATTTGAGATCCACACAGATCACCATGCATTACTGTATATGAGGACTTGTAAACTCAGTTCTAACATAGTTAGTAGGTGGATTCTTGCTCGGCAGGAATACGAATTCACAGTAAAATATATTAAAGGTAAAGATAACATTCTTGCAAACATGCTATCGAGGAACACTAAGTTATGTAGGGATTATCCTGTGGTTAAAGCAGAGGACGGTATTTTAATATGTGCATGTGTGGACAGTAGCAACAGGGCATCGTTACAGACACTGAGAAATAGGTAGGTAGAGCAACGTGATGACGTTCATTTAAGGGAGCCACTTGCAAGGTTGGAAGCAGGTGACACAGGACCCATTTATAGTTTCCAAACGTATTGGAAAAACAGCATATGTGCTGGAGGATAGTAAGGGAAACAGATTATACGGGACGTATAATATACATAGTCTACGAAAATATATCATAAAGTGAGGATGTTTAGCTGGCGAGCCAGCCTATCAAATGAGTAAGTGTGGTATTTGGTGCGTGGGAGGAGATGGTCTTCCAGGCAGGCGTATCAGAAGTCACACAGGGGGGTAGTATGTAAGTAAATGAGAGTTTTTAAGGTACAGGGAAATATGACGGGATTGTCGGATGCTCTTGATCACTAAAATGTCTCGATACACCAAGGCCAGAATTTGGTAGCGCTGGTGAATTCCCATTTGCCTCCTAGAGATGGGTGAGCGCTTGGACAGGGTATTTTTGCTTAAGGCGTCCACGAGGCAAAAGATGGGCCATCAGAAGGCGAGACAGTCCTTCATGAAACTCATACATATCAGCACACGTGATTTCTGTTTACGACCTCGCCATGTAAGATTTGTAAGTGTGTAATTTAAGGTAATTTGTACAAAGGTATTATTTGTGTCAGGAGAACTGATCTGTGTTGAGAACTAGTATTAAGTAGAATATGGTCTACGGGAACTTAACAAGACAGGGCGATTACGGCACAGAAATATTTGGTGTTATATGTAATGCGCATTTACTGTTTATTTTTCAGAAGTCAATATTAATTTAATCTACTTTAAAGACAGATTAAGTATTATGGTCACGAGGCGCTGCCACAATAGTGTGATCGTGTGCTCAGTGATAAGTGAGATTAAATTTCACCATAAGGAAGGGACCTCCAGTGAAATTAGGAAGTTCTATGGAGATATAAATATATCAGAACACCTTCAATGCGTGTGATATGACATCATAAATACATAGTGCTCACACATTAATTATGTCTATTTCTCCAACATAGAGAAATTTGAGAGGCGGAAATATCCGTGGAACACTATTCTATATGTAAAACATTGGACTGGTTGCAAAGTGCAATCCATAGTGACAACAAACTTTGACGCAAAGTGCGTGAAGAAAAATTATGAGTGTATATATCTGTAATTTAGGGTGATTTCATTTATGTAATATGTGTTTTGAATGGGGATTATTAACGTGTCTGGGATAATCGGATAATGGACCGTCGTCACGGTAAATCATCCGATGATCCGAGGCGAATATGTAACGTGTTTTTCGAGGGGTTTTTATGCAACTGGCATAAGTCAGTAGGAAGCCATTCTATAATTATTTACGCGGCAAATTGTTCAGCCAAGAGAATTTTTCATGTTAATTTATTATTATTATTAATTTATTATAATTATTATTAAGTTATTTTCGGAGCATTTTATAAAAATTATTAGCGTTCAGATAGGTTTTCTATGTCTTAGAAAACGCTATCAAGCAAATTATTACGAACGACAATATCATAGAAAATTATGTGATTGCGGAATTTTACGGAGTTTTCGTCAGTTAGCGTATATCGAGAGACGTGACTCACTGGGAATTCAAGTACACGCTTAATCTTGTCGGAAAGCATGACGCAATCCTGGGTCGCATCGTCAAGGAAAGGCGGATATATGGAACGGAAAACGACTTCTCCCTCTTGCGCGCCGTGTGTAATGAGCCAGAGGAGGGGAAGTAGCGGGATGCTCAGCCAATCAGTGGAGACCACGTAAGCTGGAAGTTGGGACTTGAGTGGGGATGCGACGGGTGCATATATCGTTCAGCGCGCCGTGGAACGAGGACTATCAGTGTAGAACTTGCCGAGTATGGTTCACGCGGGAGTCGCTCCGATGTTCCGTGGAGTGGAGGACTAACTTTTGTAAAACTTAACCAGTGTGGTTGTACGAGTGTTTGGGTCCGATGTACGGACCATAGAATTATCTAATCTACCAGAATATCATCATATATCGACGGAGATGTCGACGTCCAGGAGACTGTGGGAAGCTCACAGCACCATCCAGTACGAGGGAAAGGCTTCGGCTATTTCCAGTGGTAAGCGCGAATGACGCAGAAATACGCAATCTCTCATTTCTCTTTGTTTTATATTTCATATTTCAGTAACTTCATAGCTTGGGAATAACAGTAAAATCAATAATTTATCAGACTCCGTTTTCACGTAATTTTCTATCGGTAATATTATAATCGCAACGCTCCAATTTAAATTTTAAACTTATTATTATTATTAATTTTGCTATTCTTGTTTTATATAATAAATTCATTTCTTTTACAATGCAATCTTTGCTTTCAGTAGGTAGCATTAGATATAGACCAATTCCTTCTCCTGATACAATTGTTTGTTGGGTTAATGACCAAATCATACCACGATCTGAGTGAATAGAGTCTTGAAGGTGTTCTGCCAGAGCTAGACGTTGTTAAATACAAATTTAGATTTCAACATTGCGTTGAGGTCTTGGCGCCCATTAAAACAACATAGCTTAGGCAAAGGTAAACAGTTACATTTATCTCCCAACAGTTAGGGGCAGTCAAACCGTTACAATTGTCGCTACCAACATGGGGCATTAATAACCGCTACACTTGACGCTCAACGTGTGGGCTAGCAAAACTGCTACATTTGTACGCTCAACGTGGAGCAAAGTAAATACCGTTTCACTTGTCATCCCAGCCTAAGCGAGACTGCCAATTTGGATTAACTTATATACGTCAGTGCTACCAACATGATTCTATGCCTGCTGAGAGGTCCAACTTTAAATACATGTAACTTCTATACTATCATTTGGATTTCAACAAAATTTCGTGTGTGCTATGTGAACCATAACAGATATGACTATGCAGATTCTTAAGAGTAACCAGGGCTGCCAACTGTTAATAAATACTGTCTCTATTTTTGTTACCCTAATATCAATATATCAGAAAGTTTACAAGCCAATTGCTCTAAACTTTGCACACGTATAGTACCTGGCATTCTAGATTAATTTGGAGTAACTAATATAGGCCTACGCCAGTGGTGCCAACATGATTCTAAGCCTGCTGATAGGTCCAATTGAAAAATGCATGTAACTTCTTTACTTACAAATGGATTTTATTCACAATTGACACAACAATAGATCATATTATTTCAGATTATTTCTGACGAATACATGCATTTCATTGTAGCCAACATGATTTTACGCGCGCTGTTAGATCCAATGTTTAACTGCATGTAACGTCCATGCTATCCATTGGACTTCAACCAAATTTTGTATTCTGTACCTTAAGAGATGGAACTAAGAATATATCCAGTCACCAGGGCTGCCAGCTGTAGTTCTCTATTAGACTACATTATGCCAGGTATACAGTATTTCGAACTAATTAGAAATTTCGATATTACCAACTTAATTTCGTCATTATTCTAGATAGATCCATATAGATTATTCATTGGCATGAATCTTAGATTTTAAGAAAAGTCGGCTCTTTAGTTCGTCACGGAACATCTTGTTGTTTACGTTAACGGCAAAACAAACGGAAAAGCAAATCAACACTTAAGAAGTAAAGTCAGTGATTTTTGTAAAAAGCAGGGAGTGAGGTCTTGTTCATGTTCATGTTTTTGAATTACCGTGCTTTTACAGATTTGCCGATTAGCATTAGTGGAAGCTTATATGTACAGTCGCAAGGCATTGCTGCAAGCTAGGTAGACGCCAACAGTGCATATAATAACATTACAGTACAGTATTGGTTTTCAAGCCTTAAAGTCAATATATTGTCGTATTTCACGAAAATCTACCTAATCCGAATCTTCGCTAATCCGAACAGTGTTTAGTCCCAATTACAGTAGTTTGGATTAGCGGGGCTCGACTGTATTTTGAATAGCAATTTTTGGGGACCATGATAATTGCCTGCGTTTTAAATGTTTTATCAGGAGGTTGGTTGGTTCCTTAGTTTAGGGCCTGCGACAACACGGTCATGTAGCCCCGTGTACTTTGGGTGTGTGTAGAATCTGTTTGATAACCGGTGTTATTTGTGATGGCTGTGAGTTATCTGTTTTAATTCAAGTAAGGACTGCAGAATATAATTTCAAGTAGTTCCTACTTTCGCCACCAAATTCTATCGTCCACGATACCTAGCTGTGAACTTGGCTACTACTAGATGCCATCGCAACCAGCGCTTGGTGACGAACGTTGGAACTTAAGAGCATTAATTAAACCTAGCCTACACATTTTGCTTTACACAAGTTTAGTTAGTGGAAGGTTCTTTTACATGCCATAAATCTATGACATGGGTACGCCGGCTTTACTTCCCCTCCGAAGGAAGGCATACTGAGGGATTTGTAACGCTGTTAAAAACTCCGACGACTTCGGCTGGGTTCGAACCCGTGACCTTGGGCATAGAAGCTCAGCATGGCAGTTATTCGGAGCATCCATCAATTCAGATTTGTTGGAGTTTTAAGGGTGAATGAAAGAAGCTCCTTCAGATGAAAATCCCACTCCATAGTCCCTGGGATTTGAAGCTCACCCGTTCAAGTGAATAGCCAGCAGCTTAGCTACGGTGAAACTACGTCATGACATAAAATTATTCATACAGGTGTTTTTTAACCGGCTTCTGTATGTACCATTGTCATTGTTTCCAAGGGACTCTCACTTCCTGCGGCAAGCACTTTCCGGGATAATCAGAGTATAATTACACGATCTGCATATGAAAGCTTCCAGTGAGAATCACTTTATACCCACTGGACCAAATTAATCTACGCCCCGTCTGACCTTCACCCTGCTAATTCCAGCGACCCCAATGCATCGCGTACATTTCAACTGACACGTAATGGAAGCAGAGTAACAATGGGACATATCGCCCTCGTGTTTATTATACGGGGCCCATCCAGACATTTACAGTAGCTTCCCTATTTTTAGCCTACTTTTCACATTTTGTAACAAGTAGTTCCGTGAAGAACTAAAGCCTATTTTCATATATCCTAATTGCCACTATCAACATACAAAATTTCAGTTTGATTGCTGTAATAGATTCGTAGATATTGAGAACCGACTAAATATTGCGGATGGTCGCCATGTTGGATTTTTATATATGTAGGTCTTAGAGTTATGTACTGTTACTTCAATCGCGTGATTAGGATACAAGAAGTAAAAACTTTCACTTCGATCGCATGATTACGACACAAGAAATAAAAATATAATTTTAAAATTCGCACAGTCGCCATCTTGAGGTTATGTAAACAATTGAACTAAATTAGATACCAGTGCATAACAATGTGTATAAACATTTGTTGTACCAAGTTTCATTGCGTTTGGATCATTAAATAGCGAGAAAGGACTATTTAAAATTATCAACCTCGCTTGGCCGCCATTTTCGTTTTGTAGTTAACCGGTTTTTGAAAGCCTTATGGATGAACTTCGAGTAGTGCCCTTTATATTCGTACAAAATTTCAGGGTGATACCGCTAATCGTTTCAGTGATATAGAATGCCGGTGAAATATTTCGCACAGCCGCCATCTTGAGGTTATGTAAGCATTTGAACGTAGTTAGATGTCGGTGCATTACAATGTGTATACACATTATCTTTATCACCGTAAAATATTCCAGGGTGATATCGGTAAAAGTTCCGGAGATATTGAATGCTGGTGAAATATTTTGCACAGCCGCCATGTTGGATTGGTGAGACGCAACAAAATTTGAAGGGCACGGTCGGTGAGGTACGAAATAGTGCTATGAAGTTACCGATTTTCATTGTAATCGGTACAGCCGTTTAGAAGTTATTAGGGGGGACACACACCATCACACACACGCACACGCACACACAGACACACGGACAAAAGGTGATCTCATAAGCCTATTTTTTCATAAATGTAAATAGGCTAAAAATGAGGAAAAAGTAGACTTATGAGATCAATCCGGGCAAATGTGTGTCTGTCTGTCTGTGTGTGTCTCCCCCTATCAACTCCTAAACGGCTGCAAGCGTCAAACCCAAATTTGGTGTGAGTAGAGATCTATACCTGGATATCTCAAGGCCATATCTGAAAATGACATCAGTACTACTAACTGCTGAAAAATCACAATTGAAATTTGAGCTCTATGTTGTATATCTCAGAAGTTATGCATGCGAGCTGTTCCGAAATTGGCACACACAGAGACAATGACATACCAGATTAATTTTCAGGAGCCCATATATTACAGTGTTGCCAATATGATTCTAAGCCTGCTGATAGGTCCAACATTTAAATGCATGTAAGTTCTATACTATCAATAGGATTTCAAACAAATTTCGTATGAGCTTCGTGTACCATAACAGATATGACTATGCGTATTCTTGAGAGCCAGCAGGGCTGCCAACTGTTAATAAATACAGTCCCTATTTTTAAATTCTAATACCAATATATCAGAAAGCATGCAAGCCAACAGCTCTAAACTCTGCACACGTATAGCACCTGACATCCTAGATTAGTCAGGAGTAACTGATACACGTGGATGCTGCCAACATGACTGCTGAGAGGTTCAACTTTAAATGCATGTACATTCTATACCAAATCTATTTCAACCAAATTTCGTATGTGCTTTGTGTACCATAATATATATGACTACAGCTATTCTTAAAAGCCATCAGGGCTGCCAAGTGATCTCTCTATTTTTTAATCCTAATCGCAATATATCAGAAAGTATGCAAGCCAACAGCTCTAAACTTTGCACACGTATACACCAGATTAATTTTCAGGAACCCATTTTTGACAGTGTTGCCAATATGATTCTAAGCTTGCAGATAGGTCCAATTTTTGAATACTTGTGACTTGTATATTAACAAATGGATTTTATAAAAAATTGGGACAATAATAGATCATAATGTTTTAGATTAATTCTAAGCAACACATACATGACACTGTTGCCAACATGATTTTACGATCGCTGATAGATCCAATGTAACATTTCATTTGTGATGTATAGATTATTAATTGGCATGAATCTTAAGATTTTAAGAAAAGTAGGCTCTTTAATTCGTTATGGAACTACTTGTTAAATACAGTAATAAGAAAACATAGCCACATAAGAACTTTACTGGGGCAAGCCACAACGATGTTTCCGACACCTGGCGTCTGGGAATGGGACCAGTACACAGTGGGACAGATTGCTAATCTAGCTGGACAAAAGTGATTTTTCACACTTCGTCAGAAATGAAAAGTATCACTTTAATATTATAAAGGGATAGTTATTTTATACACTCCTGACCATGGTATACGAATATAGCCTTTGTCAGCCGTGAGACTAGCAGTCAAAGTTTGTTTACATAAGATAAGATAAGTGGACGCGCGTGCAGTGTTAAATGAGGGTTCAGTTTGAGAACGTGTATTTTAGTGAGGAGTGTTTACTAAAGTCTATCAAGATGGAAAATGTTGCTACAGGTATGCTCTATCAATTAAGTGCCTGTTATTATAATTATTTTAGGTAGTTATCGTTCCAGATTAAAATTATTGGAATGATGTAATTACTGAATTTTATTTTTAGCCTACATTTCACATTTTGCAAAAATGAGGAAAAAGTAGACTTATGAGATCGATCCGGGAAAATGTGTCTGTCTGTCTGTCTGGCTGTGTGTGTGTGTCCCATATCAACTCCTAAACGGCTGCAGCAATCAAAACCAAATTTAGTATGTGTAAAGATGTGCACCGGAATATCTCACGTCCATATTTGAAAATGATGTCAGTGCTACCAACTGCTGAAAAAACGCACTAGAAATTTGAGCTCCATGTTGGATATCTTGCAAGGTATGCTTGGGAGCTATTCCAAAATTGGCACACATGTTGATAATACTATTTTAGTTTAATTTCCCGGAGGCCATACATGACAGTGTTGCCAAAATAATTTTAAGCCTTCTGATAAGTCCAATGTTTAAATGCATATAACTTCAACACTATCAATTGGATTTCAACCAAATTTTGTATGTAAAATGTGTACATAAACAGATATGACTGAGTGTATTCTTAAGAGCCACCAGGGCTGCCAACTGTTAATAATTGCTCTCTCTATTTTTTTAAAATCCAAATACCAATATATCGGAAAGTATGCAAGCCGACAGATTTAAACTATGCACACGTATAATCAGACATTTTAGATTAATTTGGAGTAACTTATATACTTCAGTTCTACCAACATGATTATAAGCTTACTGATAGTACCAATTTTTAAATACATGTAAGTTCTATACTATCAGTTGGATTTCAACCAAATTTCGTATGTGCAATGTGTAACATAACACATATGACTATAAGTATTGTTAAGAGCAATCAGGGCTACCAACTGTTAATAAATGCTGTCTATATTATTTTTACCTTAATATCAATATATCAGAAAGTATGCAAGCCAACAGCTCTATGCTTTGCACACATATAGCACCTGACATTCTAGATTAATTTGGAGTAATTAATATAAGTCAGTGCTGCCAACATGATTCTATGCCTGCTGATAAGACCAATTTTTAAATACATGTAACTTCTATACTAACAAATGGATTTCATCCGAAATTGGCACAACAAGATATCATAATAATTCAGATTATTTCTGACAAGCACACACATGACATTGTTGCCAGCATGCTTTTACGCGTGCTGATAGATCCAGTGTCTAACTGCATGTAACGTCCAATGGACTTCAACCAAATGTTGTATTCTTTTCCTTAAGAGATGGAACTAAGAATATATTCAGTCACCAGGGCTGCCAACTGTAGTGCTCTATTAGGCTACATTATACCAGGTATATTTTGAAATAATTAGATATTTCGATATTACCAACTTAATTTCGTCATTATTCTAGATAGATTCATATACCGTAGAATAATCATTGGCATGAAAAGTAGGCTGTATAGTTCTTCACGGAACTTCTTGTTCATTTTGTGAATTGAGATAGGGTTTAAAAAAAAGCGGCACGAGACCGCACAATCATACTTATGTTAAAATGCATTATAAAGCTCACGGTTTATAGCAGTAATAAAATTATTTGGTGAAAACTGCTAATTACTTGTCACTTTCACTTTTTAGATGGAGGCGCGTGACCACTTTTCACGCGTAGGAAGTTATTTGATGTGTTGAACTCAAATGTTGTCGCCAAAGAAACTCTGTATGATTATGTGCAAACAGAACTTGGATTGAGAGGGTGTTCTGAGGAAGTGCTTAAATCATTTAAGAAAGCTATTATGCATTTTAAGTGTGATTTGGACAAATGTTGGAAAATTTGTTCGCAAGTAAAACAGACATTTCTTGTAAAGTAATCTAACTGGTTAGGCAAAGAAATTAAATTACTTACACTAACAAAAGTTACAATTAATGACAAGGAAATCCATATAATTCAGGATAAGATGTTAATTATGGTAGATGGAAATATCTGCAATTCTCTCACCGGCACTTCATCTCAAAAATGTTATATTTGTCATGCTGGCCGCAAGGAAATGAACAATACTGGTCTTTGAAAAAACTATACTGGTTGAAGAAAATTATAGTTTTGGACTTTCTACTCTTCACTGTTGGATTAGATTTTTTGAATGCCTGCTACATATTCCATACAGATTAGACATTTTAAAAAGGCAAGTTAAGCAAACTCAAGAAAATAATATGACGGCTGACAGAAAGAAATCACTACTTCAGAGGTTCCGTATTGAAATGGGCTTGCTAGTAGATCAGCCAAGATCAGGAGGAAGTGGCACACCTATTGATGGCAATAGAGCACGTCGATTTTTTCGAGAACCCACTTTGTCGTCAAATATAACAGGTATAAACGAGGAACTTATTAGAAGGTTTTCAGTAATTCTTCCTATAATATCATGTCCATATCCAATTAACATAACTGCTTTTGAGAAATATGCACAAGAAATAACCAACTTATACCCGAGACTTTACTCCTGATATTATATGCCTGTTACTGTACATAAAGTACTGATACATGGAGCCAAGATAATTGAATCGTGTATTATACCGATTGGACAGTTATCTGAAGAAGCACAAGAGTCTAGGAACAAAGATTTTAGAAGATACAGAGAAGCTCATGCAAGGAAATTTTCACCCAGAAGTAATCTACAGGATGGAGGCCATATGCTGCTTGTGTCTTCCGATCCAGAGATATCCCACAAAAACACATTTTCTAGACGTGAAAAAAATTACCGACAGAAGTTTTGGAGCTGCTGGAAGAACCAAACGTACCCAGAAGCAATATGCATGCAACTAGCAATGCAGATGACAATTCATCACATGACAGCTCAGGAACATCAGATGAATATGACAGTTCAGCTCTGTCATGAACATCCTAAATTATGAGGTATGTAAAATTGGGTAATTGATTAGTAATTTTGTGTTGATAAAACACCATTTTCCTGCTTGTAGTACCTTTGTAGGCGTATTTTCATTTATTGCATAAAAGGATCACATACAGTAATACTTGCATACATTAATACATATAAAATTCATTCATAATTTTACCATTCCAAAGCTCAAATCTAGTCTTTCATGTTCAGACAGAGTTATTCATGGGTTGGACCTAGAAGTTTCTCACGAATAATTGATTTCCAGTGAAATTGTAATTTTGTCCTGCTAGAATTGCAATCCGTCCCACTGTACAGTATGGAGATGTGAGCAAAACACGTCGCAACAACTATGGCAGTTGTTGTTTGAGTCTTCAGTCATCTGACTGGTGTGATGCAGCGCTCCATGACTCCCTGTCCTGAGCTAATCGTTTCATCTCTACATGGCTTCAACATCCGAGGCAATGTACCTATATTTAACATATTTTAAACATGGTCTACTTCTACAGTTCTTGTCCTCAACCCTTCCTTCCATAACTAACTTCGCTATCCCTGGGTGTGTCCTACCAACCTATCTCTTCTCTTCATTAGCAGTCACCAGAAACATCTCTCCTCACTCACTCGTCTTAACACCTCTCCATTTGTTACCCTATCTATCCATCTGAACCTCATCATTCTCCTGTAACACCACATTTCAAATGCTTCTATTCTCCTCTTTTTCGTCTACCTCGTTGCGTAGTAACTAGCATGCTTGGCTGTCACCATGGAGGCCCGGGTTCGATTCTCGACTATGCCAAGAAATTTAATTCTTGTCTGAGGGCTGGAACAGGGTAGACTCAGCCTCGTGAGGAAATAATATGAAGAGGCAATTTCGATTCCAACCTCAACCATCCTGGAAGTGGTTTTCTGTGGTTTCCCACTTCTACTCCAGGCAAATGCCGGGATGGTTCCTAACTTAAGGCCACAGCCGCCTCCTTCCCAATCATCATCTGATACTAATACAGCGATCACAATGACACAGGTTATCAGAAAAATTTCACACATCCAAGTACACTGGGCTATATGACCACAATGTCGCAAAGCCCCTAAAATCAAACAACAATCTCCTTTTTAGCCTATTTTCAATTTTGAAAAAGTAGGCTTATGAGATCACCTTTTGTCCGTGTGTGTGTGCGTGTGTGATGGTGTGTGTGTGTGTCCCCAAATAACTTCTAAACGGCTGGAGCGATTTCAATGAAACTCGGTATGTTCATAGCACTATTTTGGACGACCCCGACCGTGCCCTTCACATTTTGTTACGTCTCACCAATCCAACATGGCGGCTGTGCGAATTATTTCACCAGCATTCAATATCTCCGAAACTATTACCGATATCACCCTGGAATTTTTTACGGTGATAAAGGGAACTACTAGAAGTTCACCTATGTGACTTTTATAAACCTGGTTACTACAAAACCAACATGGCGGCCAAGCGAAGTTGCGACATTTAAATAGACTTTTCTCGCGATTTAACCAACCAAACGCAATAAAACTTGGTACAGTATATGTTTATACACATTGTAATGCACCGACATCTAACTTGGTTCAATTGTTTACATAACCACAAGATGGTGACTCTGCGAAATATTTCACCGGCATTCTATATCCCTGAAACTATTAGCGGTATCACCCTGAAATTTTGTACCGAGATAAAGGGCACTACTGAAAGTTCATCTATAGACTTTTAAAAACCGGTTAACTACAAAACAAACATGGTGGCCAAGCGAATTTGAAAAATTTAAATAGACCTTTCTCACGATTTAATGTTCCAAACGCAATGCAACTTGGTACAGGCAATGTTTATACACATTGTAATGCACTGGTATCTGTTTTTCCAATTGTTTGCTTAACCTCAAGATGGCGGCTGTGCCAATTTCAAAATTAACTTTTTATTTCTTGTGTCGTAATCATGCAATCGAAGTCAAAGTTTGAATAATGAACCTATGCAATAATTTTCCTTTAATGATGCATGATTCTATGGCCTATACATTTAACAATCCAACATGGGGACCATCCGATTTATTTAGACGGCTCTGAATATCTACGAATCTATTATAGCAATAAAACTGAATTTTTTAATGTTCATAGGGGCTATGAACATAAGTTCAGCTATAGGACTTTCAATAACCTGGTGATCACAAATCCAACATGGCGGCGACGCGAAATATAAATATTCACATGGACGTTTCTCGCAATTTAACCATCTGAGTGCAGTGAAACATGATACAGTAATTCCTTATACCAATGTTAATCCACTGGCATCTAATTTATTTCAATTATTTCCATAACCACAAGATGGCTACTGTGCGAAATATTAAAATCTCGTTTTTACTTCTTGTGTCCTAATCATGCGATTGAAGTTTGAATGCTACACGTACACAATAATCTGCACGTAACAGTACCTAACTCTAAGACCTACATATATGAAACTCCAACCTGGCGACCATCCGAAATATTTAGTCGGTTCTCAATATCTACGAATCTATTACAGCAATCAAACTGAAATTTTGTATGTTGATAGTGGCAATGAACATAAGTAGGATATATGAAAATAGGCTGAATAGTTTTTCACGGAACTACTTGTTTCTGCTTCGCCAATAGTCCAAGTTTCACTTCCATAGAGCACCACACTGTACACAAAGGCTTTCAAAAATGACTTCTTAAGTTTATATTTGATGTCAACAGATTCCTCTTCTGTAGATATGCTTCCCTTACCTGAGCCAACCTACATTTTATATTTTCTTGCTTCGTCCATCACTGGTTATTTTGCTTCCTAAGTAACAGAAGTCTCCTACTTCCATTAGCTTTTCACCTGCAAATTTGATGTCAATGGGGGTTTATGATTTCTTTCGGCTGCATTCCATCATAATACCACTCTCGGGGATGAAGCTACGATACGAGTAATTTACAATAGTGGGTACTTAACCCAGTAGGAGCGCAGAGGAGTGTTTTAACAAAAGAAATGAAATGAAGTATAATTATTGTATGCCAGAAAACTGCATTATAGTTCAAGGTTCATTATGATACGGTACAGGTTCTCCACCAATCAGAGCTCAAGATACAGCTGTTTGACCAATTATGTAAGGATAGCATCGCACCTGCGCTGACTGCCATGGCCTCCTATTTGAAATTTCACAGCGTGGCTAGTGTCATAGCGGGGTATTCGAGGAGGCCGTAGTCGAATACAAGGTATTCTCTGCGTCCCATGCGCTCTGTTCAGGAGAGCACTATTCTCAGCCATAAAGCCAACAGATTGTTGGGTGGTCAGCGTGGCGGGGTCCCTCAGCTGATAATATTGATACTGTTGACCATTGTCACTGCCTCTCTTCAGCCATAAGGCCTACAGATTGTTGGGTGGTCAGCGTGGTGGCTTCATTCAGCTGCTAATATTGACATTCCTAACTTAGGTCTATGCCTCTTGGATCTGCCAGCTATTCGTTTATCCTCAGAAGTGCTCCCCGATCCACCCTTCATGTCAATTCTAAAATCCCTGATTGAGCCTTGAATTGAACCCAGCACGTCTTAAGTAGTGGCCCATTGTGTCACTCACTAATAAGTACAACATAATAAAAAGAAAAGATACGAGCCTTACAGTAGTCGCATATGATGTGTAACATCTGACATGTTATCCTACTCGTATACTACACAGCTTGGACATTCTTAAAATGTTAATTTACCCTCCATTTTCATACTGGTTCTATGATGAATGTATAGATTGAATTGGAGATATGCTACTGTCACATTTTTGGTGCAGAGGTCAAGCTCTTAATCTCTCACCAAGGTAGACCGGGTTTGATTCCCGGTCAATACATGTGAGATTTTCGAATTGTAATGCCATGTCCTGTGGTTCGCATTCCACGTAAAAGGGAGGTACCGTGGATCATGATTGTGAGATTAACTGTCACGCAAAACTACAAGCTTCCTTCCTTAATAATTCATAATAACAAAGTGACACACAACGTCGACTGTACTCTCAAATACTGTGAGCACATTCCTCAGTAACTATATCATTCATTATTCTCAAGACTCTCATACAATTCGTCGTAAACCATCAAAACATGCCTTCCTACAAGCATGAAATGACCTAGCCTCAGCTTTTATTCCACTCATATAGTAACATTCTGTTATGCATTTAATATTTGACTAGCCTACTCAACCACAGCTTGACAATAATGCCGCTTAATTAAATGTCATTTGTCGTCTTTGTCCTACTCCATGTGATATTCAACCTTGAACGTAAAGCTTCATAAACTGCTCAATGACAAATGAAAGTCGGTGAAACATTTGCCACTGTGCTCGTCAAACCAGTGCCTGCTAAATGCACTGCCTACCGTATTGCCATAACATTCTCGCGCTACAGAGCACACACTGCCTTGTTTCCAATACACACAGTTTCAATTGTTATTGTAAAAGGGAGTGTTTTACAGATATTGTAGTTTATAATACAGAACTCATTTTATTAGATGATTTGTAGCTTCCACCAGCAATAGCCTAAATAAAGAATACGATATAGATCAACTAGATTAATAGACGCGACACCGCTCATAACCTTAAATTCCTTATAAACAGGTCCTCTTCATTCACAGACCAACACGTAATTTCATATGTATTCTGTTAAAATGAGTCATTTTGATATGATAAATATCGTTTAAAATGATAATCTGGTAGCTGGATCGATCGATCGAGCGGGCAGTGCATACTTCCGTTTTCCACCACTACCAGCTCGATCGTTCCGATCCACTTCCGTCCCCAATTTTCAAAATCACTCCCACAAAACGATCCAGCAACCGAGCGGAAATATGTTACACATCAATAACACAGGTTCCCAGACGGATGATACTCACACCCAAGTACATGAGGCTTGTTACCATGACTCCCTAAATTATACATCTTTAGAACAATATTTCTAAGTTCTCGACAGACTGCTTCGGTGGCGTAGTTGGTAGCATGCTGAGCTTCTATGCCCAAGGTCTCGGGTTCAAACCCAGCGTAAATCGTCGTTTTTTAAGAGTGTTAAAATCCCTCAGTATGCCTTCCTTCGGAGAGGAAGTAAAGCCGGCGGTCCCATGTCATAGAGTTATGGCATCTAAAAGAACCTTCCACTAACTACACTTGTGTGAAGCCAAAACATTTGTAGGTTAGATTACCTGATAACCTTATATTCGTTCCAAAGTTCACCGCCAGGTGCTGGTTGTGATGGCACCTAATAATCAAGTCCGAAGCTATGTGTCGTGGACGGTAGCATTTGGTAGCAAAAGTAGGAACTACTTGAAAAATTGACCGTCTGCAGTCCTTACCAAAATCAAAGATAACACACAATAATACAGTCATCACAATCAACACCGGTTATCAGACAGATTCTACACACACCAAAAGTACACGGGGCTACATGACCACGTTGTCGGCCCGAGATCGCTCGTATTGCGGGCCTGTGTAAGGCAGGGGCTGAGATCGCTCGTACTGCGGGGCTGTGTAAGGCAGGGGCTGAGATCGCTCGTACTGCGGGACTGTGTAATAAGCCAGGGACTGAGATTGCTCGTACTGCGGGACTGTGTGAGGTAGGGGCTGAGATCGCTCGTACTGCGGGACTGTGTAAGGCAGGGGCTGAGATCGCTCGTACTGCGGGACTGTGTGAGCCAGGGGCTGAGATCGCTCGTACTGCGGGACTGTGTAAGCCAGGGGCTGGGATCGCTCGTACTGCGGGACTGTGTGAGCCAGGGGCTGAGATCGCTCGTACTGCGGGACTGTGTGAGCCAGGGGCTGAGATCGCTCATACTGCGGGACTGTGTAAGCCAGGGGCTGAGATCGCTCGTACTGCGGGACTGTGTAAACCAGGGGCTGAGATCGCTCGTACTGCGGGACTGTGTGAGCCAGGGGCTGAGATCGCTCGTACTGCGGGACTGTGTAAGGCAGGGGCTGGGATCGCTCGTACTGCGGGACTGTGTAAGGCAGGGGCTGGGATCGCTCGTACTGCGGGACTGTGTAAGGCAGGGGCTGAGATCGCTCGTACTGCGGGACTGTGTAAGGCAGGGGCTGAGATCGCTCGTACTGCGGGCCTGTGTGAGGCAGGGGCTGATATCGCTCGTACTGCGGGACTGTGTGAGCCTGGGGCTGGGATCGCTCGTACTGCGGGACTGTGTGAGGCAGGGGCTGAGATCGCTCGTACTGCGGGACTGTGTGAGCCAGGGGCTGAGATCGCTCGTACTGCAGGACTGTGTAAGGCAGGGGCTGAAATCGCTCGTACTGCTGGACTGTGTGAGGCAGGGGCTGGGATCGCTCGTACTGCGGGACTGTGTAAGGCAGGGGCTGAGATCGCTTGTACTGCGGGACTATGTAAGGCAGGGGCTGTGATCGCTCGTACTGCGGGACTGTGTAAGGCAGGGGCTGAGATCGCTCGTACTGCTGGACTGTGTGAGCCAGGGGCTGAGATCGCTCGTACTGCGGGACTGTGTAAGGCAGGGGCTGAGATCGCTCGTACTGCGGGGCTGTGTAAGGCAGGGGCTGAGATCGCTCGTACTGCGGGACTGTGTAATAAGCCAGGGACTGAGATTGCTCGTACTGCGGGACTGTGTGAGGTAGGGGCTGAGATCGCTCGTAATGCGGGACTGTGTAAGGCAGGGGCTGAGATCGCTCGTACCGCGGGACTGTATAAGGCAGGGGCTGAGATCGCTCGTACTGCGGGACTGTGTAAGGCAGGGGCTGAGATCGCTCGTACTGCGGGACTGTGTAATAAGTTAGGGGCTGAGATCGCTCGTACTGCGGGACTTTGTGAGGCAGGGGCTGAGATCGCTCGTACTGCGGAACTGTGTGAGGCAGGGACTGAGATCGCTCGTAGTGCGGGACTGTGTGAGGCGGGGACTGAGATCGCTCGTACTGCGGGACTGTGTAATAAGGTAGGGGCTGGTGCCCTGAGGCAATATTTTCACAGAGCAATGCACTAATTGTGATTGGAGACGGAGCCAGAGGATTGCTATCGACTGTAGCTCGAGGCTCATCCGAAGTAGTGATAGCTTGTAGTTTGAAGACATTTCTCGAGCTACATGTTCGTTATGAAAGATACTTAATTAATACGCTTATTCTCTATTTACTCTTAGTAAAAAACAAAAATCCCCGACTCTTTGATGTCGCGGGTAATCTCGAGGACCACTGGATGGGTTTTGAAGCGGGTTTCACCATTCTGTAAAGGATATCTCGAGGAAGGTTTCTGTAGAAAATAATTGAGTTAAGATCAAAGGAAGCCAAGCAGTAACGGTTCCAGTGAAAAAATCGAAAAATAACCTGATGTCCGTGCTTTTTTTTAAGCTTACGCTTGGCAAACCGTTAACAATATCAATGTACTATGAGTGTGAGAATTGTTCAGCATGAAAAGTTCTACAGACAATTCTGCGAGAGCATATCATTAACTTCAGTGCATCGCCCACTATAAGTGTTTTTACGTTTTCATCTCTTCCAACAATCTCCATTCAGTTACTGAGGCGGCAGTTTATGAGCTAGCTAGGGGCGACCCTATCACCCCAGATACAGCCAGCAGCAAACTGTCGAATCGTATTGAGTTATGACTTCAGAGAATAATGGTTGTGTTAGCAGTTTTCTTGGAAGTGCAAATCGGCTTTTCTTCATTTCGCCTGTGAACTTTTCGTTCATCAAAATACTAAGTCAAGTTAAGATTGGACGGAAGGGGATTTGTGTTTCATGCACCTCGCCATTCTTAAATTACGTCTGATGAGGATTCGTTGCAGATGCATCTCCTTGATAATATAATTAATAGTCTAGTAATTTTAAAAGACATACGACTGTATACACCAGAGCTGAGCAGCCTGAAGACATTCTACAACTACTGATAAGTATCAACACTAGACAAACAATATCCTGTATTGTGGTTATAGCTTTCAATCATCACTGTACATTTTCTAGATATTCCAGTAATTGTGTTGACCGACTGAAAGCTATTCAGTTAAGTTAAGGGGAGGTTGTAAGCCCTATCTCCGCCACGTTAAATTTGACAATTTCATGTTCCCTTTGCTCATTAAGTATTTAACGTATTGAAACAAAACCTTACAGATATTTAGATCTATATTTTATCTTTAAAGTTGTTTTTGGAAATGTGTATGTTTGTAAATAATATTTCTTTTCAGAGGTTAAATTTTTCAAATTTTTTCTCTACGAAAACATTAAATATTGTTTTTTCTACTTATGATAAAATCACAGGAAAACATCAATCCTTTAGTTGATCAGAGCGCTATTGTTAATACTTCCTGAGAAAAAGGAAGATTTGCCTCGAAAAAATCAAAAGTGAAGAAAAATGCTCTTCAAGATAAGTGTTACCTTAATGTGCACCTTCTCTGTCCCCCTTCTGGTTTCTTTCTAACTTCCTAGCTTATTTAGAGAGAGAAAAGAAGGAGAGAGAGGATGAGAAGGAGGAGAGGGAGGAGCAGGAGAAGGGGAAAGAGAAGAAGGAGCATGAGGAAGAGAAAAATGGTCAGGAGAAAAAGGAGAATGAGTAAGAGAGGAAGGAGCAGGAGAAGAGGAGAAGGAGGCGAGGGAGGAGCAGGAGAAGGGGAAAGAGAAGAAGGAGCAGGAGGAAGAGGAAAATGATCAGGAGAAGGAGGAGAAGGAGAAAGAGAGGAAGGAGCAGGAGAAGAAGGAGGTGGAGAAGGAGAAGGAGGAAAGAAAGAGAAGAAGGAGCAGAACAAGAATGAGAAGAAGGAGAAAGAGAAGAAGCTGGAGACGGAGGAGGAGTAGAAGGAGAAAGGGAAAAAGGAGGAGAAGAAGGAGAAAGAGAAGAAGGAGCAGGAGGAGAAGAAGGAGGATAAGGAGAAAGAGAAGAAGAAGCAGGAGAAGGAGCAGGAGAAAGAGAAGAAGGAGGAACAGGAGAAAGAGAAGAAGGAGCAGGAGGAGAAGAAAGAGGAGCAGAAGAAAGAGAAGAAGGAGCAGGAAGAGAAGAAGGAATATAAGGAGAAAGAGAAGGAGCAGGAGGAGAATAAGGAGGATAAGGAGAAAGAGAAGAAGGAAGAGAAGGAGAAAGAGAGGAAGAAGCAGGAGGAGAATAAGGAGGATAAGGAGAAAGAGAAGAAGAAGGAGAAAGAGAAGAAGGAAGAGAAGGAGAAAGAGAGGAAGAAGCAGGAGGAGAAGAAGGAGGATAAGGAGAAAGAGAAGAAGGAGCAGGAGGAGAAGAAGGAGGGGAAGGAGAAAGAGAAGAAGGAGGAGCAGGAGAAAGATAAGAAGGAGCAGGAGGAGAAGAAGGAGGATAAGGAGAAAGATAAGAAGGAGCAGGAGGAGAAGAAGGAGGATAAGGAGAAAGATAAGAAGGAGCAGGAGGAGAAGAAGGAGGAGCAGGAGAAAGATAAGAAGGAGCAGGAGGAGAAGAAGGAGGATAAGGAGAAAGAGAAGAAGGAGCAGGAGGAGAAGAAGGAGGATAAGGAGAAAGATAAGAAGGAGCAGGAGGAGAAGAAGGAGGAGCAGGAGAAAGATAAGAAGGAGCAGGAGGAGAAGAAGGAGGATAAGGAGAAAGAGAAGAAGGAGCAGGAGGAGAAGAAGGAGGATAAGGAGAAAGATAAGAAGGAGCAGGAGGAGAAGAAGGAGGAGCAGAAAAAGGCGAAGGACGAGCAGGAGCAGAAGGAGCAGGAGGAGAAGATACTAAGCCAGTTCTCAGGAACAGATCTTCAAGGGGGGCGGTACTTTAAATGACCTATAAATGACGTTTAGTTAACATTCCAGCAAATATCCATGTGTATATTATAAATTGGACTTCAGGCTATCAGAATAACATAAAATCTAAAATTCCACTTTTTGACCCTAAACAGCTCACAACCTCCCCTTAATCATAATACTTCGTAACAAAATAAAGCAACAGCAAGAACAACATGGAACACCGGACGTCTCACTGCTTTAAGCAGCGAAACAACATTTGAGGAGGTAATGGCGATATAAAGTTGGGAGTGTGCATTAACCAGGCCAGCACGACAAAGGGCGTAATTAGAGGCAGCGCTCGCACCTAACAACAGACTGGGCAAAATTACGTAAATTATTGAGGGGCAGAGGACAGAGTACACGATGACACGGGGATATAATGAGGGTCATGTGGACTCTGAAACAGGGGCCAAATACAAGCTGTTCGTAAAGTTACCGGGCTCAATATTTGGGATTTGTTTCTGACATTGTAAGCCTCCGTGGCTTGGGCTGCAGCACGCCGGCCTCTCACCGCTGGGTCCGTGGTTCAAATCCCAGTCACTCCATGTGAGATCTGTGCTGGACAAAACGGAGGCAGGCAGGTTTTTCTCCAGGTACTACGGTTTTCCCTGTCAAAATTTCATTCCAACAGCACTCTCCACTATCATTTCATTTCATCTGTCATTCATTTAATCATTACCCCAGAGGAGTGCGACAGGCTTCGGCAGCCGACACAGTTCATATCCTCGCCGCTAGTTGGGGGCTCCATTCATTCCATTCCTGACCCGGTCCGAGACTGGAAGCAGGCTGTGGATTTTCATTTTTTTTCTGATATTGTATTTCACAATCTAATCTAGTGATTACACAGACGGTACCTTCAAGTGAAGAGGGAGATTTTTTGAACTTCGATGGAAGTATCCTGGAAATTCTGATAGTAATAAATGTTCAGACAGAACAAAAAAATGATGTAGATAATTGTTGTTTTCAGGGGCCTAACATCTAGGTTATCGGCCCCTAATGGTTTGGGTGATAGTGAAAGATGAGATGAGAATGAAAACTATAACTAATACTAACTACAGACTCACAAACTAGAAGAAGAAATGGTAAACAAATAAAGGATAAGGCAAATAAAGGACGGGAAGAAAAGAAGTGCTCTCAGCCCTCGAAGAATGAGGAATGAGGGACTTGGAAGGAAGGAGAGCCATGAAAGACAGATAGCAAAGGTAAAGAGGAGAGGGCCCACCCCAAGGTCAGTGAAAATAGAGGACAAAACGGACCCAGATCAGGAATCGCTCGGGGTCGCCAATTCCCAAACTCACCGGCCATGAGCCCTTGAGGGTGTAGCACTATCCAGGGTGCACCATATGCACTGGGGCTACACACACCCAGCCTCCTTAAGGGCCTTGACCAGAAGGCAGAAGATAACATTAAAGAAAAAGAAGGCAGAACCATCCAAGAATGAGGGTATCATGGAAGATGAGACAAGGGCCAATTAAGGCGCGAAAGTGAAAGACTCCCTAGGCCTCAGATACCCTAATACCGTCGGGGTTGGAAGAGAACAAGAGTTGACCAAGAGAGGTCGACAGGAAAGAAGACGGAGATGAGCCTGGCACAAGTAAGTGGAAACAATGCCGGACTCAGCTGGGGGCCCCGTGGATCAGACATAACACTAACTCGTTTCGCGCACATTCAGTTCCCACAGTTCCAGTTCACAAGAGATGTTGAAAGTGACCACCAAATTCTTGCAGGCACACGCTGTCATGTTTTGAAAAGGTGTTTTCAAAGTTACTGGTGTTAATTCCCCAATAGAATTAGAAATTGCTTCTTTGACTTCATATAAGGAATGTGCATTACTTCTGAATAATGCCACTTTTAAATAACCCCACAGAGGGAAGTCTGGAGAGGTTATATCTGGTGAACGAGGAGGCCATACATTCTTGAGCTAATTCGATCACCGAAAATCTCTTGCAACATTACTGAGGTGGCGTTACCAGTATGACAAGTGTCGCCATCTTGCTGGAACCACCATCCTCTTCCAATATAGCAACTCAGTGTTGCACAATGCCCCAGTGTCATACAATGAAGATTTATCTGGTATCCTCACAAATAGTGTTAATTTAAATTAATGAAGAACGTGTAAATATATGAATTGATATGAAATTAGACAAACTACTTTAAAATACTATGTTGATATTCTATTAGAACCGTATTACGAAAAATATATTAATACGAGACTTCTTTTTTTCGAATGTAGATATGTGAGAAGGCAAGTAAACCCGTTAAATTTGAAAGAATTTTTGATAAAAAAAAAAACGTAAATATTATCAAAAATCAGTTGAAATTCAAGGTCATTCTTCCCTCTGTAGATTTTTCTGATCCACTGGCAACACAATGTGCGTAAGATATTCTATAATAGCATCTAACATTCAAGCACACTTGACATGTAAGCAGTAATCATCAATTAACTTGCCAAAAATATCTTCTTAAGAAATCCGTCTTCCAGGTGGAGAAAATTAAAGTGCATCGGATAGCTTCTTCTAACCTCCAAATGACTTCATAACAATCCTTACTATTTGGCTTTTTATGTTACGATACTTGCGTCTGGGTCAACATATATCGTCGATATAAATTCATTAACCAAGCATGCATGCTTGATCATAACATTTGATAGTTAAGGTCAAGAATAATGATTGGAAATTTGAAGCAAATAATAATAATAAGGGAGTGTGGGAAAGCCCGGTGGGAAAGCACAGCATGGACTGGCGACCACGGTATGTAATGTGGAGCACGAAGCGATTGAGCCTGGTGTTAAGGACTTGTCTGGCAATTAGAAGCTCTTGTTCGCCCCGAGACAACAGATTTACTCTTTAACGAGCTCTTATCGATCTCAAGGTGGCTTCAGCAATACAATCTGTCCTGAAAACATTCGTCAAGGTTTGCTTGAAGATACAGGTGCCGCAATGTAGAGAGGTGGATAAGAATTCACAAATCAGCTGATTTACTACATGGAGATTAATTTGGATTGAGAGGACATACACCTTAAAGAGTCATAAGAACTGTGCCTGTCGTAAATATTGTGCAGCAATCAAAAGTTAATTTCTTGACGTGACAAATAAATTGTTGGAATACCGTGACATTCGTGAAAAGTGTTACAGTGAAAGGTGATGATATCGATTGATGTCTCTCCTGCTGGAACGCTCTCTCTCTCTCTTCTATTGCTGCGCTCGAGTGTCGCAACTGTCGATTTTGGATGTCACGGGTGAACCTCTGGATGAATTTTGATGCGGTTTTCACAACTCTGTAAAAAATATCTCGAGGAAGATTTCTGTAGAAAATAATTTATTTATGATCAAAGGAAGCCAAGCAGTAACGATTTCAGTGAAAAAGTCGAAAAAACCTCATGGTGTCCGTGCACTTTTAGCTTACACTGGGCAAACCGTTAAAAATATCGATATACTACAAGTGTAAGAATTGTTCAGCATGAAAAGTTGTACAAAAAAGTCCGCGAGAGCATATCTCTATCTTCAATGCATCGCCCACTATAAGTGTTTTTACGTTTTCATTTCTTCCAACAATCTCCATTCAATTACTGAGGCGGCAGTTTACGAGCTAGCTAGGGACGAGCCTATCACTCCATTTACAGCCTAGCTAGCGGGCGAGCCTATTACCACCAGATACAGCCAGCAGCAAACTGTCGAGTCGTGTTGAGTAACAGATCTGTTACTTCTTCATGTTTTTCGTAACAACTTTTGTAAAAGATCTGGTTTTTATGGTTTTTAATTTGTGAGCTTTTCAAACAAGAATATATTTAGAATCCTCTGTCATGGCAAAATTTATATTAAGTGTATGTTCTTGCACATTTACAAGCCCTAAATCACGCTGAGGTCGCAATGTGACTGACACCGGTACAAGTACAACATATATTGACTTATGGTTATATACATGTTATTATAACAGATTAAAACATGCAAATGTGGAATTAAATTAATAATTTATAGGTGGACATTTAAATATGAAAATATCAAAAATTAATAAAACCAAAAATTAAATAAAACTAACAAGAAGTTCCGTGACGAACTAAAGATCCTACCGGTAGTTTAAAAAAAAATTAAGTTGCATGCCAATGATTAATATATATGGATCTATCTAGAATAATGACGAAATTAAGTTGGTAATAACTAAATTTCTAATTTGTTCGAAATACTGTATACCTGGCATAATATAGCCTAAGGCAACACTGCCATGTATGGCCTCCTGAATATTAAACTGAAATATCATTATCTATACGTGTGCCAATTTTGAAATAGCTCCCATTCATACCTTCCAAGATATCCAACATAGAGCTCAAATTTGAATTGCGATTTTTCAGCAGTTGGTTGCACTGACATCATTTTCAAATACGGCATTGAGATATTCAGGTATAGATCTTTACTGCTACCAAATTTTGTTTCGATTGCTGCAGCCGTTTAGGAGTTGATAGGGACACACACACACACACACACACACACACACACACACACACACACAGCCAGACAGACAGACACACACATTTACCCGGATCGATCTCATAAGTCAACTTTTTCCTCAATTATGCAAAATGTGAAAAGTAGGCTAAAAATTAAAAATGAGTCAATGTTCATTGGAAAATTTAGATTGCTGTACCTAACCCACTCTCACTTATAAAGCGGATGACGAGATCAGCAGCCACCACGCCATCGGCTAATATAAGTTTGAGAAATTTGAAGATCAATCACCACTTAACAAATAATCACATAGAACTAGCAAATATTAGTTGGTTCATTAGTTTAGAGGCTGCGACAACGCGGTCATGTAGCCCCGTGTACTTTGGGTGTGTGTAGAATCTGTCAGATAACCGGTGTTAACTGTGATGACTGTATTAGTGTGTGTTATCTGTTTTCAATTCAAGTGAGGACTGCAGACTTTTAATTTCAAGTAGTTCCTACTTTTGCCGCCAAACGCCACCGTCAACGACTACTAGTTCAGAAGTTAGCTACTAGACGCCACAACAGTTGGCTCGTGGCAACGAACGTAGGAACCTAAGAGCGTTGTTTACATTCTTAACCTATACAATTTAGCTTCAGACAGGTGTAATTAGTGAAAGGTTCTTTAACATGCCATAAATCTATGACATGGGACCGTCGGCTTTACTTCACCTCTGAAGGAAGGCATACTGAGGGATTTTTAACGCTCTTAAAAATCAGACGGCTTCGGCCGGGTTTGAACCCGCTATCTTGGGAACAGAAGCTCAGCATGCTACCAACTACGCCACCGAAGCCGCCAAAAGATATTAGTTTAACTACAACTGCAACTAAATAAGTGTATATATTGTAAATACCATCATCCATACTTGTAGACATAGATTTAATAGCCCTAAGTGTAAAAGATCTGATGTTGATCACTTGAAGAGATTCAAACATCGTAATTGTCTAACAATTAAACACATTTCCGACCAACTCGTGGCGTAATGACTAGCATTTATGGCTGGCACCCCGGAGATTCGGGTTCATGCGCACTTCAGCCATCGTGGAAGTGGTTATCCGTGATTTACCCTCTTCTACTCCAGGCAAATGCTAGGGTTGTTCCTAACTTAAGGCCACTGCCACCCCCTTAGGCGTCCTCAACTGAATTATAAATACAGACACCACAATAAGACTGGTTATCAGACACACACAAATCTAACAACAACGACAATAGTACTGGTGACTTTCCAGTCCACTTCCTGAGATAAGAAGCTACCAGCCCTACCACACCTTAAATAATATGTTCTATAGCTGGTCTATACGTAAACGGGAGCACAATATTGAATCGGTTGGAGCTGAAAGCATTGAGTCAGTTTTCACTACTTTCCAGGAGACAGATGAAACGTCATTGACAGAACAGAACTTAACAAACACACTATATCTGTCATCTATGTTGTGAAGCAACTATTCAGGTTATATTTGTGTTAGCGGAAAATCAATTTTAATTTAATAAACATATTTTGCAAATCAATTTTGGAAACGTGACTTAATTTTTTCAGCTCCGTTGTCAGTTTAGCGCAACATTAAGTCATCCAGAATGAATATTTCACATGAGATTTTAATGTGGATTTGTAACATAAAAAACAACTGAACGCTGTACAAATAAAATTTACAATTGCACTGTAACACGCGGAAATCTTGCAGTGCTGCCAACATTAAGTACGGAATACGGCGCTGAAAGGCTGCAAGTCATTGACTTCTCCTCTGATCGCACTATATGTAGCAGTGGTTTCTGGCTTAAACAGAAGGCTGCAAGTCATTGACTTCTCCTCTGATCGCTCTATATGTAGCAGTGGTTTATGGCTTAAACAGAAGGCTGACTTAATTCTTTCTTATGTCGTTCCAAGGCGCTTGGGTCAATACTCAGAATATTAATTCTTAAATAAATCACCATTTTTGACATAATACTTTTCAGCTCTGACTGATTCAATTACATTAGATGCTATGATACAGGGTTTCAAATTGTGAACTTTCATACAATACGCTAAGCATTATAATCAAGAGAAGCACAAGAGCTTACCTAGCTTCACGGATCGCCTCTATCCAAGTCTTGCAGTCAGACTCCGTCCCGGCTCGAAGCTCGTACTGTCGTTGATGTTCTCGGCGGTACGAGATGGCGAAGCAGTGCTGGAACAAGACAGTACTGATCACTTTTCGAGCAACGATGCCCTTCTTAAAATTATAAACTATTATAAGCTATAAGGAAGCTTTAGGCTATTAGGTCACGTGCTGTAGAGGAAATAGGTGACAATACCTACAACGTTGCAATTATAAAAACATTAATTACAATCGAAGAGTGAAAGAATGAAGGTAATAAAGACACCTTCAGTCAAGAAAGGAAGGTGACAAAACACTGTAGACACTCAGCGGTTGGCGAACACAGTTGAAAGAAAAAATAACTTCATTAACTTACGGAAAGCTCTAAGATTTTTACAAGAGTTAGAAGGTAGGGCTTTAGACAGGAAGGAGTCGATCAAAATGCATTTGTATAGAACAATAACCCGTCAAATTTAAATGACCACAAGTACTCGGAGCAGTCACTTTTGTTCTTCTCATTAGAAACATATGATGATGATGATAATTGTTGTTTTAAGGGGCCTAACATCTAGGCTATCGGCCCCTAATGGTTTGGGTGATCGTGAAGATGATAATGAAATCAAAACTATAACTAAAACCAGCTACCAACTCACCCACCAGAAGAAGAAATGGAAAAAAAGGAGAATAAGGCAAATAAAGGACAGGAGGAAAAGAAATGCCCTCAACCCTCAAAGATCGCGGACTGACGGACTTGGAAGGAAGTAGAGCCACAAAAGGCAGACAGGAAAGTGAAAGAGGAGAGGGTCAGTCCCACAGGTAATGGATAAAATGGGGACACCGGACCCAGCTCAGGAATCCCTCGGGGTCGACAACCCCCGAACTCACCAGCCGTGAGCCCCTGTGGGTGTAGCAATATCCAGGGTGCACCAAAAGTGGTGGGGCTACATACACCCTGCCTCCTTGAGGGCCTTGAGCAGAAGGCAGGAGATAACAGGAAAAGAAAAAGAAGGCTGACCCCTCACAGAATGAGGGTATCAGAAAAGATGAGACAAGGGCCAATTAAGGCGGGAAAGGAAGAGACTCCCTAGGCCTCGGATACCCTAATACCGTTGGGGTCGGATGAGAACAAGAGTTGACCAAGTGAGGTCGACAGGAAAGAAGACGGAGAGAAGCCTGGCAAAAGTAAGTGGAAGCAATGTCGGACTCAGCTGGGGCCCTGTGGTCGCTAACCCACGTCCCACTAGATGTGAGCCCCTGGGGGGTACATTAGAAACAAGTAGTCCCGTGACGAACTAAAGAGCCTACTTTTCTTAAAATTTAAGATTCATGCCAATGAATAATCTATATATCAGAAATGAAATGTTACATTGGATCTATCAGTGCGCGTAAAATCATGTTGGCAATAGCGTCATGTATGTGTTGCTTAGAATTAATCTGTAATATTATGATCTATTAAGGTCTCGATTTTGGATAAAATCCATTTTTGGCGTACTTTTCACATTTTGCATAAAAGGGAAAAAGTAGACTTATGAGATCGATCCGGGCAAATGTGTGTCTGTCTGTCCTTCTGTCTGTCTGTCTGTCTGTGCCCCCCCCCCCCATCAACTCCTATAAGGCTGAAGAAATCGAAACAAAATTTGGTAGGAGTAAAGATCTATACTTGAATATCTCAATGCCGTATTTGAAAATGATGTCACTGCTACCAACTGCTGAATAATCGCAATTGAAATTTGAGCTCCATGTTGGATATCTTGGAAGGTATGAATGGGAGCGATTTCAAAATGAGCGCACGTATGGATAATACTATTTCGGTTTAATTTCAAGGAGGCCATACATGGCAGTGTTGCCAAAATGATTATAAACCATCTGATAGGTCTAATTTTTAAATGCATATAACTTGTACACTATCAATTGGAATTCAACCAAATTTCGTATGTGCTATGTGTACATAAACAGATATGACTGAGCGTATTCTTAAGAGCCACCAGGGCTGCCAACTGTTAATAAATGCTCTCAATTTATTTTATCCAAATACCAATATATCAGAAAGGATGCAAGCCGACAGCTTTAAACTATGCACACGTATAGTACCTAGCATTCAGATTAATATGGAGTAACTAATAGGCTATACGTCAGTGCTGCAAACATGATTCTAAGCCTGCTGATAGGTCCAATTTTAAAATGCATGTAACTTCTATACTAACTATTGGATTTCATTTAAAATTGTCACAACAATAGATCATATTATTTCAGATAATTTCTGACCAACACATGCATGACATTGCTGCCAACATGATTTTTCGCGCGCTGTTAAATTCAATGTTTAACTGCATGTAACGTCCATGTTATCCATTGGACTTCAACCTAATTTTGTACTCTGTACCCGAAGAGATGGAACTAGTCACCAGGGCTCCCAACTGTAATGGTCTATTAGGCTACATTATGCCAGATATACAGTATTTCGAACTAATTAGAAATTTCGATATTACCAACTTAATTTCTTCATTATTCTAGATAGATCCATATAGATTAATCATTGGCATGAATCTTAAATTTTAAGAAAAGTAGTTCGTCACGGATCTTCTTGTTTAAGGAAGAAGTTACAAGTTACAAGATACAAGATAACTAATTACAAGATAATAGAACTCGTCAATATTTGCTAGTTGTGGTCTATATGAAGTTTTGTTGTGATACTGGAAGTGGTGATTGACCTGTGGAATTGACGAGTTGCATTATATCAACTAATACTGCAACTAAATAAGTGTATATATTGTGAACATTTTCACCCATATTTACAGAGATAGCTTTTATAGCCAAGTGTAAAGGAACTGATGATGATCGCTTGACAATAGAAACTGGTCATCCAAGTGTATTTGAGGCGCCTAGAATCAAAACCCGTCAAATCCATATTTTATGAAAATTGAGATAAGCATTGTTTCATATAGCTTTTGCTGCGCTGAATTCATTAAAACTATTATTTTGTTACAAAACCCGCTACATCCTACTGTAAAACGAAGTCAAAGTTGAGGCTTAGTTGCAATATTCGCCAAGTCCAACGAAAGTTTCGCCATTTTTGGTCACAACACCCGTCACATCCACATCAGCCAATAGGAGCACCCAGTTCCGCCATCTTACCTTCCATGATGCTTTGCGAAGTGTGTACTCTTTACCTACGTGCATTAGTCGGAGAATGTACCTCTGCCTGACGTGATTAGCATGGTTTATGTAGTTATACTTTTTGATAATAATAATTTGTTTTGGATAGTTTTGACAAAGAACAAGAAGAATAACATTTTGGTCTGGGTGATGTTTTCCACAGAACTGACATTTGCGAACATAAACGTGTCACGAAACCTGATTTTGATATGACTCACGTAAAGACAGAAGTCATAAACAGAGGGATTGTCCTTCAGGCACAAGAAGTGAAAGACGGTTCGAGACTGCTTTCGAAGCATTTTGGAGAAAGTTGGAGGGAAAATGAAGAGCTGCAGTTTTATTGCAATCTGGAAAGTCGTGGCGATGATGATTGAGAAACTACTATTGAGGATGAGGTAGGAACAGAAATTGTGTGGCTATAACTTCCAGTAAGGAATGTGGTTTAATAGTTGAATGACAATAGGTTTGTCTCTAAGGGCTTGGACCATTGTAATTGAATATGAATTTAATTTGACGTTTTTCCTTATTATTATTGTTCAGTATTGCCGGCCCCGTGGTGATGGGGTAGGACGCCAGCCTCTCACTTGGAGGCCCTGGGTTCGATTCCCGGCTCCGACAGGGATTTTGGAAACTGACATGAGGGCTGGAACGGGGTGCACTCAGCCTCGTGAGGAGAATTTATTAACAGACAGTGAGGCAGCGCCCCGATCACGAAAACCAAGATTACCGGCCGAGGGGACCCGATGCGCTGGTCATGCGTCACCCCAATATCTGCAGGCCAAATGGCAGGGGATTAGGCCATTATCGGGCTGTAGTGCCAGGGGTTATTTACTGTACAGCATTATTACCCTTTCATGAATCGATTGCGGGCGGTGGAGATGGGAACTACTGTTTATGTACTTGTGTTACACGTCAGCCTGCTTCGTTGACACGTACAGTTTCGCGTGTAGGATATGACTCAGCTCCAGTACCCCCAGTGATCATTTAACTGTCCATGGTGACATGAGCTCCTGTGACGCTTATCTGACGCAATGCAGCGTGACCTATGTGCAGTTTGCACTCTGTCATCGCTGTGTCCTCCGCTTGCCCCGCAGAGCTTATGCAACAATAAACATAAACGCTGGCACAGCCACGCTCAGCGGCATTCAAATCATGAATGGGTAATATTAGTTTTATTCTTTTTCTGTTTATTCTAATGAAACACAAAACCGCCCCTTAAAACAACAATAACAACAACAACAAAACACAAATATTATACGATTTTTAAATTGTATAACCTATATTTAGTTAACTTTCATTCTAAATATTAATTTCTTAATAAAGCATAAGTAGTTTCTACAATCTCTTCGCAACTTCAAATATATTAGGGCTCTTTGGTATCAAAACCTGCCGAATCCAAATCTTAGTAACAAACCCCGACAAATCCGAATTATTGCTTTATATTTTTCTACATACATTTTTAACTATTTCGGGGATCAGCTTCGTATTTCGTCACTGTTTTAAAAAAAACTTAATTCATTTTTAGTGAAAAAAGTATTTCTTTTTGAGTATTGGTTCGTTTGTGACAGTTTTTGCCACTTTGCCAAAAAAAGTGAAGGAATGGATTTGGAGGGTTTTGATTCTAGGCACCTCATTTAATAATCTCATGTAATATTTTTCAGGATTAGGGAATAACCCATCTCATCGTGTTGACCGACTGAAAAGCACCAAAATGTTGTTAGTGGTAGTTACTGTGCTGTGTAAACTCTCAACCACAGCGGCTTCGGTGGCGTAGTCGGTAGCATGCTGAACTTCTATGCCCAAGATAGCGGGTTCAAACCCGGCTGAAGCCGTTGGATTTTTTAAGAGCGTTAAAATCCCTCAGTATGCCTTCCTTCGGAAGGGAAGTAAAGCCGGCGGTCCCATGTCATAGATTTATGGCATGTTAAAGAACCTTCCACTAATTGCACCTGTGTGAAGCTAAGTTGGATAGGTTAAAAATGTAAACAACGCTCTTAGGTTTCTACGTTCGTTGCCAAGAGCCGATTGTGGTGGCGTCTAGTAGCTAAGTTCTTAACTTGGCCTAGTAGTCGTTGACGGTGGCGCTTGGCGGCAAAAGTAGGAACTATTTTAAAAATTCTAAGTTGCAGTACTTAAATTAAAAAAACAGATAACACACAGTCATCACCGGTTTCAGACAGATTCTACACACACCCAAAGTACACGAGGCTACATGACCGTGTTTTTGCAGCCCCTCAACTTAAGAACCAACCCAACTCTCAACTGTCTTTACATTAAGAGTGACTTAATTCACTTGATGCGAGCTCACTTGTGAAGACCTCCCTCGATGAATAAGTTGGGCAGGAAATCAACAGGCTATGGTAGAGACGGAGCGAACTCCAGTAATTGGGCTGCAGAATGGATGCTTGTGGATTTATGGACGCTCTGGAGCAGTCAGACAGACCAGATGAAAAAGTGCTATCGATGTATGACGTCAAAGCTACATGGGTCACTCTCTGCGCTATATTTAGCTGCAATCGTTTTTATGGAATTCAATTTTCGCGTCAATGTTTGAGAGCGGCACGAATTATAACGCTCTGCTCTCAGCCCAGCTCGGCTGAACATGTTCTAACCAGGCGATGTTTCTTTAGCCTTAATTACATCACGTCTCAATAAGAGTGCTGTTCAAAGGATCAATGCATGTGAGATTTTCGATGTGAAATGCCATGTCCTGTGGTTCGGATTCCACGTAAAACGGAGGTCCCGTGGCTTATGATCGCGAGATTAACGGTCACGTTAAACTACAAGCTTCCTTGCTTCCTTGTTCAAAGGATACACCCGAAGTTGGCACTGTACGTAAACAGTTGCACAGTGGGTAAAAAATCGAAATCTAGGAGGACAAAATTATTTATTTTCATAATTAAAAAGTCAAAATTTATTACTTCTACAGCATTCTCATATAATTGCCGCTCACTATTCTGGGATATAAACGCATCTTAGTGTAAATCTGTCACCACTGTTCGAGCAGTCTGAATTGGAGGGTGAATGTAAGTGGCTGTGGTTTGGTTGTCTTTGTGGTTAGTGTGATGCTTTAAGATGGAACATGCAGCTGAAGGTACGATATTTGTAACGTGTTTCAGTTATTAATGGGCGTAGTTGTTACGTAATTTCAGCTATATTTGCATAATATAATATTTAACTATTATTTTTAAAATTATATATTTTTAGTATGTCGCGTCACTCTTCGTCACATTCTATTTAATGTTAAAATGTAGATAATGTCTTGAATGTCTTGTAGTTTACGCCTGTTATAAGATTTTTGCATCTTTCTGCAACTTACTTAGATATTTTACGTTTTAGAAAATGCTGCGCAACCAGTTCTCACACGTTCACAACTGTTTGAAGCACTGGGTACGACGAT
This sequence comes from Meconema thalassinum, assembly GCA_946902985.2. Taxonomy (NCBI): domain Eukaryota; kingdom Metazoa; phylum Arthropoda; class Insecta; order Orthoptera; family Tettigoniidae; genus Meconema; species Meconema thalassinum. The sequence continues at coordinate 8,333,170 of OY714911.1, read as the reverse complement.
TATGTCAAAAGTGGAACTTTGTGACTTTGTCAGAAGTAAATTAGGGGTAGAAAATTGTTCTGAAGAGATAACTGAATGCTCAATCCAACTCCTAGTCATAGACCATTTCTTGCGTGTGTAGACGTATCTTAAAAAAGGTCTTTACTGATGTTTATTATGAAGTAAACAAATTATATACGTTGCTTTCACTCTAAATTCATGATTAAAACGTAAACATAATTATGTCCTGCTATATTTCGTTTTGACCCACTGTGAGTTGGTGAACCTAAGAAAGAAGAATCAGACAAAAAAACTCGTAGTTCCGTGAAGAACTATACAGCCTATTTTCATATATCCTACTTATGTTAATTGGCACTATCAACAAACAACATTTCAATTTGATTGCTGTAATAGATTCGTAGACTATTGAGAACCGACTAAATATTTTGGATGGTCGCCATGTTGGATTTTTATATAAGTAGGTCCTAGGGGTATTTACTGTTACATGAAGATTATTGTGTACGTGTAGCATTCAAACTTCAATCGCATGATTAGGACACAAGAAGTAAAAACGAGATTTTAAAATTTCACACAGCTTCCATCTTGTGGTTACGGAAACAATGGAAATAAATGATCTGCCAGTGGATTAACATTTGTATAAGGATTTACTGTACCAAGTTTCACTGCACTCGGATGGTTAAATTGCGAGAAACGTCCATGTGAATATTTATACGTCGCGTCGCCGTCATGTTGGATTTGTGATCACCAGGTTATTGAAAGTCTTATAGGTGAACTTATATTCATAGCCTCTATGAACATTAAAAAATCAGTTTGATTCCTATAATAGATTCGTAGATATTCAGAGCCGTCTAAATATTTCGGATGGTCGCCATGTTGGATTGTTATATGTATAGGCCATAGAGTCTTGTATCATTAAAGGAAAATTATTGCGTAGGTTCATTATTCAAGCTTTGACTTCGATCGCATGATTACGACACAAGATATAAAAACTTAATTTTAAAATTCGCACAGCCTCCATCTTGGGGTTATGTAAACAATTGAACTAAATTAGATTCCAGTACATTACAATGTGTATAAACATTTCCTGTACCAAGTTTCATTGCGTTTGGATCATTAAATTGCGAGGAAGATCTATTTAAAATTTTCAACTTTGCTTGGCCGCCATGTTCGTTTCGTAGTTAAACGGTTTTTGAAAGTCTTAATAGATGAACTTCCAGTACTTCCCTTTATCTCCCTACAAAATTTCAGGGTGATACCGGTAACAATTTCATAGATATAAAATGCCGGTGAAATATTTCGCACAACTGCCATCTTGAGGTTATATAAGCAATTGAACGAAGTTAGATGTAGGTGCATTACAATGTGTATAAACATATACTGTACCAAGTTTAATTGCGTTTGGTGGATAAATCGTGAGAAACGTCTATTTATAAGTCGCAACTTCGCTTGGCCACCATGTTGGTTTTTTAGTTACCAGGTTTTCAAAAGACACATAGGTGAACTTCTAGTAGTTCGCTCTGTCACCATACACAATTCCAGGGTGATATCGGTGATAGTTTCAGAGATATTGAATGCTGGTGAAATATTTCGCACAGCCGCCATGTTGGATTGGTGAGACGTAATAAAATTTGAAGGGCACGGTCGGGGTCGTCCAGAATAGTTCTATGACCTTACCGAGTTTCATTGAAATCGCTCCAGCCGTTTAGATTTTATTAAGGAGAGACACACACACACACGAATCACACACGCACACACAGACACACACACGGACAAAAGGTGATCTCATAAACCTATTTTTTCATAAATGAAATAGGCTAAAAATAGGTTTGTGCAACTATGAGCGTGACAGCGTCTTCTCGGACTGATTTCTTTAAACTGTCGCTCTTGCGCAATTTCAGCCTCGTATGTAAATTAATTATGTATTTTTCCGGAGTCGCCTCCGTAGCGTAGCGGTCAGCATGGTTAGCTGCCGCCCCGGAGGTCCTGGGTTCGATTCCAGGCTCTGCCACGAAATTTGAAAAGTGGTACGAGGGCTGGAACGGGGTCTACTCAGCCTCGGGTGGCCCAAATGAGTAGAGGGGGTTCGATTCCCCCTCACCCATCCTCGAAGTGGTTTTCCGTGGTTTCCCACTTCGTCTTCGGGCAAATGCCGGGATGGTACCTTCTTCAAGGCCACGGCCGCCTCCTTCCCTCTTCCTTGCCTATCCATGCTAACCATCCCTTACCTTCCCTCATGAGGCCCCTGTTCGCTTTGCAGGTGAGGCTGCCTGGGCGAGGTGCCAAACCCACGTCACCAGTTGTATCCCTTCCGATTCTATGTTCCCAGCTCCAGGACACTGCCCGTTGAGGCGGTAGTGGTGAGTTCCCTCGCTGGGTCCGTGGGTTCCACCAACCTGGAGAGTAAACGACTAAAAAAAAAAAATAATTCCGGAACGAAAAGTTCACAGGCGAAATGGAGAAAAGCCGAGTTGAACTTCCAGGGAAACTCCAAAAATAACCACTCTTCTCTGAAGTCTTAACTCAACACGACTCGACAAATTGCCGCTGGCTGTATCTGGGGTAATAGGCTCACCCCTAGATAGCTCGTAAACTGTCGCCTCAGTAATTGAATGCTGGTGAAATATTTCGCACAGCCGCCATGTTGGATTGGTGAGACGTAATAAAATTTGAAGAGCACGGGCATGGAGATGGTTGGAAGAAATGAAAACGTAAAAAACACTTATAGTGGGCGATGTATGAAGATAGAGATTTACTCTCATGGACTTGTTGATGTGTTACATCTTTCCTCTCGGTTGATGGATATTTGTGGGACGGAAGTGGATCGCATTGCCTAACACTTTCAATCTGACGGTAAACGCTCATGCGAACTCTGGTGTCAAGTGATTGAAACAAAGCACATGGCACATGTTCGAAGTCTTCGTATCAGTATTTAAATGATAAAATGCTTTAATATCAAACATTGTAAGCAGTCAGCATTACCGGTATTACGTTTCTGCACAATGGCTATTCAAATATTAACCCACATAACGGTAATGCAGTCATCAATATAATATAATCGTTGTGTTTATACGAGAATTGAGCAAGCCTTCATGAACTATTGCTGAATACATTCTCTTTACTCACAAGAGGGCCTATTCATAAGGCATTTTAAACTCAATTTCACGCAGGAACTTTATCGAAACAAGTAAAATATAAATGAAACTTAATTCAGTGATGCAGTATTATTGGAACGTGTACAAACTTGCGTAGTCGAAATAGCCGTGGGGTTAGTGCTTATGACTGTGAATCTAGAGATCTTGGGTTCGAATCCCGGACGGGTTAGATCTTTTGCTACCAGATTATCGTTTTAAACTATATTTATCATATCAATATGCCTCATTTTAACAGAATCCATATGAAATTACGTGTTGGTCTGGGAATCTAGAGGTCCGGGAACTGGGCATGCCTTTCATGATCTACTGCTGTGCACATTGCATTTACTCGCAAGTGGGCCTATTTATAGGGAATTTAAGGTTATGAGTGGTGCCGCGTCTATTAATCTAGTTGATCCATATCGTATTCTTTATTTAGGCTAGTGCTGGTGGAAGCTACAAAGAGTTCCGTATTATAAACTGCAATATCTGTAAAACACTCCCTTTTCCAATGGATTAATATTTGTGCCAAAAATATTATAAAATACCGGTGTATCAACAATTTGCCGCCCTTGAAATGGTTTTCCGTGGTTCCCCAGTTTCAACTCCAGGCTAATGCTGGGACGGTACCTTCTGACAGGCCACGGCCACTTCCTTCCACATCCTTACCCATCATTCATTTCATCTCTCATTAACTCCTCTCGTGATGTTGGCATCAGGAAGGCTTCCGGCCGTAAAAACCATCCGCCACAAATACTTCCTCGCATCTCATCCCCGACCCCGTAGGAAAACGGGAATAATAAGGAGTAGACATACAATACCGGTGTATCAAGAATTTCATGTGAGTTTTCTTCTATGTCAGATGTTACACATCAAATGCGACTACTGCAAGGCTCGTAAAGTATTTTTTGTAGAATTTTTCATGTTGAAGAATTCTTAGACTCATAGTATATAGATATTTTTAACGTTTCTTTCCAGCGTAAGCTTGAAAAGCACACGAACGCCATGTGGCTTTTTTCTGACCTTTTCAGTGAAATCGTTACTGCTTGACTTCCTATGATCATAAATAAATTATTTTCTACAGAAACCTTTCTCAGAATATCCTTTACAGAATGGTGAAAACCGTATCAAAATTTATCCATAGGTTCACCCGTGACATCCAAAAACGGTAGTAGTGACACACGAGCGCTGCAACAGAAGAGAGAGAGAGAGATTGATTGATTGATTGATTTTATTTTTACGGCTGCACTTCGAGCTTAAGTGCTCCTTTAAGTAGCACCCTACATAAAATTGGGAGAGCGTTGGAGCAGAAGAGAGATAATGCGATATCATCACCTTTCACTGTAACAGTTTATCACGAACGTCTCTGTATTCCAACAATTTATTGGACCTTTGTCACGTCGATAAACATACAACATTCAACAGGGTATTTCCGTAGTTCATACAAACATTGGCTGGCTTGAGGAGCAAAAGTAATGTTCTCGCCTGTTGCGCCCAGGCTTGCAGGATCAATCCCTGGCGCAGTTAGCGGATATCTGCGGAGGATGCAATGTTATATTCCATAAACCAAAAGCTAATTAATTCATCCGGTGGTGAATTAACCTAATTGATGGGAGCGTTTTGAGATTGAAAGGACCAGTGGAATATCTGAAACTACTGTCGACCAAAATATTATGTGCACTCGAGTTTCAAGGTTGTTTGTGAAGTAACCAATAGACCTACATAAAATCCAATATCATTATCATTTTTGTCGTTCTATTTTACGTTAGTTCATGCAGGGTAGTATTTTTAATTTATATTTTAATATTTTTTATCGCAGTTGGAACACAAAAAGTGCCCGTTTTTAAGCGTGTTTCAGCCATGCGTCACATTTAAGAATTATTATCTCACAAACCCGTCATCAGATCGAATCCAAATTTTAACACAATATACATTGTCCTCCCGGACAATCTCTTCCCTGTTGACTGCTTTGGTTCTCCAACTTCTGACTCCCATCCTTCTTCTCCACGTTGTCCAGCCATCTGGTCCTATGTCACACGCCGTCCTCCTGGCTTCCCATTGAGGACCTTCCTGTTCTCTGTCATTCTTTCTACATGTCCCAACCAACGCAGTCTACTACTCTTTATGTCCACTACTATATCTGGATTACCATACAACTCTCTTATTTCCATATTTTTCTGATTCGCCAGAATTCACCCTCTTTTACTTTCCTAAGTATTTTCCTTTCCCATCTCCTTAGCAATTCCTCATCACCTTGTGTCATGGTCCAAGTCTCCGAACCATACATCACCACAGGTCTCACTACCGTACGATATACAGTCAGCTTCAGATTTCTACTAAGACTTCTTGATTTAAAAACTTTGCTTAAAGCATAGTAACTGCTATCCTTGCTTGTATTTCGTCTCTCATGTCATTGTTTTCAGCTATCATTGACCCTATATATTTAAAATTTTTACAGCGTTCATATTCTTTCTCATTCAGTTTCACATTTTTCTCTAATTTAATATATTTTCTCCTAGATGTTAGCATATACTTCGTTTTTGACTGATTAATCGTCAATCCAATCTCTGCCCCGTATTCCTCTAATTTCCTTAGCTTCTCTTCCAAATCGTGTTTCCTCCTAGATAATAAATCAATATCATCTGCATAAGCAAGGTCTTGCGTCACTCGGTTAAGCAATGTTCACCCTGCGTTGCCCACTTGAATCCTTCGCATTACATTCTCCAAGGCAATGTTAAACAGTAAGGTGGAGAAAACATCACCCTGTCGTAATCCTTGGTTAACTTCAAAGGTATTTGATAGAATACCTTCAACCTTTACTTTACATATTGTTCTTTCCAAAGTCATTTGTACCATTCTTGTTAATTTATTAGGTATTCCTGCCTCTCCCATTGCCTTCCATAGCTGATTCCTTTTAATGCTATCATATGCTTGTTTAAAATCTATAAACAGCTGGTGTACATCAATGTTGAACTCGTAACATTTTTCTAGGATCTGTCTGATGGTAAAAATCTGGTCCGTAGTAGATCTATTAACTCTGAAGCCACACTGCTAATCTCCAAGATATTCCTCTACATATATTCTCAACCTTCCAGCTATAATTTTTGCTAAAACTTTATGCACAATACACAGCAATGCTATCCCTCTATAATTACCACAGTCTGCTTTGTCATGTTTCTTATGTATAGAGCAGAGTATTGCTATGTTCCACTGCTCTGGCATTTGCTCCTTTTGCCATATCTCTACCATGATCTTATGCAACCGTCTTGTTAGTTTTTCCCCTCCATATTTTATCATTTCTGCTGTGATGTTATCTTCTCCCGGCGCCTTATTACTTTTAGGGCCTTAATACCATCTTCAACTTCTTCCAATGAGAGTTCCTTGACTCCGTCTCTACTCCATTTTGTTCCTGTCCCATCTCCTCCCTCTGTCAAACTTCTACCTCACCTTCATATCCAATTTCCGCATTCAGCAATTCACTAAAATACTCCACCCATCTATTTAACATATCATCTTTACCTCCAATCAAGTTGCCCTCCTTATCTTTACAGAAAGCTGCTCTGGATTGAAATCCTTTCATTATATCTTTAACCCTTGAATAGAACTCTCTGGTTTCCTGAGCCGTCTTTCTCTCTTCTAACTCCTCAATCCACTGCTTCTCAAAATCTCTCTTCTTATTCTTTCTACATTCCTTGTCTGCTTCTTTTCTCTTCTCCCTATATTCCTCTACAGTAGTTCTTGTTCTTCTTTGTAACATTCTTCTTCTTGCCTCTTTCCTTTCTTCAATCTCCTTTCTACACTCTTCATCAAACCAATCCTGCATCCTCAGTTTCTTCTTTCTGCCCAGCACAGTTTCCGCCGTGTTTTGTATTATATCTTTGACCGTGTGCCACTGTTCTTCTATACTTTCTCCTTGCTTCTCTTCCACTTCATTATGCTTATTTGTCAAAACCATTGTGTATTGCTGAGCTATGCTTTCATTCTTTCTTAATTTAGCATCATCAAACCTATGTATAACAGCTCTCTTAATCTCTCTGTATTTGGCTAACTCTTACCAGAAAATGATCACTGTCTCCGTCTGCTCCTCGACAGCTATCCACTTCCAACACATCTGAGGCTTGTCGTCTATCTATAAACACATTATCAATTCGGTTTTGTGTGATCCCATCAGGGAAGCACCATGTGACTTTCCTTATATGCTACCTTTGCATCCATGTGCTTTTGATAAGCATGTTACTGCCTATAGCAAAATCAATCAGTCTAATACCATTATGATTGGCCACCTCATGTAAACTCTCCTTTCCCGCAGTACTCCCGTAGACAATTTCTCTTCCCACTTGTGCATTAAAGTCCCCCATAACAACCTTAACATCATGCTTTGCCACTCGTGCTAGTTCCTGTTCCAGTTGCTCATAGAAAAGATCCTTTTCTTCCTCCTCTGCATCTTCGGTTGGTGCGTGTGTACATATGAAGGATATATTGAAGAAACGGGCTTTCACACTTAATACACACATTCTTTCGTTAACAGGCTTAACATTTAGTATAACATTTTTATACTCATTATCAACAAGAAAACCTTTCCCTCCATATCCTCTGTTCCCACAACTATAGAACAGGGTGTGTGTCCCCCGTGGCAAGTATTCCACTTCCATTCCATTTTATCTCTTGTATTGCTGCCAGATTTACTTTATATTTCTTAATTTCCTTCTTCAAGTTCCGTAATCCTCCAGGTTTACTCAGTGTTCTTACATTCCATGTCCCAAAATACCAATTCATGTACCGTTTCCGTTGCCCAGGTCGTTTATCCTTTTCATCCGTCCAGTTTCCTTCGTCCTTTGGTTCCGTAACAAGTAACAAGTGTTTTTTCCGGGGTGGGGTTGTTAGCCCCACGCCCAACCCCCAACCTGGAGGACCAGGGTACTGCTCTTAGGCTGTGTCCCAAAGCTACATTTTCAGCCATAGTGAACTAGATTGTCGACTAATATTCCGGATGTGACGTCACAAGTCGTGATCCAAAGGTGCTTAGCACATAGCAATCAAGTCTGTAGTAGCTAGTAAACGAAAGAGCATGCATGCTAGATTGGCCGACTTGTCGACTTGTACAAGGAAGTTATAGAAAATGTAGGTTATCTTTGATTTTTGACTTGATTATTAATCCTCTTTGCTTGGGACTTTGCCTATACTCTGCCATCAACCGTGCTTCAACCCACGTGCTGTGTTGCTCTGTCTTGATCTTGATTTAATTTATTAAGTTAATTACGGACAGTTGTTCTGCTGAAAACTCTCTTCCCGTGGAAAGCAAAAATGGCGCGGAATTTAAATATAAGTACAATCGCATATTCTTTGGTACACAATAATTTTAACGTTTTTTAATACATGCTATCATTCTTCAACTTTTGCCTACAGACCTAGGTGGTATATGATGACATTATTTTAACTTATTTAACCCGTCACTACCACAGATGAAAAATATTTAATTAAAGACACACATGGGTGCAGGGGAGCCGTTATTTTGTCATCAAGGTGACAGAATCTCTGCCATTGTCTACTATAACATTCAATAGAGCCTATTCCTTGCAGCAATGTGGACACATGGACATAGTCACTTTTACCACATAACAATGCTTTGCACTTATATGGACGGGTTTAGAGGACCCGATGACTTATTTATGGCAGACCGGGTAGAATAATTAACCGAACGCAATGGCATCTCGAGGCTAACTGAAGGGAATGGGGATACGCAGGCTGCCGACCGCTGAGACAGAAAATGAAAGAAATTTTGTTCGGGTTCCTTGCACCCATGTGTGGCAGTTACGGGTTAACAGTTATTTATAAAGCTTCAGGTACCGACCAAGGACGTGCGGTGAAATTGTGTAACATAGCCTTTACTGACTAGTTATCAAGTCGTATTCATTTCATTTTTGTTTCTTTTCAGGGTCGGAGGAGGCAACATCGTCCTTCATAAAATTAAGGATTGCGTACCACGAGCTCTTCACAGGGAAGAGGGGCTCTGCGTCAGTGGGGTACTCCACAATAGTACTAAAAATTAATGCCGGCGGGAATATGTCGCCACCGATATCAAAAAAGATACTTGAAAGGAAGTGGGCGAATCTCACTGCAAAGTATCGGGCGATTAAATCCCCCCCTACGGGAACAGGCAGCGAGGATGGTCACCGTACCTCTACCACTTGGCCATATTACAATATAATAGATGATTTTTTTTCGGAACGCCACACCATCAATCCCCCTTTCATTGTAGATTCATCAAGACCCTCATGTTCCAATCCTACTTCTCCTCCTCCTCCTCACAGTCCCGATTTCTGTTATGCCACTCCTTCCCTGTCCACTTCCATTTATTTACCCCAGTCACCATACACCTGGACCATTCTCGCCCATTCCTACTAGGGCGCATCATACCCCCAGGCGCCTTGAAGGAACGAAAAGGAAGAGGGAGAGGAGTGAGGCAGATGAAGACCCTCTCCTTAAAAATCTGAAGGAACACGATGCTAGGGACCAGGAAAATACTGAGCGCCTGCTCTCTTTGCTTGAGAGGATTGTCGACAGGCAGTAGGCCTAGTTGTATTATAATAAATTTATTGTTGAATAAAAGTTTTAATGGAACACATTTTTCTCTGTTTTAGTACATGTTCCCAGTGCAATGCTCTTTAATTTGAGATTTTTTCGAGGTAGGTAGGTGATTTTGAACTTTACTTCTTGTAAAAGACACCATTTCTAGTTGTTGAACAAATTAAGTTTAAAATTTGTGTGTTCAGAGTTAGCCTCTTTGTTCCTAAACGAAAGTATTAGAATTCTACTGTAGGATAGGTGCGACCTTCCTTTTCAAGTCTACTTCCTCTTTCATAATTAAAGCTCGGCTAAAAAGAGATCTTCCACGTGCATCCATGATGATATCCAAAGAATAGTGTCGTTATTTTAAAACAGCTGATATCTTAAATTTGAACACTCGGCTCTCGTCATGAAAGCGCAAAGAACTTACAAGGAGTAGCAGATCACCGCCATCTTGAGTGTTGGTTTGGTACCAGCATGTAAGCCCAATGCGTTTCAGATCACAAGTCTATGAAGGTGGCTGTGATCAAGCACACATGTCCCAAAGCTCCGTAGTGCATAGTACCTAGTGAGTAGTAGCTAGCAGCTAGTCAATAGCAGACAACTTGAGCTTTGGGACACAGCCTTAGTCTGGCACCTGTCCAGCTTGGGTGGCCCTACCAGGAGCCGAAGCTCCCGCTGGCATAGCCCCAAGGATCATTTGATCTCGCAAGCCTCCAAACACCCGGCAATACCTGATTGCCTTCTGCAAGGTGACGGTACCGGCGGGAGGCTCTTAGTTTAATGCTATATTTATAACTGAGGAGGGTTACAAACTATCATTAGTTTCGATATATTATTTACTTAAAGAGGATTATGTTCCTTTTTTCACCTATTCATAAGTAATATATTTAGGCCTATGCCAATTCGGACAAATTTCATGGGGTGTGATGCATTTCATTGCATACAATTTGTTTTAATTTTACAAATTAAATTCAGGTTTCCATGCCAACGATGGGATTATTATTATTATTATTATTATTATTATTATACTCGTTCAGCCCCGTAGGGAGCACGCGGAACCATTAAATAGCACTGGAATATATCTCTTTGAACTTCCTATTCGCCCAAAATTTCTTCATTCTTTCACTCTGGGCCTGCCCTTCTTGTGTCCATGAGTTTTGGAGTTTCATGCTTTTCTCGGATGGATTCTTGGATGCAAATCTGTGGGTGTTGATCTTTCGTCTGTATGTGGTCCTTGTTGTAGTCATTGGATCAATGTCGACTTCAGTAAGGTCCACTTGTGTATCTACTATCCAGCGAATTTTGGTTTGGCAGACGTGAATCATCCTTTCGTGTTAAATGTCCATGAAAATTAATAAATGTAAAACAAAAATATTAGAATACACCCGCAATAAATCAGAAACCTCTATGGACATCAAATTGGCAGGGGAAAAGCTGAAGGAAGTAAGAGACTTCTGTTACTTAGGAAGCAAAATAACCAGTGATGGACGAAGCAAAGAGGATATAAAAGGTAGGTTGGCTCAGGCAAGGAAAGCATTTCTACAGAAAAGGAATCTGTTGACATCGAATATAGATTTAAGTATTAGGAGGACATTTTTGAAAACCTTTGTCTGGAGCGTCGCACTCTATGGAACTGAAACTTGGACTATTGGTGCAGCAGAAAAGAGGAGAATTGAAACGTTTGAAATGTGGTGTTACAGGAGAATTATGAAGATCAGATGGGTAGATAGGGTTACAAACGAAGAGGTATTAAGACGAGTGGGAGAGGAGAGATGTTTCTGACGACGGCTAATGAAGAGAAGAGATAGGTTGGTAGGGCACATCCTAAGACACCCAGGAATAGCAAGCTTAGTTATGGAAGGAAGGGTCAAGGACAAGAACTGTAGGGGTAGACCAAGGTTAGATTATGTTAAACAGATTGCTTCGGATGTAGGGTGTGGTAGTTATGTAGAGATGAAACGATTAGCTCAGGACAGGGAGGCATGGAAAGCTGCATCAAACCAGTCAAAAGGCTGAAGACTCAAACAACATAAACCATTTCATACGCCGTTTGCGTGCGACTGAAGAGAATCGTTCAGTTAATGCATATAGTTCTTCCGAGCTATTTCGCATCCATATACCGTCTTGAAACTTGGGCCCGAATATCTTCCTTAGTATGGGAATATTATAAACACATTAGTGACCTTGAGGAAGCTCGTGGTGTGGTGGGGGCCAGTGCTGACAGCACCCTAACATCCTGCCAGGAAATGGTCGACCCCACACGTTATACCAGGGTCTCCCAAGGTGCAAACCCCCACTTATCTTGCTTGCATCACTCACTCCGTCTGTCTTCCCCTTTGATTCCAGTTTCTGGATAAAATACAATTCTAAATTTAAAATTTCCCTTTCTTCCCCACCTTTTGAACATGAAAGTTTTAGAAGTAATTTCTCCTTATATCTGTTACTAGCAACCTGACCCGGCTTCGCCAGGGAACAGTTATGAAAGCATTACGTGATAAGCGCTTTTTATTTCCAATGTCAATGAACAAAGACCAATATACGTTTTACGACTCGGCATGATGGGTTAAAATCACTGACTGGACTATTAATTATATTATCATGGAGATGCATGTGCAACAAATTCTTGTCAGACGTAATTTAAGAATGGCGAGGTGCATGAAACACAAATCCCCTTCCGTCTTGAATTGACTGTGAATTTTGCGGAACGAAAATTTCACAGGCGAAATGAGAGTTGCACTTCCAGGGAATGGCGAGGTGAATGAAACTCAAATCCCCCTTCCGTCCAATCATAACGTGACTGTGTTTCACAGGTGAAATGAAGAAAACCCGAGTTGCACTTCCAAGGAAACTCCAAACACAACCACCCTTCTCAGAAGTCTTAACACGACTCAACGGTTTGCTGCTGGCTGTATCTGGGGCAGTAGGTTGGTCTGCTAGCTAGGCTGTAACAGGGATGATAGACTCGCCCTTAGCTAGCTCGTAAGCTGTCGCCTCTGTAGTTGAATGGACATGCTTGGAAGAAATTAAAACGTAAAAAACACTTATAGTGGGCGATGTATTGAATATAGAGATATGCTCTCATGGACTTTTTTGTAGAACTTTTCATGCTGAATAATTCTTAAGATCATAGTATTTCGATATTTTTAACGGGTTGCCCAGGGCAAGCATAGAAAGCGCTCCGACGCCAGGTTTTTTTTTCGACTTTTCCACTGAAATCGTTACTGCTCGGCTTCATTGATCATAAATAAATTATTTTCTACAGAAATCATCCTCGAGATATCCTTTACAGAATGGTGGAAACCGCATCAAAATCCATCCAGTGGTTCTCGACTTTACCCGTAACAAACACAAAAATCGGGGACTTTGTTGTATACTAAGTAGAGATATTCTAACCCAGCCGTTCTTCAAAATTTATTTTTTCTAAATGGAAATAAAGATAGCATTGAAGCCATTTTTCAGTGTTCACATTTTAGCTTTCTGTCGGCCAACAATTACTGGAATATGTGAAAAATAACCTGAAATAACTGGTCTAGAATTATAAGGGAGGCAGTTGAAATTCGTAAAACGCCCAATAACTCTAACAGAGACACTGGATATCAGCTAAGTGACACTTGGCTGCCAGTTATTAAGATCTGGGAAGATTGTTCCTCATAGTTTCTCTATTTCTTCATCTGTTTCAAATTGTACGGTTTCCTCTATGGCTACAGGGCCTTGATTTGACCTCCTTTGTTCATCACTGAAGGAGTTTCAATTTGTTTTTTTCGCCGAGGCCTGTATGACGTGGGGTATTATATAGATACACTTCCCTTTTGTTCCTATTTGCTTATATCCATCCCTTCCCCCCCCCCCTCCCCCTCCCACTTACTGCTTATTGGGTCACCCTCATTCTTCAATCTTACCAACAAACTCGACATCCAACTCAATACAACTATGCGCACGATCACAGGATGTCTGAAAACTACTCCTACATTTTGGCTCCCAACTTTAAATCACATTCAACCACCCGAACTCAGAAGACAGGATGCTTTGGTACGTGAATATAAGAAAATTTTGGACCACCCTGACCTTCCCATTCATGATTTCTTCCCAAGTGCAATATCTGACAGGTTAAAATCCAGACAACCAGCAATAAAATCTGCTATGGAACTTTTTAACAAGGGATTTGATATAAGCGATAGATGGGAACAGAAATGGATCCAGCATGCAACAGCGGAAGTAATAATCTGTTTAAATACTGTAGGGGTAGACCAAGGTTAGAATATGTTAAACAGATTGCCTCCGATGTAGGGTGTCGGAGCTATGTAGAGATGAAACGATTAGCTCAGGACAGGGAGGCATGGAGCGCTGCATAAAACCAGTCAAAAGACTGAAGACTCAAACAACAAACAAATACTCACAATAAACCAGAGGGATTCGATCTGCTTCAACGTACGTGGAAAACTGCCAACAGGATTCACACAAACCAAGGAGTGTGTAAGGACTTCCTCTACAAGTTGAACATGTGTTTGTGGAACGACACCCCAGACCATAAACACATTGTGCAGCGGTGTAGTATTACGTCATACTCAGGGGATTTAAAGGATTTTCTCGTGTTGACTCCAGATGCTGTTAAGTGGATAGACAATTTAAATTTTACATTATAAGTGCCAATTGTGACTGTAGGTTACACTAACATTCTCTGTTTTGCTTTTATTGTAATAATGTCCTAGAATTTTTTCTGGTAACTTATGTATTCTGAATATTGTTGTGTTTTACAATGTGTTGCCATACGCTAAATAATAATTCTTCGAGGAGTCTCAATTTCCCCCCGCCCCTTTTTCCTTCTCCTGCCTTACTACTCTTTCCGCCATTTTACTTAACGTGGCGCGTTTTTCGACCAACATTAATACAGTAGTTTCTGACTGCTCTCTGGTGATGAACATAAGAACTTCTCTAGTGTTTTGTATGCTCATTGACACACATGCTTTGGTCACATTGTTTTAAATCCATTGAAAAAGGAGAAAGGTTCCTTTTGAAACGTTTAGGATTTTTTATTTTATTTTCACACCGCATAACCCCAAAAATATGAATAATATTAATAACCTGAAATCAACTACATGCGATTAAGATGTATATACAAGGAAATGTTTATGATAAAGCAGTTAAAATTACCCCACATCCACGGAGTGTCGAGTTCCCCTAAGAGCCATGTGCCATGCGCCTCTGCAGATGCTCTGTGTTGGCCTTGTTCAGTGAAATCTTGAGCACGATCAGCAGTGCGGCCTGTCAATTATTCAGAGAACAATAACGGTGCGAGTAGCTCTCGTTAATACTTAATGTTGCGTCCGGGGAGCACTAAGCGCTATATAATAGAGTTTGGAACATAAACCCTCCTCCCTACCAACGGACAAAATACTAGTCATCCCCTGGAAATATCGTGTAACACACACTCTGGCCTAGACTCGGTGACGAGGGTGGTCCTACAATGTAGCCAATCACTGGTGACTAGATCCTCTAGCCCTCACTCGGTGAGGAGGGAAGGGGAGAAGTTATTAGGGTGGGGACATACACTCTCACACGGACAAAAGGTGATCTCTCAAGCCTATTTTTAGCCTACTTTTGATTTTTGAAAAAAGTGTAAGTAGACTTATGAGATCAACACAGGGACAAAAATTGTGTGTCTGTCTGTGTGTGTGTGTGAGTGTGTGTACTCTGAATGTCTGTGTCCCCCCCCCCCCCTAACAATTCGAACACGGTGAAACCGAATGGAACGAAATTTGGTACAGAGGTAGCACTAGTAAAGGGCACCTCAGTGTCATGTTTTATATAGCAGCCATCTTGACGGAAACGTAATGGCGGCCATCCAAATGTTCAAAGCTTAAATCAAATTACGACTAACCTAAACATCCGATCTCTACTTAATTTTGCAACAATATTCCTTAATGTGGGAAACGTTTTTTCTCCAAACTACAAGGTCATCCGCCTAATAGTTTCAGGATGGTGGATGTATGAGTCATGCAAGTATTATAGCCCAACCATAACTTACGATTCAACAAGGCCTGATCTCAACAATTGGAGGTTTAAACTGTCCTCACGGAGGTGACCGGTAGGATATTAGCCTATTATAATAGAATATGTAACCGTAGAAGTGACTTAACAAGTCTGATTGACCATGCCATATGGTTGTTATATCCTTTTAGGAATGTACTGTACAAAATAATACATATTTAGTATCAAATGGTTTATAGAGTCGCCTCCGTAGCGCAGTGGTCAGCATGGTTAGCTGCCGCTCCGGAGGTCCTGGGTTCGATTCCCGGCTCTGCCACGAAATTTGAAAAGTGGTACGAGGACTGGAACGGGGTCTACTCAGCCTCGGGTGGCCCAAATGAGTAGAGGGGGTTCGATTCCCTCTCAGCCATCCTCGAAGTGGTTTTCCGTGGTTTCCCACTTCGTCTTCGGGCAAATGCCGGGATGGTACCTACTGTAAGGCCACGGCCGCCTGCTTCCCTCTTCCTAGCCTATCCATCCCAATCTTCCATCCGTTCCCATCCCTCATGAGGCCCCTGTTAGCTTTGCAGGTGAGGCTGCCTGGGCGAAGTGCTGATCACACCTCCCCAGTTGTATCCATCCCGTCCAGATGTTCCAAGCTCCAGGACACTGCCCATAGAGGCGGTAGTGGTGAGTTCCCTCGCTGAGTCTGTGGGATCCACCAACCTAGAGGGAAAATTGACTAAATAAAATAAAATAAATAAATAAAATGGTTTATAGAAGCGCCAAAAAACGCTAATGAAATCTTTGATTACAACACAAAATATGATACATTCGTACTAAAGAAGTTATTTCCATTTCAATTTTGTACCGCGATCTGCCTTCATAGTTAAGAGTCCCGTGGTTCGAATCCCAGATGTTTCGTTTATTTTTACTTCGTTCTTTTTGTATTTATTGATTCATAACTACTCACACGTTATAATGTTAAGCATATATTGTGTGTATTTGCAATCGGAAAGATTATATAATATGCTGTACTCATAACTCAAAAAAATTTCAACACTCGACTAGAGCAATTTAAATTCTTTGTCCTTGATCCGCGGTAGAGCCTATTGTTGTTATTTTTGTTGTTGATTCTTTAGGGGTTTTGCGGCATCATGGTCTTGTAGTCCCGTGTACTTGTGTGTGTCTATATGTTGTCTGATAACCTGTGTCACTGTGAGCTCTGTAGGCTTACTAGTGTGTGTACTTTTATACGAGGAAGGATTTGGGTAAGAAGCTGTTGTTGCTGTTGTTTCATTTGAGATGCATGGACATCATGGTCATTTAGTCCCGTGCACTTGGGTGAGTCTTGAATTTTGTCTCATAACCCGTGTTGTTGTTATGGCTGTATAAGTGTGAGTATATATCACTCAGGGGAGGATTGAATCAATCAACGTATACTATCCGTATAACACGTTGTATTTCAACAAGCTACTACACACAACATTCAATTATACTCCTTGGAGAAGACAAAGAGTTATAACTAAACACATGCATTTAGGAGAAAGTAGGCTATATGTTGTTAACTGAACATCTTGTTTTTTCATAAATGAAAATAGCCTAGAAATCCAGAGGTGTGAGTTACGGTGATCACGCTGGACATGGGACAGGACCTCTAACGATAAGGTTGTGTTGTTCAGGCGCTCGCGTATATTAACATCGAAGTGGACTGGTGCACCTTCGTGTTGAGACCACATCCTTTCGCGGGCCACAAGCTGCCTTGTACAGCAGACACCAGGGATCTTTGAGAGGGTGTGGCAAATCTTCATGCGCCGTAGCAATACTTGCATTGAGCCTGGAGGTCGTCACTTTGAACAATTACTATGAGCTACGTTGTTGGTGTGAGTTTTTAGCCTACTTTTCACATTTTGCAAAAATGAGGAAAAAGTAATGAGATCGGGCAAATGTGAGTCTGTCTGTCTGTCTGTCTGGCTGGCTGTGTGTGTGTGTGTGTGTCCCTATCAACTCCTAAACGGCTACAGCAATCGGAACAAAATTTGGTAGGAGTAAGGATCTATACCTGAATATCTCACGGCCATATTTGAAAATGATGTCAGTGCTACCAACTGCTGAAAAATCGCAATTGAAATTTGAGCTCCATGTTGGATATCTTGGAAGGTATGAATGGGAGCTATTTCAAAATTGGCACACATGTAGATAATAATATTGCAGTTTAATTTCCAGGAGGCCATACATGGCAGTGTTACCAAAATAATTATAAGCCTGCTGATAGGTCCAAATTTTAAATGCATATGATTTCTACACTATCAATTGGATTTCAACCAAATTTCGTATGTGCTATGTGAACATAGACATATATGACTGAGCGTATTCTTAAGAGCCACCAGGGCTGCCAAATGTTAATAAATTATCTCAATTTTTTAAATCCAAATACCCACATATCAGAAAGTATGCAAGCCGACTGCTTTAAACTATGCACACGTATAGTACCTGACATTCTATATTAATTTGGAGTAACTTATATAGCCTACGTCAGTGCTACCAACATGATTCTAAGCCCGCTGAGAGGTCCAACTTTAAATGCATGTAACTTCTATACTATCATTTGGATTTCAAGCAAATTTTGTGTGTGCTATGTGTACAATAACAGATATGTCTATGCCGATTCTTAAGAGTAACCAGGGCTGCCAACAGTTAATAAATACTGTCTCTATTTTTGTTACCCTAATATCAATATATCAGAAAGTATGCAAGCCAATAGCTCTAAACGTTGCCCACGTATAGTACCTGGCTTTCTAGATTAATTTGGAGTAACTAATATAGGCCTACGCCAGTGCTGCCAACATGATTCTAAGCCTGCTGATAGGTCCAATTTTAAAATGCATGTAACTTCTATACTAACTAATGGATTTCATTCAAAATTGACACAACAATAGATCATATTATTTCAGATTATTTCTGACCAATACATGTATGTCATTGTTGCCAACATGATTTTACGCGCGCTGTTAGATCCAATGTTTAACTGCATGTAAGGTCCATGCTATCCATTGGACTTCAACCAAATGTTGTATTCTGTACCTTAAGAGATAGAACTAAGAATATATTCAGTCACCAGGGCTGCCAACTGTAGTTCTCTATTAGGCTACATTATGCCAGGTATACAGTATTTCGAACTAATTCGAAATTTCGATATTACCAACTTAATTTCTTCATTATTCTAGATAGATCCATATAGATTAAACATTGACATGAATCTTAAATTTTAAGAAAAGTAGGCTCTTTAGTTCGTCGCGGAACTTCTTGTTTTTAATCGTATGATGAATATACTGTATGTACAATATATACAACAAGTAGTTGTATCCTACTCATCTTAATTGCCTCTATCAACATACAAAATTTCAGTTTGAAGGTTGTGATAGATTCGTAGATATTGTAAACCGTCTAAATAATTCAGATGGGCGCCAGGTTGGATTTTTATTTTTGTACTATTACATTAAGATTATTGTGTACGTGTAGTATTCAAACTTCTAACGCGTGAGTAGATCACAAGAAGTAAAAACGAGATTTTAAAAATTTCGCACAGCTGCCATCTTGTGATTATGCAAACAATTGAAATAAATTAGATGCCAGTGGATTAACATTTGTATAAGCATTTAATGTGCAACGTTTCACTGCACTCAGATAGTTAATTCGCGAGAAACGTCCATTTAAATATTTAGCGCCGTCGCCATGTTGGATTTGTGCTCACCAGGTTACTGAAAATTCTATAGGAGAACATATGTTCATAGCCTCTATGAACGTAAAAAAATTCAATTTGATTGCTGTAAAAGATTCATAGATATTGAGAACCGTCTAAATATTTCGGATGGTCGCCATTTTGGATTGTTATATGTATAGGTCATAGAGTTATGTAACATTCAAGGACAATTATTGCCTAGGTTCATTATTCAAACTTTCACTTCGATCGCATGATTACGACACAAGAAATAAAAACTTAATTTTAAAATTTCGCACAGCCGCCATCTTGAGGTTATGTGAACAATTGAACTAAATTAGATGCCAGTGCATTACAATATGTAAAATCATTTACTGTACCACATTTCACTGCGTTCAGAGAGTTAAATCACGAGAAAAGTCTATTAAAATGTTTCAACTTCGCTTGGCCGCCATGTTTGTTTTGTACTTTACAGGTTTATGAAAGTTACATAGATAATTTTGTATGAGTACCTTTTATCTCCGTACAAAATGTCCGGGTGATATCTGTAAAAGTTTCGGAGATATAGAATGTCAGTGAAATATTTCACACAGCCGCCATTTTGAGGTTACGTACACAATTTAACTAAATTAGACTCTATTGCATTACAATGTGTATAAACATTTGCTGTACGAAGTTTCATTGCGTTTGGATAGTTACATCGCGAGAAAAGTCCATTTAAATGTCTCAACTTCGCTTGGCCGCCATGTTGGTTTTGTAGTCACCAGGTTTTTGAAAGTCTCATAGATGATCTTTCAGTAGTGCCTTTTATCACTGTACACAATTTCAGGGCGATATCGGTAATAGTTTCGGAGATACTGAATGCTGGTGAAATATTTCGCACAGGCACCACGTTGGATTGGTGAGACACAATAAAATGTGAAGGGTACGGTCGGGGTCGGCCAGAATAGTGCTATGATCTTACCGAGTTTCATTGTAATCGCTCCAGCCGTTTAGAAGTTATTAGGGGGACATACACCTGTCTCTCTCTCTCTCTCACAGACACACACACACACACGCACACAAAAGGTGATCTCATAAACCTATTTTTTTTTTCATAAAATGAAAATAGGCTAAGAAATATGCACACACAAGTTCATAAAATCTCATATTTCTAGGTCAAGATCTCTGACCCATTCAACTGATGCTTGATGAACATCCGTCAACGTTCCATGGAAAGCTCGGAGAGGGCAGTCAGCGACAATGAGATGGATTAACTGTAAGGAGGCACCACAATCACACTCTGCAGAGTTAGACCAGCCCCATCTGCCTTGTCCTGTGTGTATCCAATTTAAGATTGGACTCTGGGAAGATCAAACCAGTGGTGGCTGATGGATAATTGTTCTGGGTGTTGCGCTATTTTCATTAGGGGGGGGGGGGGGGTAATTTGGTACATGGGCACCCGCAGGATTTTTTCAAGGGTGGGGGAGTAATATGTTTTTCATTTCATTACCTCGTCACTAGGTGTTATTGAGACGTACACCCCCGCGAAATTTTCGTTTCATTTCTTACTTGCTTCGTGATATTCATTATTTGGCTGCTCTTAAACCGTTGGGTACATGATCTTTATGGCATGAATGGGAGGAATATTTTTTTTAGTTAAGAGTTTTTGTCCATAGGAGTTCTTTGTGAATCATCGTCATAAATAATTTATTTTAAACAGGCAAAAGTAGTTGTATCACCATGTAGGCCTACCGACAAAAAAAATAAAATCAAGCAGTTCATTAAAATGGTAATGTTAATCCAGTTCGCCGATTTTCTAAATAACTGAAGATATTCTCAAATAATCCAAAATTTCTAAGTTAAATAAAACTGTGGAATTATCCCTACACGTAAATCAGTTAACCATCAGTAACTTCAATTTATGAAATAAACTGGTGTGACAATGAACAATTTCAGGGGGGGGGGGGGGGGGCACGGCGCCTCCTTGTGCCCTCCCCCCCTCCCCCCCTCCTGCGGACGCCCATGAGGTGATAGGACTTCTTGATATCGGAGAAAACTGTATTCAATTGCGCGGTAAAACGGATGTACCGGTAACTCATTCATAACGAATGCCGCAGTTCAGAGACATCACATTTTCATCGGATTAAATGGAATATAAGTTAGTCTACATGAAAACCTTCATGAGAACAAAACAATGTAAGTTATATACGAAACGAGGGTGAGTATCACAAGTACGCCCAACATTGCAAACCATAGTATCGGCAGTTGACGGAGCATCTCGGATGTCTCCGGCCGCGTCTGCGCCTCGGCTTCCTGGTTGCAATGAGCTGGCAACGACCAGCCGTGTTAACTGTTGGGATAGGACTTACTCGGTCTAGCATCTCTGCCATACCCTTCACTATTGAGATCTGGTC
This sequence comes from Meconema thalassinum, assembly GCA_946902985.2. Classification (NCBI taxonomy): domain Eukaryota; kingdom Metazoa; phylum Arthropoda; class Insecta; order Orthoptera; family Tettigoniidae; genus Meconema; species Meconema thalassinum. Next base: position 8,311,385 of record OY714911.1, on the reverse strand, counting down.
GGTGCTTGGGCTTGGCAACGACCAAGCGGACGAGCGCTCCTAGACGGCTGGCGCGCTTCGCTTTCTCAGTCAGTTCACAATACTGTAACTTACTATGAGATTTCCTGAATTATTAAAGAACAGAATTATGAACTTTTATACATATAACAGGAAACATACAGCTTTTAATACTAAAAATATTATCGCGGTATTAATTGTTTTTCATGAATTAATCTGGTCGTTGTGCAACATTGCAACCTTATTACCGGCCGCCACTGGATCAAACCCATATAACCGTTCAAATGGGTTCACAACTAGGTGTTTGTTGGTTACTGAAGAATGCTCCCACTGGATTTTCCATGAGTTATTTACATTAAAAAGGATCCTTCTACTGTGCGCCATGGTGGTTTCCTTGACTTCAGACGTTGGCATACTATTCGTGTAATATCTTGATGAATGGGCAAATAGGGATTTTGTTGGATTTTCTTCCATGTTGGTATGAGGTGTAAGTTGTGTATGTCCATAAAACAATAAATGTGCATTTCCGCCCATTGGATTCCTATCTCACCGTCCAACACCTGAGTCATTTTGACCCAAAAGGTTTGAGACACTCAGTATTACTTATTATTCGCTAATCAGCCAACTAGGGACCACGATAAGTTCCACTATACATTCTGGCGTTTTTTCAATTTACGATTGATCCAGTAGGTTTTCATTAGCTTGCTGTGTCGAGCACGGCGTTCATCCGACCACTTTGCACCGGTTGTCCATTTCTCATCTCGGAAAGTCCCAAAAGTCAAGATAATTTTTCGTAAAAAGGTCTCGTTTGTGCGCGTCATCAGGTCGTAGACTCATTTCTTGTAGGTCTTTCTTGACGTTAACATACCAGGGAACTGTTTTTTTTTTGGGGTTTGAGTCGAAATTGTTAAATATACATTTTGTCCCTCTAGAGTCATCCCCGTCGCAAGTGATCGTAGAAGCGAGCCCTGCGTTTGCACATTGTGTCTGTGATCTTCTCTATCTTAGAATATATTTCTTGCCTGGATTTTCTTACGTAGATCGCATTTCTGTAGTTTGGACAAAGTATGTTGTGGAGAATCTTTCTCTCTTTTTCCTCTAACTTAGCAAGCACACATTTCTGAGAGAGGATAAGGCATTTTGACGCATAGAGGGATACCGGCTTGATGACAGTAATGTAGTGATGGATTTTGGTATTTATAGAAAAGCACCTTTTGTTATATATGTTTCGGGTGGTTTGAAAAGATACCTCCAGTTGCTTTGCTCTGGCCGCTATAGCCTCTGTATCTAGTCCGTTTGATTGGATCCACTCACCATGGTATTTAAACTTATGCACACGGTATATTGTTCCATACTCGTTGTTCAGTTGGGACGTGTTGTCTTTGATGATTGACATTACTTCCGTCTTTTCAAAGGATATCCGCAAGACTGTTTGTTTTGGTACCTCGTTCAGCACATTGATTTCGTCTGTTGCAGTTTCAAAACTTTCTGTCGGTATGGCCCTATCATCCGCAAAAGCTAAGCAGTCGATTTCTATTCCGTTCTTCTATGTCCCAAACCTTAGCGGTCGGAACAAGTTTCTGTCTTGTAGAATCTAACGCCACTGCTGTATTACCTTCTCCAGTACGCAGTTGAACGAGAGGGGTGAAAGTCCGTCTCCCTGTCTAACACCCGTTTTAATATCAAAGGGTGCAGAGTAGCATTCTTCTTCTTCTTCTTCTTCTTCTTCTCCTTCTTATTTTTATTATTATTATGTTGACCGGGTTTCATTTGAATGCCCCTCATACTTCAATATCAAAGTTACCTGGATTAATCAATGGTGGAAACAAACTTCTCTGGCACACCATGGTATATTATTAATCCCTGGGAAAGACCTGGAGGGTTTCACTTATCTAGGCGTCACTAGTGCTTGCTGAACCGGATTAGAACTGGCCAGGGTAGGTGTGGAGGTATGCTACAGCAATGGGGTTGGAAGTCCCCTCCAAATTGCGATTGTGGAGAAGAGAAGCATAACGCTTGATTGTCCCCTCAGAGCCTTCAGTGGTACACTGGAAGATCTACACAGGCTATCTCAAGAGACTCTTGACTGGCTTCTCCTCAGAGCCTTCAGTGGTACACTGCAAGATCTACACAGGCTACCTCAAGAGGATGTTGAATGGCTTCTCCTCAGAGCATTCAGTGGTAAACTGGAAGATCTACATAGGCTACCTACCTCAAGAGGCTGTTGACTGGCATCTCCTCAGAGCCTTCAGTGGTACACTGGAAGATCTACACAGGCTACATCAAGAGGCTGCTGACTGGCATCTCCTCAGAGCCTTCAGTGGTAAACTGCAAGATCTACATGGGCTATCTCAAGAGCCTGTTGACTGGCTTCTCCTCAGAGCCTTCAGTGGTACACTGGAAGATCTACACAGGCTATCTCAAGAGCCTGTTGACTGGCTTCTCCTCAGAGCCTTCAGTGGTAAACTGGAAGATCTACACAGGCTACATCAAGAGGCTGTTGATTGGCTTCTCCTCAAAGCCTTCAGTGGTACACTGGAAGATCTACACAGCCTACTTCAAGAGGCTGTTGACTGGCTTCTCCTCAGAGCCTTCAGTGATAAACTGGAAGATATACACAGGCTACTTCAAGAGGCTGTTGACTGGCTTCTCGTCAGAGCCTTCAGTGGTACACTGGAAGATCTACACAGGCTACATCAAGACCCTGTTGACTGGCTTCTCCTCGGAGGCTTCAGTGGTAAACTGGAAGATCTACATAGGCAACCTCAAGAGGCTGTTGACTGGCTTCTCCTCAGAGCCTTCAGTGGTAAACTGGAAGATCTACACAGGCTACCTCAAGAGGCTGTTGACTGGCTTCTCCTCAGAGCCTTCAGTGGTAAAATGCAAGATCTATATAGGCTACCTCAAGAGGCTGTTGACTGTCATCTCCTCAGAGCCTTCAGTGGTACACTGGAAGATCTACACAGGCTACAAGAGGCTGTTGACTGTCATCTCCTCAGAGCCTTCAGAGGTACACTGGAAGATCTACACAGGCTACCTCAAGAGGCTGTTGACTGGCATCTCCTCAGAGCCTTCAGTGGTAAACTGGAAGATCTACACTGGCTACCTCAAGAGGCTGTTGACTGGCTTCTCCTCAGAGCCTTAAGTAGTAAACTGGAAGATCTACACAGGCTACCTCAAGAGACTGTTGACTGGCTTCTCCTCAGAGCCTTCAGTGGTAAACTGGAAGATCTACACAGGCTACCTCAAGAGGCTGTTGACTGGCTTCTCCTCAGAGCCTTCAGTGGTAAAATGCAAGATACACAGGCTACCTCAAGAGGCTGTTGACTGTCATCTCCTCAGAGCCTTCAGTGGTACACTGGAAGATCTACACAGGCTACCTCAAGAGGCTGTTGACTGTCATCTCCTCAGAGCCTTCAGAGGTACACTGGAAGATCTACACAGGCTACCTCAAGAGGCTGTTGACTGTCATCTCCTCAGAGCCTTCAGTGGTACACTGGAAGATCTACACAGGCTACCTCAAGAGGCTGCTGACTGGCATCTCCTCAGAGCCTTCAGTGGTAAACTGCAAGATCTACATGGGCTATCTCAAGAGCCTGTTGACTGGCTTCTCCTCAGAGCCTTCAGTGGTACACTGGAAGATCTACACAGGCTATCTCTAGAGCCTGTTGACTGGCTTCTCCTCAGAGCCTTCAGTGGTAAACTGGAAGATCTACACAGGCTACATCAAGAGGCTGTTGATTGGCTTCTCCTCAAAGCCTTCAGTGGTACACTGGAAGACCTACACAGCCTACTTCAAGAGGCTGTTGACTGGCTTCTCCTCAGAGCCTTCAGTGATAAACTGGAAGATATACACAGGCTACTTCAAGAGGCTGTTGACTGGCTTCTCGTCAGAGCCTTCAGTGGTACACTGGAAGATCTACACAGGCTACATCAAGACCCTGTTGACTGGCTTCTCCTCGGAGGCTTCAGTGGTAAACTGGAAGATCTACACAGGCAACCTCAAGAGGCTGTTGACTGGCTTCTCCTCAGAGCCTTCAGTGGTAAACTGGAAGATCTACACAGGCTACCTCAAGAGGCTGTTGACTGGCTTCTCCTCAGAGCCTTCAGTGGTAAAATGCAAGATCTATATAGGCTACCTCAAGAGGCTGTTGACTGTCATCTCCTCAGAGCCTTCAGAGGTACACTGGAAGATCTACACAGGCTACCTCAAGAGGCTGTTGACTGGCATCTCCTCAGAGCCTTCAGTGGTAAACTGGAAGATCTACACAGGCTACCTCAAGAGGCTGTTGACTGGCTTCTCCTCAGAGCCTTAAGTAGTAAACTGGAAGATCTACACAGGATACCTCAAGAGGCTGTTGACTGGCTTCTCCTCAGAGCCTTCAGTGGTAAACTGGAAGATCTACACAGGCTACCTCAAGAGGCTGTTGACTGGCTTCTCCTCAGAGCCTTCAGTGGTAAAATGCAAGATACACAGGCTACCTCAAGAGGCTGTTGACTGTCATCTTCTCAGAGCCTTCAGTGGTACACTGGAAGATCTACACAGGCTACCTCAAGAGGCTGTTGACTGTCATCTCCTCAGAGCCTTCAGAGGTACACTGGAAGATCTACACAGGCTACCTCAAGAGGCTGTTGACTGTCATCTCCTCAGAGCCTTCAGTGGTACACTGGAAGATCTACACAGGCTACCTCAAGAGGCTGTTGACTGGCATCTCCTCAGAGCCTCCAGTGGTAAACTGGAAGTTCTACACAGGCTACCTCAAGAGGCTGTTGACTGGCATCTCCTCAGAGCCTTCAGTGGTAAACTGGAAGATCTACACAGGCTACCTCAAGAGGCTGTTGACTGGCTTCTCCTCAGAGCCTTCAGAGGTAAAATGCAAGATACACAGGCTACCTCAAGAGGCTGTTGACTGTCATCTCCTCAGAGCCTTCAGTGGGACACTGGAAGATCTACACAGGCTACCTCAAGAGGCTGTTGACTGTCATCTCCTCAGAGCCTTCAGAGGTACACTGGAAGATCTACACAGGCTACCTCAAGAGGCTGTTGACTGTTATCTCCTCAGAGCCTTCAGTGGTACACTGGAAGATCTACACAGGCTACCTCAAGAGGCTGTTGACTGGCATCTCCTCAGAGCCTCCAGTGGTAAACTGGAAGATCTACACAGGCTACCTCAAGAGGCTGTTGACTGGCTTCTCCTCAGAGCCTTAAGTAGTAAACTGGAAGATCTACACAGGCTATCTCAAGAGGCTTTTCCATTTGGATCTGCAGCTATAAATTAATAATTTCAGATTACGAACTTTAGACAATGTATTACTGTATATATTTGTAAATAGCTATGATTCACTTCATCATACAATAAATGAATAAATAATTACTATTAAGATATTCTGTTCCTTGCTCAATTAAGTGTGCTGGCAGTGTTCGAAAATTGCCTGCTTCGTACATGAGAAGTGCATACTTCAGCTTCGGTTGTCAAGTAGCAAGTTCTTGGAGACATCTACAAAAGTGAGCTTGTCCTCAGAAGAATAGCCCTGTGCTACCACCGCCGTGTCGTCAACATAGATGAGCTGGCTTGTCTTGTTGTGAAGAAGAGGGACAGGCAAACTCCCCTGGACTAATCCGTTCTTCTGATTTATCCAACGGCTGTTTATAATAGGAATAGGAAAATTAGTGAGAAGTAAGACAGTGTGGTGGGGGTAAATGTGGAATTGAGTAGGAAGTATGGGATGTTGCAGTGGGTGAAACAGGAGATCAGAGGTGAAATTAAGGGAATGGTGGAAGAAATTGCAAAATATATCATAGGAGAAGTGAGTCGTGCAGTTGCGAAACCCGTTTAATCCACTTGTGAATAAGGATTATGTCGTAAAATTATTTATGTTCGACCCTGACTATTATAGGTCAGAAAACTGTAGTCTACTATAATGAGGCTCATTATAACACTATTTTTCATTATGAAACAGTTTCTCCCACCAATCAGAGCTCAAGAAACAGTTGTTTGACCAATTAGATAATTAGATGCGTTGAGTTCCACGGCCTTCTAATTTAAATTTCACTGCCTGGCCTAGTGTCATAGTAGGGTAATCGCGGAGGCAATGTACAAATACAAGTCATTCTCTGCGTCTCATGCGCTCTGTTCAGTACATAAAACTTGCGAAATCTTGACAGATATTTATGAATATTAATGTTCGAACATAAAATAGTTATAATAATTATCGTCGAACATAAACAGTCGTATGCAACTTGCCTATAATGGTAATTAAGACACTCGTATGGAAATTATAAAACTCACATACGCTCGTTTTATAAACATACTCGTGTCTTAATTATGGCCATTATAGGCTCATTGCATAATGTACTATTATTTAATTATTTTATTTTATTTTGTTTTGTTTATTTTTTGTTTTGTTTCCTTTGTTTCATTTTAGTTTTTTTGTTTCATTTTGATTTTGTTTTGTTTATTTTGTTTTGTTTTATTTTATTTTGTTTTATTTTGATTCTGATTTGTTTATTTTATTTTATTTTATTTTGTTTTATTTTGATTTTGTTTTGTTTATTTTGTTTTATTTTATTTTGTCTTGTTTTATTTTGATTCTGTTTTGTTTATTTAGTTTTATTTTATTTAATTTTGTTTTGTTTAATTTTTTGTTTTGTTTCTTTTGTTTTATATTATATTGTTTTGTTTATTTTGTTTTGTTTTATTTTGAGTTTGTTTTGTTTATTTGGTTTTATTTTAATTTGTTTTATTTTGATTCTGTATTGTTTAATTTGTTTTATTTTATTTTGTTTAAGTTTTTGTTTTGTTTATTTTGTTTTATTTTATTTTGTTTTGTTTTATTTCGATTTTCCAGGAATAAAAAACTCAATACCAAAACAAAAAGCACGAAGTATAAAACAAAATTCAAAAACAAAAGCAAAAGCAGAAAACAAAAAACAAGAAACACAAAGGAAAAAGCAAAATTCAAAAAAAGCAAAACCAGAAAAAACCAAAACCAAGAAAGAAAAGCAAAAAGTAAAATTCAAAAGCAAAAGCACAAAGCAAGCACAAAACCAAAAACACAAAGCAAAAAGGAAAAAAGTAGACAACAACAAACACAAAAGATACGCGAGCAAAGTCCAGAGAAAAGTTTCACATGAAAATCATTCTTATTCACAAATGGATTAAACGAGTTTAAAAACTGGGCGACTCAAGTAGATCAGAAATTGGTAGAGGTGGGAAGGAACAGTCACTCAAGGGGAGAATCTCAGGAAAGTAGTACAGGTGGAAACTAGGCAGGTGAGAGTAGAATTGGGGGGTAAAATAGAGAGAGTACAATCAGAGTTAAATAGGAAGGTAGAGAAAAATCACCTGAAATATTCAGAAAATTTCCAGGAAATGCAGGAAATGAAGAGTGTTCTGAGGAATAAGTTAGAGCAGAGAGAAGTGGATTTTAAAAAGAGAATTTTATCGAGATTGTAGAAAAGAAGACAAGTGAGATGATAGCGGATGTGGAGGTGAGATTGAAATCTCAGATCAGATATGAGAATAGTCAGACTAGAGCAGATGAACGACAGTTAGAGGAGGTGTTAGACGATAGTAGAGTAGACGAGAAGAAGCAGCAGTCAGAGAAGATGTTGGATGGAGGTAGAATAGAGGAGGAGAGATTGGAAATATTTAGATCGTAGGCATTCGCGGGCTGTGTCTAGTTTATCATCTAGGCTTACATGATGGAACTGCGTCGTATATAGGTGATTGTTTCCCCGACGTTTCGGCTGTCATTGCATCGGCCTTAATCATAGGTGGGTACTGCCCCCGTAAAATGAATTATAAGGGATGAAAATGGGAATAGCCTAATACATTGTTTTTTCGAAGCCCATGATAAAATTTAACCAAGGAATATGATGGCTGGAACTTGGCAGAAACCAGTCGTGAGGCGACGTCGAGCTAGGAGGGAAATTCCGTCACGTGATAGTATTGCGCAATGTAAGTTTCGAGAAGCTTGGAATCGACCTAGCAACAGTGAATATTCCCAGGATTTACTTAGATATTGTTATAAATTATCCCATTGGATATGAGCTTACAGCCAATAGGAAGAAGTTTTAGAGAAGACGGGAGTTCCAGCAACTAATTTTTTATGGATATTTAATTCATTTAAGCCCTTAAAGAATGGATTTACATATTGGAAAAGAGAAGAATATTTGCTATTGGAAGAAATAAGCGATTTGCTAGAGCCCGCGCGAATTCGAGTGGGAACTCGAAAAGGCGGCTAAAATCGGTAGACTTGGAGGGGGACGCCAAGCACCGAGGCTCTTGTGAATCTGAACGTCGAAGAGGTCAGACGTGTGAAATTGGAGTAAAAAGGAGTTCCGAGTGTTTCACCGGTCTAGTAGAAGGTGACTCGTGGAGACAAGGCTTGAGAGAGAGAGGAATCAGGAGACGACCGCGCCTTGAATCTAGGTGAAGTTGCGAGGTTTACATTTACCGCATTAACTTCGGTCTGATCGACTTCAGAGAATTCATTTCAACTACGTACTGTAGCTGACTAGCAGATACTGTATATTGCAAACTTACAGAAGTTTGGAAGAATTATTTCAGCAATTATAAGCAGTTTTGTGAAGCGCGAGAAGAGTGTTTTTCTCCAGCGCGATACGACACTTTGTCCGAGCGACTGCAGCTCAGGCAACAGCCACCCGTGAGTACGAGTGTGTTTTACTATTGCTTGTGTGGAACTGTATTACAACACTTAGGATGGAGATGTATTCCATAGTGAAGAACAATATTCAGTCTAGCATTATGAAGATTATTATGGACTAGATTATTATGTGCGCCAGGAGTATGGGCAGATAGAAGCAATATAGGCAGCGATGGAGCTTCGTTAGAGGAGACTGTTCGTGAATGTCTACTTAGTGAGCAATCATGAGACTCGATGCACAACTCCATTCTAGTGCATTCTGGTCAAACGTGAGCTCAACATTAACATCAGAGACTACAGAACGATGTTCAGATTCCATCTACATGAATGTTCGTTATACGAGTGAGGTCCAAGACTTTCTCTTCAAATGCATTTTGAAGTGGAAAGCAGAAATTTCGACGCTACTCACTGTTATAATGAGACTGTTCTGTGAGGGAGATAGAAGAAGCATCAAGATTTTCAAGAGGTCCAGGGTTATTCCGGTCAAAATGAAGATGATGATTGGAGGCCCGCAGTTCGATTCCGGCCGGAGCTTGCTGTTTCCAGTGGGGGAATTCGTTCCTTTCCTGAGGTCACGAGTTCGTGGAGACGAACTAGGATCCAGCCCAGATCTTTGGGAGATGCAACATCAGAGTATTTTGTTATACTCTATCTTGATTTTCTAGACTTCGAGACCAGGTAGCAGTGTTCACTAACCTTGTAGTTAGAGCTTGTAGTGACATTTACTGAGCAAATCCTTTATCCATTTTTCGATACAGTATTTATGTACTCCATGTATAGCATTTTTATTCTTCGAAATTTATTATAGTGATCGTCTAGCGATTCTATTATCTTCGTTTGTTAGGAATCCAGTTTCTGAACTGAGATTATTTACTTGTTCGAGGAACAAGATTTTGTCATTTCCTTTAAGGAACAGTAATTTATTTTCGACGTTTTTGTATTCATTTTGAATACAGGGATAGACATTTTCGTCTATGTTACCCATTAAATTAATTTTTATTAGTTTAATTTGGGCATTTTATCCGTCGAGAACTCATAGACATTCGTTCTGAATGAAGAGAATACGAATATGACTAACTGTATGTTGTTAATGAAGAAAGCTTTGAACTTTCAGTCATTTAATTTATTTGAAGCTAGAATCTTCTTAGAAGATTATTTATCATCCGACGTTAGGGTAGTTATCGTTTGATATCCTCGTCGTGATGGATTCTTGTTGGACACAAACACATAGATATGATGTTGTGATTAATTACTTACGAGGAGTAATATCATGTCACGTTGTAGACATAATATTCCTTCTTCGATTAAAGTCGAACCCAGATGTGTGAAGATGGCATGTAGTATTTTTTATTATATTAAATGTATGCACGACAGTTTATACTTATCAGAGTATCGTTTCAAGAGTATTAAGTGAGGAGGTTCAATATCGTGAATTCCAGAGGTCGTTAAGATGTATAAATTATTAATTTAACAATTGTTGTTATTGTTCATCAGACCAGCGATTGTGGTGACAACGCTGTGAAATTATGCCCTTTTGAAGGAATGCCAGGTTGATAAAAGTGAAATTGATAACCCTTTGATAGTGGTTTTTTATGTGTCTCCGTATGTAGTTGGCATACGAGGTTATTGCGAAGGTGTGTTTCGCATTTTATAGTACAGTCATTGCGTGGGCAAGACTAGTGTTGGCAAAGGCATCTAGACTGTGAGTAGGGAGTACTCCTTATTTTGTTATACACGACATGGAATTTAGATAGGACAGGAAGGTTCACGGTTGAAATTGGAACAGGAAATTGATGATGACAGCTGTTAAACTATACTTTTATCGAGATTATTAAACCAGACTTGTTACAGCATATGTTTCACCTTCAGTGGTCGAATGTATTAAACTTATTTTGACACCAGATCAGATAGGAGAGACAAGTGGTGGTTATTTCTGGTGATGTAGAAGAAATTAAAGATCACAGTTGACTGTATTTGACATAACTGCTAGATCAGAGCGCAGGCTCGACTGTATTTAGACGCTATTACTTTGGAAGGACTATAGCTGGTGCTATAAGCGTCATTATAAATTCTTTTAGTGTTAATCTTTATTATTTATCAATCGAGTGTATAACGTGTTGAGAATAGGAAGTTTTCGTTTGTGTAACGTAAAGATTAGAGTGTGAATGAGTATGTGATTGCATGTGGTTTGTTTCTTGTTCAGTGCGAATGAAATGAACTCCATTGGGACGTCACAATGCGAGAGTGTGAATGTTAGTGTGTATAGAAGTTTTATGCCAGTAGCATGCAGGATTTGAGTGCAGTTCACGTATTTGTCTGACGTGAATCTGCCTTCATTTAACACAGTTTTCATTGTTATGAAGAGCTCGTTTGTGGACCAGGCTGGAACAGCGGGGATTTCTTTAAAACTCGTTTCCAACCAAGGCCATAGCACGGCCAGGCCAAGCGAATGGGGAGAGATGTGGCGAACCACCTGGCTCGCTCTTTTTCTTTTTTTTAAACCACTCAGACTGGGAATGTAGCGGTGAATGTTATGTCATCGGACACGTGGCAATGATCGCGTGCGCAGAGCACCCATGTGTGCTAGGGAGCGTTCCAGAAGAATGTTAATACACCGAGGTGTGTGATTGGTGTACAGCTTGTTGTATGGACCCAAGCTACACCAAATTTTGTCATTATTTTGATAGAACGCTGTTTTGTCAGTAGCGTGAGAGTGGAGATGAACGAATGGGAGTGCGTATTTTATTTTGTAGTGTGAATGTTTAGCTTTAGTTTACATTTGTTATTAAATTGTTTAGTTTTATTAGAAGCCGTGTTGTTAATTATTTTAGATATAAGGAGATGCAACTGTGAAACCCATTTTAGGTCCAGAGAGGCTGACCACGAGATTACCGAGATTAAGGTAGGTGTTTTACCGCGAGCTAAGTGTATTTTTCATGTAATTCACAGTTGTATTGTAATTTCCGCCACGTATATTCGCTAGGGTCTAGTTGGACGTAGATCCTTGACTTGTATTTTGCGCCGGAGCAGTCGGGGTCTACGAATCCAGCCGTTGCTTCGGATATCCAACAGACCGCCTCTAGAATAAACGGGGACAGTGGAAAGATGGCACCCTAGACTTTGGGGCCACGAAAATAGCTTCGTGAGGCCATTTAGAAGCTATCCAAATGACAGCTTAATTTTTATGTTTATGGGATCAATTAACCATATCATCTGCGATGAGCTAGAGGTTAATTATATAGGTTATATTTGCTTTGTGTTTAATAGAATTGCACTCAACGAGAGATCAGATCTTATGGATAGCCTGAGAAAGGAGTAATAGGTTATCTTTTTCGGAATGACCTATGATCTGAATCTATTTTCATTTTACCGGCTCATGGTTATTGATGGCCATGCTAATGTAAAGCTAAGTTGTTTAATGGTGATAAATGTAAATATTCTTTATGGTAGTGTATCTAAAATAAATCACACGCGAACGTTTAGGTACTGGTATTTTAGAATAAAATGTAGGGTGATTTAGCATTAAGTTAATGTTAAGGCGAGACGATAAGATGCCCAAATACATGAATTGAAAGGATGCTCTAAAGTGTTGCTATATTGCTCTATTTGTTTGTACTCTTATAGCACTTTTATTATTGATATTGTTGCAATGGCAATGATGGCGGCAGACGATGTCCGTAAGATGATGGGAGAGATGATGGAGAACATGAATAAGAAATTGGACAGTGTGGAAAATCAGATTAAAGAGAATCTGAAAGTAAATGTTATTGATTTACAGAGGAAATTGTATGAGGCAAAGAAGGACAGAGAGCAGCTAAAGAACGATCGACAGGCAGATCTTGACACTGTCGTTAATAAGGTCAGTGGTGTAGAGGAGAGTTTTAAGGGAGATATTCAGTGTATGCAAAATTCTTTACATGGATTGCAGACCAGCTCCGCTGAATTGAAAGAGGATGTTTCTCTGGTGAAAAATAATGTTGCCAGTGTACAAGATCAAGTAGAGGGTGTGCATTCTGATGTTGCCCTAGTCAAAGATGATGTGTCTCTTGTGAAATCAAATGTTGATAATGTTCAAACTGATGTTGTGCTTGTAAAAACAAAAGTAGATAAGGTACAGGAGAATGTAAACAATATGCAAATCGATATTAATAATGTCCAGACAGAAATAACTAGTGTTCAAAATGATATCGATAAAGTACAGTCTGAGGTTAATTCAATGATTGTTGATGTGAATAAGGCCCAAGGGGACATTAATAAGATCAGGAAGGAAGTGGAAGAGTATAAAACTCAATGTTCAGAAGGTATAGGTGCTTTGAGATCGCAATTTGTTGACGATTCTCTAAAGACCATTGTTTCTTTAGCCGAATTGAAGACAAACGTTGATACTCTGCGTAGTCAGGTGATAGACCACAATAAAATTTTGAAGGAGGACATTGAACTAGAAATAGCTGAAATGTTGAAGTCTAATGTTGTCATTTGGAAAGACGAATGGGATAAGTCGAGCGCAGAACATATTAAGCTAATTCAGGGTAAAGTTGAAATTAAGCTTGCCAATACGCAATTACAGATCAACCGTGATATAATGTCTGTTAGGTTGGATCTAGGGAAGCGTATTGATCAACTATTACAGAGACAGGTTGACGACAAGAATCAATCGGTCGAGGAGAATCAAGCGTTAAAAGAGACGTTAGAAAGTCGTAGTAAACGGTTAGATGAAAGGATAGACACAGTAGTCACCGTCGTAAATGAGATTAAGGTAGGAAAATCCAGTAAAATTGAGGAATACATTAGTGGGAAATTGAAAAATCTGAGCTTAGGAGACGTGGCAGATCTTGAAGTCTATAAGGAGAATATGAAGAAAGAAATAGAGAAGCAAGTGAAAGAGTTGATTGCAGAGATAGAAGAGAGGGAGAAGATAGAAACGGAGGACTATGGAGATTATCGTAGAAACCTCAGTACGGAAACAGGAGATAGAGAAGTGAGACAAGAAGAAAGGATGTTAAGACACTATGAAGGACTCGAGGATAGGAATAGAGAACCCGAACGAGAAAGGAAGGAATATCGTCCCAGTTTCCATGATTCTCAACAGAGAAACGTGACGATAATCCGTAATTTTGAGGACAAACAACGTAAATTTACCAATCTCGATTCTTACACCCCAATTGAGTATATCAGGAATATCCGTGACTATTTTGCGGAGGCTCACATTCCGAGAGAACGAGAGATGAAGATAGTGGAACGCTATATGGGAGAAGGCCCCCTTGAATGGTTTCGCGCCTTCAGGTACACATTTGTGGACTTTGAGGAGTTCGCAGAAGCTCTCATGAAACGTTATTAGTCCGTGGAAGCGCAGAACAGTTTACGCGCAGAAGTATACTCGAGGAAGTATTCGAGTACATTACCGACGCGTTACGCCGATTTCTTCACAACGCAACTTGCCCGGCTACGTTTTTTGCAACCCCCTCTGTCCACGGCACAATTAATAGATGCCATTGCCCGAATGTTGCCAGTTGAAGTGAGAAGACTGATAATTTCGTCAGGAATCAGCGATTTGGCCGGCATGGACGAACTTCTTCGGAAATTGGATTATACTAGTCCAACGCCCAAGGTCGTAGCTAGAAACCAACGTCAGGACTACAAAGATATTAATACTGTGTGTATTGATCATACACAGCAAACAGAAAGCCCTAAAGACCAGGAGAAAGGAAATGTAGGTCCAGAAAGAAATACCGATTTTAGAGATAGGCGACCTGAACCAAGGTATAGGAGATTCCGTGGTGGCCGTCCCTATCAACAACAGCAAGGACGAGGAAACTACCAGGAAAGTCGAAGAAGCGGTTTCTTCCACAATAATAATAATTATCGCAATAACAATAATTATAATGGTCGAAACAACCGCAATTACCAGAATCAGAACAGCGATAGACCACAAAGAAATGAGGTTATGACCAAAGAGAACTACGATGAACGCCATCAAGAAGGAAAACGATACTTGAAGGAATTAAGAGAAAAGGAAGGCGGAAAAGGAAGTAATTCGAGCTTGAGCGTGGATCCTAAACCCGGTACTAGCCAGCAAGGAATCCGAGAGAATGACGCTCAGGGACAAAAAAAAAACAACTCCATTTTCAAAACAGAACTAGAGGAAGAGAGAAATACCACCACATTACACCAGATTTTGATAAATGAAGTATACGAGGTGGCGGATGAGGACCTATTGTTAGAAGACGAGATCAAAAGAGAGGGAAGGCCATATGAGTTACCAATTATAGGTATAAATATTGATGATCAGACATGTAAATCTTTGATGGACACGGGAGCTATTATGTCTATAATATCTCATGAGTGTTACCAGAGATTTTTGGGTAGTGACAAGATGACGGCTTTGCCCGCGTCTGCTGTGAAAGTGCGAGGAATCTTTCAAGATAAAGCTGTGAAGTGTAAGATTCAAGTCTTGCTGAACTTTGAAATAAATGCACATGCTTATGAACATATTTTCATCGTGGTGGACAAGATAAATTTTGACATCGTGCTTGGGATTGATTTTATCACGAAGGTAGGAGCCATTATTGATATGAAGAATAGGATTATTAAATTTAGCTAGGGGATTATTAACACAGAAGAGTTAGAGAAACAGGAACTGAATAACTGTCCAGATATGGGTTATAGGAAAGACATTCTAACTAATGTTATTGAGGAGGCAGAGAATGCTAGAGAAAAGCTTATCCTCAAAGCCGAAGGGTTTGACGAAATTCAAGAGGAATTTGAAGAATTAATTATGGAATTTAAGGATGTTTTTGACGACAAACCTGGGTTAATCAAGGATTACAAATACAAGATTAGATTGACCGATGAAACCCCTTATCAGAAGCGGATATACCCCATTCCAGAGAAATATTATGAAGAAGTAAGAGGGTTAATCAGAAAGATGGAAGCAGATGGCATTATTAGGAAACAGGCGTCTTCATATATCAACCCCATTACTGTGGTAAAGAAGAATAATGGACAGCTACGCCTATGTCTAGATGCACGTTCGATCAACTTGAAAATTCTTCCTGAGGCAGACAGGCCCCCGAAAATTCGTGATCTCTTAAGGAAATTCAAAGGAAAGGCCTGCTTTTCCGTTTTGGACTTAACAGCGTCGTTTTACCAAATTGAGTTGGAGGAGGAGAGTAAACAGTACAACGGTTTCCTCTTCAACCAAACTTCATGGGTATTTCAAAGACTACCTTTTGGTATAGTAAATAGCGGTCCAGCGCTAATCAGAGCCCTTGATGGTAAGCTCACTGATGAGGTCAAGAAGAACGTGATATGCTACATCGATGATCTGATAATATCATCTCCTGATGTTAAGCAACACATGGTGCAGTTACGTAAACTTTTCGAGAACCTGAGGGATGCGAATATCAAAGTGAACTTTGGTAAATGCCGCTTCATGCACGAACAGATTAATTTCCTAGGGCACACCTTCGATCGGGAAGGTTACCACCCAAACCTTGAGAAAGTAGAGGCTATAACTAGATTCCCTAAGCCCACCAAGGTCAAGCAAGTACGCGAGTTTGTGGGAGCTTGCCAGTTTATTAGCAGTCACTGTCCGAAATACTCTGAGATCATGGCACCTCTTTATGAACTACTGAAGAAGAACAATCGTTGGAAGTGGACGAGTGCCGCTGACGAGGACTTTGAAAACGCGAAGAAGATGTTGAGGCAGAATGTCAAGTTGGAATACCCGGATTTTGACCGTATATTTTATATCGAATCCGATGCCTCTCGCGTAGGTATAAGTGCTGTTCTGTACCAGAAGGACGAGGGTGGAAGAAGGCACTATATCGCTTTCACTGGTAGAAAGTTGAAACGACATGAGGAGAACTATTTTACAACAGAACTGGAGGCGTTAGCCTTTGTTACAGCTCTGCAGGCTTGGAAGAAGATACTGATTGGTCATCAGATCATTATCGTGACCGACCACAAGGCATTGCAGTTTATGCTTCAAACTGAAATGTCGAGTGACAGGTTAACACGATGGGCCCTTTTCACTCAGCAGTTTAACGCTACTATTGTCCACCAGCCAGGGAAAGATAACTTACTGGCTGATGCGTTATCGAGAAACCCTATAAAAATGTGCAGATAAACCATGTACAATTGGAGCAAGAAGATCAAGAAACCGTTAGGAGATTAGCCCGAATCGGTGTATCACAGAAGAGATACGCTCCAATCAGGAAAATTTACAGGTTCCTAAAGGTTTCATGGACATAGCTGATGAGGATTATATCGCAACTCAGAGACGATCGCGCCACTTTGTTTTGAGCGGAGATCTAGTATGCAAGTATATTGACGCCGAGCATACAAAGCCACGCATAGTTGTGCCCCCTATTTTAATTTCGAAGTTGGCATGGCTAGCACACCACTCGATAGGACACGGTGGTTTAGACAAGACTCTCAGTACTTTGAAAGAGAGATTCACTTGGACCAAATGAGATCCACCATTAGGAAGATAATAAGATCTTGCAATAAATGTCAAAGAGGGAAATACACCTCCGAATTGTTAAAAGGCAAACCAAGGCCTATGATACCCTCTAGGCCACATGAGCTTATGGCGGCGGACATTTTTGGTCCCTGTCCGAAGGGTTACCAAGGGAACCAATTCTTGTTAGTGACAGTGGATGTCTTCTCCAAATTTGTGACGATGGACCCCATGCAGAAAGCAAATTCAAGAAATGTTGTGAGCAGATTGGAAAATTCTGTTTTTCGGAAAGCTGGAAGACCAGAATACTTGTTATCTGATCACGGAGCCCAGTTCACCTCAGCGGAATTCGAAGCAGACATGGAGAGATTAGGAATACGACACATATTTTCCAGCGTGCGTTATCCGGAATCAAATTCTAGTGAGAGATATATGGCTGAATTTAGTAAATTCTGTCGAATTTTCTGCCCTCATGATCACCCCAGTTGGGTTAAGTATGTGCCTATCATTGAAGAATGTTTGAACTCCACAGTTCAAGAGAGCACGGCAGAAGTTCCAATGGTCTTACATTTAGGAAGGAAGCCAGAAAGACCTTGGGACAACGCATTTAACTTTATTCCTCAAGACCCAGATGTAGGAAGACAAGAGAGAATAGACAGAGCGAAGGAAAAGCTACAGAAGGCGGCCGAAAACGCATGAAAGGAGTAGAACGGAAAAGATTTAGTAAGCCCTTAGAAGTAGGAGACATGGTGTTATTGTGCCGACCTGTCAAAGCGGACGTAACCAAGAAAATATACCCGAAGTTCGGGGATATATTCATTGGACCGTTCCGAATTGAGACTGTCTTTGGGAATAATTGTTATGAGCTGTATGATGAAGAGAACAATGTCATTTTGGGAAAATACAATGCAAAGAACTTGCAGAAATATTTTAAGAAAGTAGGCTGAAAATTATAATTCATTTTCGAGTTCAGTGACATGTCTAAGGTCCTGATTCGATGTGGTTCAAAAACAATCTTGCAACTGTTTTTAAACTGAGATGGGAGGTGAATGCCCCCGTAAAATGAATTATAAGGGATGAAAATGGGAATAATACATTTTTTTTCGAAGCCCATGATAACATTTAACCAAGGAATATGATGGCTGGAACTTGGCAGAAAACAGTCGTGAGGTGACGTCGAGCTAGGAGGGAAATTCCGTCACGTGATAGTATTGCGCAATGGAAGTTTCGAGAGGCTTGGAATCGACCTAGCAACAGTGAATATTCCCAGGATTTACTTAGATATTGTTATAAATTATCCCATTGGATATGAGCTTACAGCCAATAGGAAGAAGTTTTAGAGAAGACGGGAGTTCCAGCAACTAAATGTTTATGGATATTTAATTCATTTAAGCCCTTAAAGAATGGATTTACATATTGGAAAAGAGAAGAATATGATAATAAAATATTGGAAATATTTTATAAGTTAATAGCAGGTCGCTATTGGAAGAAATAAGCGATTTGCTAGAGCCCGCGCGAATTCGAGTGGGAACTCGAAAAGGCGGCTAAAATCGGTAGACTTGGAGGGGAGACGCCAAGCACAGAGGCTCTTGTGTATCTGAACGTCGAAGAGGTCAGACGTGTGAAATTGGAGTAAAAAGGAGTTCCGACTGTTTCACCGGTCTAGTAGAAGGTGACCCGTGGAGACGAGGCTTGACCAAGAGAGGAATCAGGAGACGACCGCGCCTTGAATCTAGGTGAAGTTGCGAGGTTTACATTTACCGCATTAACTTCGGTGTGATCGACTTCAGAGAATTCATTTCAACCATGGTGTAACTACAATGGTGAGGCGGATCGCTCCCTCTCTCTTGTGCGGATGACGTCACAACGGGGGCATTGCGTTCGGTGACAGCACGAAGTACATATATTTGACACGGCTCTGGTCTTAAGTTGAAGGCATAATTAATAAATAAAATGTATTATAACACTCAACATACTTTGTATTGTGAACTCTGATAATAATGTTGGTAATTATGAATGCGCCGTACCTCTAAATAATATTAATAGTCCAATAACGAGATCAACTATTTTCTTACATTGATGAATTTATAAATTTTGCGATTCAATTTTCGCTGTGAATTGCAGAAACTTATTTTTCTGTTTAAGCCAAGCAACCTAATATATGCTCGGGTTCGAGCTAAACAGTGAATAACCTCATATGCAATATTAATATGAGGCAATTTTTACAAGGTCCTGCTGGTTACTTTATTGAATATAAACATATCATTTGATAGCGAAATGTCATGACATTTATGAAACTCAGCGTCCATTGTTGTTTCAACTTCCATATGTTAATTATAGGGATACAAACGATTTCCCCTTGAAATAAACTGGAGCCAATCTGGGCCTTCATTACTGGGTTAATGTTCTTGAGATACAAAGTACACGGGACTACATGACCACGTTGTCGCAGCGCCTAAACTGAGAAACCAACCAATGTTCTTGAGATAATGTTCGCAAATTTTTGTACTTATCCCTGAATCTATGTGCTACATACCCTGTACTGTATTTTAAACCTTTATGGTTCATTTCATCTTTAAAATCTGAGACATCAAATTCATCCAACAATTCATTCTGATGATCGGTCATTTTAAACAAACTCATATTCATTTCCACAGTTTCGTAATTTTATTCAATAAATAAACTGGAAACTAGATTTTCTTAGTCAGGAGCATCCTCGATATCAGGAATATGTTTGGCAACATTCACTAACGCAGTCTGCGAGAAACAGGTAGGCCTATCGGTTTCTGTTTCCATTGGTTTAATCAGACACTTTTCGTCAATATCCTCCTCCTCTGTATTTATATTTAAAGTAAACACTGAAACAGAGGGCTTGTCCAAAATGTACCATCTCAATCTACAGTTTACCTAATATCCAGAGGATATGGGTGATCATTGGAGCCTCCCATTCCTCTAATATATGTGAGAAGGTCTCCAAAATATCTTGATTTAGACGATAAGTTATTATGTACTCGACTTGGTACATCGGTTTCAAGCATCTAAAAAGGTTAACTAGATGCGTGTTGCTGAGTAGAATTCCTTTTCGAAATGGGAGCAAGGCTTTATGTCGGTCAACTTTCATGGACGTTATCAACTCATTGACATTATTTAGCACACTGATTTGCTTGTCAAAAACAGTACCAAATGCATTTCCTTCAGAATGATGATGATGATGATGATGATAATTGTTGTTTTAAGGGGTCTAACATCTAGGTTATCGGCCCCTAATGGTTTGGGAGATAGTGAAAGATGAGATGAGAATGAAAACTATAACTAATACTAACTAGACTTACATACTAAACGAAGAAATGGTAAACAAACAAAGGATAAGGTAAATAAAGGACAGGAAGAAAAGAAATGCCATCAACCCACGAATAATGAGGATTGAAGGACTTGGAAGGAAGGAGAGCCATGAAAGGCGGATATGAAAGAGGAGAGGGCCCATCCCAAAGTCAGTGGACAAAACGGACCCAGCTCAGGAATCCCTCGGGATCACCAACTCCCGAACTCAAAAGCCGTAAGCCCCTGAGGGTATAGCAATATCCAGGATGCACTTGAAGTGGTGGGGCTACATACACCCTGCCTCCTTGAGGGCCTTGAGCAGAAGGCAGGAGATAACATGAAAAGAAAAAGAAGGCTGACCCCTCGCAGAAGGAGGGTATCAGGAAAGATGAGACAAGGGCCAATTGAGGTGGAAAAGGAAGAGACTCCCTAGGCCTCGGAAAACCGTCGGGGTTGGAAGAGAACAAGAGTTGACCAAGGGAGGTCGACAGGAAAGAAGACGAAGAGGAGCCCGGCATAACTAAGTGGAAGCAATGCCGGACTCAGCTGGGGTCCCGTGGTCACCAACCCACGTCCCACAAGTTGTGATCTCCTGGGGGCTTTCAGAATGACTCCCAAATTTGGTTTTAGCATTAAGTAAGCCAAACCAGTCATTTATTAATTTTATACATCTAGCAGCTTCTTCTCAGTCAATGTTTTTCATCAAACCTTTCCCTCCACTCCATTCAAGAGCCTTTGATACCTGGTTTGAAAGTACTTGAGCTGCAGGCCGAAATTTTTGTCTCTCTGTTCCCTTTAAGTCTAAATGATATCTGGTAATTTTGTGCGCAGTAGTGAGTTCAGAAGAAGACATACAAATTAGTAGTTCCAAAACATTCCTTGCTCACCTTTTTCCCATTGAGCAGTACACATCCCTGATCTAATTACGGACAAATCTAACAAATGATTTCTCACAAGTTTCAATAAATGAGGAATGTTTGCAAACACAAACACCTTTAACGAACCGTTGCTTGGATGATTGAAGGCACATTCCTTATTATGCCGTTGACAGAGATTAAAATACAATAATTTCACTAGCAACGTCCACACCTGTCAACATTAACATCATTATTTCAATCGACTGCAGATTCACGCGACTGACTCCCGCCTTTAGCCACAAGTCACGGCTGCTCCCGTTGTGTCGTCATCCGCACGAGAGAGAGGGAGCGATCCGCCTCACCATTGTAGTTACACCATGATTTCAACTACGTATTGTAGCTGACTAGCAGATACTGTATATTGCAAACTTACAGAAGTTTGGAAGAATTATTTCAGCAATTATAAGCAGTTTTGTGAAGCGCGAGAACAGTGTTTTTCTCCAGCGCGATACGACACTTTGTCCGAGCGACTGCAGCTCAGGTAACAGCCACCCGTGGGTACGAGTGTGTATTACTATTGCTTGTGTGGAACTGTATTACAACACTTAGGATGGAGATGTGTTCCATAGTGAAGAACAATATTCAGTCTAGCATTATGAAGATTATTATGGACTAGATTATTATGTGCGCCAGGAGTATGGGCAGATAGAAGCAATATAGGCAGCGATGGAGCTTCGTTAGAGGAGACTGTTCGTGAATGTCTATTTAGTGAGCGATCATGAGACTCAATGCACAACTCCATTCTAGTGCATTCTGGTCAAACATGAGCTCAACATTAACATCAGAGACTACACAACGATGTTCAGATTCCATTTACATGAATGTTCGTTATACGAGTGAGGTCCAAGACTTTCTCTTCAAATGCATTTTGAAGTGGAAAGAAGAACTTTCGACGCTACTCACTGTTATAATGAGACTGTGCTGTGAGAGAGATAGAAGAAGCATCAATATTTTCAAGAGGTCCAGGGTTATTCCGGTCAAAATAAAGATGATGATTGGAGGCCCGCAGTTCGATTCCGGTCGGAGCTTGCTGTTTCCAGTGGGGGAATTCGTTCCTTTCCTGAGGTTACGAGTTCGTGGAGACGAACTAGGATCCAGCCCAGATCTTTGAGAGATGTAACATCAGAGTATTTTGTTATACTCTATCTTGATTTTCTAGACTTCGAGACCAGGTAGCAGTGTTCACTAACCTTGTAGTTAGAGCTTGTAGTGACATTTACTGAGCAAATCCTTTATCCATTTTTCGATACAGTATTTATGTACTCCATGTATAGCATTTTTATTCTTCGAAATTTATTATAGTGATCGTCTAGCGATGCTATTATCTTCGTTTGTTAGGAATCCAGTTTCTGAACTGAGATTATTTACTTGTTCGAGGAACAAGATTTTGTCATTTCCTTTAAGGAACAGTAATTTATTTTCGACGTTTTTGTACTCATTTTGAATACAGGTGATAGACATTTTCGTCTATGTTACCTATTAAATTAATTTTTATTAGTTTAATTTAGGCATTTTATCCGTCGAGAACTCATAGACATTCGTTCTGAATTAAGAGAATACGAATATGACTAACTGTATGTTTTTAATGAAGAAAGCTTTGAACTTTCAGTCATTTAATTTATTTGAAGCTAGAATCTTCTTGGAAGAATATTTATCATCCGACGTTAGGGCAGTTATCGTTTGATATCCTCGTCGTGATGGATTCTTGTTGGACACAAACACATAGATATGATGTTGTGATTAATTACTTACGAGGAGTAATATCATGTCACGTTGTAGACATAATATTCCTTCTTCGATTAAAGTCGAACCCAGATGTGTGAAGATGACATGTAGTATTTTTTATTAAATGTATGCACGACAGTTTATACTTATCAGAGTATCGTTTCAAGAGTATTAAGTGAGGAGGTTCAATATCGTGAATTCCAGAGGTCGTTAAGATGTATAAATTATTAATTTAACAATTGTTGTTATTGTTCATCAGACCAGCGATTGGGGTGACAACGCTGTGAAATTATGTCCTTTTGAAGGAATGTCAGGTTGATAGAAGTGGAGTTGATAACCCTTTGATAGTGGTTTTTTGTGTATTTCCGTATGAATTTCGCATACGAGGTTATTGCGAAGGTGTGATCCGCATTTTATAGTACAGTCATTGCGTGGGCAAGATTAGTGTTGGCAAAGGCATTTAGACTGTGAGTAGAGAGTACTCCTTATTTTGTTATACACGACATGGAATTTAGATAGGACAGGAAGGTTCACGGTTGAAATTGGAACAGGAAATTGATGATGACAGCTGTTAAACTATACTTTTATCGAGATTATTAAACCAGACTTGTAACAGCATATGTTTCAACTTCAGTGGTCGAATGTATTAAACTTATTTTGACACCAGATCAGATAGGAGAGACTAGTGGTGGTTATTTCTGGTGATGTAGAAGGTATTAAAGATCACAGTTCACTGTATTTGACATAACTGCTAGATCAGAGCGCAGGCTCGACTGTATTTAGACGCTATTACTTTGGAAGGACTATAGCTGGGGCTATAAGCGTCATTATAAATTCTTTTAGTGTTAATCTTTATTATTTATCAATCGAGTGTATAACGTGTTGAGAATAGGAAGTTTTCGTTTGTGTAACGTAAAGATTAGAGTGTGAATGAGTATGTGATTGCATGTGGTTTGTTTCTTGTTCAGTGCGAATGAAATGAACTCCATTGGGACGTCACAATGCGAGAGTGTGAATGTTAGTGTGTATAGAAGTTTTATGCCAGTAGCATGCAGGATTTGAGTGCAGTTCACGTATTTGTCTGACGTGAATCTGCCTTCATTTAACACAGTTTTCATTGTTATGAAGACCTCGTTTGTGGACCAGGCTGGAACAGCGGGGATTTCTTTAAAACTCGTTTCCAACCAAGGCCATAGCACGGTTAGGCCAAGTGAATGGGGAGAGATGTGGCGAACCGCCCGGCTCGCTCTTTTTCTTTTTTTTAAACCAGTCAGACTGGGAATGTAGCGGTGAATGTTATGTCATCGGACACGTGGCAATGATCGCGTGCGCAGAGCGCCCATGTGTGCTAGGGAGCATGCCAGAAGAATGTTAATACACCGAGGTGTGTAATTGTTGTACAGCTTGTTGTATGGACCCAAGCTACACCAAATTTTGTCATTATGTTGATAGAACGCTGTTTTGTCAGTAGCGTGAGAGTGTAGATGAACGAATGGGAGTGCGTATTTTATTTTGTAGTGTGAATGTTTAGCTTTAGTTTACATTTGTTATTAAATTTTTTAGTTTTATTAGAAGCCGTGTCGTGAATTATTTTACATATAAGGAGATGCAACTGTGAAACCCATTTTAGGTCCAGAGAAGCTGACCACGAGATTCCCGAGGTTAAGGTAGGTGTTTTACCGCGAACTAAGTGTATTTTTCATGTAATTCACAGTTGTATTGTAATTTCCGCCACGTATATTCGCGAGGGTCTAGTTGGAGGTAGATCCTTGACTTGTATTTTGCGCCGGAGATGTCGGGGTCTACGAATCCAGCCGTTGCTTCGGATATCCAACAGACCGCCTCTAGAATATACGGGGACAGTACGAGTTGGTGTCCGTACTGAAACTGATGGTTATTGCCATCCAGAGGTGCTTGCTTGCCGTGGTCACGCTGCTCCCTGATTGGTTGCTAAAATTCCCGGATATCAAAACAGGTTAATTAGAGAGGTAATAGAGGCGGTGAAGCATCCCCATAATTTCAAGCACGAAGATGGTTTCAAAGTTAGCAACAGTTGGAAAGTTCTCCTAGCGTGCGACTGGCAGGGGCGTGGACCAATCAGCAGGGCACCTCTGACTGGCAATAACCGTCAGTTAGAGTACAGACCCCAACTCGTACGTACCCATGGTTAAGGCTGCTGAAACGTCGAGAAACAATCACCGATATACGACGCGGCTCCATCCTGTTAGCCTAGATCAGCAATCCTCACGACGCAGCCCGCGGGCCACAAGCGGCCCTGGGAAAGATTTTTTGCGTCCCTCAAGACTGTTAGGGATAGGAATAATAACATAAATTTTAGAATTATGATAAAAATCTTTTATGAAAAAATTAGGCCTATACAATATTTTATAAATGTATGTTATGTTTATTTATTACGTGTATTGAAAATCTGTCGTTGTTTCTCTCTGCGTAATTATTTTGCTTCTACATATGTCTGTGAATCTACATTCAGTAAGCTGAAGTTCATAATAAACAAGTACAGATCCAGGTTAACGAGTGAAAACGTAGACAACATTTTGAGAATTTCAATTTCTTCCCAACCTGCTAACATAGATGCCATATTATAGAACTGTGAAAGATTTCGCCCATCGACTTCAAAGAATTAACAAACTTAAGTATTCCTGAGTCAAGTAAAAAACATTTCCCGGCTTTTATTTATATGGAAAACAGTTTATTTTATTGATGTAATAAACTTATGTTATAATCATATAGTTTGTAAGTTATTTAACGGCACTTCATACTGTAGTATTGCAATAAGAAAAATATATTTCCTAATTAACCTAAATTATTCAGTTTGTACTCGCGGCCCTGAGGAAAATTTGATACGAACTATTTGGCTCTCTAAGAAATCCTAGTGCGGGCCCCTGGCCTAGATGATAAACGAGATTGGAAATAGGTAATAATAGAATAGATAGACGAAGCAGCAGTTGGAAGAGATGTTAGATGAATGTAGGAGGGAGAGAGATTCGAAATAGGTGATAATACAGAGCGCCAGGGAATGTTCTCCGCAGAGACTGCCGGCTTCTGCCAGAGCTAGCATCAGCAGTATTGTTGGCAGCACGTTGTCCCTGACAGGGTGAATCCCACACGTGTGGGCTTTAGGCTGTCAGTGTGTATTGCAATAAGCGAGCGTGTGTGTCATCAGCAGTTCCAGCATCTGTTATGAATGGGTGTGGTGAGTACAAAGTTTACTGTTTGTTTGTTTTAATACAAGCAACACATGGAGGAAAGAATAAGAGGAGATGCCCTGAGCTCGTTTGAGTGAAGCCAAGCGCTGCGTCCAAAGTGGGCGTAACCTTATCCTGTATTCGGTGTTCCGTGACTTGCATGAGGCATTGTGCTTGGTGTTTTCTGAGTTATCCTTGCAGGATATCTTTCCAGCATTTTCTCACCTTAACTCATGCTGGAGCAGTATTTATAAGTTATAAAAATAGTTAGCTTTCTAAAGAAATCTACCTAAAACACATTCAATTCTAATCTCAGCATGTGTAAATTTGGTGTAAATACCAAAAAAGCCATTTCTCTGCAAATCCCAAATTATCAAACTTACGGTAGGCCTACGTAATGAATCAATTCGAGGCTAATCACCAAGTTTCTACCCCCACAAACAAAATACCGCACGGTACCGAAATGTATAGGCTATACTGTATTTTTGTGCAAATATGCGTCCAAGTGTTCTGTTTATTAATTTTGAGGTTCGTTTTCTTGAATATCAAAATGTGTACGACCAATGAGTGAAAGTGGCTGTGCTCGAAATTACGCCTAAAAACTGATGAATGCCTCAACGCCAATAAGAACTTAAAACTCAATTTGGTGTAAATATCGTAATTAGTTCGGCATCATTAGTTCCCAAGTTGTTCCTTCTTCGGTATAACTCGCACCTTCAGACACCTGTATTCAATTTAATCAGGGTTTCAGCGTATTACTACGTTTTGCCGCGTCTTTCTTACAAAACTAGCCTTGCAAAGGTGCTCTCATATTTCTATTTAAATTGGCTTTTAAAACGATAACGCAGCTTATTTGTGCCAAGTACCGTGATGTACTGAACCCGATGGGGTTATGCTGACTGGAATCGAACATGGTTCTCAGAGACTGTGATCTCAGTAAAAAGGTTCCGCCAGGAAGCGAACCAGAGATCTGTACAGGGAGTTTCTTGGTAAAAACCCCTCGAAAGAGATGTATATTTAATCACTGGTGTGATTTTTGATGAAATGGCATTATTTATTAGAATAATGTAGGAAATAATGAGCGGATTATATCATTATAAGACGATTTGGTGTAAGCTATTGGGAGTTTGAAGCAGAGAGGAGGGCAGAGCTGACATTTACTAATCGGCCCAGAATTGTGGGTTGGTCCCAGTGGAGCCACGTCCATCTCTGTCACCCCATTATGTCGTCTGGAGCAGGAGAGAGGCCTGAATAATGACACAGTTATTCCCCGACGGAGAATAGATTTGGAGGAGGGGCGGAGAAATGCCCAGAAGAATCATTGATTACTCGTGATTGGAGTAACGAATCGAGATGAGAGTTGCACACAGGTGAATATTTTGGCAAGAAGATAATTTTAGAATCTTTTACCTGCGAAATTGGTGCATATTTAGTGATGTGCGTAAGGACTGTGAAGCGACCATTGTTCGCGGAGGGATGTGAAGATGTTGACGGGGAGTTCCCGACTAGGTAGCGTCCCACGCCATGGAGAAAGGAATTAATATTAATTAATTGAACGAGCGATTCCTTTGCACACATATAGTTTTGGGACCTGTGAAGAGAGAGGAACACAATGATCATGGTTTGAAGACCTGAATCATGCTGTGAGAGGAGCGAAGATTACGCGGGGAGATGTTGCTCTACTTTCTGTGGAATTCCGATATAAGGGAGTAGACCCCAGGAGGAGCTCTCTGTTACTCAGTTGAAACTCACTTGAAGCTCAGTCGAGACGCAGTCAAGCTCAGTCTACATGCCGCCAAGCGCAGTTACAGCCAGTTACAGTTTTACTCAATTGTCAATTGTAGCACAATGGCAATAAGTTGCAATCAGTATGCAGCAAATATGCAGCAGTACGAGACAGCGTGTAAGCCGCAGACAGAAGTCTTCAAATAAGCTACGTGCAGTCTTCGAGTGAAACTTCAGTCAGCTACAGCCAGGTTGAAGTAAGTTCGTCAAGGCAAAACGCATGACGGATCTATTCATCGAGACGCCGAACAAAGACTGGTATGTGTAATAGAAACAGTAAACATGCTTGTATGAATAATAGTCGTGATATAGGCATAATCAGCCGCACGAACTATGACGTGTTCAGTTATGAAGCACCGTATAGACTAACGGTAGCATTATTGTATATAATTATTTGTGAAAGTGTTGAACTTTATTAAGCGCAGTGTGTATTGTATGAACTAATCGTATATGTGTAACTACGATAGAATGCGCTAAAGAAACCTTACTAAGTGTTTGGTATTGCCATGAGAGTACCAGATGGTAACGCTTACTGTAGGAGTAATGATCGTCACAAAAACTGTTGGAGAGTTCCGAGAGCAGATAACCAGACTTTCAATCAGGAGTTGATAACGTAAGATGCCGTCGACACCTGCAATTTCGATCTCTGCTAGGGAATCTCAGCATTGAAGTGTGTATAAAGTGACGAGTGTTCAGTGTAATGTATATGTAAAAATATCATTTAAAGTAGTGTTTGATGAAGTGTTTCACATGTTTGGGGAGTGATAACTTCCTGAAAGGTATGCAACGTGTCGTGTTGGTGATAGAAATTATGTATAATCAAATGTGTGTAAACAAGAGAAATATGTCGCGTTAAACCCATTATGGCGGGCGACATGGAAGAATATGATTGGTTGGAGCCACCTTAGATGCCTATAGAGATGTAAGTACCCCACAAATTATGGTTATAATTATGTAGAAGTATGGACCGATGCATGTCTGTGATTCCGTAAAGATATTGTGAATTCCTTATAGATGCCAGTAAAAGTCAGTTAGGAGGCTGATCCTCCATGTTTAATCAGTATTGAGTTGATTTTGATAGAGTTGAAATGATGATTTGCATCATTAAGTGGAGTAATTTCTCCCACTATGAATTAAGAATGGCAATCAGTTATGTAAATGTAACGAACGCGATTGTTCGAGTTTAAAACGTCTAGCTATGTCGGAAATTTTGGTAATTTATGTGAGAATAATAATAAATAATGATTTTGGTCATTTATGTCAATGAGATTTATAATAATAATAATAAATAATGATTTTGATCGTTTATGTCAGTGAGAAATGATGATAATAATAATAATGGTTATTAAGTGTATGAATGAACACATCAGGAAACAAATAAATTGTTGTAAGCGAGAATTATTAACGCTAAGTGCAAGACTTATCAATCTAAGCAGGAAGATGTTACAGTGAGATTACATTTCAGTAATTATGGAAAGAAGCTTTATATCAGAATATTGCATATATTCAGTAATGATACCAGTAATGAAAGAGCTTTTATTGAATTGAATTTGCAGCTTAATTGAGAAGCTTATAGAGTAAATGTTAGATTTCTCTTAATATTAGAGGTCGGTGTGTCGTAGCATGGAGCATTAGGGGCCAGATAGTCTATTCTACGTATGAATTCTCCTATGTCGTGGACATTGTTGGAGACATTATTTATTTGCCAGAGTTTTAGTGAATGGACCCTAACTCTGAAGAAAAGGATTGAAATGTGTTCCGGGCTGGAATCTTTATAAGAGTCGAGGAAAACAAGGACACCTCGCAGCTCTATGATTTCCCGAGAACTTATGATGAGTTATTTACGCTCGTGGGCAGCGAAAACTCATGGCGACAGTGGTTTTGTGCGCCTATATTATACTTGAGACATCGGTCACCGCCAGGCTCATGCATTACGAACCCCGAACCTTCATGTTGAATGGACCCATGTGAGGCCATTAATTAATCGTTATCCTCGACGTAGGAATAATTACAAAAGCTCATTCAATACCTGTTGGCATAATAGTCAATTAAGATCCTTTGGGAACATGTGTGTCGGTCAGGACACAGTAATTTGTCTTGTAAATCTCCACTGCTTAGAGAGGGAAGCTTTCAAACTTTTAGAAAGGTCGAGATAATTGGTGGAACGACCCATCCCACTTTCTATTGTGTAGCGATTTCTTTAGCCGAGGGTCGGTGCCAACCACCCGAACCGCTCAGGCAAGTTATAAAGGGAAGAGATTCTAGACCTTGTTAAAATGACATATAATGCAAGATTGTTATGTTGAGTATTATAGCCATGTGGTTTGTGAACACATGGATAATTATAGTTCATCCTGATGGTTCATTAATTTAGCTATCTGACGAATAGTTACATGATATATTTGTACTGTCACTGGAACCAAGTCATGTAGTTGGTTACTAGATGCCAATCGCCATGAGCGCGAGGCAGTCTATCGTACAATCCGACATAAGCTATAACGTTACGTTTTATCTAGGAATCACAGACAGCATGCGGTGAAACCATATAATTGAAGGATGTGTCGGGGGTAGCTTACATAATTATGGAGTTGCACATTGATTTGGTGCAACGTCCAAATAGGTAAATGCATGCAAAGCATTTCATGGGTGAGAAGAAAAATATTAAAACACGCACGGCACACATAATTGTTTAACGTAAAGAGGTTTAAGGAATAATCCTTGTTGTAATATTAAAGAAGTCACATTGTATGACTGTTATGTTAATGTAAAGTTGTTTTGAAGTCGTAGGTGCATCAGCGCACTAGTATATCCTTGTGAAGTTCACAGAAGGGTAAAGCATTATGGCTAGGTATGACTTTGTTGTGATTTCATATTTGTTTACTTGTGGATTGTGGAAGTAAAAATTTTGTTTGCTTTTATTTTATGCTTTTTGGGTATTGTTTTGTGTTTGAAGCCATGATTTATTTTACTGGATTAAAGTTTTAGAATAGAGTTGTGCTTTATCATTGTAGAGTTGATACCTTTTTGCCTCAAATCCAAAATATGCACTGCAAAATTGGGGTTACCGTACACGCCTGAGAGCTGATGCTAGTTGCAGGCAGATGCATATTATCCAACGAGATTACTCACATGGGTACATGGGATTTGATGTCCTATACTGTGATTTGAGCTAAAGGTACGACTAAAGTCGGTCAGATTTAATGCACACAACTCTATTAAAGTAAGAATTAACGAAGTAGGGTGTGACCGCTCCTAATCCATAGCTAAGTTCCGATACGTATATATAAATTTTGATAGATTGTGCTTATTCTCTACTCATTTATCATGGCCCAAGCAGCGTGGGACGGTATTAACTCTTTATGGAACCGCCTGCGTCAGTGCAATATGAGCGATGTTGGCATTGCACGAACCGGGCAACGATAGATACATATTAATTTATCATGACGCCCATCTGTGGAGTCTATGGTAGTAAAAGCTCTATTAATTTATCATGGCGTGGCCCAAGTGGGGCTTTCGGCAGTAAAAACCACTCCCTGAACAGTTTTTATAGTAAATTAGAATATGGCCGATGTCCTACTAATACCACGACTCACTGATAATAATTTATCATGGCGCCCAGAATACGTGGAACTTATGGGATTTAGGGAAAACCCATAGATTTTTTATGGTATTTCATGGGGAAAACCATAGTAATTGTTTTGCCTCAAACTGTGTTTGAGTGATTTTTGAATTCAATAGGCTTTTGAGGTAACGCAGAATCTCTCTATTGAGAAGAGAATGGCCTAAGGGTACGAGCGTTACATACCCAATCCACAATCTACCATAATATTATCAGGTTTTGTATGACTTCACAATATGTGTGCAGTGTTTGATGTTTCTCTTCGAAACGTATCCACATATTTTTCCAGGAAGCCTGCCTGCATATTTAAGTGTGTTATTGTAAAATGCCAGGTACGGAGGAGATCTTGCAAGTTATTGCAGGACTGAAACAACATTTTGATGCTGCTCATGAGCAGAGTAAACTGGAAACCAAGGCGTTCCAGGATAGCATAAACACTCGGTTAGATGAGAACCAGAGAGAGTTAAATAACAGGTTAGATGCCAATCAGGAGGCAATTAATGCAAATCAGGTTGCAATGAACAATAACCAGATTGAATTAAACAACCGTTTAGAGGCAAATAAGGTTGAATATAAAGCTGAATTGAGTAATCGGTTAGATGCAAATCAGGTTGCACTAGACAATAAGTTAGGTCAAATGCAAGAAGTCATTAAGACCGAAGTAACAGATACTGTTGTAAGCATTGTATCGGAAATGCAGGTAAATACTGATAAACGTTTCGAGGCCATAGAAGCCAAACTTGAGGGTAATTTGCAAGCGTGTAGGCATGCTCAGGAGCAAACCAACAGTAAATTAGAGGCGTTGTCTAACGATATTAAGGATATTCAGATCCAAAACGAGGCGAATCTCGAACGCCAAGCGAAACAGTTCGCAGAGTTTACGAAAACAGTAGACCAGAGATTAGAGGAGAACGACTCCAAATGGGATCAGAAATTGAAAAGCTACGCTAGAGCAATTAACGGTGACCTCAAGAAACAGGACCAGAATATATTAGGTCAATGCCAGGAAATAGGCGAAATTAAGGCTATCGCTCAGGAAAATAAGGAGCTGGTAGGCAACGTGAAAGGTCAGATGGGTAAAGTTCATAAAGAACTGGACCAAGTGCAAAGTGATATTGTCATAGTCAATAAAAGACAAGAGGAAAACAGAGGCGAGATCACCAAGGTCCGGAATGAATTGTCTAAAGTCAATGGACACATTCAAGATGAAATTAAAGGTCTGAGAGAAGAACTCGAAATAAGAGAAGGCCAGAAAACAGAGGCAAGCGACAAGACCCTTGCTCAAATTAAAGAGGACGTAGAGGATGAAATATCCCATATCAAACAAAGTCTGAAAGAAGACAAGGTGAAAATCTTTCAAGTAGCCGAGGAAAACCGAGATAGGCTTACGAGAATAGAAAAAGAAGTCATTACTCGCCTAGAAAGAGCAGAAATGCGCCATAACCAAATGGAGACGAGGATAATAGCACAGGAGGAGACACTTCTGAAATATCCTAAGTCAAGTGAAGGCAGCATAGAGGATATAAGAAAAAAAAAGGTGGGCAGACCTAGAAACCCAACCTATAAGCAGGAACGCTGCAGGCGCAGGAGAAAGTCCTTACATGACGCCAGGTGTACCAATTGCGGCATCGACGCCACATGAAAATGCGATGCACACCCAGGTGATAAACGTCATTAGGGCAAGTGAGGAAAAACCTAGGAAGTTTTCAGGTAGTCACTGTAGTATGACACCAAAATATTGGTTAAAGGAAGTGACTGAATATCTCAATGATGCACGAATACCGCAGGAGCGTAGGCTACGTGCTGTAGAGAAGTTAACAGAGGGGGAGTGCGCATTATGGTTTCGCAGCTTCCGTTACACTTTTGATACTGTTGAGGAATTCCGCGAGGCATTCTTGAAGAGGTATTGGGACGCCGCGACTCAGCAGAATTTACGGCTGGATTTGTATGCCAAAAAGTACAGCACGAACAACCCGACGAAGTACGCAGAATTCTTCATATCGCAGATGTGTCGTTTTAAAGAGCTGGATCAAAAACCTAGTGAACTGGAGCTATGCATTGCTATCGCCAAACAGCTTCCATACGAGATCCAAAGGCTACTAATTTCGGCTAATGCGAAAACTGCTATGGAAATGGAGACAGTTCTAAGGCAACTGGACCTCACCACAGCAAATACTATGCGTCAGAGTCGAACCGTGGAACAAGTCCACGTGACCAACACACAGACTGACCAACAGCAAGCTCCAAGGAACAACAAGGCCACGAGCACAGAAACTTTAGATTCCTATGGACGGCAATGGGAACAGGAACCCAGAAAATGGCAGTCAAGGTACAAAGGAAATGCTAATAAAGCAGGAAGAGGTCGAAGTTCGTGGAATAAACACAATAACAGGGGAAAACCGTACCATAACAATGGAGGTAATAATGGCCAGGAAGGCAATAATAGAAATTGGAGACCCCAAGAGAGAAGAAATAACTTCGATGACGAGGCAGAAGAGCGTTATCATGCTTCTTTGCGATACCTCGAAGAAAGGGGAGATGAGCCCCAGAAATCACAAGTCCGCTGGCAAGAAGTCATGCAGAACAGGACATCGCCAGACAGATATGGAGATGGAGCTAAGAGTTTGGAACTACAGCGCAGCGAACAGGAGAGAAGGAACTCCAAAGTGGCGGGCGCTGAAGAAAAAAAAAAAAAACGCCAAAATTAGAAGAGCTCGAGACTGATGGATGGAAGTCTATTAACATCGTCAATTGGATAGCCAAACCAGAAGAATTGATTGAGGATACAGGAGGACCACAGGTCATGGTCAAGAGAGAATTGCCTATTATAATTGTGAGAGTGGCAGGATTAAAAGTCAGAAGTCTGCTAGACACAGGATCAACAGTGAGCCTGATGACACAAGCTCTATATAATGAAATAGCCCGGAGAGAGAACATTTTGAAGATACCGATCTCCAGTGTCAAAATTAAAGGGGTAATTCCAGACAGAACAATGATATGTAAATACCAGGTATTCCTAGATTTACAGATAGGAGGCTCTATTTTCTCACAGAGTTTTCTGTTAGTGAACAAACTACCTTATAACCTACTTATTGGGGCAGAGTTTATCAGGGAATACAGAGTGATAATTGACCTAGCACAGGACAGGGTTATGTTCCATGTGAATGAAGAAGCTGAAGGCTTAGAGGTCGCACTCAATGAAATTGAACAAGGATCCAGTGAACAAGTATGGCATACATACAGAGATGTGGCTGATGAAGAAGTGTTAGCTATTGAGCAGTTAGAAGCGGAGCTCAAAACACTAGCCACAGACTTGGAAAAAAATCTGGAACCCAAATTGGAAGAATACATTTCGGAGAAGCTAGAAGAAGCGAAAATTGGGCTAAAAGAGAAGGAAAATTTAAAGCAGTTATTGCTGGAACAGAAGGAAGTCTTTGATTCGAGACCTGGTCGGATAAAGAACTTCACTTATGCTTTTCAAGTCAGTGATTGGACACCATTTAGGCAGAAACCCTACCCTATAGCTGAAAAGCATTATGCTAAAGTGAAAGAGGCAATTCAGGAGATGTTGGAGGCCGGTGTTATTGAGAAAACACCTACGCCTTATGTAAGTCCATTGGTAATTGTACCAAAGACAGACGGATCTGTCAGAGTCTGCTTGGACCTGAGACGCTTAAATTTGAGAGTTATTCCGGAATTTGACCAAGTGCCACCTATTAAAGAGATCCTCAGGAAGTTTAAAGGGAAAACTATATTCTCAAACTTGGATATCACATCCAGTTTCCACCATCTTGAATTAGAGAAGAAAACTAGTCTGTTGACAGGATTTATGTTTGATCAACATACATTCACATTTTTAAGGCTACCTTTTGGGTTGAAAACAGCTGGTTCAGCCCTGATAAGAGCGTTAGATCGCAATCTATCAGATGAGGTTAAAGAGAGTACCATCAGATATGTAGACGACATTCTACTCACATCAGAATCTCTGGAGGAGCACATGAGAGACCTGAAGAAGTTGCTAGATGACCTTCGAGAGGCGAACTTTAAGGTCAATATCAAGAAATCGCACTTCTGTCAGAGGGAAGTTAAATTCCTAGGGCATGTTATTGATGCAAATGGAGTGAAGCCTAACCCAGATAAATTGGAGGTAATTCGGAATTTCCCTCGACCCACGAAAGTTAAGCACGTCCGACAGTATTTGGGAGTAATTGGATTCTTTTCGAACCACTGCCCAAACTATACTGCGACAGTAGCACCACTGCAGGACCTATTGAAGAAAGGCGGCAGATGGAATTGGACGGAGCAATGTCAGGAAGCATTCGTGAGGTCAAAACAAATGCTTTTGGAATATGTGAAACTGGGATACCCAGATTATACCCAGAAGTTTATCATACAGACGGATGCATCACTTATTGGGATTGGAGCGATGCTATTCCAGGAAAATGTTGACCAGCCTGAGAAGAAAGTTTTTATCGCCTTTATCAGCAGAAGACTGAGAGCCCATGAGAAAAATTACACGATCACAGAGATAGAATTGCTCGCAATTTTGTACGCGTTGCAATCGTGGCACAAACTCGTGTACGGCTTCCGAATAGTTCTGAGAACAGACCATAAAGCTTTAACATTTTTGTTAAAGACAGATTTGTCTAGTCAGAGATTGACAAGATGGTCCCTGTATATCCAGCAATTTAATGTGGAAATAGAATACTGTCCAGGGAAAGAGAATGTAATACCGGACATATTAAGTCGTTACCCTAGAGAAGAAGAAGTACTAGCGGTCCAGATTGAGAATCGAGATCAGAAGACGTTGGATGACTTAAGGAACATTACCAACCTACAACGCGAAGACCCATGGTTGAAGATGATAATCGATTACTTTGAGGGACGTTTAGCAAGGGGAACTGCGATATACAGAGAGGCGGAGGCATTGGCAACAGAATATGTATGGTATAATCAGATATTACACAAGTGGGACGATGTGGATCACACACGTCAAAGGATTGTAATTCCTGCATCTTTGCAGAGGAGATTAGTATGGCTAGCCCACAGAGCATTTGGTCATCCGGGGATTGATAAAATCTGTGCTCTGTTGAAGGAAGCATTTACTTGGCCAAAATTGAGAGAAACGGTGAGAAATGCTATTAGAACATGTGATCTTTGCCAAAGGGTAAAGCCGAATCCCTTTTTAATGAGGCAACGACCTATCCCGTTATTACCAGAGAAGCCAAGGCAGCTATTGAGTATCGACAACTTTGGACCATTGCCTAGAGCACGTAGAGGCAATAGACACATTTTTGTAGCCATGGATGTATTTTCGAAAATGGTGGTGTTGTGCCCCATTCAAAAGACAAGTTCAAAACAGGTCTTGAAGCGCCTGAAAGAGAGAGTTATTCCGATTCTTGGGAAGCCGGATAACATTCTCTCGGACCACGGAAGTTGCTTTACTAGTGCAGAATTTCGTCGAGAACTGGAAACTCTAGGAATTAGGCAGATTTTATCTACCATTCGCCATCCTGAGGCAAGTCCCGTTGAAAGAGTAATGAGAGAGATCCAGAAATACATGAAGATCTACTGTTCTGAAGCGAATTGGCGTTGGATTGAATTTCTAGAAGTAATTGAATACTGTATAAATAATACTGTACATGAGGCGACAGGTCAGGTTCCCGTTACTCTACATCTGGATCAGAGACCAGAGAGACCATGGAATGGTGTTATTCCATTACCAGTAGACGCACAGCCCGGTAGAGAATTGAGGATCCAACGAACCTTTGAATATCTCAAAGCACAGGCGGAGAGACGTCAGAGAAGGAATCGTGCGAAGAGGTATCATAAACCGCTTCTCGTGGGACAGAAAGTTTTAATTAAGAAACCCGCCAGTTCAGATCCAGAGGCACGGAAGTATAAGAAGTTTAATTTTTCTTACCACGGCCCGTTCGAGGTGATAAGAGACCTCCAGAACAATGCATACAGGTTAAGGCATTTAGAGAATGGAAACGAGGTCGTTATGAACATAGCCAACTTGAAAATTTATTACTCGCCAGAAGAATTCGATGAACCAGAAGAAGAATTAGTAACGCACACCCAACTCAACGTGGAGAGCGGAGGCAGCCAAGCAGGCAGACCTGAACGTTGGAACGGCGAGACGGGACGAGAAGCAGACAGTTTACCCAGTGTAAGCGGAGAGCAGAAAGAATGCCAGTGTTTGCAAGAATTCTATGAAGAAATGGTCAGAATGGCTAGAGAGGTTGAGGCTGTAAACGCGACCCTTCGCAGGGAGAATAGACAGCTCAGAAACAAGGCCGAGTGTGGAAGGGGGAACACTACTAACCCACTCGTAGCCAGACAAGGTGAAGGACCCCAGACGTAAACACAGACGGTGGTCGACAGTCAGCTGGTTACTTATATAAGCCACTTGCATTGGACTTTTATAAGTTTTGCAAGGGGAACATGAACCCGATGGGGTTATGCTGACTGGAATCGAACATGGTTCTCAGAGACTGTGATCTCAGTAAAAAGGTTCCGCCAGGAAGCGAACCAGAGATCTGTACAGGGAGTTTCTTGGTAAAAACCCCTCGAAAGAGATGTATATTTAATCACTGGTGTGATTTTTGATGAAATGGCATTATTTATTAGAATAATGTAGGAAATAATGAGCGGATTATATCATTATAAGACGATTTGGTGTAAGCTATTGGGAGTTTGAAGCAGAGAGGAGGGCAGAGCTGACATTTACTAATCGGCCCAGAATTGTGGGTTGGTCCCAGTGGAGCCACGTCCATCTCTGTCACCCCATTATGTCGTCTGGAGCAGGAGAGAGGCCTGAATAATGACACAGTTATTCCCCGACGGAGAATAGATTTGGAGGAGGGGCGGAGAAATGCCCAGAAGAATCATTGATTACTCGTGATTGGAGTAACGAATCGAGATGAGAGTTGCACACAGGTGAATATTTTGGCAAGAAGATAATTTTAGAATCTTTTACCTGCGAAATTGGTGCATATTTAGTGATGTGCGTAAGGACTGTGAAGCGACCATTGTTCGCGGAGGGATGTGAAGATGTTGACGGGGAGTTCCCGACTAGGTAGCGTCCCACGCCATGGAGAAAGGAATTAATATTAATTAATTGAACGAGCGATTCCTTTGCACACATATAGTTTTGGGACCTGTGAAGAGAGAGGAACACAATGATCATGGTTTGAAGACCTGAATCATGCTGTGAGAGGAGCGAAGATTACGCGGGGAGATGTTGCTCTACTTTCTGTGGAAATCCGATATAAGGGAGTAGACCCCAGGAGGAGCTCTCTGTTACTCAGTTGAAACTCACTTGAAGCTCAGTCGAGACGCAGTCAAGCTCAGTCTACATGCCGCCAAGCGCAGTTACAGCCAGTTACAGTTTTACTCAATTGTCAATTGTAGCACAATGGCAATAAGTTGCAATCAGTATGCAGCAAATATGCAGCAGTACGAGACAGCGTGTAAGCCGCAGACAGAAGTCTTCAAATAAGCTACGTGCAGTCTTCGAGTGAAACTTCAGTCAGCTACAGCCAGGTTGAAGTAAGTTCGTCAAGGCAAAACGCATGACGGATCTATTCATCGAGACGCCGAACAAAGACTGGTATGTGTAATAGAAACAGTAAACATGCTTGTATGAATAATAGTCGTGATATAGGCATAATCAGCCGCACGAACTATGACGTGTTCAGTTATGAAGCACCGTATAGACTAACGGTAGCATTATTGTATATAATTATTTGTGAAAGTGTTGAACTTTATTAAGCGCAGTGTGTATTGTATGAACTAATCGTATATGTGTAACTACGATAGAATGCGCTAAAGAAACCTTACTAAGTGTTTGGTATTGCCATGAGAGTACCAGATGGTAACGCTTACTGTAGGAGTAATGATCGTCACAAAAACTGTTGGAGAGTTCCGAGAGCAGATAACCAGACTTTCAATCAGGAGTTGATAACGTAAGATGCCGTCGACACCTGCAATTTCGATCTCTGCTAGGGAATCTCAGCATTGAAGTGTGTATAAAGTGACGAGTGTTCAGTGTAATGTATATGTAAAAATATCATTTAAAGTAGTGTTTGATGAAGTGTTTCACATGTTTGGGGAGTGATAACTTCCTGAAAGGTATGCAACGTGTCGTGTTGGTGATAGAAATTATGTATAATCAAATGTGTGTAAACAAGAGAAATATGTCGCGTTAAACCCATTATGGCGGGCGACATGGAAGAATATGATTGGTTGGAGCCACCTTAGATGCCTATAGAGATGTAAGTACCCCACAAATTATGGTTATAATTATGTAGAAGTATGGACCGATGCATGTCTGTGATTCCGTAAAGATATTGTGAATTCCTTATAGATGCCAGTAAAAGTCAGTTAGGAGGCTGATCCTCCATGTTTAATCAGTATTGAGTTGATTTTGATAGAGTTGAAATGATGATTTGCATCATTAAGTGGAGTAATTTCTCCCACTATGAATTAAGAATGGCAATCAGTTATGTAAATGTAACGAACGCGATTGTTCGAGTTTAAAACGTCTAGCTATGTCGGAAATTTTGGTAATTTATGTGAGAATAATAATAAATAATGATTTTGGTCATTTATGTCAATGAGATTTATAATAATAATAATAAATAATGATTTTGATCGTTTATGTCAGTGAGAAATGATGATAATAATAATAATGGTTATTAAGTGTATGAATGAACACATCAGGAAACAAATAAATTGTTGTAAGCGAGAATTATTAACGCTAAGTGCAAGACTTATCAATCTAAGCAGGAAGATGTTACAGTGAGATTACATTTCAGTAATTATGGAAAGAAGCTTTATATCAGAATATTGCATATATTCAGTAATGATACCAGTAATGAAAGAGCTTTTATTGAATTGAATTTGCAGCTTAATTGAGAAGCTTATAGAGTAAATGTTAGATTTCTCTTAATATTAGAGGTCGGTGTGTCGTAGCATGGAGCATTAGGGGCCAGATAGTCTATTCTACGTATGAATTCTCCTATGTCGTGGACATTGTTGGAGACATTATTTATTTGCCAGAGTTTTAGTGAATGGACCCTAACTCTGAAGAAAAGGATTGAAATGTGTTCCGGGCTGGAATCTTTATAAGAGTCGAGGAAAACAAGGACACCTCGCAGCTCTATGATTTCCCGAGAACTTATGATGAGTTATTTACGCTCGTGGGCAGCGAAAACTCATGGCGACAGTGGTTTTGTGCGCCTATATTATACTTGAGACATCGGTCACCGCCAGGCTCATGCATTACGAACCCCGAACCTTCATGTTGAATGGACCCATGTGAGGCCATTAATTAATCGTTATCCTCGACGTAGGAATAATTACAAAAGCTCATTCAATACCTGTTGGCATAATAGTCAATTAAGATCCTTTGGGAACATGTGTGTCGGTCAGGACACAGTAATTTGTCTTGTAAATCTCCACTGCTTAGAGAGGGAAGCTTTCAAACTTTTAGAAAGGTCGAGATAATTGGTGGAACGACCCATCCCACTTTCTATTGTGTAGCGATTTCTTTAGCCGAGGGTCGGTGCCAACCACCCGAACCGCTCAGGCAAGTTATAAAGGGAAGAGATTCTAGACCTTGTTAAAATGACATATAATGCAAGATTGTTATGTTGAGTATTATAGCCATGTGGTTTGTGAACACATGGATAATTATAGTTCATCCTGATGGTTCATTAATTTAGCTATCTGACGAATAGTTACATGATATATTTGTACTGTCACTGGAACCAAGTCATGTAGTTGGTTACTAGATGCCAATCGCCATGAGCGCGAGGCAGTCTATCGTACAATCCGACATAAGCTATAACGTTACGTTTTATCTAGGAATCACAGACAGCATGCGGTGAAACCATATAATTGAAGGATGTGTCGGGGGTAGCTTACATAATTATGGAGTTGCACATTGATTTGGTGCAACGTCCAAATAGGTAAATGCATGCAAAGCATTTCATGGGTGAGAAGAAAAATATTAAAACACGCACGGCACACATAATTGTTTAACGTAAAGAGGTTTAAGGAATAATCCTTGTTGTAATATTAAAGAAGTCACATTGTATGACTGTTATGTTAATGTAAAGTTGTTTTGAAGTCGTAGGTGCATCAGCGCACTAGTATATCCTTGTGAAGTTCACAGAAGGGTAAAGCATTATGGCTAGGTATGACTTTGTTGTGATTTCATATTTGTTTACTTGTGGATTGTGGAAGTAAAAATTTTGTTTGCTTTTATTTTATGCTTTTTGGGTATTGTTTTGTGTTTGAAGCCATGATTTATTTTACTGGATTAAAGTTTTAGAATAGAGTTGTGCTTTATCATTGTAGAGTTGATACCTTTTTGCCTCAAATCCAAAATATGCACTGCAAAATTGGGGTTACCGTACACGCCTGAGAGCTGATGCTAGTTGCAGGCAGATGCATATTATCCAACGAGATTACTCACATGGGTACAGTACAGAGTGTATTCTGCCTATCCAAGAAACAATCTTGACTTGTCATTGCAGTTTTATGTCACTAAAATCCATTACTAGTTGGAGTGGTTTACGGCTTTAAGCATAAGGACAGCCATTTTCTTGCTACCCAAAGTGGGCGTGCCGTTTGGCTTCAGCAACTTGCGCTAGGCAGCGCAGCGAAGGCATCTCCTTCCGTTCTTTCCTCCATGAAGCAACAGTCGTGCTGCCAACGTAACTGCTGATGCTAGCCCTCGCAGACGCTTGTAGGCACAGCGGGAAACATTTCCTGGAGCCCTGTAGAACACACTCAACACATTATTGACAAACGATAATCCGTTGTTGTTTGATACATCTGTTTACTCTTGGCCCTTGTGCTGCTCATATAAATGCACCTGTTGCCTGTCGGTCACATTGCACCGCACTAATATTGACATGTCTATTGGAGCCACTCCTAGCGGCCTGTGCGCTGGGTCGCTCAGCGTTTGGAGAATAAAGCTCTAAAAGTCACCATTGTGAGTGTGATTCCCCCACTCTCACTGCATGCGATGGCTGGGATTGTACTTTACAGAGGTGTGCAAATTATTAGACTCGATGTTAGTATTCCAACATTTCATCTTTTATCATTTTAATTGATCTTCTCGACTTCGTCGTTACGCGTTACGGTTGCGGCGTGTATGACGTCATCATGTTGTTCAGTGCATATGCACCGAGTCTGAGTTTACTCCTGGGGTCTGGCGTTATGCGATACGGAGACGGCGAGTGCGTGACGTCAGACAGGAATACAGGGTGACTCCTAAAGAAGTGTGCAAGATGTCAGACAGGAATGCAGGGTGACTCCTAAAGAGATATACAAGACGTCAGATAAGAATACAGGGTGACTCCTAAAGAGGTGTGCAAGATGGCAGAGAAGAATACAGGGTGACTCCTAAAAAGGTGTACAAGATGTCACACAAGAATACAGGGTGACTCCTAAAAGGTGTACAAGATGTCACACAAGAATACAGGGTGACTTCTAAAGAGATATACAAGATGCCAGATACGAATACAGGGTGCTTCCTAAAGAAGTGTGCAGGATGTCAGAGCAAAATACAGGGTGACACTTAACGAGGTGTACAGTATGTTAGATTCAATTCAAATAATGGGTCACCCTTAAAGAGATGTAAAAGATGTCAGACTCAAATACAGGGTGATCCTTAAAGAGGTGCCCGCGCAGGAAGCCTATGTTAATGGGTAATGGAATCTGTTGAAAGCGTCCTGGGGCTACGAGCGAAGCGAGAAACCCTCCTGAGCCTTTCTGACATGTGTAGCATTTGTAGCATGCGTCATTTGAAATGATATAAAGTCTCATACCGTCTGTAACTTTTTCTTTGCCTGGCTTATTGCAGTAAAAATGTTTGCGTGGCTTCTATTTCAAATGATTACCCAATAGTCTTCATTACATGTTCTATTATGAAACTGACAGTGAAGTGATTTTTCTAGAGTTTAAACTGATTGTGGAGCCTTGCTAATTCAAAATGTC
Organism: Meconema thalassinum; assembly: GCA_946902985.2. Classification (NCBI taxonomy): domain Eukaryota; kingdom Metazoa; phylum Arthropoda; class Insecta; order Orthoptera; family Tettigoniidae; genus Meconema; species Meconema thalassinum. The sequence continues at coordinate 8,267,669 of OY714911.1, read as the reverse complement.
ACACGTTTTGTTTGTTTTTCATTAAGTTATTCTAGTTTTCTTGCGAATTTAGTGCAGATGGATTTAGGGTCTTTTTACTGATGATCCGCTCTTGAACTATTCAAAGAATCGTGAACCATGGATTGAAAACACCTGATTTAGAGGGCACATTCCAAAGTCAATAAAATAAGTGAAAACTGACCCAGCTCAGGAGTCCCTCAGAAACTCAAACTTCGAAAATTTCTCCACGCAATTCCTTACGGGAAAAGTTGTATGTTATTAGGGGAGATAAAGCACTAAGTAGGGTAATGAAAATAAAATAGAATGATTTTCAATGAAAAATTGTGACAGATTTGAATTCATTAATTCTAATAAATTTGCACACCTCTATTCATTTCTTGTCAGAGGTTTATTATTAAAAAGCTTTCGTAAGTGATATAAATCAATTTGGGTTAACACTGTATATTCTGTATGGAAGGAAGGGTACATTTCTGTCATCTGATTTTCGGATTTTGGTCAGAATTCTTCGGAGGAACAAATTTAGTAGCAACATTTTGTATTTGCTCTAGTTCAGCGTTTCCCAACCTGTGGTACGCGTACCACTGGAGGTACGCTCGTACTGCTGCAGTGGTAAGTTACGCGGTGATGTTACGAAAAATATCAAAACATTGATATGTTGCCGGAGGACTTTAAGGCCAAGGATAAGGAGCAGTATTATGAATTGAATTGTGATTCAGCACTAAGGAAGACTTTTTCAAAAATTGCTCTTGCGACCTTTTCGGTTGAGAGGCGTGCAGACTATCCAGACATAGTTCACAAAGCAGTTAGATATTTACTGCTTTTCACTATTTTGTACTTGTGTGAGATTGCATTTTCTTCACTTGTTTATCTCAAGAATAAATAACGGAATAGGCTCCTTACAGTGAAAAAACGATCTTCGTTTGAGACTCAGCCATCTTAAAACAGACATTCCTAAGTTCTTATAATCTTCAAGCTCACCCTTCACATTGGAGTTGTTATTTGAACTTTGGTTTTTATATTTAATTATTAAGATAATTTTATTAACATTATTTGTACAGTGCCATTTCTGAATGTTTGAATTAATACTTATTGTAATAAATAATAAAACAACTGGACACACTTTTTATTATTTGAACTTTTACTCCAACAGTCTAACGCTAATAAACACAATTTACAATGCATCTTTTGCTCTGCTACGTAGCGGTAGGGGTAGTGGTTATAGTTACTATATCTCCCAACCATTAGGTGGTACGTGAGAGATTCTCATCTCTTAAAGTGGTACACACACAAAAGAGTTTGGGAAACACTGCTCTAGTTTAAGGGTACCTCCCTTGGTATCGGGACTCCAAGAAATCGTGCGAGAATAATAGAGGTATGATGACCGTTGAGGCTTGTTCGGATTGTAATTGTCATTTCGCTCATCTTACTGTAGCTTCCTTGATTATCTTCTACTAACTTTACCATTGGTGGATTCGGTGGCGTAGTTGGTAGCACGCTGAGCTTCTATGCCCAAGGTCGCGGGTTCAAACCCAGCCGAAGTCGTCCACTAACTACACTTGTGTGATGCCGAAATTTGTAGGTTATAATATTATTTATTTCGAGTCATAAGCACAGCAAAAAGACACATAGGAAACAAACCAAAGGTTGATAGAATATAATACAATGTAACTTTTTTTATTTTGTCAATTTACCCTCTAGGTTGGTGGATCCCACGGACTCAGCGAGGGAACTCACCACTACCGCCTCGATGGGCAGTGTCCTGGAGCTTGGAACATCTGGTCAGGATGGATACAACTGAGGAGGTGTGATCAGCACTTCGCCCAGGCGGCCTCACCTGCAAAGCGAACAGGGGCCTCATGAGGGATGGGAAGGGATGGAAAGGCTAGGAAGAGGGAAGGAGGCGGCCGTGGCCTTACAGAAGGTACTGGCCCCGTAATTGAATTATATAGAGACCACGGTGGCTATATTTGAAATTATAAGGAGAGTTATGGTTGTCATAGTTATGACGTGGGTAGTCATGACGTAAGCACGGACGACGTAAATGTTATGCCAGCAGGCTACTTGAGCTGAGATTCTCAGTGACGTCATGCATTTAGTGGAGAATGTTCCAAGATTTACGACGCAGTCGCAGGAAACGAGGAATTCTGCTGAGGAAGAAACTATGCTATTGGAGGAGAGGCATGCACCAATGAACGATAGTTTAAAGGAAGACGGAGATTGCTGAAACTATGGTATTTTTATTACTTTTGGAATGCAGAATTGTGGAAATCCATTTGCAGTAAAAGCATCGATTTGGAATTTTGGTGAAATTTATTTTCAGTTTTTGAATTTTGAAAATCCGTCATGTATTAACGGAGTTGGAACTTTTAGCGATGACGCAGTACCACGCTTGGGAAGGGATGGTAACGCCCCTCGTGAAGTTAATAAAAGGGCTTGCGCAGAAGAGAGGAGTCTCTTTTCGTTCTCTGATCATTCTGAGATCTCATTCTCAGAGCATCGAAGTATATTTGTGAAAGTTCTTTTCTTATACATTCATTATAGTGAGACGTCGAAGTGAACAGCAGTGAAAAGAATCGTCTTTATAACGTGTGGCGAGGCCACTATATTAACGAGATCCAAGTCAAACTAGGTGAAGTTGAAACGGACCTTAGAAAGCTTCTACAAGTTTAGCTTCGAACAGTTAGCGGTCTCCGATAAGCTAATTGTATTGTGCAGTGCTACATGCAGTTATAGAGAAAAGCTGAACAATTTCGACCGATTAGTTCGAAAGATATTAGCAGTTTTATACGACTGAGAAAAGTGATTATCTCGCCACAAGAGAAGCACTTTTGTATAGCCAGAATCAACGCAAGGCTGACGCTGCGAGTGGAATAGAAAGACTTCAGATTGCTTGGTTACACAACGATACAGTATAATGGAGCAATTAAATACGGCAGTTTGTTCTTCTGACACTACAACCGAAGAGCAGATGGAAGGCTAAAAGGGCTTATTGCAATTGGGACATACTTCAACGGAGTAAGATAGCGACATGGAACTTCGCTAATTGCTATTCCACACAAGCGAACATGCGGTGAATACCATCTACACCCATGTTTCGTAATTAAAGGCTGAATACCATCGAACAGCCATAGAAACAATTTCATACTCTGAATATGAATAATTTCTTCGGAAATTTCTACAAAACTTCATGGCGATTGTCTACTGGAACTTCAGGGAATTTTTCAAGAGAGGTCAGGGATATCCCGACTCACAAAGACGATTATTGCCGGAAGGATGTCTATTCGTCTTCGAGGAGCAGAGCGATTCACGGAGAAGGAAGCAGTTCGATTCTCTGAGGGTGCTATTTCCTATTTCGAGGATGGAGCTCAACTTTAACGTGGTGAAATGGATCCATCAGCAGTCTTCTTTGGGGAATTTTCCTCTGGAACGTCAATCGGCAGATAAGGTAGTCGTGAACGTTTATTGTATTTGAGTATATTAATGATGTTTGAGCAACCATTTTTCCCATATTTTTATCCTCATGTTTTTGCCCTATTTTCTTGTTGAGATTCTTATTCTCAGTACACCTTGATGAGTTTTGCATTTTTCGACGATTTATTAAGACATTGTGATGTCATGGGCATAGTTAACGATTTTGAATCAGTTGAGACTGATATTTAGAATTTTTCAGTAATTAATATTTTTGTAGTCACGATTTGACTGTAAGTTAATGATTTTTATGGCAGATTTAAATTTAGACAGCGTGTCACTTTATTAAAGTAATTCTACCCCAGTTTAATTACTTTGACCAATTTTCTGTCATCATCAAGAAGGAAGAACATTTAAATGATTTTAGAGCGTTAAAATCTCTTACGTTGTCGACGATCTTGGAAATACTAGTCGTTATTTGAATTGATTGCAACACAGACATTTATCGTCAGTTATGAATGAACATTGCATTATAGACACTTTTGTGAAAGAGTAACTTTAATAATGAATTATTGAATGCATTAAAGTCAAGAACTTTTGTTAGGAGTTTTTCTCAATTAGAGATTTATAGAACGATGTTTGCATTCCCCAGTCTAATTGGATTCTATTCGACTACTTTGCATTTTTGTCGCACTTTATTTGAAGATAGTATTTTTATACTACAATTTCTTTTAAGATGTTAATCTTAAATTTTGATAGACCAGACAGGCGTATATAAGCGTATTCACTATTAAATTTGTTTGTGATTGGCAAGTTTTGACTTCAGTTCGGTTCATGAATGAAATCCACGAAGGTTAAATAGAAAAACAGTTTGAAACAATTAATGATTATAAAATTTTTAAGTGGAATTATGAATGTATAATCGCTAGTGCAGCGCGTGTTGAAAGTCGCTGAGATATAATGCCCTTGAATATGAAGGAAGTTCCCACAGGAATAAATGTTAAAGAATTATTTGTGGAAGTTTTGTAAGTTATGTGGAAGTTGAATGCCATATAGATTAATATATGATGATTTTGGGCATATTTTTAATGCAGTTTGTGCATTAACTTGTTAGCGAAGGATTTTCCGCTGGAGTAAGATTGTCATAGTTCGTTGAAAATAAATCAAGTGAATTACTGTTATAATTAACACGAGTTTTGAAAGAATTTGAGATATGATTTTGAATGAAGGTTGCCGTCACAAATCATTATTAAAACCTTTATTAAACCAGATTGTGACATTAACATGTATAACTAACCTTCATTGGTCGATTATATTAAACACGATTCTGAAAAATACCAAACGAATGGACATGTGGTCAATGTATTTATTAAATTAATAATTTAAACAAATTTAAATGTTAATATTGTAAATAATTGCTGTAAATATTTTTTGAAAATAATGTGAAACGAGAGTGATGTTAAAGGCGTGCTTATAATATTTTTATTGTCTTTGACAAATATGATAAACAATTTCTAATTGTTATAAATAATTTATGTGATTTTGTTATAAACATTTAAGAGCTAATTAAACATTTGGATTGAACTTAACAAGTTTAAGGAATTAACATAATGATCCAATAGGATGTGAACAAAGTACTTGAAAGATTTGCGTAAATATAAATGTAAGATGTCTTGTAGACATTTAAAAGCTTGAGAGAACAAGCTATATTCTTACGTAACTTAGCACGTGAGAAGGGTGTGCATTTGACCAGTATGCAACAGGTTCGAGGGTAGCCCGCAGCTGTGCCAACATCTGGTTCACAGAGAGTGAGGTCGTCCACACTCCGGCCTTGCGACTATAAATACCATTCTCATGTTTATTAAAAGGAAACCAAATGCTCTATATATGTCACACCCTTACGTCCTTTTCCAATCCAATAGTGTTATGAATATTACGTTATTTGGAGCTCAAGGGAGCTAAAATGTTTTATATCATGTTGTATGATTATTTTTGCAAGTCCTACTGAGGACGTAGTCAGATTGACTTGGGCTACTGATAGCCACGTTTATTTTGTTGTGTTAGTAAAATCATACCCTTTATTAGAAATAAAGCTTTTGTACAGTTCAAAGTTCTCGTCTTCGTTCTTGGTTCATTTTTAAATATCATGGTGGAGGTTATTGTGTGAACAGACTTTTAGTGATCCTGTTGTCAACTCAAACCCCGAGATAATTAAGAGGTAAGTAACGGTAAGTATGAACCCCCGTCTATTTTGGTGTGTTCCACAATGATTTCCTGTGAACTTCTGTGCTCTTATCTCGATAGTATCTGTCAGTGCCATTTTCATTGAGGTAACTGTGCCGGTGCGATTGATAATTGGCAATCCGATTGAGGGGGCGGATATCTGACAGACTACTATCCAGGTAAACGGGGACAGAAAGATTGGCGCACCTAAAACGTTGGGGCTCGATTCAACAAAACTGGATTACCAGGTTGAACGCCAGAAAGAGTGGCAAACCTAAAACGTAGGGTTCGATTAGACTCAAATAAAGAGGTTGATTCTTTGTTAGATGTCTAGGCCAATTGTAGTATTTAAGAGTGTGATTATATAGGAATTAAATGTTGTATTGTATTAGGAAAATTACACTCAGAAAAGATCAGATCTTATACAACTTGAGAAAGGTTAAATAGGCTGGAAAATTAGAAAAATCGCCTATAATCTGGAATCTTATTTTATTTGACCGGCTTATGACATTTTAGTCATATTAAAGATAAAATTAAATTATTTGGATTGTAAATGTAAATTATTTGTGTTAGGATATTTTGAAATGAGCCAGGGAAATTTGAACATGTGCTTGAGTTTGTTTCAACATGAAGTATCTTCGAAAGTTAATTATAAGGTAGTTATAAGTTAGATTTAAGACAGAAAATTGATCAAAATTATATATGGTGAAAAGTGTTGCTCAAATGTGGTTATTTTGCTCTTTTGATGTATGTCCCTACAGCAATCCATTTTTGAATAATATTGTAATGGCAGATGAAAGTTTGAAGAAAATGTTAGAGGAGATGTCTGCTAACATGAAGCAGATGATGGAGGAGAATGCTAGTAATTTGAATGCAAGAATGGAGGAGAATGCTAGTAATTTGAATAGTAGTATGAAGGAGAATAATAGTCGAATGGAGGAGAATATGAAGGTTCTTCATACTAGTGCTGCTAATTTGGAGGATAATATGTCGCGTTTACAGATTAATACCCTAGGAATTGAGAATACTGTAACGGACATGCGAACAGAGGTGTCTAATGTCCATAAAGATGTGTCTATTGTGCATAAAAGTGTTGATGATGTTAAATTTGATGTGTCTAAGGTACAGAAAGACCTTACAATGTTAAATCTAGATGTAGCTAATGTCCGAGGGGATATTTCTTGTGCTAGAGCCGAAGTAGTTGTTGTCAAAAACGATGTAGCGACTGTCCAAGACAAGGTCGAGGAAGTCCAAAAAGAAATTCAAAAAGCTAGAACTGATGTATCTAATGTTCAGGTAGACATTAATAACATTCATGCGGATATAACTGAGGTGCAAAGTGACATAACTAAGATTCAGGTAGAGGTCAACACAGTTTTCGTAGATATTACTAAAGTCCAAACTGATGTAAATAAAGTCAGGGAAGAAATCGAAAACTCAAAAACTCTTTGTACGCGTAATATAACTGCATTAGCGACTAGGTTAGTCGATGAATCAGTTAGAACAACAACGTCTTTAGCAGAGTTGAAGTATGATGTAGAGGTCATGAGAACCCAGGTATTAGACCACAATAGAGTATTAAAAGAGGATATCGAAGTAGACATAGCCGAAATGTTAACAGCAAACGTAGCGGTATGGAAAGGCGAGTGGAATAAGTCAAGTGGGGAACATGTAACCCAAATTCAGGAAAGGATTGAAAGAAAACTTGCCAGTACGCAGATAGAAATTAACAATGAAGTAGTACAGATTAGGAAAGATTTAAGCGTCTGGATAAATTCGTTATCCGAAAAACAAGTTGACGATAGAACACAACTAGATCAGGATATGCAAACTTTAAAATCTACATTAGAGGATCAAATTCATAAAGTTGTCTCGGATGTAAATGAAACGACGAGTAAACTGAAAAATTTGAAGTTAGGAGAGGCTAGTTTAATGGAGAACTACAAAGAAGAGATAGTCAAGAAAGTCTTAACAGAAATCACCGACAAGGATACAGAAGGCTTAGCTTGCGAATTGAATAGGAATTATGCTAGAAGACGTAACCTAGAGCCAGAAGAGAGAGACGTGACTCCTGAAGAACGTGTATCCAGATTCAGAGAGGAGGATGACGAGAGGAATATGGAACCTGAGTGGAATTATAGAGATAGTGGGAAAAACTATCCGGATTCATATCCGAGGAACGTGACGGTCATTAGGAATTTCGAAGACAAACCACAAAAATTCAGTAACACTGATAGTTTGACACCTATAGAGTATGTAAGGAATCTCAAAGATTATTTCATCGAAGCTCACATTCCCAGAGAAAGAGAGATGAAGATAGTAGAGAGATATCTGATTGGAGGACCCCTTGAATGGTTTCGCGCATTTAGATACACATTCAGCAACTTTGACGAGTTTGCAGAGGCATTAATCAAGCGATTTTGGTCTATAGAAGCGCAGAATTCGTTAAGAGCGGAGGTGTATTCAAGAAAATACTCAGGTACTCTTCCAACGAGGTACGCTGATTTCTTTACGAGTCAGTTGTCCCGCTTGAGATTTTTGCAACCCCCATTGTCCACGGAGCAACTAATAGATGCGATTTCTCGTATGCTGCCAGTTGAGGTGAGGAGACTTATAATTTCGTCCAACATCAGGGATTTATCCAGCATGGATGAATTACTAAGAAGGTTAGACTACACAAGTCCAATGCCTAACGTAGTCCAGAAAGGTCAAAGGCAGGAGTTTAAGGAAATCAATACGGTATACATGGACCAAGTCCAACAAACTGACAAGCCAGAGCAGGAGAAAACTGATAATGTAGGTCCTCACAGGAATAATCAGTTTAGAAATTACAGATCACAAGGTTACCGACCGTATCAACAGAGAAGAGGTTGGAACTACAACCGAGGAAACTACAATGGAAGAGGCAGATATTACAACAATAATGGGTATAACCGTAACTATAATAGGAATAACCAAAACCAAAATAGAAACCAGAATACTCAAAGTCAGGTTATGACACCTGAGCAGTATCAGCAAAGAGAGAAGGAAAGCCAGCAATACTTAAAAGAATTAAGGGATAAAGAAGCTGACAATCAAAAGAAAAGGCAGGATGTTGTAATCGATCCTGGGCCTTCTACGAGCCAACAGAATTTTGAGGTCGGTAACACAAAAAAAAACGCCGATTTCTCAACGTCAGTGAGAACCTGTAAATATATTGCCACACCACACCTGATTACGATTAATGAGATATACGAAGTTACCGATGAAGATTTACTAGAAGAGAGGGGTATTGTTAAAGAGGAAAGACCATGTGCATTACCAATTATTGCTGTACGGATAGATGGACAGCAGTACAAAGCCCTGATGGATACTGGTGCTATTATTTCCATCATTTCAGAGGATTGTTATCAAAGTCTGCTAAGAGGAGAGCACATGACAGTTCTACCTGTTTCTACCGTCAAAGTGAGAGGGATATTCCAAGATAAGGCAGTGAAATGCAAGATTCAAGTGTTATTGAACTTTGAGATCAATGGAAGGAATTATGAACAGATCTTCATTGTGGTGAGCAAGATCAATTTTGATATGGTGCTTGGAATCGATTTTATATCGAAGGTCGGAGCTATTATTGACATGAAGAACAGAAGTATTAGCTTTAATGATGGGTACATAATCACAGAAGAGATAGAAGAACAGGACGTGAAAAACAGTCTGGAAATAGACCTTAGGGAAGAAAGTTTGAATACAATAATTAATGAAGTGGAAAATTTAGAAGAAATACCCAATAGAAAAACTGAAGGATTTGAAGAAATTCAGGGGGAATTTGAGGATCTGATAAAGGAATTCCAAGATATTTTCGATGAAAAGCCTGGATTGATTAAGGATTATAAGTACAAGATAAGGCTGACAGATGAAACCCCTTACCAGAAGAGAATATACCCCATTCCTGAGAAATACTATCAAGAAGTACGAGGGTTAATCAGAAAAATGGAGGTAGACGGGATTATTAGAAAACAGGCGTCGTCTTATATAAACCCCATCACAGTAGTAAAGAAAAGTAATGGTCAGATACGTCTTTGTCTCGATGCCAGGACCATCAACTTGAAGATTCTTCCAGAAAATGACAGACCACCCAAGATTAGAGATCTGCTTCGGAAATTCAAAGGGAGAGCTTGTTTCAGCGTTCTTGACTTGACGTCTTCATTTTATCAAGTTCAATTAGAAGAGGATAGTATGCAGTACACTGGACTCCTATTTGACCAGACGTCATGGGTCTTTGCCAGAATGCCTTTTGGAATGGTTAACAGTGGACCAGCACTTATTCGAGCACTTGATAGTAAGCTCACTGACGAAGTGAAAGAAAATGTAATCTGCTACATTGACGATTTAATCGTATCTTCACCCAGCGCCGCAGAACATTTAGTGCACTTGAGAAAGTTGTTCGAGAATTTAAGGGAGGCCAACATCAAGGTGAACTTTGGAAAATGTCAATTCTTGAAGAAGGAGATAAATTATTTGGGGCATACTATTGATAAAGATGGATATCATCCAAACATGAAAAAAGTAGATGCGATCACGAGATTTCCAAAGCCAACTAAGGTAAAACAAGTCAGAGAATTTGTAGGTGCATGCCAATTTATTAGCAGCCACTGTCCAAGATACTCGGAAATTATGGCTCCTCTGTATGACTTACTCAAGAAGAACAACAGATGGAAATGGAGTACCGCTGCAGACGAGGCTTTTGAGAAAGCAAAAGAGATGCTCAGAAATAATGTGAAACTGGAGTACCCGGACTTTGAGAAGGTGTTCTATATTGAGTCTGATGCATCAAGAATAGGCATTAGTGCAGTCTTATACCAGAAAGACGAGGCAGGCAACAAGCACTACATTGCGTTCACTAGTCGGAAGTTGAAAAAGCACGAGGAGAACTACTTCACGACAGAGCTTGAAGCGTTAGCTTTTGTGACAGCTTTACAAGCCTGGAAGAAAATCCTGCTGGGACATAAGGTCATCATTATTACTGACCATAAAGCACTACAGTTTATGTTGCAAACTGACATGTCAAGTGATAGATTGACACGTTGGGATTTGTTCACCCAACAGTTTAACGCTACTATCGTCCACCAGCCTGGGAAAGATAACTTACTGGCTGATGCTCTATCACGTAACCCTATTAAAAATGTGCAGATACACCATGTACAATTGGAGCAAGAAGATGAAGAAACCGTTAGGAGGTTAGCCCGAATCGGTGTGTCACAGAAGAGACACGCTCCAATAAGGAAAATGTACAGGTTCCTCAAGGGTTACATGGACAATACGGATGTTGACTATGAAGCTACACGGAGAAATTCACGACACTTTGTCTTGAGTGGAGACATCGTATGCAAGTATGCTGACTCTGCACATACAAAACTCCGAATAGTCGTGCCACCTAAACTTATTGTCAATTTAGTGTGGGTAGCTCATCATGCAACTGGACATGCCGGTTTAGATAAAACTCTTAATACACTTAAAGAGAAATTTATCTGGACTAACATGCGTTCCAGCATTGCCAAGGTCATTAGATCCTGTGACAAATGTCAAAGAGCAAAGTATGCTTCTGCTTTACTAAAGGGAAAACCGAAGGCGATGATTCCTTCTAAGCCAAACGAACTTATGGCGACGGATATATTTGGCCCCTGTCCGAAGGGATACCAGGGTAACCAGTACCTGTTGGTGACCGTGGATGTTTTCTCAAAATTTGTTACAATGAGTCCCATGCAGAAAGCTAACACGAGAAACGTAGTAAGCAGACTGGAAAATGCTGTATTTCCTAAAGCTGGTATTCCGGAATATCTACTGTTAGATCATGGAACGCAGTTTACGTCCGTGGAATTTGCAGCGGACATGGAAAGGCTTGGCATTAAGCACTTATTTTCAAGCGTGCGTTACCCTGAATCGAATTCCTCAGAAAGATATATGGCTGAATTTTCGAAATTCTGTCGAATTTTCTGTCCAAATGATCATTCTGGTTGGGTGAGATTTGTACCCCTTATTGAGGAATGTCTGAACTCTACAGTGCAGGAGAGCACAGGAGAAGTGCCAATGCGACTTCATTTAGGAAGAAACCCAGAAAGGCCGTGGGATAATCTTTTCAACCACATACCGAGAGATCCCGACATAGGAAGACAGCAGAGGATTGACAAGGCAAAGGAACAACTCCAGAAAGCAGCAGAGAAACGATTAAAGAGAGTAGCTGGAAAACGTTTTGGTACACCCTTTCAAGTTGGAAATCTTGTATTATTACGCAGACCTGTCAAGGCTGATATGTCCAAGAAAATCTACCCCAAATTTGGATTAGTGTTCCTGGGGCCGTTTAGGATTACGAACGCTTATGGAAACAACTGTTATGAACTCTACGATGATGAGAATAATGTCGTTTACGGCAAGTTCAATGCTGGAAATTTAAAAAGATACTATCCTAGAGTAAGCCAGTAATAATTCAAATTCGTGTTCAAGAGAGTTGAGATACTTGTAACATTGAGTTTAAAAACAATTTGCAACTGTTTTTAAAACGTGGTGGGAGGAGAATGCCCCCGTAATTGAATTATATAGAGACCACGGTGGCTATATTTGAAATTATAAGGAAAGTTATGGTTGTCATAGTTATGACGTGGGTAGTCATGACGTAAGCACGGACGACGTAAATGTTATGCCAGCAGGCTACTTGAGCTGAGATTCTCAGTGACGTCATGCATTTAGTGGAGAATGTTCCAAGATTTACGACGCAGTCGCAGGAAACGAGGAATTCTGCTGAGGAAGAAACTATGCTATTGGAGGAGAGGCATGCACCAATGAACGATAGTTTAAAGGAAGACGGAGATTGCTGAAACTATGGTATTTTTATTACTTTTGGAATGCAGAATTGTGGAAATCCATTTGCAGTAAAAGCATCGATTTGGAATTTTGGTGAAATTTATTTTCAGTTTTTGAATTTTGAAAATCCGTCATGTATTAACGGAGTTGGAACTTTTAGCGATGACGCAGTACCACGCTTGGGAAGGGATGGTAACGCCCCTCGTGAAGTTAATAAAAGGGCTTGCGCAGAAGAGAGGAGTCTCTTTTCGTTCTCTGATCATTCTGAGATCTCATTCTCAGAGCATCGAAGTATATTTGTGAAAGTTCTTTTCTTATACATTCATTATAGTGAGACGTCGAAGTGAACAGCAGTGTAAAGAATCGTCTTTATAACGTGTGGCGAGGCCACTATATTAACGAGATCCAAGTCAAACTAGGTGAAGTTGAAACGGACCTTAGAAAGCTTCTACAAGTTTAGCTTCGAACAGTTAGCGGTCTCCGATAAGCTAATTGTATTGTGCAGTGCTACATGCAGTTATAGAGAAAAGCTGAACAATTTCGACCGATTAGTTCGAAAGATATTAGCAGTTTTATACGACTGAGAAAAGTGATTATCTCGCCACAAGAGAAGCACTTTTGTATAGCCAGAATCAACGCAAGGCTGACGCTGCGAGTGGAATAGAAAGACTTCAGATTGCTTGGTTACACAACGATACAGTATAATGGAGCAATTAAATACGGCAGTTTGTTCTTCTGACACTACAACCGAAGAGCAGATGGAAGGCTAAAAGGGCTTATTGCAATTGGGACATACTTCAACGGAGTAAGATAGCGACATGGAACTTCGCTAATTGCTATTCCACACAAGCGAACATGCGGTGAATACCATCTACACCCATGTTTCGTAATTAAAGGCTGAATACCATCGAACAGCCATAGAAACAATTTCATACTCTGAATATGAATAATTTCTTCGGAAATTTCTACAAAACTTCATGGCGATTGTCTACTGGAACTTCAGGGAATTTTTCAAGAGAGGTCAGGGATATCCCGACTCACAAAGAAGATTATTGCCGGAAGGATGTCTATTCGTCTTCGAGGAGCAGAGCGATTCACGGAGAAGGAAGCAGTTCGATTCTCTGAGGGTGCTATTTCCTATTTCGAGGATGGAGCTCAACTTTAACGTGGTGAAATGGATCCATCAGCAGTCTTCTTTGGGGAATTTTCCTCTGGAACGTCAATCGGCAGATAAGGTAGTCGTGAACGTTTATTGTATTTGAGTATATTAATGATGTTTGAGCAACCATTTTTCCCATATTTTTATCCTCATGTTTTTGCCCTATTTTCTTGTTGAGATTCTTATTCTCAGTACACCTTGATGAGTTTTGCATTTTTCGACGATTTATTAAGACATTGTGATGTCATGGGCATAGTTAACGATTTTGAATCAGTTGAGACTGATATTTAGAATTTTTCAGTAATTAATATTTTTGTAGTCACGATTTGACTGTAAGTTAATGATTTTTATGGCAGATTTAAATTTAGACAGCGTGTCACTTTATTAAAGTAATTCTACCCCAGTTTAATTACTTTGACCAATTTTCTGTCATCATCAAGAAGGAAGAACATTTAAATGATTTTAGAGCGTTAAAATCTCTTACGTTGTCGACGATCTTGGAAATACTAGTCGTTATTTGAATTGATTGCAACACAGACATTTATCGTCAGTTATGAATGAACATTGCATTATAGACACTTTTGTGAAAGAGTAACTTTAATAATGAATTATTGAATGCATTAAAGTCAAGAACTTTTGTTAGGAGTTTTTCTCAATTAGAGATTTATAGAACGATGTTTGCATTCCCCAGTCTAATTGGATTCTATTCGACTACTTTGCATTTTTGTCGCACTTTATTTGAAGATAGTATTTTTATACTACAATTTCTTTTAAGATGTTAATCTTAAATTTTGATAGACCAGACAGGCGTATATAAGCGTATTCACTATTAAATTTGTTTGTGATTGGCAAGTTTTGACTTCAGTTCGGTTCATGAATGAAATCCACGAAGGTTAAATAGAAAAACAGTTTGAAACAATTAATGATTATAAAAATTTTTAAGTGGAATTATGAATGTATAATCGCTAGTGCAGCGCGTGTTGAAAGTCGCTGAGATATAATGCCCTTGAATATGAAGGAAGTTCCCACAGGAATAAATGTTAAAGAATTATTTGTGGAAGTTTTGTAAGTTATGTGGAAGTTGAATGCCATATAGATTAATATATGATGATTTTGGGCATATTTTTAATGCAGTTTGTGCATTAACTTGTTAGCGAAGGATTTTCCGCTGGAGTAAGATTGTCATAGTTCGTTGAAAATAAATCAAGTGAATTACTGTTATAATTAACACGAGTTTTGAAAGAATTTGAGATAAGATTTTGAATGAAGGTTGCCGTCACAAATCATTATTAAAACCTTTATTAAACCAGATTGTGACATTAACATGTATAACTAACCTTCATTGGTCGATTATATTAAACACGATTCTGAAAAATACCAAACGAATGGACATGTGGTCAATGTATTTATTAAATTAATAATTTAAACAAATTTAAATGTTAATATTGTAAATAATTGCTGTAAATATTTTTTGAAAATAATGTGAAACGAGAGTGATGTTAAAGGCGTGCTTATAATATTTTTATTGTCTTTGACAAATATGATAAACAATTTCTAATTGTTATAAATAATTTATGTGATTTTGTTATAAACATTTAAGAGCTAATTAAACATTTGGATTGAACTTAACAAGTTTAAGGAATTAACATAATGATCCAATAGGATGTGAACAAAGTACTTGAAAGATTTGCGTAAATATAAATGTAAGATGTCTTGTAGACATTTAAAAGCTTGAGAGAACAAGCTATATTCTTACGTAACTTAGCACGTGAGAAGGGTGTGCATTTGACCAGTATGCAACAGGTTCGAGGGTAGCCCGCAGCTGTGCCAACATCTGGTTCACAGAGAGTGAGGTCGTCCACACTCCGGCCTTGCGACTATAAATACCATTCTCATGTTTATTAAAAGGAAACCAAATGCTCTATATATGTCACACCCTTACGTCCTTTTCCAATCCAATAGTGTTATGAATATTACGTTATTTGGAGCTCAAGGGAGCTAAAATATTTTATATCATGTTGTATGATTATTTTTGCAAGTCCTACTGAGGACGTAGTCAGATTGACTTGGGCTACTGATAGCCACGTTTATTTTGTTGTGTTAGTAAAATCATACCCTTTATTAGAAATAAAGCTTTTGTACAGTTCAAAGTTCTCGTCTTCGTTCTTGGTTCATTTTTAAATATCATGGTGGAGGTTATTGTGTGAACAGACTTTTAGTGATCCTGTTGTCAACTCAAACCCCGAGATAATTAAGAGGTAAGTAACGGTAAGTATGAACCCCCGTCTATTTTGGTGTGTTCCACAATGATTTCCTGTGAACTTCTGTGCTCTTATCTCGATAGTATCTGTCAGTGCCATTTTCATTGAGGTAACTGTGCCGGTGCGATTGATAATTGGCAATCCGATTGAGGGGGCGGATATCTGACAGACTACTATCCAGGTAAACGGGGACAGTACCATCCCGGCATTTGCCCGAAGACGAAGTGGGAAACCACGGAAAACCACTTCGAGGATGGCTGAGGTGGGAATCGAACCCCCTCTACTCATTTGGACCACCCGAGGCTGAGTAGACCCCGTTCCAGTCCTCATACTACTTTTCATATTTCGTGGCAGAGCCGGGAATCGAACCCAGGACCTCCGGGCGGCAGCTAACCATGCTGACCGCTACGCTACGGAGGCGACTAATACAATGTAACACAAATCTTAAATGACAAACTAAACAATATCAGTCCAAAATTGTGCAACGTTGTCTGAAGCATCAACAAGCTCTTGTGTGAAACATGATGTAGGACAACTAGGCCAGTTAATTAAGTGTTTAGTTGTCTGTTCCTCCCCGCAGTCACACAAGGTCGAAGATTCCTTCAAAAATCCCCATTTGAACAGGTTGTCCTTAGTTCGTCCGACGCCGCTCGTGAGCCGATTTAAGGACTCTCCAGACTTGATTTCCACCAGGAGGAAGGTTCTCAGAAGGAGCCATCCAATCATTACAGTCAGATATTGCTGTCAACTGAGATAATCTGGCTGCTCCAGGCTGACTGGTGAAAGGAGTAGTAGTTATCAAGAAGCTCTTCCTAGATTTGAGTCTACTAAGTGGTGGCTGGTAACCATGTAACAGATGATCAGTGTTATGTTCTGCTTTATGTCTCTCAAGTTTGGCTGCAACTTCACGCCTTGCATCTGGAGGGGCAATCCCCGCTAGCTTGTGGAGTTTATCAATAGGTTAGAATTGATAACGCTCTATTAGTTCCAACTTTCGCCACCAGGTACTGACTGCGATGCCATTTAGTAGCCAAGTCCGCAAGCTAGGTGTCGTAGACGGTAGCATTTGTTAGCAAAAGTAGGAACTACTTGAAAAAATTAATCGTCTGCAGTCCTTCTACTTGAATTAAAACAGATAACACACACTAATACAGCCATCACAATTAACACAGGTTATCAGACAGATTCTACACACACCCAAAGTACACGGGGCTACATGACCGCGTTGTCGTAGCTCCTAAACTGAGGAACCAACCAGTTAGCCAAGTGATCAGTTGTACGAGTTTGGTGGAGTTGACCACACTTTCACAAGGATTTTATTTTCTATGAGCAACTATGGAAACTCCTATAAAAGAATAGCGCCCCTGAATGATGGAACTCACTCGGAAGAGGAAGAAGGTTTGTGTGTCGTAGCTTTGCCTCGTTCCGGGAGTTCCGAGTGGGACCACTGCGCTGGAGTCTAGCGTTCGACTCTATTTCATTGCGTGAGGTTCCAGCTGAATATGAGACGAGATAGCTGGGTATTGTTGTCGCTCACCAGAGCAAGGACGTGATTGAATTGACTGCGGAAGGCTGATAATAGGAGGTAAACCAGCCAGAGTGGATCGATGTTGCCCCAACAATTACGCGCATAAAGGCAAGCATTTACTCTGGGACACAAAATACCGCAGACCACACCTCTATCGAGAGCGAGGGTTGGTTGGTTCCTTAGTTGAGGGGCTGCGACAACGCGGCCATGTAGCCCCGTGTACATTGGCTGAGTGTAAAATCTGTCTGATAACCGGTGTTAATTGTGATGGCTGTATTAGTGTGTGTATCTGTTTTTTTTAATTCAAGTATGGAATGCAACTTTGAATTTTTCAAATAGTTCCAACTTTTGCCGCCAAATGCCACTGTCAACGACTACTAGGCTTAGTTCAGAACTTAGCTACTAGACGCCAACGCAGTCGGCTCTTGGCAACGAACGTAGGAACCTAAGAGCGTTGTTTACATTCTTAACCTATACAATTTAGTTTCACACAGGTGTAATTAGTGGAAAGTTCTTTAACATGCCATATATCTATGACATGGGACCGCCGGGTTTACTTCCCCTCCGAAGGAAGGCATACTGAGGGATTTTTAACGCTCTTACAAATCCAACGGCTTCGGCCGGGTTTGAACCCGCTATCTTGGGCATAGAAGCTCAGATTGCTACCGACTACGCCACCGAAGCTTCTTATCGAGAGCGAGATCTTGGCTGGCAACTCTCTGGGTACATGTGCTCTTAGTAGAGGCTTGGAGCAATTACTCCGGCGTATTAAAATTTATAATAATAATAATAATAATAATAATAATAATAATAATAATAATAACGTATGGCATCGGGTGCCGGGTGCAAGCTTGGTTATTTGCAACCAGAGGGCAGCTTGCATGTTGAATTTTATCACTCCTTGGAGCGCTATGAAAGTCAAAGAGGTTAGATATCTAAGTTCCTTGACACCATATCGTTTTCTAGTAGAGAAAAGAATAACTTTTGTGTTAGCGAAAAATCCCAAGATTAATTTTGCCATTATGAACACGGCCTACTGAATTCAAATGGGTTCGTTAACATGTCAGGAACGTATGACATGCGTGTCGTGATTTTTGTCGCCTAGAAAAACAATTACCACGGCCAGGAGTGAACCTGCAAGCTTGGGGTTAGTAGTCCGACACGATAACCACTCACCCACAGTGGCAAGCATTAAAATTAATGAGCAATACAAAATTAATCCCGGGTTGTTTCCGGTTAGCAAAAAGTACAGGGTCCACCCTGGCCTCTCTTGAAAGTTCCCTGAAGTTCTGGCAAAACTCTTCTTTGTGAGCCGGGTCCACCCTGGCCTCTCTTGAAAGTTCCCTGAAGTTCTGGCAAAACTCTTCTTTGTGAGCCGGGTCCACCCTGGCCTCTCTTGATAGTTCCCTGAAGTTCTGGTAGAAATTCGTCATGAAGTTTATTGCAGTTATCTCCGCTGAAATATTCATATTTGTGAAGTATGAAAATATTTCCACTGCCATTTGATATAATTCAGCGTTGGACTACGATGCATGAGTGTAGTTGGATATTCACTACATGCTCGCTTTTGTAGAAAGACGATTAGCGAAGTTCCATGCTGCTATTTCACTCCATTGATATATGTCCCAATTGCATTAAAGTCTTAGCCTTCCATCTCCATTTCCGTTATAATAGTTGAAAGAACTGCCATATTATAATGTTGCATTGAAGAATGTAGCGTTGTAACACCAAATTCAATCTTAAGTATCACGGTTGCAATACACGTGTCAGCCGTAGCGTAGAATGTGGCGTTATAAAAGTGCTTCTCAGGTGGCGAGAAAATCACTTTTGTCTGCCGTCTTAAAATGCCAATATCTTCCAAATTATAATCATGAAAATGTTCAACTTTACTACACACTTTAATACTGTTATGCACAATAGAATTAGCTTATAGGCATTAGTCAACTCTTGATATATTATCTTGTAGACTTGTTAATGTGTGCGTTTCAACTTCGCCTAGTTTCAAACCGTAAAATGGAACTGCTGCACTGCTCCGTGCTCGTTCGATGCGGTGGGCTTTACCACGCGCTAATAACGACTTGCTTCACTGAATCACTCGAAAACGACTATAAGACACCAGAAATATGATCAATATGAGAGCTTCTCTCTGCTGTGCAAGGCCTTTTTTCAACTTCTTAAGGGGCGTATCCATCCCTTCCATAGCTTGTTCCTCCGTCATCGCTAGAAGTTCTAACTTTGGCTATACTTGACGGATTTTCAAATTTCAAAAACTCAAAATTAATTTCTTCAAAATTCCAGATCAATGCCATAACTGAAAATAGATTTCCACAATTCTGCATTCCAAAAGTAATTAAATATAGTAGTTTCAGTAATCTCCGTCTCCCTCCAAACTATCGTTCATTGGTTCGAGTCTCTCCTCCATTCGCGTAACTTCTTCCTCAGCACAATTCCATGTTTCCTGCGACTGCGTCGTAAATCTCAGATCTTTCTCGAACAAAATCATGACGTCACCAAGAATCTCAGCTCAAGCAGCCTACTTGCATGAAGTCTGCGTCATCCGTGCCTACGTCATGAATATCCACGTCACAACTATGACAGCCATAACTCTCTTCATATTTTGCCAATATAGCCAACGTGGTCTCAATATAATTCAATTTACGGGGGCATTCTCCCTTCACCACGTTTTAAAAACAGTTGCAAATTGTTTTTAAACTCTGTGTTATAAATATCTCAATTCACTTGAACACGAAATTGAATTATTATTGGCTTACTTTTGTATGATATTTCCTCTATGTTCCTTAATCATAAGTCTCTTCTACTCTGGGTTGTGTGTGGCTAATGCATTCTCTCCTCTCTACTTTCTCTTCTGTCCTGAATTCCTGTTTTCCAAGTTCTGCTGACTTGTAGAAGGACCAGGATCGATCACTACATCCTGTCTTTTCTTTTGGTTTTCAGCTTCCTTCTCTCGTAATTCCTTCAGATACTGCTGACTTTCTTTCTCTCTCTCTTGATACTTGTCGGGTGTCATAACCTGACCTTGAGAATTCCGATTTCGATTCTGGTTATTTCTATTGTAGTTCCTATTGTAGCCCTGGTTATTGTAGTATCTACCTCTTCCATTATTATAATTGCCTCTATTATTGTTCCAGCCTCTTCTTTGCTGATATGGACGGTAACCTTGCGATCTGTGGTTGCGAAAATGATTATTCCTGTGAGGACCTACATTTTCAGTTTTCTCTTCATTGGGCTTATCAGTTTGCTGAACTTGATCCATATAGACTGTATTAATGTCTTTGAATTCGTGCCTCTGACCTTTCTGAACCACATTTGGCATTGGACTCGTGTAGTCAAGCCTTCTCAAGAGTTCGTCCATACTGGTCAAATCTCTGATATTTGACGATATGATGAGTCTTCTTACTTCCACAGGCAGCATACGAGAAATCGCATCTATCAACTGCTCTGTCGACAATGGGGGTTGCAAAAATCTCAAGCGTGATAACTGGCTCGTGAAGAAATCAGCGTACCGTGTTGGAAGAGTACCTGAATACTTCCTTGAGTATACCTCAGCTCTCAATGAATTCTGTGCTTCGATGGACCAGAATCGTTTTATCAGTGCCTCTGCAAATTCGTCAAAATTACTGAAAGTGTACCGGAATGCTCTGAACCATTCAAGGGGTCCTCCAGCTAGAAATCTTTCCACAATTCTCATATCTCTTTCTCTGGGAATATGAGCTTCAATAAAATAGTCTTTCAGGTTCCTGATATATTCTATCGGTGTTAGACTATCAGTATTGCTAAATTTTTGTGGTTTGTCCGCAAAGTTTCGGATGACTGTCACATTTCTCGGATATGAATCCATGTAATTCTTCCCACTATCACGATATTTCCATTCAGGCTCAATATTCCTATCCTCATCTTCTTCTCGGAATCTGGATATACGTTCCTCAGGACTAATATCTCTCTCTTCTGTAGCGAGGTTACATCTTCTGACGTAATTCCTGTTATCTTCGCAAGTTAATTCTTCTGGACCCTTATCTGTGATTTCCGTGATGACTTTCCTAATTAACTCTTCTTTATAGGTTTCCATCATGCTAGCTTCTCGTAATTTCAAATTCTGAAGTTTGCTCGTAGTTTCATTAACATCAGAGACAACTTTATGAATTTGTTCCTCTAACGCGGTTTTTAATGCTTGCACGTCCTGACCTATTTGAGTTCTATCCTCTACCTGCTTTTCGGATAGCGAATCCATCCCGATACTCAAATCCTTCCTAAATTGAACTACTTCATTATTGATATCTACCTGTGTACTGGCAAGTTTTCTTTCAATTCGCTCCTGAATCTGAGTGACATGTTCCCCACTTGACCTGTTCCATTCATCTTTCCAAACCGTTACATTTGCAGTTAACATTTCCGCAATATCTACTTCAATGTCTTCCTTAAGTAAACGATTATGATCTAAGACTTGGGTTCTCATGACCTCTACATCATACTTTAAACCAGCTAAAGAAGCTGTTGTCCTAACAGACTCGTCAACTAACCTAGTTGTTAAAGCACTAATGTTACGAGTACAAAGTGTTTTTGAAGTTTCAATTGCTTCTCTAACTTTATTAACATCAGTTTGAAATTTAGCAATGTCTACAAAAACAGTGTTAACTTCTACTTGTATCTTAGTGATATCGCTTTGCATCTCATTTACATCAGAATGAATATTATTAATGTCTACTTGAACGTTTGACACATCGGTTCGAACATTCTTAATCTCTCTCTGAACTTCTTCAACCTTGTCTTGTACAGTAGCAACATCATTCCTAACAACAATTACTTCAGCTCTAGCACATGAAATGTCACCCCGGACATTAGCAACATCAAGATTCAACATAGTAAGATCTTTCTGTACTTTAGAAACATCAGTCTTAACATCTGAAACATCTTTATGCACATTGGATAAATCTTTATGGACATTGGACACGTCTGTGCGCATGTCAGTTACAGCATTCTCGATTCCCTGGGTACTAATATGTAAACGCGACACATTATTTTCTAAGTTTACAGAACTGGTCTGAAGAACTTTCATATTCTCCTCCATTCTAGCAGACATATTACTAGAATTCTCCTCCATCATCTGCTTCATACTGTTATCCATCCTAACAGACAAATTACTAGCATTCTCCTTCATCATCTCCTGCATTCGACTAGCACTCCTAGCTTCCATCTCCTCCAACATCTTCCTAATACTCTCATCTGCCATTTCAATGTTATTTCAAGAATAGACTGCTTTAAGGACATACATCAAACAGAGCAAAATAACAACATCTGAGCAACATCTTTCACCATATATAAATTTGAGCAATTTTCTGTCTTAAATCTAACTTATAATTACCTTATATTAACTTTCGTAGACACTTCATGTTGAAATAAACTCAAGCACATGTTCAAATCTCTCTTG
The DNA here is from genome assembly GCA_946902985.2 of Meconema thalassinum. NCBI lineage: Eukaryota > Metazoa > Arthropoda > Insecta > Orthoptera > Tettigoniidae > Meconema > Meconema thalassinum. The sequence goes on along the minus strand of OY714911.1, from coordinate 8,244,810 downwards.
GTTCATTTTAAAATATCCTAACACAAATAATTTACATTTACAATCCAAATAATTTAATTTTATCTTTAATATGACTAAACATGTCATAAGCCGGTCAAATAAAATAAGACACCAGATCATAGGCGATTTTTCTAAGTTTCCAGCCTATTTAACCTCTCTCAAGTTGTATAAGATCTGATCTTTTCTGAGTGTAATTTTCCTAATACAACACAACATTTAATCCCTATATAATCACACTCTCAAATTCTACAATTGGCCAAGACATCTAACAAAGAATCAACCTCTTTATTTGAGTCTTCACAATCCCATTGACATCGATAACTTGGTAATCCAATGTTATTCGAGCACTCCACACGAAATTGCGGTGCTAATTCTATTGCAATTACTTGGTAATCCAATGTTTTGCTGATCGTGCCCCACGTTATAGGGTCGCCAATCCTACTGTCCCCGATAATCCGGATAGTAGGCTGTCAGATATCCGCCCCCTCAATCGGATTGCCAATAATCAAACGCACCGGCACAGCTACATCAATGAAAATGGCACTGACAGATACTATCGAGATTAGAGCACAGTAGTTAACAAGAAAATTATTGTGGAACACACCAAAATATACGGGGGTTCATACTTACCTTTACTTACCTCTTCAAATTAATCTCGGGTATGGGTTGTCAACTGGATCACTTAAAGTATGCTCTCACAATAACCTCCACCACGATATTTAAAATGAACCAAGACGAAGACAAGAAACTTTAAACTGTACAATAATTTATTTCACATAAAGGGAATGATTCTAACAAAAATTCAACAAAATACATGTGGCAATCAGAAGCCATTGTCAACATAATCATGTCCTCCTGTAGGACTTGTAGACGTTACATACAAATATTTAGCTTTCACTAGCTCAAAAAGAACGTAATAATCATAATACACTTGGAATGGATAAGGGAGTTGGGACGAGACATATAGCAATTGTTTTTCTTTTTCATAAACATCACACTTTTATTTATAACCTTAAGGCTGCTATTTAGGCGACCTTGGCCTCTAACAACCAGTTGTCTGGCCAGCTGCGATCCACCCTACATCATGTCGCATGCCTACATCGTCAAATGGACTCACCTGTCCAGCCAACGTTAGCATCTGCTAGTTACATCAGAGCCTAGCTCCTTTTCCAAACACTTTAAATGTCCTCAACTCAACTCGAATATTATCACGTAAATCTTTTAAATGCTCCATTCACATGTCACTGGAATACTCTAATAATCCCAAAACTTGTTTAATTATATAATCCAAATGTATAATTAGCGTTGTATAGAGTATCATAACAAAACTCTTAATGTTAATAACAAAAGCTCATTAATAGTTTATAACAATTTAAATTGTTTATAATATTGTCTAACGACAATTGAAAAATTTATACACGCCTCTATTAATCCCTTTCGAATTATTATTTAAGATATTTACATAATTATTTACAATATTAATATTGTTTATATTTTAGAAATACATTAAACCACACGTTTATCCGGTTGATAATTACATAAATCGGGTTAATATAATCGACCAATGAAGGTTAGTTATATTTAAGTTTATATTCAGGTTTAATAAGGTTTTAATAATTATTATTATTATTTGTGACGGTAACCTCGCCGCTAAATGGGGGCTTCATTCATTCCATTCCTGACCCGGTCGGAGACTGGAAGCAGGCTGTGGATTTTTCATTAAAAAAAACAGCCTCCGTGGCTTAGGCGGCAGCACGCCGGCCTCTCACCGCTGGGTCCGTGGTTCAAAACCCGGTCACTCCATGTGAGATCTGTGCTGGACAAAACGGAGGCAGACAGGTTTTTCTCCGGGTACTCCGGTTTTCCATGTCAAAATTTCATTCCAGCAACACTCTCCACTATCATTTCATTTCATCTGTCATTCATTTTATCATTGCCCCAGAGGAGTGCGTCAGGCCTCGGCAGCCGGCACAGTTCATATCCTCGCCGCTAAATGGGGGCTTCATTCATTCCATTCCTGACCCGGTCGGAGACTGGAAGCAGGCTGTGGATTTTTCATTTTCATTTGTGACGGTAACCTCCATTCAAAATCGTTATCTCAAATTATTTAACACTCTTGTTAATTATAACAGTAACTTCACATGATTAATTTTCAAAGGACCTGGACAATCCACTCAGCGGAAAAATACCTCGCTCTAAACGCACAAAATTGCATAAAAATAGGCCCAGAATTCATCATATATCTCGATATATATGGCATCAAAATCTTCCACAATACATACAAAAAACCTCCACTTACAAATTCTTCAACATCATTAATAACTGTGGGAATCTCCTTCACTTATTCAAGGGCATTATTCATCAGCGACTTTTACACGTCCACTGAACTAACGATTATACATCCATAGTTCCTCCTTAAAAATTCTTATATTCATTAATTGTGTCAAACTGTTATTATATTTAACCTTCGTGGGTTTCATTCATGAATCGATATGAAGTAAAAATTTGCCAATCACAAATAAATTTAATAGCAAATACGATTATACACACCTCCCTGGTCTATCAAAATTGAGATTAATATCTGCAAAGTATTGTAGTATAAAAATACTATCTTCAATCAAAGTTCATCTAAATTGCAAAATAGTCGAATAGAATACAATTAGACTGTGGAATGCAAACATCATTGTTCCAATCTAGAATTGAGAAAATCTCCTATCAAATGTTCATTAATATAGTGTATTCAATAATTCGTAATCAAAGTTCATACAGTATTTCATAAAATTGTCGATAATGCAATGGTATTTCATAACTAACGATAAATGTCTATGTTGCAATCATGTTCATAAAACGACTAGTATTTCCAAGATCGTCGATACAGTAATAGATTTTAACGCTCTAAAATCTTTTAATTATTCTTCTTTCTTGATGATGACAGAAAATTGGTCAAAGTAATTAACTGAATATAATTACTTTAATAAAGAGACACGCTGTCTGAATTCAAATCTGCCATAGAAAATCATTAACTTTGCAGTCAAATCGTGACTACAAAAATATGCAAATTACTGAAAGAATCTATAATATCAGTCTCAACTGATCCAAAAATAATTTAAATATGCCAATGACATATCAATGTCTTAATAAATCGTCGAAAAAGGCATAAATCATCAAAGTGTACTGAGTACAGAAATATCAAGGAAGAATATGGGGCAAAATATGTGGTACAGAAAATATGAGAAAAATGGTTGCTCAGATATCGCTAAATGGCTCAAATAAAACAAGAAACGTTCACGACTACCTTATCTGTTGATTGAAGTTCCAGAGGAAAATTTCCAAAGAAGACTGCTGATGGTTCCATTTTACCAGCGTAAAGATGTGCTCCGTCCTCGAACCTGGAACCAGTGCCCTCGGAGAATAGAACTGCTTCCTCCTCCGGAAATTGCACTGCTCCGTGTAGACGATAGACATCCTTCTGGCAAAACTCTTCTTTGTGAGCCGGGTCCACCCTGGCCTCTCTTGAAAGTTCCCTGAAGTTCTGGCAAAACTCTTCTTTGTGAGCCGGGTCCACCCTGGCCTCTCTTGATAGTTCCCTGAAGTTCTGGTAGAAATTCGTCATGAAGTTTATTGCAGTTATCTCCGCTGAAATATTCATATTTGTGAAGTATGAAAATATTTCCACTGTCATTTGATATAATTCAGCGTTGGACTACGATGCATGAGTGTAGTTGGATATTCACTACATGCTCGCTTTTGTAGAAAGACGATTAGCGAAGTTCCATGCTGCTATTTCACTCCATTGATATATGTCCCAATTGCATTAAAGTCTTAGCCTTCCATCTCCATTTCCGTTATAATAGTTGAAAGAACTGCCATATTATAATGTTGCATTGAAGAATGTAGCGTTGTAACACCAAATTCAATCTTAAGTATCACGGTTGCAATACACGTGTCAGCCGTAGCGTAGAATGTGGCGTTATAAAAGTGCTTCTCAGGTGGCGAGAAAATCACTTTTGTCTGCCGTCTTAAAATGCCAATATCTTCCAAATTATAATCATGAAAATGTTCAACTTTACTACACACTTTAATACTGTTATGCACAATAGAATTAGCTTATAGGCATTAGTCAACTCTTGATATATTATCTTGTAGACTTGTTAATGTGTGCGTTTCAACTTCGCCTAGTTTCAAACCGTAAAATGGAACTGCTGCACTGCTCCGTGCTCGTTCGATGCGGTGGGCTTTACCACGCGCTAATAACGACTTGCTTCACTGAATCACTCGAAAACGACTATAAGACACCAGAAATATGATCAATATGAGAGCTTCTCTCTGCTGTGCAAGGCCTTTTATCAACTTCTTAAGGGGCGTATCCATCCCTTCCATAGCTTGTTCCTCCGTCATCGCTAGACGTTCTAACTTTGGCTATACTTGACGGATTTTCAAATTTCAAAAACTCAAAATTAATTTCTTCAAAATTCCAGATCAATGCCATAACTGAAAATAGATTTCCACAATTCTGCATTCCAAAAGTAATTAAATATAGTAGTTTCAGTAATCTCCGTCTCCCTCCAAACTATCGTTCATTGGTTCGAGTCTCTCCTCCAATCGCGTAACTTCTTCCTCAGCACAATTCCATGTTTCCTGCGACTGCGTCGTAAATCTCAGATCTTTCTCGAACAAAATCATGACGTCACCAAGAATCTCAGCTCAAGCAGCCTACTTGCATGAAGTCTGCGTCATCCGTGCCTACGTCATGAATATCCACGTCACAACTATGACAGCCATAACTTTCTTCATATTTTGCCAATATAGCCATCGTGGTCTCAATATAATTCAATTTACGGGGGCAATACGACGCATAAGTTCACTTGGCGAGAGCCTTGTCTCCCAATAAATACAACAATTTAATTACTTGTCGGATATAAACAATGCTGGTTACTTAGGATCGGTCATACATAGCTTCGGCTCGGACACGGAAACCCTCGTCTCCCCAGTCGCTAGTATATCGTAGGAACCGCTGTTCTACCACCAGTCTTATATGTCAGAACAACTGTGGCAACGCCGCGTTGGAGATTCTTAGTCCTTCCCAACTGGTCTTACATTGGAATTTACCATAATACCCTTAAACAACAATTATGAATCCGACTTATTTACTTCCAATCTCCCGAATAATGCATGTTATGGATCATGTACATATTCCTAGCTTGATGATACTTAACTCATTATTTACTTGGCCCATTATGACAATACAACATTCACTTGGATTTCCATCACACATTATTTAACAACTACTTTATTCTCATCGCGTTATAAATTACTGGTCCTCCTATCGACATTTTCCCTTAATTTGGCATAACAGCCTACAAATCTCACGATACGAACTCACGGTGTACCAAAATCACCATTTACGTTACCGACAGTAGTGGCTACGCGGGCTAAAGCGCTGCGTTAGGTCAAGGGGCCAAGCTCTCTGCTGACTCAGTAGACGCGTGGGTTCGAGCCCCACCGTCGGCTGTCCTTGAAGTGGTTTTCCGTGGTTTCCCATTTTCAACACCAGGCAAATGCTGGGACAGTACCTTCTGACAGGCCACGGCCGCTTCCTTCCACATCCTTGCCCAGTTTCATTCATCTTCATCCATTCCATCTCTCATCCCGACGCGCAGGTCGCCCACGGGCGTCGACTAGAAAGACCTGCACTCGGCCTCTCAGGAGGCTACACGACAAAAAAAACCATTTACGTTAACCTTTTTAACATTTACGGTGTGTAAAATCAATATCACTTCATCAACATTTAAGGTATCCAAAAAGCCTTTAATTATTTCTTTCTTTCAATTTGAGCTCATTATTATTATTATTATTCATTTCAATTATTATTATTCATCAACACATTATTATGGAATGCAACAACTCATTATTTAACCATTATTTTAGGAGTATAAAAATATTAATATTAATTCTGCTGCTCATTTACTTTATTATTTTAAAATTCATTTACTTGGCATAAATACCTGCCAGTGGTACAATTATATTCGATTTCTCCTCTCAGATCTTATTTATTATTGATTATCATTATTGCGGGTTCCCATTACTTTACTTTGCATAATGCAAATATATCTTCCACAATTAATAAAATTATACTCATGGTTAATATTTACCATACATTTCAATTATTATACACTCATTAGTTAACATTTCTTTAATTATTTAGTGCATTTTTCACTTATTCAGTGCATGATACAACATAAGATTTAATGAAATATCATGACTCACCTCATGCGCTGTCATGGTCGATGACCATATCTTTGAATGGGCTCACCCATCTCGATACACTTTTAACAACCCATTTTTACATACTTCTTTATCATCTTCATATTATATTTACTTTGATTACACTGATACATATTAAAACACATTATTTCACTTTTCTTAACACTTATAAAAAGAATACACTTCATTTATCTATTTACACTTCACATTTTACAACACGGATCGTATCTCAGAGATTTGGCGATTTATTATCTCCTGCTAGCGATTCCCTGATGCTACCTCTACTTTCCTGCATCGAACGTGTGATCTACTCCTTCAAAGTTCCTCTCCTATCCCTGGAAAACTCCTGGTTTTCAATCCTTAGGTAATGTCTATACTGTACGTTGCTCTGATTACTCGAACTGTTCAACTAGGCGATAAATGTCTGTAAAATTCACCGTCACTTCGTTTCTTTATATCTGTCTATCGCAACTCACAATTTCTATACTTTGGCCCCCATTCGAGGGCCTTAAACTGTCTAGCTTATTTATCCAGACGAATACTTCCTTGAGTACGTCTATCGATGTGTTTCGAACCAACAGTCTCCTAGGTTGTTCTGGTAGAGTTCCGTACTACGCGATTATAACTACTGTTTCTGTTGCTGTCCCTTCTGGGATCTAATGTCTTTAAAGTGTCTTTACTAGACGCAATTTGTTTTTCGAGTCCATACGACTTATGTTTACTTGTTTCGAACTAGTATTCTTTAGAACTCAAAGTTCCCTGCTGACCGCTATAACTGAACTTAGCGGACTTCTTTCCAAAGTTCGTAATTTAAATGTTCTTTGCAAGTTCGTATGACTCCTTCGAGTCTCAAACTGTTGACTATCAACGTAGCGCAACTTAATGCAACTTGTAGCGTAACCTGCCTACAATGAGGCGTACTGAATGAACTTGTGGTGCAGCGTGTAGCGTAATCTCCTCCCAAGAGGTTCAAGACGAACTGTGGTAACTTTGGATTCGCTCGGAGCCTTTTTTTAAATCTGATTTCATATAAAACATAGTACCTTAATGACTTCGGGAGCTCGATTTCTGAATCCGTGCTCCAATCTGCTTCTAATTTTATTTACGGGTGTGGAACATCATAACGGTAAGATTCCTCTTTAGCGGAATAAAATCTGATCGTTAACTAATTTTTAATTAATAAAAAATGTTGTTATACTCGTTGAAGGGCCGATCGACTTTACTCTTTCTCTCCGCGGTAGTGATCCGCGCTCTTCAAATTACGTCATCTGGATCAGCAGTTTTCTACTCTGTTTATATTACAGACTTTAAACCTACAGGAAACTCCTGTCCCTGCATTCACTTCTGATTCTGGCTTCTTAAAGTAGTGCTTTCATTTTGTCAAGTTGTTCTTTCTCGATTCTCTACTGTTATACGGCGATTTACCTTCCTATATGCTCAATTTTAATGCAGAGTTGCGTTATTCGGGGCCTCCTCTAAGAGGTGAAATAATCGTTAATATTAAAAAATAGTTCCACATTACTGTCACACTTCACTGGCCATCAATTCTCTCAAAGCTGCTGCGTTGAGGAATGTTGAGAGCCCATTATCTCCCCCATTTCTTCAGCTGCAGGCCCTCCTAATTGCCCTCTTTATTGCTTCAAACGTTATGATATATTAAAAACTGTCACGTTAATGTGAACTTATAGTTCCTGTTGGTTTCTAATTAGCCCTCTGCTCACTCTTAGCTTGCTTCTAAAGTCCGTTTTCAGTAAGAATCTTTTCTTGGCTAGCTATGATTTCCTTAAAATTTCATCAAATGATTCTGTGTTCGAATTGTACCACTCTCCAGTTGGGTACATTACTAAAGGTCATAAATTCCTACCTTAGGAAAAGGTAATTCTATGTCCAAGTGGTTGACACCCAATCCTCACTTAGGAAGCTAAAAGCCGGTGTACCGCAATGTAGTGTCATAGATCCCGCCCTTTTCAACGTCTACATTTCTGATATCCCTAAAACAGATGCTACCAGTCTCCACTTATATGCAGATGATGCTGCTATCTCTTCCACCTCCTTGAGAGGATATAGAGTTGAAGCCAACCTACAAGTCGCTTTAGACACCTTAGAGCCCTGGCTAAGGGATTGGAGAATTAAAATTAATGCCAGTAAATGTGCTGACACTCTGTTTACCAAAAGATGCAAGTATACGGAAGTCCAGGACCTAAACTTCTTTGGCGATGTAATAAGATGGCAGCCAGCTACATAGTATCTGGGAATTACGCTTGATCGAGGCCTTACTTTCGCACAGGAGGACACACAGCGCGCAAACCTAGCAAAAGCGATTCAAGCGAAATTCTGGCCCCTACTTAAGTCCCAGAGTGCACTAAAAGACAGGAGCAGACTCTTTACATACACCACAATTGTGCGTCCCGTCATGGAATATACCAGCCCTGCGTGGGGATATGCCGCCCCCTCTACTATCAACAAACATCAGGTCGTTCAGAACAGAGCGCTGCGCACGATATCGGGCGCCTCCTTGGTACGTGCGCAATGCTTCATTACATACTGACTATAATCTACCGACTATCAGTCAGAGAATTCATGGACAGGCAGTTATACTTTATAGAACAGCTAGACTCAGTACAAACCCACTCGTCAACAGATTAGGTGATTACCAAGCCAGGGGAGCCGTCACAAGCGCCCCCGCATTAGTACATAACGCTTTGGCCTATGTATGAGGTGCGTTCAAAAAGCAACGAGCCGGAGGCATAATTACAGAAACCAGTACCAGTATGTTAGAAGTTTTGGCACTGGCTGTTGAGGCACTTGTCCCAATGTGACACGAGGCGGTCAATGGCTGTCTCATAAAATTCCCTGGGCTGCAATGTGAACCAGTTCCGCACGTAAAGCTGGACGTCAGCGTTCGAGGTGAATCGTTGGCCACGCAGAGCCCTTTTCAGGGGACCAAACATGGCGTAATCACAGGGAGAGAGGTCTGGACTGTATGAAGGGTGGCCTAGAACCTCCCATTAGAATTTCTCAGGAGTGCCGCGACTGTGTTGGCCGTATGAGGTCGTGCATTGTCGAGGAGCGACCACGGCGGCTATGGCGTTCACAGTCACTCGGAGGTCCTGGGTAATGAGTGCATCAACCAGCTGGAAATTATCATCGGTAATGCAGGGGGGTGCCCTAGACCGGGCATCATTGGCTAACGACACCCGTCCTTCTCTGAAGCGCTTGTGCCACGATTTGATCCTTGCAGGGGACATGCAGTGTTCGCCGTACACTTGTGACATTCGGCGATGAATGTCCGTTCCCCATACTCCTTCCGCTGTCAGAAACCGAACAGCACCTCTTTGCTCTTCGGTTGACGCCTCCATGCCACTGTTTGCAATGCGACTGGTAGCGTTGGACGATTGATGCTTGCTGTTGCTCGCTTTGTATCGTCACGTGACGTGCACGCGTGCCCTCTAGCGACGGGCTGTGACCTTCCACGCTCTGGTCGGAACCACACCTCGTTACACACGCCACGATTAGCCAATGTAATCACCGGTTTGCCCATTCCAGCTTCCGGCTCGTTACTTTTTGAACGCACCTCATATATTAAAATCCAACATGGCGACCATCCGAGATATTTAGACGGTTCTCAATATCTATTAATCTATGACAGACATTTTGTATGTTTGTAGAGGCTAGAAACATAAGTTCACCTATGGGACGTTCAATAACCTGGTGAGCACAAATCCAACATGGCGGCGACGAGTAATTAAAATATTCAAATGGACGATTAAACCATCCGAGCGTAGTGAAACTTGGTACGGTATATATTTATATAAATTTTAATCCACTGCATCTGATTCATTTAAATTATTTTCATAACCACAAGATGGCGGCTGAGCGAAATTTTAAAATCTCGTTTCTATTTCTGGTGTCCTAATCTTGCAATTAAAGTTTGAATAAAACTTCTACACAATAATCTTCATGTAATAGTATATAACTCTAAGGTCTATATACAAAAATCCTGCATGGAGACCATCCGAAATATTTAGACAGTTTTCAATATCTATTACGGCAATCAAACTGAAAATTTTTATGTTGATAGAGGCAATTAACATATTGTAGGATATGAAAATAGGTTGTATAGTTCTTCACGGATCTACGTGTTCTGATTGCAATTCGGTCTTTTTAATTTGTTGACCCAAATTTTTTGAGATCTTTCTCCGTTTGTTTGTACAAATTTGATCTGGCCATGCTATTATTTAAGAATGAATGAATTCTATGTGTTAGGTGTTGAAATCTATTATTTCTATGTGCCCCATTGATTAGATTCTGCGCTTGCGCATTGAATCTGAGAGTTTGGGAATCCGTCTGTAGATTTCTGCATTAGGTTTTCGATATCGTATTCCATTCTTGATTCTTGATCCCAGCATTTTTCTCATTATCTTACGAACATTAACTTTTAATTGCCATTTTAGAATCTTATGCTGCAGATTAAGTGTTTCGAATGCGTTAGGGGCTCTTGGTTTGATAACTGTTGTATAGAGTCTGATTTTACATTTGCAAGAGAAGCATTTTTAGCCTACTTTCGATTTTTGCAAAAAATGAAAGTAGACTTATGAGATCAACACAGGGCGAAAAAAGTGTGTCTGTCTGTGTGTGTGTGTGTGTGTATGTGTATGTGTGTGTGAGTCTGTGTGTGTGTGTGAGTGTGTGTGTACTCTGAATGTCTGTCCCCCCTATCAATTCGAACACGGTGAACGCGAATTGAACGAAATTTGGTACAAAGGTAGCACTAGCAAAGGACACCTCAGTGTCATGTTTTATATTGCCGCCATCTTGACGGAAACGTAATGGCTGCCACCCAAATGTTCAAAGCTTAAATCAAATTACGACTAACCTAATCATCCGATCTCTACCAAATTTTGCAACAACATACCTTTATGGGGGGAGCATCCGTAGACCAAATTGATAGATCATCAGCCAAATAGTTTGCGGATGGCGGCCATCGTTGTGTGAAAATCGATTCCCCCTATTAATTCTAACACGGTAAAACCGAATGGAACGAAATTTGGTACAGAGGTAGTAATAACAAAGGGCACCTCAGTGTCATGTTTTATATCGTCGCCATATTGACGGAAACGTAATGGCGGCCACACAAATGTTCAAAGCGTGAATCAAATTACGACTAACCTAATCATCCGATCTCTACCAAATTTTGCAACAACATACCTTTATGGAGGAAGCATCCTTTGACCAAATTAATAGGTTATTAGCCTAACAGTTTGCGGATGGCGGCCATCTTTGTGTCAAAATCGATTCCCCCTATTAATTCAAACACGGTGAAACCGAATGGAAGGAATTCGGTTCAGAGGTAGCACTAGCAAAGGCCACCTCATATTCATGTTTAATATCCCTATAGCACGTTGTATTTCAACAAGCTACTACAACCAACATTCAATTATACTCCTTGAATAGGACAAAGAGTTATAACAATACCCATGCATTTAGGAGAAAGTAGGCTATATGTTCTTTACTGAACATGTTGTTTGTTGTAAATATTCGTTGTTATTTGAAATGCAGTTTCCATTTTCTGAAGCCTTGATTGAATGGATTTCTTCTCAGTGAAATTTTCAGTGATCCATTCACCTAAATATTTATAATCTGTAGTATGAGAGATTGTATTGTTGCCAATTAAATTTCATTAATTAACAAGAAGTTCCGTGACGAACTAATGAGCCTACTTTTCATGCCAATGATTAATCTACAGCATATGAACCTATCTAGAATAATGACGAAATTAAGTTGGTAATATCGAAATGTCTAATTAGTTCTAAATATACCTGGTATATTTTAGCCCAATAGAGCACTAGAGTTGGTAGCCCTGTTGACTGAATATATTCTTAGTTCCATCTCTTAAGGTACATAATACAACATTTGGTTGAAGTCCAATGGACGTTACATGCAGTTAGACATTGGTTCTATCAGCACGCGTAAAAGCATGTTGGCAACAATGTCATGCGTGTGCTGGCCAGAGATAATCTGAAATATTATGATATCTTGTTGTGGCAATTTTGGATGAAATCCTTTTGTTAGTATAGAAGTTACATGTATTTTAAAATTGGACCTATCAGCAGGCATAGAATCATGTTGGCAGCACTGACCTTTATTAATTACTCCAAATTAATCTAGAATATCAGGTTCTGTACGTGTGCAAAGAATAGAGCTGTTGGCTTGCATACTTTCTGATATATTGATATTACGGTAAAAAAATATAGACAGCATTTATTAACAGCTGGCAGCCCTGATTGCTCTTAAGAATACTTATAGTCATATCTGTTAAGTTACACATAGCACATACGAAATTTGGTTGAAATCCAATTGATGGTGTAGAAATTATATGAATTCAAAAATTGGACCTATCAGAAGGGTTAAAATTATTTTGGCAACACTGTCATGTATGGCCTCCTGGAAATTAAACTGAAATAATATTATCTACATGTGTGCCAATTTTGGAATAGTTCCCATGCATACCTTCCAAGATATCCAACATGGAGCTCAAATTTCTATAGCGTTTTTCAGCAGTTGGTAGCACTGACATCATTTTCAAATTTAGGCTTGAGATATTCCGGTATACATATTTACTCATACTATATTTGGTTTCGATTGCTGCAGCCGTTTAGGAGTTGATTGGGACACACACACACACACACACACACACACACACACACACAGCCAGCCAGTCAGACAGACAGACAGACAGAGAGACAGACACACATTTTCCCGGATCGATCTCCTAAGTCTACTTTTTCCTCATTTTTGCAAAATGTGAAAAGTAGGCTAAAATTGCGCACAATGTGTGCTAATTATTAAGATAAAATAACTTCAGTTGTGCAGAAATCTATGATGGATTTTCAACGTTTTGTGCATTGAAGCACATGATAGCACGTTGTGGTGGTAGCCATGCGCAGCCATGGAGTTAACAAAATGTCGTAGATCTTGGTTTACGTCTGTCTAGACTCTGGTCTAGCCAGGGTTCTAATCACCTCCCCCAAGAGTCCCTAGATGGCAGAAAGATCTGGTATCTTAAATCTTCTGATAGGAGGGCCTCTCTAGCAAGTTCGTAGACTAGGCTTGAGTGGGTTTAATTAGATAATCCAAGCATCTGGGATTGTGTCTGCATGGTTGTGCTTGTTGATAGGAAATAGTGTCTTTATATTTGTGTGCATGATTGTAGGTTTTGTTTTGTTTACACTTGAAAATTATATTGTTAATTATTATATTGTCTCACGTGGCTACTTGGTTCGTCAGTTTTGAGGCTGAGACAACGCGGTCATGTAGCCCCGTGTACTTTGGGTGTGTGTTATCTGTTTTTAATTCAAGTAAGGACTGCAGCCATTCAATTTTCAAGTAGTTCCTAACTTTGCTACCAAACGCCACCGTCAGCGACTACTAGTTCTGAACTTGGTGACTAGATGCCACCGCAGTCAACTCCTGGCGACGAACGTTGGAACCTAAGAGCGTTAGTCAAATCTAACCTATAATTTAACTTCACACAAGTGTAATCAGGGGAAGGTTCATTTACATGCCATAAATCTATGACATGGGACCGCCGGCTTTACTTCCCCTCCGAAGGAAGGCATACTGAGGGACTTTTAACCCTCTTAAAATTCCGACGACTTCGGCCGGGATTGAACCCGCGACTTTGGGCATAGAAGCTCAGCATGCTACCAACTACGCCACCGAAACTGCCATTTGTCACACGTGGATTCTATCTGTTTGACAATGAAGTACCTTATACGTACATATATACACCGCTTTCAGGCAATTGGCCCTACTTGGCTACCAATGGCTGCAGGGTCCATCCCTGGTTATGACTTGTGGAACAGGGCCCTACTTGCCTACCGATGGCTGCAGGGCCCATCCCTTGTTATGACATGTGCAACAGGGCCCTACTTGCCTACCAATGGCTGCAGGGCCCATCCCTTGTTATGACTTGTGCAACAGGGCCCTACTTGCCTACCGATGGCTGCAGGGTCCATCCCTTGTTATGACATGTGCAACAGGGCCCTACTTGGCTACCAATTGCTGCAGGGCCCATCCCTTGTTATGACATGTGCAACAGGGCCCTACTTGCCTACCAATGGCTGCAGGGTCCATCCCTGGTTATGACATGTGCAACAGGGCCCTACTTGCCTACCAATGGCTGCAGGGTCCATCCCTGGTTATGGCTTGTGCAACAGGGCCCTACTTGCCTACCGATGGCTGCAGGGTCCATCCCTTGTTATGACATGTGCAACAGGGCCCTACTTGCCTACCAATGGCTGCAGGGTCCATCCCTGGTTATGACTTGTGCAACAGGGCCCTACTTGCCTACCGATGGCTGCAGGGTCCATCCCTTGTTATGACATGTGCAACAGGGCCCTACTTGGCTACCAATTGCTGCAGGGTCCATCCCTTGTTATGACTTGTGCAACAGGGCCCTACTTGTCTACCGATGGCTGCAGGGTCCATCCCTTGTTATGACTTGTGCAACAGGGCCCTACTTGGCTACCAATGGCTGCAGGGCCCATCCCTTGTTATAACATGTGCAACAGGGCCCTACTTGGCTACCAATTGCTGCAGGGTCCATCCCTTGTTATGACTTGTGCAACAGGGCCCTACTTGTCTACCGATGGCTGCAGGGTCCATCCCTTGTTATGACTTGTGCAACAGGGCCCTACTTGCCTACCGATGGCTGCAGGGTCCATCCCTTGTTATGACATGTGCAACAGGGCCCTACTTGGCTACCAATTGCTGCAGGGTCCATCCCTTGTTATGACTTGTGCAACAGGGCCCTACTTGCCTACCGATGGCTGCAGGGTCCATCCCTTGTTATGACATGTGCAACAGGGCCCTACTTGGCTACCAATTGCTGCAGGGTCCATCCCTGGTTATGACTTGTGCAACAGGGCCCTACTTGTCTACCGATGGCTGCAGGGTCCATCCCTGGTTATGACATGTGCAACAGGGCCCTACTTGCCTACCAATGGCTACAGGGTCCATCCCTGGTTATGACTTGTGCAACAGGGCCCTACTTGCCTACCGATGGCTGCAGGGTCCATCCCTTGTTATGACATGTGCAACAGGGCCCTACTTGTCTACCGATGGCTGCAGGGTCCATCCCTTGTTATGACTTGTGCAACATGGCCCTACTTGGCTACCAATGGCTGCAGGGCCCATCCCTTGTTATGACATGTGCAACAGGGCCCTACTTGGCTACCAATTGCTGCAGGGTCCAACCCTGGTTATGACTTGTGCAACAGGGCCCTACTTGGCTACCAATTGCTGCAGGGTCCATCCCTTGTTATGACTTGTGCAATAGGGCCCTACTTGGCTACCAATGGCTGCAGGGTCCATCCCTGGTTACGACTTGTGCAACAGGGCCCTACTTGGCTACCAATTGCTGCAGGGTCCATCCCTGGTTATGATTTGTGCAACAGGGCCCTACTTGGCTACCAATGGCTGCAGGGTCCATCCCTGGTTATGACTTGTGCAACAGGGCCCTACTTGGCTACCAATTGCTGCAGGGTCCATCCCTTGTTATGACTTGTGAAACAGGGCCCTACTTGCCTACCGATGGCTGCAGGGCCCATCCCTGGTTATGACTTGTGCAACAGGGCCCTACTTGCCTACCGATGGCTGCAGGGTCCATCCCTTGTTATGACTTGTGCAACAGGGCCCTACTTGGCTACCAATGGCTGCAGGGTCCATCCCTGGTTATGACTTGTGCAACAGAGCCCTACTTGCCTACCAATGGCTGCAGGGCCCGTCCCTGGTTGTGACTTGTGCAACAGGGCCCTACTTGGCTACCAATGGCTGCAGGGTCCATCCCTGGTTATGACTTGTGCAACAGGGCCCTACTTGCCTACCAATGGCTGCAGGGCCCGTCCCTGGTTATGACTTGTGCAACAGGGCCCTACTTGGCTACCAATGGCTACAGGGCCCGTCCCTGGTTGTGACTTGTGCAACAGGGCCCCACTTGCCTACCGATGGCTGCAGGGCCCATCCCTGGTTATGACTTGTGCAACAGGGCCCTACTTGCCTACCGATGGCTGCAGGGCCCATCCCTTGTTATGACTTGTGCAACAGGGCCCTACTTGGCTACCGATGGTTTCAGGGCCCATCCCTGGTTATGACTTGTGCAGCAGGGCCCTACATGGCTACCAATGGCTTCAGGGCCCATCCCTTGTTATGACTTGTGCAATAGGGCACTACTTGGCTACCGATGGCTGCAGGGCCCATCCCTTGTTATGACTTGTGCAACAAGGCCCTACTTGGCTACCAATGGCTGCAGAGCCCATCCCTGGTTATGACTTGTGCAACAGGGCCCTACTTGCCTACCAATGGCTGCAGGGCCCATCCCTGGTTATGACTTGTGCAACAGGGCCCTACTTGCCTGCCGATGGCTGCAGGGCCCATCCCTTGTTATGACTTGTGCAACAGGGCCCTACTTGTCTACCGATGGCTGCAGGGCCCATCCCTGGTTATGACTTGTGCAACAGGGCCCTACTTGCCTACCGATGGCTGCAGGGCCCATCCCTTGTTATGACTTATGCAACAGGGCCCTACTTGATTGTGACTTGTCCAACAGGGCCCTACTTGCCTACCGATGGCTGCAGGGCCCATCCCTTGTTATGACTTGTGCAACAGGGCCCTACTTGGTTGTGACTTGTGCAACAGGGCCCTACTTGGCTACCAATGGCTGCAGGGCCCATCCCTGGTTACGACTTGTGCAACAGGGCCCTACTTGGCTACCAATGGCTGCAGGGCCCATCCCTGGTTATGACTTGTGCAACAGGGCCCTACTTGCCTACCAATGGCTGCAGGGCCCATCCCTGGTTATGACTTGTGCAACAGGGCCCTACTTGCTTACCGATGGCTGCAGGGCCCATCCCTTGTTATGACTTGTGCAACAGGGCCCTACTTGTCTACCGATGGCTGCAGGGCCCATCCCTGGTTATGACTTGTGCAACAGGGCCCTACTTGTCTACCGATGGCTGCAGGGCCCATCCCTTGTTATGACTTGTGCAACAGGGCCCTACTTGCCTACCGATGGCTGCAGGGCCCTTCCCTTGTTATGACTTGTGCAATAGGGCCCTACTTGGCTACCGATGGCTGCAGGGCCCATCCCTTGTTGTGACTTGTACAACAGGGTCCTACTTGCCTACCGATGGCTGCAGGGCCCATCCCTTTTTATGACTTGTGCAACAGGGCCCTACTTGGTTGTAACTTGTGCAACAGGGCCCTACTTGCCTACCGATGGCTGCAGGGCCCATCCCTTGTTATGACTTGTGCAACAGGGCCCTACTTGGTTGTGACTTGTGCAACAGGGCCCTACTTGGCTACCAATGGCTTCACGGCCCATCCCTTGTTATGACTTGTGCAACAGGGCCCTACTTGGTTGTGACTTGTGCAACAGGGCCCTACTTGGCTACCAATGGCTTCACGGCCCATCCCTTGTTATGACTTGTGCAACAGGGCCCTACTTGGCTACCAATGGCTGCAGGGCCCATCCCTTGTTGTGACTTGTGCAGCAGGGCCCTACTTGGTTGTGACTTGTACAACAGGACCCTACTTGCCTACCGATGGCTGCAGGGCCCGTCCCTTGTTATGACTTGTGCAACAGGGCCCTACTTGCCTACCGATGGCTGCAGGGCCCGTCCCTGGTTGTGACTTGTGCAACAGGGCCCTACTTGGCTACCGATGGCTGCAGGGCCCATCCCTTGTTATGACTTGTGCAACAGGGCCCTACTTGGCTACCGATGGCTGCAGGGCCCGTCCCTGGTTGTGACTTGTGCAATAGGGCCCTAATTACTTGTGTTGGACCCGGAGGAACGATGAGACACTCAATGCCAGTTTAATTCGCTTTTAACATGTTGACACAATCACTCGTGATCCTTGTTTGTATATAGGGCATTATTTCATATTTACAAGCTCTATAAAGTTTGATTGTAATAATTTATTGTGAGTGAGGAATAAATTATGCATTATCTAATCGCTTTGAGTTCATAACTTAATGGCTTTACATTTATTGGTCGGATTTGCGCAGCAATTGGCGAGTCGGCAGAGGGTGATGAGTGTAACCTCATGTTTTACATTAGTTGCAGAGATAATTCCTGCTAATGTTTTCACTAGCATTTAGTATTGATTAAAACTCTATAGCAAACGAGGTCAATTGGTGTGAAGGGATCATGATTCCACTACGACTACCAGTTACGTTTAATCCCTCCCTATATTATTCTGCTAAGGTCCCATTGCAGTTTTGTACCGAAAATAAGGTCCCATTAACACCAACCTACACATATGGGGTACCTACAGGTTCAGCATAACACAATGCGTAATCAAAACGCACTCACTCTTTAAATGCCTCACAATTAAATAAATACCTTAAAACATGTATATTTACAATGAAATATGCGCCGATTAAGGTCTATTAATAATAATAATAATGCGCGTCAGAGTAGCAGTGGAAGAATAAAATCAACAAGGTCGCAAATGGATGGGGAAAAGACGTCTTGCTCGACCCGGTGCTGGGCCCAAGGTTTTCGGAGCGAGCAAAAGATGATTTCCAAAAAACCAAATGCAAACGAATAATTGCTTAATGCAATAATCAAAAGTGCAGAAACGAGATTCCCATAAAATTAATTAAATAAATCCCAGAGCCGTGTTAATCGTGCCTTTGTTACGTCACAAAGACAAGATTGACGAAATCGAGATAAGGATAAGGATAAGGAAGGGGAACTTAAATGTAAGAAATGAAAAGACAAGGGAGCTATATTACTTAAAATATAAAAATGTATTAAGGATAAAAGAAAGAGCGTGTACACGAAATAAACAAATTATTTAAAACAAAGAAAAAAGGCAAGCTAATACAAGCTCAATAATACAAAAGAAACCCAATACCAAGAATAAAGAATTCAAAAACTTAAAAAAAACTGAAAAGCACGACAGAACCTGAGTACCGCTCAACAACATGAATCTAACGAAAAGATACAAACTTGAAAGAAAATAAAACGAAACTTACAAAGGTTAGAGAGAAACGACAAACTTGCAAAAAGTCAAACTTCGAACTGCTAAGACGCGAAGCTTTTCATGATGTTATGTAAACATACCGGAGGGAAGGGGGAGGAGTGAGGGGAGTAAAACAAAGGGGAGAGAGATCTCACGGAGATAGGAGGAAGGAGAAGACAAGGGGAATTATAATTAAGTTATGTAATACGGCGAAAATCGAAAGAGAAAAACAAAACAAAAGGAAAATGAGATATACGGAGATACATTACATTACAATTGACTTGGGACGAAAGAGACCGGTAAAAATCGAAAGCACGCTATAATAAAATAGGCTTATATTCCAACATAATGCCGCACCAACGCGACATATAAAAAAAGAATAATATGACATCGGAGCTGGAGAAAATCCCAGTTAACCACCGTCACATATATTCTATAAACAAAAGGGACACGTATTAGTGGGACGTTGGACATCAGTCCCGTTACCTCACACATACTGTCCACAAACAAAGGTCCAATTGCTACCAATCAAATGAAACATTTGTGGTACAAAGAGACACCGACGCAAAAGACGAGCACTAAGGCCCGACAGGAAATATATATAAGCCAAGACGCAGAAACGCAATACTTTCGAATCTTACAGGTATTAACCAAAATAATAAAACTGTGAGAAGGGCACATAACAAAAGCAACAAAAAGAACTCCGCCGTATGACATTACGCAAGGTCCCGGAGATCTGGTTCAAGGATTAAAATACTAACAATAACATCTTGAAAAGGAAAGAGAATTAAGCAAAAGAAGGAACGTTTAACAAAAACAATTACATTGCGTTAGATAGAAATGCATTGAGCCGTACTCACATTCCGCTGCGCCATGAGGGTGGGCCTCTGCCCGAATACACACGTTCGCCTTACATCTCGGCGCGTCTAAGACTGACCAAGCTTCTGTCCCCCCAGAGGGGAGAGAAGCCTCTCAGAAAAATCAAATGCGTAGTTTGGGAGTGGCCCCAAACTCGCGTCAAATATTGTCAGAGCCAATGGCAGAACGAATTGCACAACAAAATGCAAGGTAGCAACAACACTAGCCAATACGAGAGAACAAGGCAGTATGTAGCCAGGGGTTGCACAACGTTAGACAAAGAGATACATACAGACAAACTGCGCACTTTTAAACTCTCGAGGCGTAATATAGAGATGTCACAACACATGACAATAATAATAATAATAATCATGATGATAATAATAATAATTACAATAAATTCTGAAAAGTGGTTCAAATTCCACCGCTTTCTCCAAAAAAAATTCTTTTACATAACAAAGGCATAAAAGAATTTTTTCTTTTTCATAACAAAATTATATAAAATAACATTCTTCGATTAGATACATTTGAACAGGGTGAAGGAAAGAAGATTACATCATGTACACCAGATACACACATGAAAAATTAAGACATAATAAAATGTTCTCACATTTCTCTTATTCATAAGACGCAGCTTAATTAAAAGTTCTTTGAACGTCATAACTTCCATAAAAGGCTTGACGAAACGCACGTCTCTTTTCTCAAACACACATATATTTTCATACACACGTATTCACGAAGATGTTCACTGGTGAGGAAAATTTTTTCTTTTTTGGTACGAAAGAAAAAAAAGACTTTAAAATGAAATTAAAACAACAAAAATTGAAATTATATAAAGGATCAGTACAGCCGTGAAATAAAGGCGGATCCTACCTCTACTGCACGTCAATACGTCACACATATTAAAAATGGATGTACCAAAAAGAAAATAATGATAATAAAACGGTCAATCTTGAGCTAGACTCTGCCAGATGACGTGGAGAAAGCGAAGTCTTCTTAATGGCGACCTTCTGGAAATCAGCCAATTTTCTAATAATAAAAGAAAGAAAAAGGTTAAATCATGATCACAAAAAAATATAAAGGGGAGCACCCTGTATACAAAATAAGGCTTGCGTCGGGGAAATATTTGGGGTTACATAAGCTCCGTAAGAGGGAAAGTGGATTCATTCTGCCAGCTGGAAAGTAAAAGTATGAATAGGCAGGGTCGTCAGACCAAATGAAAGAAGAGAAAACGAGCCGTGAACGGGGTCTAAAGGATACACCGGCCACTTCTCAGGTACTTGGAGACTAGCTATCGCTACCGGAAACACTCTCCAAATATATGACAGATACAGGAAAATAATACACATTATCTTAGAGAAAACATTAGATTGAAATGATTTATAAAAACATGATATCACAAAAACGTAAAACAGAAGTTACGATAAATAGTAAACAACTATATCAATAAACAAATCCCTGTCACTACAAGAAAAGAATGTAAGTCAACAGACCATCTCAGGCGCTGTCGAACAATAGCAAGTCGTGTCTGCAGCTCGGACAATGGGTCGGGCCGGCTCCTTACAACAAAAGCAGGCAGGTACTGGAAATTGCCTTAGGTAGAAGTATAGTTCAACACATCTTTCGAAATCCTCCGTGTAACTCAGGCGGCCACGGGTGTCTCCTGCCTAACTAGATACATAGCAGGAGTAAAGGGGAAAAATGTACTAATAACCTTCGTCAAATGACATTAGGTACTAACAAATAAAAAGGAATAATAACTCAAAGAAGCTGTCAAAATAAAAAATGCCATCCCGGACAGAGAACGAAAATCCAAATAATTACGTTACAAAATACCTTCCAAATAAAAGGAACAGACTGGAACCTCGCATAAAACCAATCAAGACCAGACATACAATCAATCAAACTCGAAACCCAATAATAAATATTACCAACCCACAAAAATAAAATGGTTACAGCGTCAATATACGGGCCGTAGACCTCAGAGGTACCGCATTAAAAAAAAAAGACACAGAGGGTATGGCCTATCCCATACAAATATAAGAAAATTGGGTAATGCACGCCAGAGTAGTTCACACGAACATCAATGTCCCATAACACGGAAGCCGTAGACCTAAAATGGTTGGTATCTCTGAGTAATACTTATCGTATATTTGGTTTGCCAATAAAAACGAATAAATAGTTCGTACGTAATATATATATAGTTTAAATTGAATAGGGTATAAAATCAAAATTGAACTAAATTTGAAACCACCCACAAATAACTGTTGATAAAAATTCATTAAACTCATTGACACACACATTCATCTCAAAATACAACCAACAACAACAACACTACATACATACTCCTTCCCATAAACAAATCAAAATTTCCCCATTACATCAGAATGCTAATATGAGTCGTTGGAACACCATGGAAACTCAAATAACGGACTACAGGTCATCGTGACAAACTTCATCCCATACTAAAGATTGACGAATCGTGTGGAATCTATGTACATCCTAAGTGGGCGTCGAAGCCGTGGGACAGGTCCCAAACCCTAATTCCGACGGAGACCTCACCTAGCAGGTTTCCCAACGAAATACACACTGCCATACTGAACATATAGTAACATCAAGCTTACCGTATATAAACAATTTTAAATGAAAACCTACATTGAAATCCCCTGACAAAAATAAAACAATCACCCTCCCTAATTATGAAACAAACTTAACTCCCAATCATAACACACATAATAGCTCAACAGACCATTCATAACTGAGACAACAAACACTTTACTAACACCAAACGTTAGTATAATTACGCGAGCCTCAAGGTGGGTCGGGGTGACCGTAGGATTTAAAGAGACGGTTCCCATAAGTGGGCCTACCTTCATTGGGGAAAATTTCGGAGAAAGAGGGGCGGGGGTTTTTAGGCTGCACGGTAATGACAAGAAACCTGTCAGCAGCTGTTCCAGACCGAGACATATGAAGGGGTGAGGCGAGTTCTGAGAAATATCACAGTCAACTAAGCGACTATTTACAACAAAGGTAAGGACTCAAACCCTTGAGAGAAATGCATTTTCTACTTCACAGAAAGTAAAATAAAAACGTCCACAACACTGACGAAATGAAAAGGAAGAGAAAGCAAACAAAATTTCCTGTCGCCTTAAAATCACCGTTAACTAAACAAATGTCTACTAGAGGAAGCAAATACATAAAAGTAGGTTACAATACCGTGACGTGTCGTGTTCCAGCGATGCGATGTACTCACTGATATGTTGCCACTGTTCACCTCGAAGCTGGGTCTTTTGGATGTCTTGTTTACTTGAGGGACTAAACCACCTTTCCTTGGAGATGGGTTTCCTGGATGCCCGTAGTTCACACAGAAAGTAACTTCACCCTTTCTTCAGGGGTGGGGAAAAACAATTCACTGAATTCCTTAAACTCAAAGAAAAACAAATTTTAATACAATGTAAATGAAGAGAAAAATAATAAAAGGTTAATAACTTGAGAGAGGTGAGGAGGGAACGATTTCGCACGCAACCACGCGATCTGCTACCATTGCGCCGATTAAGGTCTATTAATAATAATAATAATGCGCGTCAGAGTAGCAGTGGAAGAATAAAATCAACAAGGTCGCAAATGGATGGGGAAAAGACGTCTTGCTCGACCCGGTGCTGGGCCCAAGGTTTTCGGAGCGAGCAAAAGATGATTTCCAAAAAACCAAATGCAAACGAATAATTGCTTAATGCAATAATCAAAAGTGCAGAAACGAGATTCCCATAAAATTAATTAAATAAATCCCAGAGCCGTGTTAATCGTGCCTTTGTTACGTCACAAAGACAAGATTGACGAAATCGAGATAAGGATAAGGATAAGGAAGGGGAACTTAAATGTAAGAAATGAAAAGACAAGGGAGCTATATTACTTAAAATATAAAAATGTATTAAGGATAAAAGAAAGAGCGTGTACACGAAATAAACAAATTATTTAAAACAAAGAAAAAAGGCAAGCTAATACAAGCTCAATAATACAAAAGAAACCCAATACCAAGAATAAAGAATTCAAAAACTTAAAAAAAACTGAAAAGCACGACAGAACCTGAGTACCGCTCAACAACATGAATCTAACGAAAAGATACAAACTTGAAAGAAAATAAAACGAAACTTACAAAGGTTAGAGAGAAACGACAAACTTGCAAAAAGTCAAACTTCGAACTGCTAAGACGCGAAGCTTTTCATGATGTTATGTAAACATACCGGAGGGAAGGGGGAGGAGTGAGGGGAGTAAAACAAAGGGGAGAGAGATCTCACGGAGATAGGAGGAAGGAGAAGACAAGGGGAATTATAATTAAGTTATGTAATACGGCGAAAATCGAAAGAGAAAAACAAAACAAAAGGAAAATGAGATATACGGAGATACATTACATTACAATTGACTTGGGACGAAAGAGACCGGTAAAAATCGAAAGCACGCTATAATAAAATAGGCTTATATTCCAACATAATGCCGCACCAACGCGACATATAAAAAAAGAATAATATGACATCGGAGCTGGAGAAAATCCCAGTTAACCACCGTCACATATATTCTATAAACAAAAGGGACACGTATTAGTGGGACGTTGGACATCAGTCCCGTTACCTCACACATACTGTCCACAAACAAAGGTCCAATTGCTACCAATCAAATGAAACATTTGTGGTACAAAGAGACACCGACGCAAAAGACGAGCACTAAGGCCCGACAGGAAATATATATAAGCCAAGACGCAGAAACGCAATACTTTCGAATCTTACAGGTATTAACCAAAATAATAAAACTGTGAGAAGGGCACATAACAAAAGCAACAAAAAGAACTCCGCCGTATGACATTACGCAAGGTCCCGGAGATCTGGTTCAAGGATTAAAATACTAACAATAACATCTTGAAAAGGAAAGAGAATTAAGCAAAAGAAGGAACGTTTAACAAAAACAATTACATTGCGTTAGATAGAAATGCATTGAGCCGTACTCACATTCCGCTGCGCCATGAGGGTGGGCCTCTGCCCGAATACACACGTTCGCCTTACATCTCGGCGCGTCTAAGACTGACCAAGCTTCTGTCCCCCCAGAGGGGAGAGAAGCCTCTCAGAAAAATCAAATGCGTAGTTTGGGAGTGGCCCCAAACTCGCGTCAAATATTGTCAGAGCCAATGGCAGAACGAATTGCACAACAAAATGCAAGGTAGCAACAACACTAGCCAATACGAGAGAACAAGGCAGTATGTAGCCAGGGGTTGCACAACGTTAGACAAAGAGATACATACAGACAAACTGCGCACTTTTAAACTCTCGAGGCGTAATATAGAGATGTCACAACACATGACAATAATAATAATAATAATCATGATGATAATAATAATAATTACAATAAATTCTGAAAAGTGGTTCAAATAATGAAAGAATGCAACGCGGTAACCATGGTAAAAGAATCTCACAGGTCCATCTCTTTCTGTAAGACGCAATGCAATTCCAATTATTACATTAAGCCTACTGTGAAAGTTTCCAGACGGTTATAAGGTTATCACGGAACCAAATTAAGCTGTAAAATTCATCAATACATACAGTATAATGCGCTTAAGGCGGTCAAGGGGCACTCTAGAATTTTTTCACGTAATTTTCACTTGTGAGTGTGGTACGAAAGGTCTTTTTCACCCGGCTATAAAGGGTCTCGAAACCCATATTTAAAGGCCCTTAAATTAACAGTGTCTGTGATATTCCCAGAAAACTAACTTCGCTCTGATATACCTATGAAGGAATGACAAACCCCCAACCACTGCACCAGTAGCTGAATTGATAAAGTCTGATTATTCATACCAAGGATAAATCAGTCAAAGCATTCATGATTGAGATTTTGCTAAGTGTACTCTTTACAACTAGAATATTCGCGGGCGAAGTCGCGACGGGTACTGCTAGTAGTAATAATTTATTTAGCGTATGGCATACAAATACATACATTATTACAAATGAACAATAATTATCAACTAAACTACAAACCTACATCTAGACCTTGTATGCACTCAATACATTTTGGAGTTGCCAACAAGAAGTCTTCAAATCGCCCTCCGTAAACTCTGATGCTGCAGACCTCCCTGAAGTGCTGAACAGTGTGTCGCGGCGCGCCACAGTCGCATACTGGCGAGGACAACATTCGCTATTTAAAAAGTGAATCCCCGCATCTTCCATGTCCCGTCCTAAGGCGGTTGAGCATTGATCATACCTTGCGAGGTTGATCAAATCCAGGATCTGTCTCACTGAAGCAAGGCATTGCCTGGCATGAACAGCAGCTGGAGCATTTTGGGTCCATCTCTCCTCCAAGAAGCGGCTTCGGTGGCGTAGTTGGTAGCATGCTGACCTGCTATGCCCAAGATCGCGGGTTCAAACCCGCCCGAAGTCGTCGGATTTTTTAAGAGTGTTAAAATCCGTCAGTATGCCTTTCTTCGGAGAGGAAGTAAAGCCGGCGGTCCCGTGCCATACATTTATGGCTAATTACACTAATTACACCTGTGTGAAGCTAAATTATAGGTTAAAATTTGAACAATGCTCTTAGGTTCCAACGTTCGTCAACAGGAGCCAACTGCGGTGGCGTCTAGTAACCAAGTTCTGAACTAATAGTCGTTGACAGTGGCGTTTGGTGGCAAAAGTTGGAACTAATTGAAAATTCAATGTATGCAGTCCTTACTTGAATTAAAAACAGATAACACACACTAATACATCCATCGAAATTAACACCGGGTTTCAGACACATTCTACACACACCCAAAGTACACGGGGCTACATGACCGCGTTGTCGCAGCCCCTAAACTAAGGAACCAACCAACCAACCTCCTCCAGGAATCGATGGTGTTGAATCCGATGAGGTTGCTGACAAGTGCAAGAGGTGGATGTCTCGAACGGAGTCTGTTGATCCTGAGGTCTGAGACGTCAGAGTGTACCGGTAGTCCTGGGTTCGCTAAGATCTTGTTGTATTCTCTGATGAAAGCTACTTTCGCCGATTAGTGGGTGGTATGCTACTTAGGACAGGCAGCCAGAAGGTGGCTGTAGATCTGATTGTTCCCGAAATATTGCGCATAGTACTATTAAGCTGGACATCAACTCTGTTTATGTGGGCGCTGTTCAACCATACAGAGTTGTGGCGGATGATCCCCATGTGGTTCCACGAAGTATTTGCATGATATTGTTTCTATAGTAATACTAGCTTGCCACGGTGGGGGAGTGGCTATCGTGTCGGATTACCAGCCCCAAGGTTGCAGGTTCGCTCCTGGCCATTGTAAGTGATTTTTGAAAGGCGGAAAAATCACAACACGCCTGTCATACGTTGTTGGCATGTTACAGAACCCATTTGAATTCAGTAGGCCGTGTTCATAATCGCAAAATTAATCTCGGGATTTTCCGCCAACACCAAGATCCTCATTTCTCTACTAGAAAGCGCTATAGTGCCAAGGACCTTACAGTAGATATCTAACCTCCTTGACTTTCATAGTGCTTCAAGGAACAACAAAAATCGACATGCAACTGCCCTCTGGGCGTGAAATAACAATGCTTGCACCCGGCAAATGAGGCCATACGATATTATTATTATTATTATTATTATTATGGTAATAATAAAGGAAGCTTATAGTTTAACTTGACCGTTAATCTCGCGATCATGAATCACGGGACCTCAGTTTTACGTGGAATCTGAACCACAGGATACGGCATTTCACTTTGAAAATCTCACATGTATTGACCGGGGATAGAACCTGGTCTACTTTGGTGAGAGGCAAAGAGCTTAATCATTGCGTCACCACGCCCCTTTAATAGTAATAATAGTAATAATAATATTAATGGTGTTCGAAGCCATTTTCAGTGTTCCTTATTAAACCATTTATTAAATATTTATTAAACCTTGGTCAGATCTTCACAGAAGACCTACGATGTGAAGTTGAAATCAGGAGCCGTATAGCCATGGCCAAGCAGGCATTCCGTGAAAACCATTCTCTAATTTGTCAACGCTCGATGTCCCTCAGCCTTAGAAAACAACAGGTTGAGACCTACATATGGCCAGTTGCAATGTACTGCAGTGAGACCTGGACAATGAATAGAGGAGGCATTAAACGACTAGAAGCGTTTGAGATGTGGTGTTGGCGCCAAATGGAAAATATCAGCTGGGTAGAGAAAATAACCAACATAACGGTGGTGGATCGAATAAAGGAAAACAGGCAAATGATCCGCCAGATCACCTGGCTTGGCCACAGGTTACGATATGGTGGCCTGATGATCGACATACTAGAAGGCAAAATACCTGGAAAACGCCCTCGCGGGAGGCCACGGAACACTTTCATGAGATCTTTCCCAGATAGCTCTGGCCTACGAAGTTATGAAGTGGTCAAAAGGACAGCACAAGACCGAGCAACGTGGAAGAGACTCATTGTAGGGGCAGACCAGTCGCTTGACTGATAAACTCAGGATTAGGGAATAACCCATTCCTTTTGGGAAAACTCGTGTTGACCGGCTGAGAGCATCAAACATTCGTAATGATATTAATAATAAAACTTAGAAAATCTTCAAGGTTTTTATCGTGTCTTTGGCAAGTTTTCACCTAGTAGCTCCAAGTCAGGTTCATCAGCAGGCTCTTGGTGATTCTGCCCGGGCCGTGGTTACCAATATCCCGCTGAAGAGCCTGACTAGGCGAAACCTCATCATCAGATCCTTTACACTTAGGCTATTAAATTAATTTCTACAGATATGGGTGATGTATATTTAATAGAGGATCTGACGATGATCGCCTTACGATCGAAACTGGTTATACACTGTAAGTTAATTTATTAATCTCATGTAATTTCTTTTCAGGATTAGGGAACCACTCATTATAATTGAGTACAATCGCGTTGACCGACTGATTAACATTAAGTATTTCCTGTATAGTAAGTAAGTCTTTGACAAGATGTATTAAGGGAAAGTCTAGAGTTACCCCGGCAACACCTCAATCCATATGTCTACCCCTTATTATTCGGGCGACTTCAGTGGCGTAGTTGGCAGCATGCTGAGCTTCTATACTCAAGGTCGCGGGTTCAAACCCGGCCGAAATCGTCAGATTTTTTAAGAGAAGCTGGTATTCAGAAAGGTGTAAGGCTAGGCTGCAACTTATCACTCATACTTTTCAATCTTTACATTGAACAAGCAATGAAGGAAATTGGAGAAAAATTTAAAGTGGGAGTGAAGATTCAAGGAGAAATAATTTCAACTCTGAGATTTGCTGATGACATCGTCATCTTGGCCGACAAGCCAGGGATTTGAATGAGTTTTTGAATGGTATGGATTGCGTCTTGAGGAAACAATTCATGATGAAAATTAATAAATGTAAAACAAAAATATTGGAATGCAGCCGAAATAAATCAGAAACCTCTAAGGACATCAAATTGGCAGGTGAAAAGCTGAAGGAAGTAGGAGACTTCTGTTACTTAGGAAGCAGAATAACCAGTGATGGACGAAGGAATCTGTTGAAATCGAATATAGATTTAGGTATTAGGAAGTCATTTTTGAAAGCCTTTGTCTGGAGCGTGGCGCTGTATGGAAGTGAAAATTGGACTATTGGTGCAGCAGAAAAGAGGAGAATTGAAGCATTTGAAATGTGGTGTTACAGGAGAATGATGAAGATCGGATGGATAGATAGGGTTACAAACGAAGAGGTATTAAAACGAGTGGGAGAGGAGAGATGTTTCTGGCGACTGCTAATGAAGAGAAGAGATAACTTGGTAGGACACATACTAAGATACGCAAGAATAGCAAGCTTAGTTACGGAAGGAAGGGTCAAGGACAAGAACTGTAGGGGTAGACCAAGGTTAGAATATGTTAAACAGATTGACTCGGAAGTAGGGTGTGGTAGATATGTAGAGATGAAACGATTAGCTCAGGACAGGGAGGCATGGAGCACTGCATCAAACCAGTCAAAATAATGAAGACTCAAACAAAAAAAGGGGAAGTAAAGATTTTTGGCATGACTTGTGGAAGGTGAAATTTGTAGGTTAGAATTGATAACGCTCTATTTGTTCCAAAGTTTACCGCCAAATGTTGAATGCAATGCCATCTAGTAGCCAAGTCCGCAAGATAGGTGTCGTGGAAGGTAGCATTTTGTAGCAAAGGTAAGAACTACAGTACTTGAAATCATTGTCTGCAGTCCTTACTTGCATTAAAACAGATAACACACACTAATACAGCCATCACAATTAACACCGGTTATCAGACAGATTCTACACACACCCAAAGTACACGGGGCTACATGACCACGTTGTCGCAGCCCCTAAACTAAGGAACCAACCAACCTATCTATTATATGTAGGCTATTAGGCTTTCTCGATCCATTAGCTTAAAGCCATTTCACACATTGCACGGATCAATGAAATTATATGATTTTCTTATCACAATTACAATGGGTTTCTGGCAACTGTACCATAACAGAGACTTTGTGAAATGTCCTTTAATCGTATTTCTGTTCCCCCAAGATTGCCCGCCGTAGAGGGGGAAGATAACGTAAGTCACGTTCGTCGCTAAGGAGTGCGCTGGAACTCAACTTCACAACTAATTCTGATTCACCTCACAAACTACTTCACTCCACTGCACCGCATCGGCAGAGAGGGCGTTTTAAAAATAGAATATCAGCTTTAAAGCCGCACCTCTTGATCTGAACATCAGAACTCGAGCCCGGATCTCCCGCAATATCAGCAGCCATGCGGACATGAGGATGATGATGATAAGGGTGTTATAAGGGGCCTAACATCTAGGTTATCAGCCCCTAATGGATTGGGTGATAGTGAAAGATGAGATGAGAATGAAGCCTATCATTAATACTAACTACAGTCTTACATACTAGAAGAAGAAATGGTAAGCAAATAAAGGATAAGGCAAATAAAGGACAGGAAGAAAAGAAATGCCCTCAAGGCTCGAAGAATGAGGATTGAGGGACTTGGAAGGAAGGAGAGCCATGAAAGGCAAACAGGAAAGGGAAAGAGGAGAGGGCCCGCCCCACGGTCAGTGAATAAAGGGGATAAAACGGACCCAGCTCATGAATCCCTCGGGGTCGCCAACTCCCGAACTCACCAGCCGTGAGCCCTTGAGGGTGTAGGAATATCCAGTGTGCACCAGAACTGGTGGGGCTACATACACCCTACCTCCTTCGGGGTCTTGAGCAGAAGGCACGATATAACATTAAAAACAAGAAGTTCCGTGAAGAACTATACAGCCTACTTTTCATGCCAATGATTATTCTACAGTATATGAACCTATCTAGAATAATGACAAAATTAAGTTGGTAATATCGAAATATCAAATTAGTTCAAAATATACCTGGTGTAATGTAGCCTAATAGAGCACTACAGCTGGCAGCCGTGGTGACTGAATATATTCTTATTTCCATCTCTTAAGGTACAGAATACAAAATTAGGTTGAAGTCCAATGGACGTTACATGCAGTTAGACACTGAATCTATCAGCACGCGTAAAAGCATGTTGCCAACAATACCATGGGTGTGCTGGTCAGAAATAATCTGAAATATTATGATATCTTGTTGTGTCAATTTTGGATGAAATCCATTTGTTAGTATAGAAGTTACATGTATTTTAAAATTGGACATATCAGCAGGCATATAATCATGTTGGCAGCACTGCCTTGTATTAATTACTCCAGATTAATCTACAAGGTCAGGTGCTATACGTGTGCAAAGTATAGAGCTGTTGGCTTGCATACTTTCTGATATATTGATATTAGGGTAAAAATATAGTCAGCATTTATTAACAGTTGGCAGCCCTGATTGCTCTTAACAATAGTTACAGTCATATCTGTTATGGTACACATAGCACATACGAAATTTGGTTGAAATCGAACTGATAGTATAGAAGTTACATGTATTTAAAATTGGTCCTATCAGCAGGCTTATAATCATGTTGGTAGAACTGACGTATATAAGTTACTCCAAATTAATCTAGAATATACGTGTGCATAGTTTAAAGCTGTTGGCTTGCATACTTTCTGATATATTCGTATTTGGAAAACAAAAATAGAGAAAGCAATTATTAACAGTTGGCATCCCTGGTGGCTCTTAAGAATACGCTCAATCATATCTGTTTATGTACAGATATTACATACAAAATTTGGTTGAAATTCAATTGATAGTGTAGAAGTTATATGCATTTAAACATTGGACCTATCAGAAGGCTTAAAATTATTTTGGCAACACTGTCATTGTTGGCCTCCTGGAAATTAAACTGAAATAGTATTATTTGCATATGTACCAATTTTTGAATAGCTCCCATGCATACCTTGCGAGATATCCAACATGGAGCTCAAATTTCTAGTGTGCTTTTTCAGCAGTTGGTAGCACTGACATCGTTTTCAAATATGGACGTGAGATATTCCGGTGCACATCTTTACTCATACTAAATTTGGTTTTGATTGCTGCAGCCGTTTAGGAGTTGATAGGGGGAGACACACACACAGCCAGACAGACAGACAGACAGAAGGACAGACAGACAGACACACACACATTTTCCCGGATCGATCTCTTAAGTCTACTTTTTCCTCATTTTTGCAAAATGTGAAAAGTAGGCTAAAAAGGGGGCTGACCCCGCGCAGAAGGAGGGTATCAGGAAAGATGATACAATGGCCTATTGGGGCAGGAAAGGAAGAGACTCCCTAGGCCTCCGATACCCTAATACCGTCGGGGTTGGAAGAGAACAAGAGCTGACCGAGAGAGGTCGACAGGAAAGAAGATGGAGAGGAGCCCGGCGTAAGTAATTAGAAGCATTGCCGGACACAGATCGGGTCCCGTGGTCGCCAACCCACGTCCCACTAGATGAGAGCTCCTGGGGTCGCCATGTAGACAGATCAGTCCAGTGTGTGTATTCACCATTTTATTGGCTTTGGAACCTACATCTCCTCACGAGGCTGAGCAACCCAGTTCCAACCATCAGACCAGAATTTCATTTTTTGGACGTGTCGGGTATCGAAACCAGGATCTTTGGCGTTTTAAAAGGAAAAGGTTCATAATATCAAAAAATCCATTATTAGTGGTAAGAGTTGCCAACCTTGGCTCTGTCTCTCCAGCCAACAACTCACCTACATTACCATTATAGGCGAGTTGCATACGACTGTTTATGTTCGACGATAATTATAACTTTACTGTATGTTTTAACATAAATATTCATAAATATCTGTGGGAATCAGTTAGTGAACAGGGCGCGCTGGCTTTGCAGACTGAACGGAGCGCATGGTGGGCCAAGAAAGAACACCTATTGTTTACAGCGGATTTTGAGTGCATTCGCGAAAGTATCCTTCCCTAATTGGTCACACAACTGTTTTTTGAGCTCTGATTGGTGGGAGAAACTGTGTCATAATGACAAATAGTGTCATAATGAGCCTCATTATGATACCGTTTTCTAACACATAATGTTAACATTTCGACATCGTCGAACATAAAATGAAATAAAGACATTATCGTTGGAAAATAATAATAATAATAATAATAATAATAATAATAATAATAATAATAATAATAATAATAATAACAATAATAATAATAATAATAATAATAATAAGGTCTTGATATTCATCACTAGAGCAGGGATTTTTATGTAATACCAAGTGGCATAGTCTCCCACAAGTCCAACCCCTCCTCCACGTGGTGGGAGACGGGCAACGGCATGAAGTAGGGGATTGCCTGTAGGGGTGAAGTACAGTGGGGACTTCGTGTGCCCCGGGACCGCTGCAGTAGCTGTGAAGGCTCTATGGGAACCCTGAAAAGTGACGGCTGACGGTGCTCTGGTGAAGCTACGATAGGCCTAGCAAGCCAGTAGTGGATATCATATTTGCTTTCGAAACAGGAACAGGCCTCGGAAAGGACGGATGCAAACAACGACGACCCGGATATGCTAATGGACTACGAGTTGGGACATTAAACATACAGACACTGACAGGAAAAGTGGAGGAGATTGTAGATGTGATAGAGAGAAGAAAACTGGATGTACTGGGCTTGGCAGAAACAAGATGGAAAGGAGAAGGTCGCAGAGAACTGAGGAAAGGGTACCGGTTGTACTGGAGTGGGAACAGTGAAGGAAGGAGCAGCGGAGTAGGAGTAGTTGTGAGAGATGGAATGAAGGTAGAGGTAAAGGGAATAAGTGGCAGGATCATGAAGATCAGAGTAACTGTAAAGGGAAGAAGCCTGGAGATAGCCCAGGTATATGCCCCTCAAGTTGGATGTACAGCTCAAGAGAAGGAAGATTTTGAGGAGGAGCTACAACAGCAGTTGAATGGTCAGGGCATCATTGTCATGGGAGATTTGAATGCACATGTAGGAAGTGAAAGGCAAGGATATGAAAATGTATTGGGAGCAGAAGGATGGGGTGGCAGGAATGAAGAAGGGGGAAAGTTGCTGGATTTTTGCAAGAGAAACGGTTTAGTGGTAGACAACTCCTGGTTCCGGAAGAAAGAAATCCACAAGGTAACGTGGTACAGCAGTGATTTAACAAAGAAATCTTTGGTAGATTACATGCTGTACGACTGGGAAATGAAGAGAAGTGTCAGAGATATAAAGGTAATACCATCAGAGGCCTTAGATAGCGACCACAGAATACTTGTAATGAACCTGGGAGTTGTTAAGGATAGCAAGAGGACAGAGTACCAGGAAAGGAAAATCAAAGTTTGGAAACTCAAGGAAAAGGAAGTCAAGGAAGAATTCCAGAAGATAATAAGGGAAAGGATGCCAACAGACAATCCTAAACAGGGGAAGAGGAATGGAAGCAATTCAAAAACACAATGGTGGAAGCTGCAGTGGCAGTATGTGGAAGAACAAGCGACAGAAACCGGTGTAAAGAGACACCATGGTGGAATGAGAGAGTAAAAGAAGCTGTGGGAAGGAAGAACAAGGCTTTCAGAGTGTGGTTCCAGGAAAGAACTGATCTGGCTAGGGAAGATTATAAGATAAAGAAGAAAGAAGCAAACAAGATTGTCGCAGAGGAGAGGAAGAAGTGGATGGTAAAGTGGACAGAGATGATGGAGGAAGACAGCAGAGGACATAAGAAAGTACTTTATGGGATGGTCAAAAGTAAGAGAAGAGGTCTGTGAGAGGATGTGGTAATGATGGACAAAAACGGAAATGAGGTACACAACAAAGAGGCACTCAAGACAGTGTGGAAAGAGTACTTTGAGGATTTGCTGAATCAAAATGGTCATAGGGAGGAAGACAATGCATTGGAAGATGGAGAAGACAACACAGGAATGGAAAAGGACCTGACTTGGAAAGAACTGGAGATGGCTATAGACAAGATGAAAGGAGGAAGGGCACCGGGTGTGGATGAAGTGAGTGTTGAAATGGTGAAGGCAGCAGGGGAGGTTGGCAAACAGTGGTTGTACCATGTGATGAGGGTGATATGGAAGGAGAAAAAGACCCCAGAAGATTGGAGGAAAGGATTAATTGTCCCAATATTTAAGAAAGGAAGCAGAAAGGAGTGCAGAAATTACAGGGGAGTCACACTCATATCTCACTGTGCCAAGATATATGAAAAGATATTAGAAAGTAGAATACGAGCCAAAGTGGAGAGAAAATTGAGAGAGGAGCAGTATGGATTCAGACCTGGGAGATCAACTGTGGATCTCATATTTTCAGTGAGACAGCTCCAGGAACACCACTACGAATTTGGAGAGGATCTGTTGTTGGCCATCCTGGACATCGAAAAGGCCTATGATAGTGTATGTAGGGAGAAGGTTTGGAAAGCAATGGAAAACATGGGAGTGGAAAAAGGGACTGTAGGCAGAGTGAAGGAGATGTATTGTGGAAGTGTGAGTTGTGTGAAAGTTGGAGGGGAAAGTACAGACTGGTTCAGACAAATGAGTGGCCTG
The DNA here is from genome assembly GCA_946902985.2 of Meconema thalassinum. Classification (NCBI taxonomy): domain Eukaryota; kingdom Metazoa; phylum Arthropoda; class Insecta; order Orthoptera; family Tettigoniidae; genus Meconema; species Meconema thalassinum. The sequence goes on along the minus strand of OY714911.1, from coordinate 8,208,766 downwards.
AAACAGGGTAGTGCGCTGTCACCCCTTCTCTTTATTGTGTTTATGGACGAGGTAATGACACGGATAGCAGGAAAGATAGGAGAAGATAAGATGAAAGCAATGGTGTTTGCAGATGATCTCATGGTCTGGGGAAACAAGGAGGAGGAAATTCAGGAGCAACTGAAGGCTTGGGAAGAAACAGTGGGAGAGTACGGATGGAAGTTCAACATCAGTAAATGTGAGATCCTGTTATCGACCAGGAAAAAGGACAGACCAATGAGTGGGATAACACTTGGAGGTGGACAGCTGAAGAAGGTGGAAAGTCTCAAGTACTTGGGAAGTATAGTGGAGAAAAATGGGAGAAATGACAAAGAGATTACGGAACGTGGCAGAGAGCAGAAGCATTTCTGAGAAGCATTAGGAGCTTAGTGTGGAATAAAGATGTCCCACAAAAAAGCAAGGAATTGTAATACAGAAGTTACTATATCCCGATACTGACCTATGCTTCAGAAACATGGACAATGAAGAAACGAGACATAAGCAGAATACAGGCAGGTGAAATGAAGTTCCTGCGAAATAGGATCGGAGTAACAAGAAAAGACAGGTTGAGGAATGAAAAGGTCAGGGAAGTGGTGAAAGAGGAGCCCTTGCAAGGTAGGATTGATACATCAAGACTGAGGTGGTATGGACACTTAAAGAGAATGGATGAGAAGAAGATTCCCAAGAGGATACACGAGATGCAGATGCAGAAGAAACGACCAAGGGGAAGACCAAGAGATAGATGGCTGAAAGGAGTGGAGGAATGTGTCAAGAAGAGAGGCGAGGACTGGACCAGAATGACAGCGGAGAGGTGGTGGGAAGAAAGGACTAAGTGGCGAGGCTTATGTTCCAAACAGACCCAGCCTGGGGCTGGAAACTGTACAAGATGATGATGTCGATGATGATCAAGTGGCATAATATGTATATAAATATGTAACAAAAAGCACCAAAATATATAGCAAAATATGTAATATCATATAATTAATATATACATACCATTTTGTCAATTACAACACTCTAAACACGCTTTATATTACATTTTGTAGCACAGTGAACTATTACGTATTTTTCATGTTCTTTGGAATCATATTATTCAATAGATATTTATTATTTTCATAACTCAAAGGACGTTTATTCATTAAATTTTGTAGCACAGTTTTTTATGTTCTCTGGGGGTCATAGAAAGGTGTTTGTCACTTATGATGTTCTTATATGCAGATAAAGATCTTTCAACATCACATGATGTAACTGGGCAAATTTTAGGAGATGAATTTTTGCTGGAGAAATGTCCTCGGGAGGATCAACGTCATCTCCATTTAGAATTCGGCACACACTGTGAAATCTTGATTAACCAGGATTTCTCTTCAACACTTTTGCAATTCACTCAATACACTAGTAGGGGAGAAGTGAGAGTTCTAACTCACCCGGCGTTGCTCGGGCGGCGTTCATATTAAATAATTTCTATCTGGTGAACCCATGGTCGGATGTTGACAAATGAGGTGTCGTTGGACTCGAGCTGACGTCCTCATTCCTATGGACCCTGTATTATATATTATTTTAAATGTTTGAATTTTTTTGTTTTTGAATGTAGGCGATTTTTAATAACCAAACATTCTAAAAAGTGTTCTATGGACTTAAAAGAATGGTCTATATGTCCTTTATTTTTTATAATAAAACTTTTCTATTTTTTTAAATTTTTTGAAAAAAGTTCAATTTAGAAATTTTTATATTTTGGAAACGAAAGAGTTAAGAAAAACATTTGTTTGACATAAATTTTAAGCCTCTAGGACTAAAACTGTAGTAGTGCTAGAATGACAGTTCTGCGCCACTTAGGAAGTTGTGAGCCCCTGGCGGCCTTGGGAAGGAAGGAGTAATGCTAGGAGGGCGTGCTTGGATTCGTTTTTAGTCTCGTTGCGCTCTTTACGGGGATGTAGGTGTTAAAAAGGTGAAAAGCTGGAAACATGTTTTTTTGGGGGGGGGGGGGGGGGGGGGGGGGGGGGGGGGGGGTAAAAACGTGATTTTAGACTTTTGTTATATCTCGCGATACAATCATGATAGAGGCGTGTACGAGGAGTCCAAGGACTCAGGGTGACGTCCTCTTTGCTATGGACCCTGTATTATATATATTTGTTAATTTTTAAATTTTTTTGTTTTTGAAAGTAGGCAATAGTTTGAAAACCTAATCTGATAGAACGTTGTGCCATAGTTCAAACGAATGGTCTCTATGACCTTTATTTTTTATAATAAAACTTTTTATTTTTTGAGATTTTTTGAAAACACTCAAATTTTGAATTTCTACTATTTTGGAAACTAGGAATTGTACAAATAAGTTTGTTTGACATAATTGAAAGGTCCCTACCCCTTTTAGCCCCATATCAAATTTAGAGTCTCTCTAGGGCAAAAAACTATTCATTTTAAACATTTTTTTTTAATAAAGAGTGTTTGTTGACAGAGAGAGAGCCGGTAGCGCTGGGCTTGTGTTACAACGAGGCTATGACTGGCCATGGTGAATACAGGAAATGGCTATTTCGAGGGGCGACAAAACGATAGAACGAGGGGTCGCGTTCCGATATTTTCCTATGACAGATGAATGAAGGTGAATATTTTGGAAATCCCTCGTGGCGACCTCGGTGACCGTGCCCGGAAGAAATGAATCGCTATTTTGGCAGGACGGCTGGGGCTGCTTATTACGGATGGTTTTGTGACATTTCCTATGATGGATGGAGGCTTATATTTGAAAAGTGTTAAGTGTGCTAGGATTTTTTTTACCCTGAAGGGGATCTTTAACATGCTAGTAAACGGTAATAAGCGAGACTGCTGTCTGGCACAGTAAATGGTTTTAGAATATGGAAACCTATAACATTTGCTCGACCAAGTCATGTGCATGTACGCAAAGAGCCAAACCGGTAAGGTCATTGGCCTGAAATGTTTTAAACTAAATATTGAACAGGGTAAAGTCATGCGTTTTAGGGTGAAAGTATGTGGTTAACATGATCATGTATTGAGGATGGACGCTTGCTAGTAATTATTATTACAGTAAAATGTTTAATAATAATAATAATAATAATTATAATAATAATAATAATAATAGGACACACACGTTTTGAATGCTACAGAACTGTGTTGCTTGCTCGCACTCAATAGACGACCTGGCCAGGCCTTGTCAAAGCGACTGCTGATAACACAAGAATATCTACGTGGGCAGGAAGTAAAGGGTCAGGTTACTTGGCTGGTAGAGGCTAGCAGGTCTGTCGTTTAAACAGACCTGGTAGAGGCTAGCAGGTCTGACGTTTAAACAGAGAGACCGCCATTTAGGTTCCTAGACAGCCGTACTACGATGTATAAGAGGCAGCCATTTTGGTTCCTTATTAAATACATAAAACTAGTATAAGGTACGCGAATGTTATAGCGTTTGAGGAATGTGGAGAGGCGTGGGAACACGTGTGAGAGAGACAACATTTCAAGGTCAAAACGCTGAGAAAATGCAACTCTCTCTGTTGCTAAGCAGACTGATAAGGTTTGTGTGAGTAATCCACTGACAGGACCAGCAAATAGACGTATACAGTAGAGCTCTGGGAAGAAAAAAATCCTTTTATTTTTTGGTAAGTACCTATGAATGATTATTTTAATAATGTAATGCTAATGAACCTTAAATTTGTAGTTATTGATAAGGTAATTAATGATTTCTTTATTTATTTGTTTGCAGATAACAGGTATACCTTACATGTCTGAGATACAAGAAACCATTGCACATTTGAGCCCACTAGAAGGAAACAGCAGCAAGCCAGTACAAGCCAAGGTGAGATTTTTTTTAAAACTAACGTGTTTCATTTTTTATGATATTTTTTATTCTATTTTATGAAATGCATGTATTATCCTGAATTTAGGTATTTATAGAGGTTTATTTTATTTATGTTTAGAAACTTGGAAAGAAAAGCCTTACCACCGTAGCAGTTGTTGAAAACCCGAGACGCACTAAAGCGAAACCATTGCAAAAGAGTGAACTATTTAAAACTCAGGTAAGCCTAACATAAAATGCTACTGCATTTTACCGCTACTGAAGACCTCTAGACAAAAAAAAAATCATTACCTGTACATGACTGGGACGATGATTGCTTTCTTGATTAATGACTATGTTGTTGTTGACTGGGAAAAGTACAAGGCCATGTTGAATTTTCTAAAAACAAAAATTTAAATTTAATTTATGGGCGTTTCCCTATGGACTCAACGAATATCCACAGGTTTGAACAAGATAATCTGAACAAAATGACACGACATTCATTTTTGTTTATATATTGGTTAAAGGGGGATGTAAATGACTGAAGCTTTATAAAAAGAAAGTAAGTACACGGGTTACTGTTAGTGCCAACATCCAGTTTATTTTTAATGGTGTTTTTTATTTAATGTCAATTATCGTTAATGTTTTATTTACAAGTATTGATTGATTGATTGAGTGATGGGTTATTTTGTTTGTTTTTAGGTGTCGTAATGCGCCATTAACGTAGTGAAAAGACAGTGAACAAGCATACATTGTGCTTTAAAGTACTCTGTGCTCTTGTGCAACGTTAATAACTTTCAATAAAAAAGTTTTGTTATAACACATGGCGTTAGTACCAAATACAACAAGTGAGAAAGTCGGTTTACCACGTGTGTTAAATTTAAAATCAGAACATGATCTTTGGTTAACATTTGAATCCTGGCCTGTAGGCTTTTTGTCGACACATAAACTTGCTGGAGCTGGATTCTATTACTTGAACCAAGAAGCTGTTGTGCGCTGTGTGTTTTGTGGTATTGAACTTTCACACTGGGAAGAAGGGGATGATCCCTTTCGAGACCATTTGCGATGGTCTCCTTGTTGTCCTTACATGCTGGGAAAACAAGTGGGTAACATACCCGTGTATCCATTTTACCGAACCGCAAGGCTATTGGCCGCTACTTACGTTGCTGAATCACAAATACAAAATAATAATGATGTATTACCAGCCAACAACGGTAGTGTCGATATATGTGGTCCATATGCCATAGACACTGTTGAATTGGCATGTTCTTTTGAAAAATTTGGAGTTATCCATCATTCACAAATTTCGCAATAGTTGAGTGATTTGTACAGTCTAGCTCTTTACAGTAGATCATACACGGTTTTGAGGCGCTGTCAGATTGTAGCTTCCCAACCACAAGATTTGCAATAAATCTACCCTTAGCATCTGTTGTTTCATCAGCAGCAAACCATATGAAATAATTTCCTATATGCTGTCTTATGTTGTGCATTACCTCGTCGTAGCAGACTTGAAGAAAATTCTTGCGTAGTGTTGATTGGTTAGGAACGTGTTGCTTGCAGTATTTTTCAGAAAAGATGTGAATTCAGGAACTTCAAGTTTATAACATGGAATATTGGCTGCAATCATTGCACTGCGTAAGTCTTTATAAAAGTGGTTACTTGAAGGTGAAGGCTGGATCTGTGTTAAAAGGATTTGTTTCTTTTGTAGACCTAACTGTTGGTTTTTTCTATGCAGAGCACTTCTTGCATGTTGCTCAAGCTGGAATTTCATGGAACATGCGATATGTTTGTTACATACTTGCCATCAGTTGCAAAGGACTCGTCAACTGCAATCCATTATTTTAACTTTGAAGCCAGCGAAGACGCTACTGGTGCCATATTGACTCTAGAGGAAACTGATGCTCATGAACAATGTTCTTCAGCTGTTCAAAAGAAACTAAAACCGAATTGAGACATTTCAAAGGAAGACAGCTCTAAGAATAGATTTGGAAATTCCTAAGTACATAACAAAGAGGTCACAGAAATGCGCTAAGAGAAATATTCCTGGAAACTCCAACATGAAAGTGGCTAGTTGTAAAGCAATTAACTCTAAAAGGGATAAAAGATTTAAGACTGGCACATGTAAAGTAACAGTTTTCTTGCAGCTAATTGGAACCTTTAGAAAAACTATTTCGCATGGGTCTCAATCCTGCACCTAACATCCTCTCAAATACCTGTCACTCACACTTACCTTATCCCCCTGTTGAGAGGAGAGACAACAGCCCCACATTAAGTGTGAAACTTCAATTCAGCAATTTATTTCATACGAAAACAGGAAAATGCTGAAATATGTAATTTTATGTAATATCACTAAGAATATGTAGAATACCCACAAATATGAAAAGAAATATATGTAAAATATGTTATTACATAGAAATCCCAGCTCTACTCGTCACTCTTTGCTTCTTGCAATAATAATATATACATTGTATAGATTTGAAACCATACTTTTTCAGTGTTGCCGACGCAAAATTGACTTTTGTAGCTGTTCAGTCGGGCAACACGATGGGCGGGGTACAAGATATAAATATGTTAACACACTCCTGGAAAAAATACATGTATAAATTAGATTATCACAAATAATGGGGCAATTTAGTATTACGAGTTTCCACCCTCAGGTGGCCATCAGATCCTGATCACTGTGTTAAGGTTAAAGTTTACACTAAATAATTAATTAATTTATTAATTTAATTTAAGGTGCTACTACAGTATTGTAGTCGTTCGTCTTGGTTGTATCATTCAACGGTGAATCCCTTTTTTTGTCATGACGGTTTATTTTATGAATTACGTAATCAAAATGTTTAAGAAATGTATATACACGTGTGTACAAGTAAGAAACAATGTAGTAGTAAGTCCGAGCCACCGTTGCTTAGGCGGCAGCACGCCGGGCTTTGACCGCTGGGTCCATGGCTCAAATCCCGGTCACTCCATGTGATATTTGTGCTGGACAAAACGGAGGAAGACAGGTTTTTCTCCGGGTACTCCGGTTTTCCCTGTCACAATTTCTTTCCAGCAACACTCTCCACTATCATTTCATTTCATCCGTAATTCATTTAATCATTGCCCCAGGGGAGTGCGACAGGCTTCGGCAGCCAGCACAGTTCATATCCTCGCCGCTAGATGGAGGCTTCATTCATTCCAGTCCTGGCCCGGTCGGTCGACTGGAAGCAGGCTGTGCGTTTTAATTTTCATAGGAGTAGGTCAACAAACAAACATGAAATTACATGAATTTAGTCTATTAATCTCATATTTTTTTTCATGCTCCTTTTCATTTGGGTACACTCGTGTTGACCGACTGAAAGGCTTGTATGACATGTGTGCCTTCATTTCACTTCTCGGCCAGGAGTTAACCTGCAAGCTTGGGGTTGGTAGTCCGACACGATAACCACTCACCCACTGTGGCAAGCAATATGTCATGAATCTTGATAAATGTTTAATTAACTGAATAAACAGACATTATAATCACCTCGCAAGAATTTCCGACAATCTCTCCTAACATGCTCATATAATAGCTGTTCCAAAAAACATCCACTTCTTCCTTATGCCTCATAAACTACTCGTTATGGCAATAATACTTCTCAAAATAGCACATTCATTACATAAATTTAAGTCTTAAAAACGTCGTTGACTCAACCATTTTTCATCCTTGCACGGTAATATTATTCATCATCAAATACCCATAATACAACACTTCATTCCGTTCCATAAACATTACTACAATTCCACAACTCGCAAAACAGCATAATACCTCCATAAACATGCTGCAGTGCTTTCATTTATACAATATCGCGCCTGTATAATTCCAATTAATGCTGACTATTCTTAAATATAATTAAATGCAGTGTTCTCACTAATGTCCTACTGGTATAATTACTATGCTTACAAAATCTATTCATTAACAGTTAATAATAATAATAATAATAATAATTATTATTATTATTATTATTATTATTTCCATCAACACCTCCTTTGTCATTCCTTATATCAAATGTCTCAACAGTGAAATTAATTTCACTCTGTATTCAGCTTCAAACTCTCTGTTTTCAATCCACCAAGATTTAGTTAGAATTCTAGAAATTCTACTAACCTTATAGAAACAGTGTCTTTTTGTCTATCACTTCTAAGAATGATCAAATAAATGATTTGAAATCATGATCCAAATATAATTCCAAACTCCTCCATTCCTATCTATTCCTATCTCTATCAGCTGTAAAATGCAATCTTTTATTCCTTTCATTGTTCAACAAACCATAACATTCTTCAAATATCGTCGTGAAAATCGCCATAGAGATCTAGTAAGAATCTCCTATAAGTTCGATAAAATCCATAAATATCCAATAAAATTCTCCATCGAAATAACATAGATCGAAATATCTAACCTCCCTAAAATTCCTAAAACATCGCCGAAGAACTCGAAATCAAATTCGAAAAATCTCCTAACTGAAAGTCAAATATCTCCTTCTAAAAATAGCTAAAATACGGTTTAGAAAAATACAAAATCATATTCAAATCCTAATTCTGAACATATATTAAAAACTATCGAAATAGGTGCTCCAAAATATTACTAAAATTACCAAAAACTACCTATAATGAAATCTTCTTTCTACCTTTCCTGGTAAGATGAATGATGTTGAATCTACCGGAATAAACTTCGTCCTGCACAAAGGTGATCCGCCAGTCCCGAACTCGGATCTCCCGTTTGTACTGCGTTTCGACCTCGTTCTCCAAACTCCCTATGATCTTGGGTTGGATTTCCTATCGTTCCTGGTTAATCAACTCTCTTTTTCTTCTTAGCGCAGCTTCTAGAAGTCCATTCTTCTTTCTTCATAAAATTTATAATGATGTAGTCTTGGTTTTTTCTCACGTACACCATAATTTTGAATATCTTTACTTTTATTTTAAAGGGTTTGTTACAGCCTATTGTGCGTTATTTGAAAATGTTATTTGAAGTAAAGAACAAAACGATTTCACATAGTAACTGAATTCTACGGATACGTAATTATCTACAAGAGACATTCAGAAGTGAAATTAGTATTTAATATTCATTTCACTATGGCAAATATTCCAAAGTTGAGAGGAATGGAATATGAATTGATGAAAGTTGATATTATGAGCGATTAAATTATGGAATGGGTACACGACATATAAGCCATGAGAATGCAGAAAACGGGAATAATAAGGGGTAGACATATTGTGTAGGGGGGGTATATTGTAAGTATTTTTATTCTCAATTGCATTTTGTGACTATTTTGAATCTAAATTACATTTTGTAAGTATTTTCTATCTAAATTGCATTTTGTAAATATTGTCAATTCAAATAACAGTACAGTACGTATGTAGTTAGTTTTAGTTGTAAGTAGGTAGTTAGTTTGTCTATTAGATATATGTCATTGTTCTATTAGACTGTGGTGTGTGAGTGTGTCTGGTAGCAGTTGCATTGTTTATTAGTTATAGTTCATTGTTTCAGTAGACTGTGATGTGTGAGGGTGCATGTGAGTGTGCCTGGTGACAGACTGTTTTAGTGGTAGTATTTGTTGTTGGTGGAACTTAAGTATTTTTTTCGTTAGTAGAATGTTGGTATTTAATTGTTAGTACGGTAGAAGGTTAGTATTTTTGTTAGTAGAATTGCTCTTTACTTATTCTGAAAGGGAGTAGCAGCATTTCAGAATAAATCAATTCTTTACTAGTCTTATAGACGGTTAAGATATTGATAATATAAGCCAAATAATGGCTACACTGCGTCCTGCTGCACGGCTGAAAGCAACGGGAAACTACAGCCGTATGCTATTCCCGAGGATATGCACCTCTCTATGCATAATTACATGTGATGATGGCCTCCTCCCTTGTAAAATTTCAATCCGGAGGTAAACTAGTCCCCCGTTCGGATCTCCGGGTGGGGACTACTCGAGAGGGAGTTAACATCACAGAAGTGACAAAGAGGAAATCTGACATTCTACGGATCGGAGCGTGGAATGTTAGAAGTCTGCTGGGAAGTGGAAGGTTAGAAAACTTAGAAAGGGAAATGGATAGGTTGAGGTTGGATTTGGTTGGGATTAGTGAAATGCGCTGGCAGGAAGAACAGGACTTTTGGTCAGGAGACTATAGGGTCATTAGCACTAAATCAAACAATGGCCAAGCAGGGGTTGGCCTCATATTGAGTAGGAAACTTGGACAGCGGGTGGAATATTATGAACAATATAGTGAACGGATTATTGTAGCAAAAATCAATACTAGACCTACCTGCACCACAGTGGTACAAGTCTATATGCCTACCAGTCAAGCTGATGATGAGGATGTTGAAAAGGTCTACGAAGAAATAGACGAAATTCTGAGGTATATCAAGGGTGATGAAAATGTGATAGTAATGGGAGATTGGAATGCTGTGGTAGGAAAAGAGAGAGAAGGGAAGATAGTAGGAGATTTCGGATTAGGTGAAAGGAATGATCGAGGAAGCAGGCTGGTAGAATTCTACACCAAGCGTGAGTTGGTCATAGCTAACACCTTATTCAATAACCACAATAGAAGAATATACACAAGGATGAGTCCAGGAGATACAGGGCGTTACCAAATCGACTTCATTATGGTCAAGCAGAGGTTTCGAAACCAGATTTCGGATTGTAAAACATATCCTGGTGCTGACATAAACTCTGACCACAATCTGGTTGTAATGAAATGCAGATTAAAGTTGAAGAAACTGAAGAAAAGTCAAAAGCCAAAAAGGTCGGCAATAGACAGACTGAAAGAGAAGGGTGTAAACGAAAGATTCAAGAAGAGTATAAAGGAAGGACTAATGAAAAACCCTAAACAAACTTCAATTGCAGACGAATGGGCACTTTTGAAGAATGAAATAACAAAATCCGCAGAAGAAAACATTGGTAGGAAAGAAAGAATAGGTAGAAAACCGTGGATCACTCAGGATATACTAGAATTGATGGATGAAAGGCGGAAACACAAGAATGTAAGAGATGAGAAGGGGAAAGCAGAATACAGACGTCTGAGAAATGAGGTTAACAAGAAGTGCAAGGAAGCGAGAGAAGAATGGTTGAAAGAGAAATGTGCAGGTATAGAAAATTGTCTGAAATTAGGAAAAGTAGACACAGCTTATCGAAGGATTAAGAATACTTTTGGGGAAAAGAAGACTAAGTGCTGTAATATTAAGGACGCAAATGGAAAGCCTCTAACAGATAGGGAAGAAAAGGTTGAGAGATGGAAAGCTTACATAGAGAGTTTGTATAAAGGAGAGGAGATTGAGAATCATGTAATGGAAAGGGAGGAGGAAATTGATGAGGATGCGAAAGGAGATTTAATATTGAGATCAGAATTTGATAGAGCTTTGGAAGACTTAAGCAGGAACAAAGCACCAGGCATAGATGATATACCGATTGAGTTGCTACGCTGCATAGGAGATGAAGGTCTGATCAGGTTATTTCACTTGGTGTGTAGGATTTATGAGACAGGTGAGGTACCCCCTGATTTCAAGAAGAATGTAATCATCCCTATACCAAAGAATGTGGGAGCTGACAGATGTGAAGATTACCGTACAATCAGCTTGATTACTCATGCTTCAAAGATCCTGTCTAGAATAATTTACAAGAGGATTGAAAGCCAGATATAAACGGAGTTTGGTGAAGACCAGTTTGGTTTCAGGAGAAATGTAGGAACAAGGGAAGCTGTACTAAGTCTTAGGCTGATTTTGGAAGGTAGAATAAGGAAAGATAAGAGAACGTTCATGGCTTTTGTAGACTTAGAAAAGGCTTTTGATAACGTTGATTGGACTAAATTGTTTGACATTTTGAAATCGATTGGAATAAAGTACAGGGATAGGAGGGTGATATACAATCTATACAGAAACCAGACAGCAGTCATTCGAGTTGAAGGACATGAGAGAGAAGCTGGTATTCAGAAAGGTGTAAGGCAAGGCTGCAACTTATCACCCATACTTTTCAATCTTTACATTGAACAAGCAATGAAGGAAATTAGAGAAAAATTTAAAGTGAGAGTGAAGATTCAAGGAGAAATAATTTCAACTCTGAGATTTGCTGATGACATAGTCATCTTGGCCGACAAGCCTGATGATTTGAATGAGTTTTTGAATGGTATGGACTCCGTCTTACGGAAAGAATTCATGATGAAAATTAATGAATGTAAAACAAAAAATACTGGAATGCAGCCGAAATAAATCAGAAACAGGTGAAAAGCTGAAGGAAGTAGGAGACTTCTGTTACTTAGGAAGCAGAATAACCAGTGATGGACGAAGCAAAGAGGATATAAAAAGTAGGTTGGCTCAGGCAAAGAAAGCATTTCTACAAAAAAGGAATCTGCTGACATCGAATATAGATTTAGGTATTAGGAAGTCATTTTTGAAAGCCTTTGTCTGGAGCGTGACGCTCTATGGAAGTGAAACTTGGACTATTGGTGCAGCAGAAAAGAGGAGAATAGAAGCATTTGAAATGTGGTGTTACAGGAGAATGATGAAGATCAGATGGGTAGATAGGGTTACAAACAAAGAGGTATTAAGACGAATGGGAGAGGAGAGATGTTTCTGGCGACTGCTAATGAAGAGAAGAGATAGGTTGGTAGGACACATACTAAGACACCCAGGAATAGCAAGCTTAGTTATGGAAGGAAGGGTCGAGGACAAGAACTGTAGGGGTAGACCAAGGTTAGAATATGTTAAACAGATTGCCTCAGATGTAGGGTGTGGTAGTTATGTAGAGATGCAACGATTAGCTCAGGACAGGGAGTCATGGATAGCTGCATCAAGCCAGTCAAAAGACTGAAGACTCAAACAGAATAATAACGTTGCTCGTTAATATTGCGTGATGTCGTAGAAATAGCAATAATTCAGTAGATATGGTAGTTTCATTGCATTCAATTTATAATTTCCATTTTCCGAATAACCTTCGTAGATTTGCTTTTTGGAGATATTTTCGTAAAGAATAATGCTTATAATAGTCGAAGTTCAAATATTTCATATATGTTTCACTCGCAACATAGTTTCACTAATATAGAAACCGACCTTCAAATCACACATTACGAAACAAAAAGCAGGGAACTTGTTATTAAAGAAGCCATAGAAAAATGTATTTAGTTAAGGTAAACAACCCAGATAGTCCAAATGAGCACACAATTGGAGAGTAGACCACTATTCACGCTGTAAGACACCTTTCCCATCAACAGAAAGAAAACAATAAATGAAGCAAGCATATTATTAAACAGAGGTAATCAAAGTTATAAATGTTAAGCAGGAAGGATGTACGATGTACCATATTCTCAATAAACCAAGACCTAAGTTAGGGAGTGTTAAAGAGTTAAAAATGCCCCCTATAGACCATTTGCATTATATATGGATTATAGTTTACGCGTGGTCTTTAATAATTCAGGATATCCAGAACCATTAACATACATCATCTTATGATGATGTCTTAGGTCATAGCCGGCTTCAAAACACAAATTAAGCAAGTGCACGGAACAACAACAGATGACGTGAGCATTGCTCATACGAACCAATAGTCTTAAAGTCTGTTCGCCGAGTCGTGATAGTGAGCGTAAATACTTGCACGTGGTCACTTGACTGCCTAGACAGAGAAACACGCCCAGTTCACGTCATTGGCTCTGCCGAACAGGGGTAGCCAAGAAGCTCCGAGATCATTAGTCATGCCGTAGCCCTGGAAAACACAAGACTTGCTGCACTTAGTGTTGTGCTGCACTGTATACTGTCATAAGCAGTTAAGAACTAATCAATAAATTAAATACATAAACGAACAATAAATAAACGGCGCTGTAGCGTGTAACCGATAAGTCAGCCCGCTTCACATGTAGGCTATACACAGCACTGTACGTTCAACAGGCACAGCTCTATGCGGGCAGCCCTGCAATCACGTGTACAACTGTGTTTACTTCCACTATCATGACTCGGCGAACATACTTTAGAGGGTACGGAATAACGAGGTAGATGACGTCACTACAAATAAGCGAGGGAGCTAACACTAACCAGTCGCAGGAGAGTATTCAGTGGAAGCGGATACTCCAATAACCAGCTAAGTGTACATAACCTGTGTACTGCTAGTTGAGTACTCGTATATTAACCTAACTAACCACATTTTAAAAGATCACCAGTTTATTAATTATTCATTTATTTATCGTATGGCATTTAGTGCCGGGAGTGTCCAAGGACAAGTTCGGGTTGCCAAAGGATGTAGCTGCTTCAAGCGGACACCCATAGGGTGAGCTACACGTTCCGTTCAATTTCAAGTAGTTCCAACTCTCGCTACCAGATGTGAATGGTACCTAGTGGAGAACGTTGGAACATTGATAGAGTGTTCCAACGAAATCTAACCTAGAAATTTAGATTCACACAAGTTTAGTCTGTGGAAGGATCTTTTACATGCCATAAATCTATGACATGGGACCTCCGGCTTTACTTCCCCTCCGAAGGAAGGCATACTGAGGGATTTTTAACACTCTTAAAAAATCCGACGACTTCGGCCGAGTTTTAACCCGCCATCTTGGGCACAGCAGTTCAGCATGTTACTGACTACGCCACCGAAGCCACTAAATAAGAACATTAAATAGAAACAGACATCAGAAAAATAATGCTGACAGCATTAATTTCTGAGGCTCATTACAGTATTAAGTTAACAAATCGCAGCATTGACATACTTAAGCACATAAACAATTGTGAGGTTTGAAGCCATTTTTCATTGTTGCTTAAGTAAACAAAAGTTTGGTGCTTTTCAGTCGGTCAACACGAATGTACCCAAATAGAGCTGGCTTATTCCCATATCCTGAAACTGGTGCCAGAGTGAACACGAAACTGCTTGAAGTCCCAGTTAGGAAGACAACCGGATAAGTATTAGCCTGTATTATTACAGTATAAACATAGTTGATTTGTATAACCATTTAATCACCCGAACAGACAAATTTCGGATTTTTATCACCATTTTAGAATTTCACCTAACATTAGATATACCACATTTAACATACAACGACAGTTGCATTACCAACACTGCAACTAAATAACTGTACATATTGTATATATTTTTCACCTGTATTCTCAAACATAGATGCTATAGCCTAAGTGTAATGGATCTGATGATGATCGCTTGACGATCGAAACTGGTCATCCTAGTGTATTTATTAATCACATGTAATTTATTTCAGGATTAGGGAATAACCCAGCTCTTTTGGGTACATTCGTGTTGACCGACTGAAAAGCACCAAACCTTTGTTCACATAAACAATATTAACAATAACGCAACATTTAGGCCTGCAGTAGTGCCAACCGAGTAGCAATTTCTGGCAAATAGGTCTGACGCGTTATATAAGTTATGAAGTATTTGTGCAATTTAACCCTTTCGCTTTCAAGGTAACGATCCGTCGTTAACCATCATTATTATTATTAGTTCATTATTTACGCGCCAGGTAGCAGCATTTTTGTACGGAATAAGAGAGTACAGTTTTATCTTACGTTATACTCCGCGGGAACTGCCAGCTATAGGTATTTATCGATACTCTTAGAGTCTGAAACATGTGTTCATTGGAGTTCCATGTCTTGTTTACATCGTGATGGCGGCTAACTTGCGTTCATTTCTCTCTGTTTTCGTTCGTGATTATATAGTGAGACTAAGTTGTATTGTTGGCAATATATTTAGTTTACGCATTAGTTCATTATTTAAATAGTTTTCTTAGGGAATTAGATGCTTAGTGTTGTGAAGTGATAGATATAGTTCACTTAGGTTAGGCCTAGTTATTTATCGTGTGCGACATGGCGAAGTGAGTTTAATTAGCTGACGTTGATATCACTGAATATATTGACAATTATTCAAGTGATGATGATGTTTCTCTGTCCGAATCGGAAAGTGTAGATGATGATAATAATCCAGCACCTCCAGACAGTGATGTTAGTGTGGATAGCAATGAGTGTTTTATACAAGAATGGTTGATATTCTTAGCCTACTTTCTATTTTTGCAAAGAATGAAAGTAGACTTATGAGATCTATACAGGGCCAACAATTGTGTGTCTGTCTGTGTGTACTCTGAATTCTGCCCCCCCCCCCCTATCAATTCAAAAAACGGTAAAAACGAATTAAACGAAATTTGGTACAGAGGTAGCACTAGCAAAGGGCACCTCAGTGTCATCTTTACCAAAACTGAATGGCGGCCACTCAAACGTTCAAGACGTAAAATCAAATTACGACTAAACTAATCATCCGATCTCTACCAAATTTAGTAACAACATACCTTTATATGAGACGCGTCTTGCGACCAAACTACAAGGTCATCAACCTTGCCGTTTCAGGATGGTGGCCGTGTGAATTATGCAACCATTACTGTATAATCAATAGCTTAAGACCCACTAATTCCGATTATCGAGCAAAGGGTAGTTTAAGCTATCCTAAAGGACTTGATCCATTATTTATTATAATTCAATATTATAATATTATACTGTATGAGTGACTTAAAAGAGCTGAGCCGTCTCTGTCACATGACAAGATGGCAGCTGACCTCTTGTGCATATTTCACTAGTTTTAGTATGTTGTATGCGATATATCCTACCGATAGAAATAATATAAACTTTGTATGAAATGATTCATAATGAAGATGTACTGCAATGAAGAAATCGTTTATTTCAATACATTATTTTCTAACACGTTGTATCTAAGTCAGTTAATAACACGCAGGTGTTAAGGACATGCTTGGCTCTGGGCAGGCACGTTAGCTTTGTAATTCCTTCATAATTTAGGTATTATTACTATTATTATTAATTTCGTGGGAAATATCTTAGCCACCCACACTATTTCCTTTGGTAACTATATTATATATATCTGTGGTTTATGAAAAGGAAGAAGGGTTTACTATGTTTTACTTAATTAAGTGATTTAAAAGGGAAGATCTAAGACTTATACATATAATTAATGGACCGGAATGGCGAAGCAAGTTAAAACGCAGCCTTTTCAGTCAGTGAGGATATAGGCAGTTTATTTCGAAACAGAGGATATTCTGGTCTGCACCCACAGCACGAGGTATTCCGGGAGTATTGGAGACAAGGAAATCACGCTACCTGAGTAGATGTTCTGAGAAATTGGTTCAAGACAGGTCAACTTCATCGGAGACAAGCAAATCTCGCTACACAACGACATATATATCCTTATTTAGCTACGAGACCACCGTTTCTCAGAATCCAGCCACCGCTATTAAGGGACGAATCGCAGCTGAACTTCATTACGGATCGTTGGTGGAGGGAGGACTTCGATTTGAATGAAAAAGTTTGATTGGCTGGAGCCCATGGAAGTGAGGTACTGGGAGTGAGGGTGACGAAAGTTTTTATAAGACCTCACCCTGGGCTTGAAAGTCATTCTGATTCTGATTCTCTTTCTTTCCTTCGTTAGATTCTGATTCTGATTCAGAATTACATTATCAGCAGTACTTCGCACTTAACAAGTTGCAGGTATGTTAGGACATATTCTGTCCAGTCGTACAAATAGTGGAAGTCGTGTAATAGACTATCATTATTAAAGTGATTCTAGAAGCGAGGACTTCATCACTAAATCAACTCAAAGCAATTTTAAGATACTTCAAGAACTACATCGAGATGGCAGTATAATCAAGCAGCAGACGGCAGCAGAGCTTTGTATTGTGCAAAGCAAATCTGAAGAGAACTTCCAGGGTGAGCGCAATCGACAATATTACGTTCACAATTATAGATCTTGATTTGGGTAAATTAAATGTAAATTCATAGCTTTTGGTAATAATTTTAACTTCATGACTTCGTTCTCGCTTGCTTCATGCCACGTCGTTAATAATAACTTGAGTAAATCTTCTCTCATCATGTTCAGGATATAATTTGTGTTATTGTTATTAATGTCATTAAATTCACTTCATTAAAAGCAGTCTGCCTGTTTCCTCCTAGTATATAGAATTAACTACAGTATAAGACGACCCCTATCCTCTCTTAGTAAATATCATTCTGGTTGGAAGTTTAAAGTTTCCCTACGAGCTGAGAAAGGAGAGTCTTCATTGCCGAGGTATTATGGTGAATATTTCAGGTATTTTATTCCGCGGTTCAATGGGATTGAACCCGGTGGCTCCCAAACAAATTGAAAGTTTATAGTGGTTTCACCACGGTACTTCAGGTGAATGACCATTACTTCTATATGCCCAACTGTGGAACTTGCTGTGGTTCTGATTCACTCCCATCAGGAGAATAGTAACCATCACAGTCTCTCACGTGGTTGACTGGGTATCGAAAACTACAAGAGTTAATTTTTTTACTTGAATTCTTTTAGAAATGAGGTGGACGAGCTCTTTACATAGATACTAAATAAAATGCCATTTAGCTCAAAGGAGAAGCTAATGTATACACTAGTTTATTAATAATCACAGCCCAGCATCGGAGAATAGAAAAACAAGATAGCCTACCCGTTATCATCCACAGCCTTCTGAATGTCTCTGTAGGGTGCTGTCCTCTTGCGGGTTACGTGGGTAATTGTTCCAAACATTTCGTTTTGCAAATCCATGTCCTCCTGAAGAGACAGTTTTCTGATAGTTCTAGCCACGACCATGCTCCGATTAACTTTAAGCACTGCCAGCTGTATGCCATCCCTCCTGGTTGCTTTCGACTGCCTGCTCATTCAAAACTCAGAGGCGTACAAGATATATATTAATTCACTGCTAGGTTGCAGCACCAACCTACTGTGATCGCCGCCACCCAAAAACGAAGAATTCATCAGTTTGGAGGCTTAATATCGAGATTAACGGACGTGATTGCATTACAATAAGTAAATAGTTTTGATATTCAATCATCATAGAGTATATAATATTGATTTTGACATTTACTGGTTAATTATCAATATAACATTATGGGGTTATGGGGTATTTATTGATCTCATGTAATGTTTTTCAGGATTAGGGTATTACCTAACTCATTTCGGTACATTCGTGTTGACTGACTGAAAGGCAGCAAACTTTTGTTTATCAATATAAAATAAAACAAAACAAAAATACATGGTGGTAGAGGTGATTGTTTTAGGGATGAGGACAAAGAGTTATAAGTATTCCCACCCATACATTTAGGAGAAAATAGGCTATATGTTCTTTGCTGAATATCTTGTTCAGTGTTATATCACTTTAGACATTTTAATCTATCCTTAGATGCAATGCACATAGAATCTTGTTATTTACCATGCTAGTAAACAGTGATACAGTATTTTTACTGACATGAATAACACACTTGGGCTCTGAATGCAATTTCCTAGAGTTGCTCCCAAACTTTCAAAATCTGAAACTTGTAACGTTGTTTCCACATTTATTATGTTTTTAACATTAAACCCTTTTACTTTAGAGACATGACTTACTTGCAGTAATAATAAGTGATGTATACTCTATATGTTTACCAACTTTCATGTTGATATCTTCATTGTTTTGCCTTCCACGTAATTTTAAAGAAGTGTACGCATAGTGAGGTAAATATGGCTGCCAGTTTTCACACATCCATCAGACGACAGCTAGGCCTAGGTGAACAGGATCTGATGATGAACGTATGACGATTGAAACATGTTATTCAATTAAATACACCCATTCTCCCCTTTTCCTTCTTTGTAAATAATAATAATAATAATAATAATAATAATAATAATAACAATAATGTTGTTTTTACGTCCCATTTAACTATTGTGGCTTTTGGGGACACCAGGATGACGGATTATTTACCCGAAGGGGATCTTTAACGTGCCTGTAAATATACTGACACGGTTCCCTTGCATTTGCGCACTTTCAAATGCCAACTGGTTGCACCAGGTTTCGATCCTGCTACCTTGGGAACAGCAGGCGAGAACGTTACCCGTGAGCCACGAAGCCAGTCTTTCTTTGTACATTAAAAGGGTTGATTACGTGATTCATAATATTTCTGTGTTAACGGCGGGCCCGTGGTGCTGGGGTAATGCGCCTGCCCCGGATTCATCAGGATTTTAGAAATTGACGTGAGGGCTGGAACGAGGTGCACTCAGCCTCGTGAGCACAACTGAGTAGCTGTCTGGCAAGTAAGACAGCGCCCCGGTCACAAATGACAAGATTAACGGCTGAGGGGACCCGACGCGCTCACCACGCGTCACTCCATAATCAGGTCAAATGGCTGGGGAGCGAACGCTTGGCTGGCCTAGGCCTTTCAAGGGTTGCAGCGCCATGGATTCTTTTAGGGACAAAATCTTGTCGACCAACTGAAAATCATTTTATGATAGATTATTAGGCAACAAGGGGAAAAGGTTTCTAATACTTCAATGATAACTCTCTCGGCTACGCTGCTCACAAAGGTGGCAAAGCAGATGCTTGGAACACGTGAGAATGTGGACTAATTAATTCTCAGGGACTTGGGATAAGCCGACTACTCAAACTGGCTTTGATATTGCCGCCTCTGGCAATATTACCAGCTGGCGCAATTAGTGGCATTTAAAGCCCCAAGTGACAAGAAGAAAATATAGCTTGAAGTGGTGGCAGACAGGTCAGATGTAATTTATTGAGAATCACAGAGATATCGTCACTTTATTTTAAATCAAGTCAATTTGTAAGGACATCCTTTTATTTATTCTATTACATTTCAATTAACAATTTTAGGTTTAAACTAATTATTTAAATTTTATGTAGATTAAGGCTTTCACGGCCCGGATTACTATACAAATAATTCATGGCTTTGGTCTAATGAAAATGAAAATCCACAGCCTGTTCCAGTCTCCGACCGGGTCAGGAATGGAATGAATGAAGCCCCCATCTAGCGGCGAGGATATGAACTGTGCCGGCTGCCGAGGTCTGACGCACTCCACTGGGGCAATGATTAAATGAATGGCATATGAAATGAAATGATAGTGGAGAGTGTTGCTGGAATGAAAGTTTGACAGGGAAAACCGGAGCACCCGAAGAAAAACCTGTCTGCCTCCGTTTTGTCCAGCACAGATCTCACATGGAGTGACCGGGATTTGAACCACGGACCCAGCGGTGAGAGGCCGGCGTGCTGCCGCCTAATGCCGTGTGAAATTAAATTAGAACCAGACGTTTCGGAGGAACCTTGCCTCCATTTTCAACTGAAACACACAATGTGGCCAAAGAAAGTATATCAATGTGATTACAAAACAAGAAGTTCCGTGACGAACTAAAGAGCCTACTTTTCTTAAAATTTAAGATTCATGTCAATGTTTAATCTATATGGATCTAGAATAATGAAGAAATTAAGTTGCTAATATCGAAATTTTTAATAGTTCGAAATACTGTATACCTGGCATACTGTAGCCTAATAGAGAACTACAGTTGGCAGCCCTGGTGACTGAATATTTTCTTAGTTCCATCTCTTAAGGTACAGAATACAAAATTTGGTTGAAGCCCAATGGATAGCATGGACGTTACATGCAGTTAAACATTGGATATAACAGCGCGCGTAAAATAATATTGGCAACAATGACATACATGTATTAGTCAGAAATAATCTGAAATAATATGATCTAATGTTGTGTCAATTTTGAATGCAATCCATTAGTTAATATAGAAGTTACAAGCATTTTAAAATTGGACCTATCAGCAGGCTTAGAATCATGTTGGCAGCACTGGATTAGGCCTATATTAGTTACTCCAAATTATTCTAGAATGCCAGGTACTATACGAGTGCAAAGTTTAGAGTTTATTGGCTTGCATAGTTTCTGATATATTGATATTAGGGTAACAAAAAGAGAGACAGAATTTAATAACAGTTGGCAGCCCTGTTTACTCTTAAGAATTGGCATAGTCATATCTGTTATGGTACACATAGCACACACGAAATTTGGTTGAAATCCAAATGATAGTATAGAAGTTATATGTATTTAAATTTGGACTTCTCAGCAGGCTTAGAATCATGTTGGTAGCACTGACATATATAAGTTACTCCAAATTAATATAGAATGTCAGGAACTATACGTGTGCATAGTTTAAAGCTGTCGGCTTGCATACTTTCGGATATATGGGTATTTGGATTTAAAAAATTGAGAGCATTTATTAACAGTTGGCAGCCCTGGTGGCTCTTAAGATTACGCTCAGTCATATCTGTTCATGTACACATAGCACATACGAAATGTGGTTGAAATCCAATTTATAGTGTATAAGTTACATGCATTTAAAAGGTGGACCTATCAACAGGCTTATAATTATTTTGGCAACACTGCCATGTGTGGCCTCTTGGAAATTAAACTGAAATATTATTATCTATACGTGTACCAATTTTGAAATAGATCCCATTCATACCTTCCAAGATATCCAACATGGAGCTCAAATTTCAATTGCGATTTTTCAGCAGTTGGTAGCACTGACATCATTTTCAAATATGGCCGTGAGATATTCAGGTATAGATCTTTACTCCTTCCAAATTTTGTTTCCATTGCTGCAGTCGTTTAGGAGTTGATAGGGGGACACACACACACAGCCAGACAGACAGAAGGACAGACAGACATACACACATTTGCCCGATCTCATAAGTCTACTTTTTTCTCATTTTTGCAAAATGTGAAAAGTAGGCTAAAAAATAGATAAAATCCTCTGTTCGTCACCAGAGAGCAGCTGCCAGAAATTACTGTATGGACCATGGTAGAACGGCGGACAGAGTAGTAAGTAAGGAGAAGGTAAAGGGGGCGGGCCGAAAATATAGAGACTCCTCGAAGAATGAGGATGTCCAAATAAGGAAAAAGGAGGAGGGTTAGATGTATATAAGGAAACATAAACAAAAGGGAAGTGTATCTGAACGATACCTAACGTCACACAGTCAAAGGCGAAAAAACAGATGGAAACTCCTCCAGTGACGAACAAAGGAGATCAAATCCAGGCTCTGTAGCCATAGAGAAAAACGTACAATTTGAAATAGGTGAAGAACAGAGAGACTGAGAGGAACTATCTTCCTAGATCCTTAATAACTGGTAGCCAAGTGTCACTTAGCTGATATCCAGTGTGTCTGTTAAAATTATTGGGGATTTTACGAATTTCAACTGCCTCCCTGATAATTATAGACCAGTTGTGCTTAACAAGGGCAAGCGCCTGAGCATCCTTGAATATTTTCACCCCGCCCCCTTTACCTTCTCCTTACTTACTACCCTGTCCGCCGTTCTACCATGGTCCATGGTAATTTCTGGCAGCTGCTCTCTGGTGACGAACAGAGGAATTTATCTTTTTTTTTTGTAATCTCATTGATATACTTTCTTTGGCCACATTGTTTGATTCCATTGAAAAAGGAGGCAAGATTTCTCCGAAATCTGGTATCTAATTTAATTTCACACGGCATTAGCCCAAGAAACATGAATTATTTGTATTTAAATTTTACTTAAAATATCTAATATTTGCTGAAGATGGTGTCACTATAGACCGAAACATGTACAGTTGAATAGGTTAGTTGTTTCTTAATTTGTGTTGATTGGCGTAGTATTTCTAAGAGTAAATATCACATATTCTACAAGCCTGGTGAATATTATGTTTTTACATCAGAATGTACATGGCTCAAGTTTCAGTAGTGTGCACCAAGCCTCGGTCTGGGGACCTCACCGCGCCGGGTGACAATATAATTTCTGTTACTGAGTGGAGCTCTGTCGTAATTGCCGCTGAAGCATTCCACACCCCAGTGCTCACTTAATTAGCTCGCTTAATGAGCTTATCGCTGCTGGTTCGCTCCAAGCTGAGATACAGCAAGGCATCCTTGTGGCGTCACAGAAAAGCGATCCCTAGCACTTTGCACAGTGCTTAAGTGTTCTTCACTACGACAATCTCCAGGATCAGATTAAATAGTTTAGAGTGCGTTTTTCACACTGTTAACAACTTATTTATGTGCGCTTAGATGTCTTCATTTGTTCAATTACATCGAAATGTAATGTTTTTCAGTTGGTCGACACGATTGTACCCAATCGTAATGGGCGTATCTCCAATCCTGAAAAACATTACATGAGATTAAAAAATAAATTTGGATGACCATTTTCGATCGTGAAGCGATCATCCTCAGACCCTGTACACAATCACATACTGTAATCACACTAAGCAAACAAACTTGAAGAATCAGTATCTCAACAAGAAATCACCTATCTTGACTAGTTATTCTAGTTTAACTACTACTGCAAGTGAATAAGTGTACAGGGTCTTTCATATAAAGTAAGAACGGTGAGCGGTGGCTTTGTTATCCGCTGCTGCAGTAGCCTTGGCCGAGCTTGTGGCGTGTCACGGCCCCCTGCTGTAGTATTGAAAGCACGTACTGTACTTGACCTTGCAATAAACGTGCAGGTGTTCAGTCGCCAGTCTAAACCTCAGATGTTAACATGAGACAGTTATCATTACAACATCGTATTTTTGTATGTAAAACTTATTTTAAGTACGAGTCGGCTCGGCGGGTACGTTATGCATTTGTTCAGCAATTTCCTGATGAAGTGCCACCTTCACTAGCACAGATTCACGTAATTGTAAATAAGTTTGACACTACTGGCCCAGTGCTGAATAAAAAAATCAGAAACATTACAGTGGCAGAGCTCACTCGCGTCAGCCAGAATGTGGTTACCAGATACAATGCTTGTATAACCCTGGAAGTAACACAAATGAATTGAAATGCACGAAATAGCATACTTCGTAAGTTGATAGGGGCCGACTGGGGCGCCCATGCTGAAACACTACGTATGTCTGCATTAGCTCTGTGTTATTCAGCTGCTGAGTATGCTAGCTCTGTATGGTATCACTCAGCTCATGTAAAACAGGTTGATGTTGCCCTCAACGAGTCCTGCAGAATAATTACTGGTTGCCTGAAACCTACACCTGTCCACAAACTACATTCCTTAGCAGGAATAGCCCCTTCTGAGGTACGCCGTGAGGTCATAGCACAAACTGAACGAAAAAAGTCCGCAGAGGACCATGCTCACCCTCTTTTTGGTCATCAGCCTCCAAGAAGGCGGCTAAAATCAAGGAAAAGCTTCCTGCAAACTACATCGATGCCTACTACAAAACCCGAAGTAGCCAGGATACAGCTATGGCAATCCACCATACCACCAGATTGGATGAAGGCCATGGAAAGGCTTCCAGCAGGCCACAACAACAACTGGGAAACTTGGCGGTCACTCAACAGACTTCGGACTGGTGTTGGGAGATGCAAAGTTAATCTCCACAAATGGGGATACCTACAGGAATCAGAACACTGTGAGTGTGGGGAGAGACAGACCATGATACACCTGTGTTCCTGTGAACTGTGCCCGTGCTCTTGCACAACGCAGGAGTTAATGGAAGGTCATGAAAAGGGTGTGACAGTGGCCCGTTTCTGGGCTAAGACAATCTAATTCGAGACATTGTTGTATGTATTTCTTTTTAATATTGTGTATCATCCCTCTGTGTATGTTGTAATGCTTTTGACTCGAATAAATAAAAAAAAACCCTGGAAGGACGACACTTCCAGTATCTTTCATGAGGTAATATTTCATACAGGATTGTACGCACGCTTAAAGCAGGGGGCCGTGGCGCGCTACAAGCTCGGTCAAGGCCACCACAGCAGCGAATAACATAACTGCCGCTTGCCGTCCTTACTTTATATGAAAGAACCTGTATATATTTTGAATACCATCACCCACACTCTTGTAGACACAGATTTAATATTGAAGTGATGGAAGCCAGTTTTCAGTGTTGCCTAGTTACGCTTTTCAGTCGGTCAACACGAATTGTACCCAATTACATTTGGCGGGAAACAAGTATTTATACACCCTAACCCTAAAGAAACGAGATGTTAATACAAACTAACACGCTTTTATGAACATAATAGGATGGTATGTTTCGAACGTCTAGCGGTCATCTTCAGTTCCTGTTCACTTAGGTTTGTGGGGCGTGGTGGCTCAGCGGTCTAGCTGTATGCCTCTCACCAAGGCGGTCCGGGTTCGATTCCCGGTCAATGCATGTGAGATTTTCGAAGTGAAATGCCATGTCCTGTGGTTCGGATTCCACGTAAAAATGAGAGTCGTGGCTCATGATCTCAAGATTAACGGTCACGTTAAACTACAAGCTTCCTTCCTTCCTTTTGTTCACTTAGGTTTAGTTAATGTACGATATTTATAAATTACACTTATGCACGAATGTATATACAATGTTTAGGTTATATAAGTTTGTAACAACCTGTGTAACGCGTCAAAATTATTTACAGACCGTATAAGTGGCTTCGATAGCGTAGTTGGTAACATGCTGAACTGCTGTGCCCAAGATGTGGGTTCAAACCCGGTCGAAGTCGTCGGATTTTTTAAGAGCGTTAAAATCCTTCAGTATGCCTTCCTTCGGAGGGGAAGTAAATCCCGTGGTCCAATGTCATAGATTTATGGCACGTAAAAGATCTTTCCACTAATTACACATGTGTGAAGCTAAATTTCTGGGTTAGAATTCGTTCTATTATTTAAACTAGTTTCCATGATGGTTCCGTATTGACGTACTAAATAGTTTTAACAACAAATTGTATATCCGCCTTAGTCAATACATAAACGAAAAATAAATTATAATTACATTTGCTCCTGGTACATGTTTCAGGGATTAATAGCGTTTATCCCCTTCATCAGCCAAGACAAATATCCGAAGAAAGATATAAAATAGCGTAGCACTCAAAAAAACAAATGGCTATTTAACTTAATATGGTGCACCATATAGGCCTAAGTAGGTCACAGAAATATGTTGAGCAAAACTAAAAAAATATATGAGTTAAAAGAGAGAAGCATCTTGAGGAGGATATTAGGTCCAATTAGAGAGGAAAGAGTCATTTACGCAATCCATCATATTGATGATTTGTATGAAAACCAGGAGGACATCATCTCGTCTATAAGGAAACGATGCCTGTTTTTTTTGGACATTTGGCACGTCTGGATTCTGAAAGACTCACCAGCAGGATATTCACAGTAACAGGAAGAGACAAGTTTTCTAAGAACAAATGGATTGCGTCAGTTAAGTCAGATATGGAACAACTAGATATCCCACTGGAACAAACTCGTGACGGCCAAATGTTCCGTGAGGTCAACCGACAGGCCGTTTTCCCAACGTCCCTAACAAGTAAGAAGACTACAGGAGCTAAGTGGACAGAAGAAAGAAGACTGACTCATAGTCAGAAAATGAGGGACTATTGGAAGAAGAAGAAGAAAGCAACAACTTTATCGAAGAGTAGATACGAGCCCCGTGATCCTAAGTAGGCCTAAACGATAAAGAAAGAAAGAAAGAAAGGAAGGAAGAAAGCGTTTAATGCAGACAATAATCATTGAATAAAATCGCACACATAATGGAAATACAATGAGAGGTTGAGTCCAGAGAATCTGTTGTCCCATTCCGGACTGAGGCAGCACACACATACACTCGTGGCAGGCCTGATGGGAAGACCTTCTGGTGCAGATGCGATGGTTACTAAGTGCCTTAGCTCGGACTCTGCTCACATCCATTCCTTATTTAACATTGCATCTATGATGTAGAAGGTTCCTGTAAAGGAAGCTCTCTTCCTTCGAAGACCTCGTATCAATTCTTCACACGTCAGTGTATTTACAATCTGAGGTCTTGTACGGCGGCTTCGGTGGCGCTGTTGGTAGCATGCTGAGCATCTATGCCCAAGATCACGGCTTCAAACTCGGCCGACTTTTTAAGGCTACGGCCACATTTACGTGTCTGGCTGCGTGGCTCAGGGGTAACGTTCTCGCTTGCTGGGTCCAAGGTTGCAGGTTCGTATCCTGGGGCAGTCAGGTGGCATTTGAGGGTGCGCAAATGCGAAGGAGCCGTGTCAGTAGATTTACTGGCACGTTAAAGATCCCCTTCGGGCCAAATTCCGGCACCCCGGCGTCTCTAAAAGCCAGAGTAGTTAAAAGGGACGTAAAACCAATAACATTATTATTATTACATTTACGTGATTTCCCGCAGTGGGACTGCGTTAAAAATGCACAAAACTGACTTAACGGGACCGGAAACACACAGCGGCACAATGGACAAGGCGCATTTTCAAGGCCGCCCGCTGGAGAATGGGCCGAGGTACATTTTGTTCGCCGCACAATGCGTGCCCACACTTGCGGGAAGAACACGCTGCGGTTTTATT
The DNA here is from genome assembly GCA_946902985.2 of Meconema thalassinum. Lineage (NCBI taxonomy): Eukaryota > Metazoa > Arthropoda > Insecta > Orthoptera > Tettigoniidae > Meconema > Meconema thalassinum. The sequence continues at coordinate 8,180,861 of OY714911.1, read as the reverse complement.
GCACTCTTGAGGTCCTTTGGTCTTTACTCTGTACCAGTTATTGTGTGCTTTGCTTTCAGTTTAAAAGAGAGTGTAAAAGGAAATAAAGAAAGGTTCCCCTGTCTAAATTTATCAGGGATAAGAACCGTACCGTGAGTTAATAATTTTGGAGGTACGGTACAAAGGACCAAGACTTCAAACACAGAGAAATGATGGCTCCAATATTTTCTTTGACGAACGTCAACCAACGCAGCTGATAACGCAACAACAGAGTAATTATTTGATGGAATACCTTCCATCACAATATGCAACACTCTAATAAAACCAAGCTGTCAAACACGGGGATAAAAGTGGTGCTTAAGGACGTGGAATGACAATAATAATAAAAATATCGTATGGCCTGGGGTGCCGGGTGCAAGCTTTGTTACTTGACACCCTGAGAGTAGCTTGCATGTCGAATTTCGTTGTTCCTTGAAGCACTGTGAAAGTCGAGGAGGTTAGATATCTAAGCTCCTTGAACACTATAGCGCTCTCTAGTAGACGAATAAGGAACTTTGTGTTGGCGAAAACTCCCGAGATTAATTTTGTCATTATGAACACGGCCTACTGAATTCAAATGCGTTCTTTGACATGCCACTTACCACGGCCAGAAGCAAACCTGCGAGCTTGGGGTTAGTAGACCGACACGTTAACTACTCACCCACCGTGGCAATACACAATATACATGGCATATATAAGATACTGGCATTCCACGACCCTAGGCGTCACTGCCATCCCCGACAGATGTTATTCACGCAGAAATCCAGCGTAATATATCGCAAGAGTGGCCGTAGCTTTAATCCCCTTAAAATACCTCAGTATGCCTTCCTTCGGAGGGGAAGTGAAGCCGGCGGGCCCATGTCATAGATTTATGGCGAGCAAAAGAACCTTCGGCTAACTACAATTGTGTGAAGGTAAATTTTTAGGTTAGATTTGATTAATACTGTAATAAGTTCCAACGTTCATCGCCAGTTGCCAGTTGCGGTGGTATCTAGCAGCCAAGTTCACAGCTAGATGTCGTTGACGGTGGCATTTGGTAGCAAAAGTAGGAACTACTTGAAATCGATCGGCTGCAGTCCTTACCTGAGTAACAGATAACACACACTAATACAGTCATCACAATTAACACCGGTTATCAGACAGATTCTACACACACCCAAAGTACATGGGGCTACATGACCGCGTTGTCGCAGCCCCTTAACTGAGGAACCAGCAACCAACCGACGTCATGTACGAAAAGCGTTTCTCTTAATAGTATGCACACGTAACGTGAGAGAGAGAATTTTGAAATCCCCAGCACCCTTTTCAGATACCTTTGTTCCGGCTTTCGTGTTCTTGTAATTGCTTGCATGATGGGTGTTCCCAAATGACCTCTAGTCCATATGTGATTCAAGGTACTATTCTAACCCTGAAAAGTTCCATAGCTGACTTCATTGACATTGATGTCTGCAAGTCTTTCGTCGAAGAAAAAAGAAAAAAGCTCTTATTTTATTTACATCGCATGGAAGAATGAGGACACATTGTAGCAAAGAAATACGCTGATGATCGTCATCATACGAGGATCACTGACCCGGGCTGTGTTCTCAGATGATGATGATGTTAATTGTTGTATTAACGGGTCTAACATCTAGGCTATCGGCCCCTAATGGTTTGGGTGATAGTGACAATGAAAGATGATCAAATGAAACTTACAACTGAAACTAACTACTCTCTTACAAACTAGAAGAGGGAATGGGAAACTAAAAGGAGAAGAATGACAAGGAAAGGAAATGCCCTCAATCCTCGAAGATGAGAATTGAGGGACTTGGAAGGAAGGAGCGCCATGAAAGGCAGATAGGAAATAGGAAAGAGTCCGCCCCAGAGGCAATGGAAGAAGGAGACAAACCAGACCCAGCTCAGGAAGCCCTCGGGGTTGCCAACGCCTGAACTCACCAGACATGAGCCCTTTAGGGTGTAGCACAATCCAGGGTGCAACATAAGTGGTGGGGCAACACACACCCTGCCTCCTTGAGGGCCTTGAACAGAAGGCAGGAGCTACAATGAAAAGGAAACAAGAGGTCTGAGGGAATGAAGGATCAGGAAAGATGAGACAAGAGCCAATTAAGGCGGGAAAATGAAAGACTCCCTAGGCCTCGGATAGCCTAATACCGTCGGGGTCGGAAAAGAACAAGAATTGACCAAGGGAGGTTAAGAGGAAAGATAACAGAGAGGAGGCAGGCACAAGTAAGTGGAAGCAATGCCGGATTCAGCTGGCGTCCCGTGGTTGCCATCCCACGTCCCACAATCTGTGAGACCCTGGGGGGGGGGGGGGGTGTTCTCAGAGGGAAAGGACATAATGCATTGAGGCCGAGTTGAACAAATCTGTAACAGGGATGGAGCGGGTGTTGTCCCGGGTGGCACGCACGCACGCACGCCACACCTCCTCACCAGTCCAGGTCACGGCTTGCTCTGACGTCAGCACACGCCAGGTGGGTTTCGATCGGGCCGGCGCGCGCCCAACAGGTAGTCTGTTCCGCATCGCAGGCTCGAGCGCTTATTGATCCCAGCATCTCTCACTTTCGCTACTATTGTGACATCCACACCATCCACCGTGTAACAAGTGTTGCCTACAGGCGGGCGCACAATCCACACACCATGTAACAAGAGTTGCCTACAGGCGGGCGCACAAACAATACACCGTATAACAAGTGTTGCCTACAGGCGGGCGCACAAACCGTACGCCAAGTAACAAGTGTTGTCTACAGGCGGGCGCACAAATAATACACCGTGTAACAAGTGTTGCCTACAGTCGGGCGCAAAAACAATACACCGTGTTTCAAGTGTTGCCTACAGGCAGGCGCACAAACAATACACCGTGTAACAGGTGTTGCCTACAGGCGGGCGCACGAACAAAATACCGTGTAACAAGAGTTGCCTTCAGGCAGGCGCACAAACAATACACCGTGTAACAGGTGTTGCCTACAGGCGGGCGCGCGAACAAAACACCGTGTAACAAGTGTTGCCTACAGGCGGGCGCACGAACAAAACACCGTGTAACAAGTGTTGCCTACAGGCGGGCGCACAAACAATACACCGTGTGACAAGTGTTGCCTACAGGCAGGCGCACAAAGAAAAAACACCGTGTAACAAGTGTTGCCTACAGGCAGGCGCACAAACAATACACCGTGTAACAGGTGTTGCCTACAGGTGGGCGCGCGAACAAAACACCGTGTAACAAGTGTTGCCTACAGGCGGGCGCACGAGCAAAACACCGTGTAACAAGTGTTGCCTACAGGCGGGCGCACGAACAAAACACCGTGTAACAAGTGTTGCCTACAGGCGGGCGAACAAACAATACACCGTGTGACAAGTGTTGCCGACAGGCGGGCGCACAAACAATACACCGTGTAACAAGTGTTGCCTACAGGCAGGCGCACAAACAATACACCGTGTAACAGGTGTTGCCTACAGGCGGGCGCACAAACAATACACCGTGTTACAAGTGTTGCCTACAGGCGGGCGCAGAAACAATACACTGTGTAACAAGTGTTGCCTACAGGCGGGCGCCCGAACAATACACCTTGTAATAAGTGTTGCCTACAGGCGGGCGCACAAACAATACACCGTGTAGCAAGTGTTGCCTACAGTCGAGCACACAAACAATACACCATGTAACAAGTGTTGCCTACAGGCGGGCGCACAAACAATACACCATGTAACAAGTGTTGCCTACAGGCGGGCGCACGAACAAAACACCGTGTAACAAGTGTTGCCTACAGGCGGGCGAACAAACAATACACCGTGTGACAAGTGTTGCCGACAGGCGGGCGCACAAACAATACACCGTGTAACAAGTGTTGCCTACAGGCAGGCGCACAAACAATACACCGTGTAACAGGTGTTGCCTACAGGCGGGCGCACAAACAATACACCGTGTTACAAGTGTTGCCTACAGGCGGGCGCAGAAACAATACACTGTGTAACAAGTGTTGCCTACAGGCGGGCGCCCGAACAATACACCTTGTAATAAGTGTTGCCTACAGGCGGGCGCACAAACAATACACCGTGTAGCAAGTGTTGCCTACAGTCGAGCACACAAATAATACACCATGTAACAAGTGTTGCCTACAGGCGGGCGCACAAACAATACACCATGTAACAAGTGTTGCCTACAGGCGGGCGCACAAACAATACACCATGTAACAAGTGTTGCCTACAGTCGAGCACACAAACAATACACCATGTAACAAGTGTTGCCTACAGTCGACCGCATAAAAAATACACCGTGTAGCAAGTGTTGCCTACAGCAAGGCGCAACCGGACCTCTTAACGAGGATCTCATTTACGAGCAAAATGGCTTATGGTTTATATTCTGCTTTCCTCACTCAGTAATTATTGTTAGTCTAATTATTTTGAGTTTTTGGCTCAATTAAGGCTTGAAACGTTCAGCACTGAACAGCCATTATCCATAACGTGCGCACAGCCTACTGAATGTAAGAAACGTTTCCTATTAATTCTTGTAAGTGCATTTTGAATCACCCCATTTTATTGACGTTTGTTAATCAACTAACAGAGTGACTCATAACAGCACTAAGATACTAAGATTATCATGGATAGGTTACTGTTTTCCAGTTTCGTAATGTAACCGTTCATTCCTTTCAATCTTCTTTCCATCCTATCTTCTTTACTATCTTAATTCTTACTTTCCTTGCTTATTTACCACCGTCCTTCCTTCCTGCTGTTCCCAGTATGTCTGTGAGGCAGAGGAGTGTATCACAAACTATCAACTATGAATTAAAGTTTACCTACAATCAACAGTGATGGGTATTCAACAGGCGCTACTGCAGACATGGGCAGGGCCAGATACACAATAATCTAGACGGGCCGAAAGAAAAACCCAACACTTGTTTATAGATATTATTTATTTAATCGATTGTTCCCCTTTAGGAGAGTGATTGAACTTGAATACATAATTTCATCTTCTGGCCTTTTCCCGCTTCTGTTCCCAAAACCTCTTCATCCTCTCAGAATGCTCCTTCTTCCGCTCAGCTGTCAACTTTCTTCCAGGCTGTCGTGATGGTCTATGATCAAACTTAACATTTTTGATTTTATTTCTGCACTCGGTGCGGTCCTCAAAATTTTCAATGTTGACCTGTTGTAGGTCCCTCTGAACCTCTGTCAGCCACTCCGTGCCACACTTACTCCGTGTTATAACGTTGAGCAATTTCTTCGGCATTCTGAAATTTTCCATCCTGTAAATGTGTGTATAAAACTGTACTCGGCGTTTACCGTTTACTTCCGTTATCGTGTGGATCTTTTGGTAGAGTTCGCTTTGAGGTCTCTTCATCCAAATACCGTAATTATTAACTGCCCCGTAAATCTTTCTGAGAATTTTCCTTTCCTGTTTTTCTATATCCTTAAGTTTGGAATGACCGTCGATCACCATTGTTTCGGCTGCGTAAGTTGCTTCCGGAAGAATCACCGTTGTATAGTGCCTTAATTTTGCGTCTAACGAGATGCATTTCTTGTTGGAGTGAGCCCACGTTAGCTTGTAGGCCTTCTGTAGTTTGGTGATTCTTTGTTCATTGGCCATTCGGTTTAGTCCCGAGGACTGTATGATTTCACCAAGGTATTTAAAATAGGGGACTTGTGTTATTTTACCGTATTGTGTGATTAAAGAAGAGTTATTTTCTGGCCGTCTTTCCATACAGTGGGTTTTTCATAAGAAATTTGTAGTCCGGTTCTTCGAGCAATGTCATGTAATTTTTCCACTGCATGTATGGCTTCATGTCTGGTGTTAGTGATAATGGGAATATCGTCCGCAAAAGCGAGGCACTTGACTGTAAGACGATTCTCTTTTTTTTATTCCAATTTGAATGCCTTTTACATGAGGTTCCCATTCCCTAATGATATTTTCTAGAACAATATTAAAGAGCATTGGGGATAATCCGTCCCCCTGTCGAACTCCAGTTTTGATGAGAAAGGGCTCCGATATTTCACCCATGAATTTCAATTTGGACATAGTTCCTGTATGCGTCTGTTCAATGATTTTTCCGGTCTTTCTGTCTATCCCGAATTCTTTCATGATCATAAAAAGGGTTTCGCGGTCTACAGAGTCATACGATTTTCTGAAGTCGACGAATGTTATTACTGTATTTCTACATTTTCTCATTTGTAATATTGTTTTTAAGCTCCACACCTGTTCAGCACATGATCGCCCTTTTCTGAATCCGGCTTGGTATTCACCAATTGGTGGATCCACCTGGGGTTCTAGCCTATTTAAAAGTGCCTTGGAGAGGATTTTATAAGCAATAGGGAGCAGGGAGATTCCCTTGTAATTACTCATGTCTGTTTTATCACCCCTTTTGGGTGACGGATGAATTAGAGCACATTTCCAGTCTTCTGGTATTCGCTCCATCATCCATATGTCTGAAATAAGGTGATGAAGTTTCTGCGTAAGTGTAGGATCGTTCAGTTTCAAGAATTCAGCAATGATCCCATCTTATCCTGGTACTTTGTTATTGTTGAGCATTTGGATGATCTCCTGAATTTCTTCTAGGTCAGGGGGTTGTGAGTCCGGGTGTGTGGAAACCGGAGGAGTGAAGGCAAGTTTTTCTTGGGGTGGTTCGCAGTTAAGAAGGGAGTTGAAGTATTGGGCTAATATTTTACAGTTTTCTTTCGCGTTTGTTTCCAACGTGCCATCGGGTTTTTTAAGCACATGCTGGGCGCCTAATATCCCTTTAAGTTTTCTCTAAACGTCTTGTAGAAGTTTCTAGTATTATGTTGGGTGAAATCCTGCTGGATTTCATGGAGTCTGTTGTTGTCATATCCTCGTTTTTCTTTCCTAATTGTTTTGGAGGCATATTTTTGGGTTTTAAGAAAGTTCTCCCAGTTTTCCTCCGCTATGCCGGTCCCAAGCCCGGGGCCTTGTCACGTAAGTGACGAGGAAGGAGGAGGGGGAGGAGTAACAACCTCGTTAAAAACCAGGGTTCACTTGGCCCGAGTGATAGCACCCTTTGAGAGCTCCTTGCTAGGATTACAGCGAAGACCTCAACGGCAGTGAAGGCGGAGAGAATGGATCTCGGTACGGCGGAACTGGCGGAAGAGGCATACCATTCTGCGAAATCCACATTGCGTCTGACTTGAAACAAGCGGCAAAGTGGTCAGTGTCTGTTTCTCTAATTGAGGCGGCTGCACTAAAATCTTCTCGAACTCAAAAATCGAGTCGTTTACCTGTGGTCTCAACTGAGATCACCACAAAAAACAAAACTCAACTTGAGCGCATGATCGAAAAGACGATCACAGAATCACTACCCCAGGCACCAGTCGATAGACTGGACTCACCTGGTCATCGGATTCTGGGAGATCAGGGACACCATGCGGAGAAGAATCGGAGCTTCTCAAGAAATCTTCACATGTTTATAGATAGATTATAAACTTTTTATTTTTGATTTTAAATAAATAAACTTATAGGCTACAAATGGTAGAAAACTTAGGAAAATAGAACACACGTTCATTATTTGTTAGAAGAGGAAGGATTATGTGACAAGTGAAACTGGGATGAGAGCAGCTAAATGGTGGTCTGTCAATCTGTTTATGACCATAACTTCCATCTTATGATAACGCATCAGTCTTAATGTAGAAATAAATTTAAATTGAGGCTGATATATGAGGTGCGTTCAAAAATTAATGAGCCGGAGGCTGGAATGCGCAAACCGGTGACGACATCGCCTGGTCGTGGTGTGTGTAACGAGGTGTGGTTCCAACCAGAGCGTGGAAGGTCACAGCCCGTCGCTAGAGGGCACGCATGCACGTCACCTGACGATACAAAGCAAGCAGCAGCATGCATCAATCGTCCAACCAAGACCAAGACAGTAGACCATTCGACATGCTTCCTGGTGTGGTTGAAGACTGTGGGGCACCCATTGGGCACACACTTTGCGCAAGTGCAGTCGTTCCTTCGTGATGGTGTGCACACTTCCGACATTCAATCCGACCACGGCGGCTATGGCGTTCACTGTCACTCGGCGGTCCTGGGTAATGAGTGCATCAATCAGCTGGACGTTGTCATCGGTGATGCAGGGGGGTCCCCAGACCGGGCATCATCGGCTAACGACACCCGTCCTTCCCTGAAGCGCTTGTGCCACGCCTTGACCCTTGCAAGGGACATGAAGTGTTTGCCGTACACTTGTGTCATTCGGCGATGAATGTCCGTTTCCCCTACTCCTTCCGCTGTCAGAAACCGAACAACACCTCTTTGCTCTTCGTTTGACGCCTCCATGTCACTGTTTTCAATGCGACTGGCAGCGTTGGACGATTGATGCATGCTGATCGCTTTGTATCGTCACGTGACGTGCACGCATGCCCTCTAACGACGGGCTGTAACCTTCCACGCTCTGGTCGGAACCACACCTCGTTACACAAGCCACGATTAGCCGATGTCGTCACCGGTTTGCGCATTACAGCCTCCGGCTAGTTACGTTTTGAACGCACTTTACAGATACAACATTGATTACCCTTCTAAAATTATATGTTATGAAATATTTTACATTGATGATGAAGTTGGCAATTTGACTAAATAATGCTTGAAGCTGGCTATTAGACTATTCTATGTGTAATTGATGGTAGTATAATTCGAAACCATGTTGTGGGCCGGATTAAACTAGCTCAAGAGCCGCACTTGGCCCACGGGCCGCACTTTGCCCACGACTGCTCTACAGTCTTCTGCGTGATACTAGTGACTTGGCTGCTACGGTGTTGTGTTACAGAGTGTACATTTGGGGGCAGATCATCAGGTGGCCCAAACTCAAGTATTATTACTAGGAGTCATGAAATGTTGAATTATTGGACTTTTCACATACCGTGTGTCTGAAGCTTCTAATGAATAACCATTTATTCACATGCACACTATTGAGTGAAATAGTCTACAGATCAACTGGAAGCCAAAGAGACGTTGATTTTGAGAAAGATCTTGGGCCCAGTCAAGGAACGAGCAGAGTAATGAAGACGACATAATGATGAATAAGTGGAGAAAAGAACGGACACCACGCAAAAGAAGACTCTCCTTTTTATGGCCATTTAATACGAATGAACTCCGGAAGATTGTCCAATCGAATCTGTGCCTCCTTTGTGGGAAACAAAACCAAAGGGATCTGGTTTACAGAGGTTAAAAAAGACCTACAAGAACTGGGGATATCACATGAGGACATCTTGAAACGTAACTCTTTGAAGAAGAAACTTGGGGAAATGCAGAGTTTTCAGCCACAACCCTTATTGAAAGCCGGCAAAAAGTGGACCGAAGAACGAAAAGAAGCACACCGAAGAAGAATGCGCGAATACTGGGCCAATGTGAAAGAACGAGGGAAAAGGCAGTTGTAATAACGTGGTCCATAGAAGACCGAAACGATTATAAAACAAGTAGTTCCGTGAAGAACTATACAGCCTATTTTCATATATCCTACTTATGTTAATTGCCACTATCAACACACAAACTTTCAGCTTGATTGTTGTATTAGATTCCTAGATATTGAGAACGGACTAAATATTTCGGATGGTTGCCATGTTGGATTTTTATATATGTAGGTCTTCGAGTTATGTACTGTTACATGAAGATTATTGTGTAAGTGTAGTATTCAAACTTCAATCGCATGATTAGGACACAAGAAGTAGAAACGAGATTTTAAAATTTCGCACAGTTGCCATCTTGTGGTTACGGAAAAAAAATGAAACAAATTAGATGCCAGAGGATTAACATTTGTATGAGGATTTACTGTACCACGTTTCACTGCACTGGGATGGTTAAATTGCGAGAAACGTCCATGTGAATATTTATACTTCGCGTCGCCGCCATGTTGGATTTATGATAACCAGGTTATTGAAAGACCTATAGGTGAACTTAAGTGTGAACATTAAAAAATCAGTTTGATTGCTGTAATAGATTCGTAGATATTGAGATCCATCTAAATATTTCAGATGGTCACCATGTTGGATGTTATATGTATAGGCCATAGAGGCATGTACCATTAAAGAAAAATTATTGATTAGGTTAATTATTCAAACATTCACTTCGATCGCATGATTACGACACAGGAAATAAAAACTTAATTTTTATATTCGTACAGCCACCATGTTGAGTTTATGTAAACAATTGAACTAAATTAGATACCAGTGCATTACAAAGTGTATAAACATTTTCTGTACCAAGTTTCATTGCGTTTGGATCATTAAATCGCGAGAAAGGTCTATTTAAAACTTTCAACTTCGCTTGTCCACCATGTTCGTTTTGAAGTTTTTAAAGTCTCATAGATGAACTTCCAGTAGTGCCCTTTATCTCCGTGCAAAATTTTAGGGTGATACCGGTAATAGTTTCGGAGATATTGAATATTGGTGAAATATTTTGCACGTCCACCATGTTGGATTGGTGTGACGTAACAAAATTTAAAGGGCAAGGTCGGGGTTGTCCGGAATAGTACTATGAACTTACGAGTTTTATTGAAATCTCTCCATCCATTTAGATTTTATTAAGGGGGGTGGAGGGGGGGGGGGAGACACACACACGCACGGACAGGCAGGCACACGGACAAAAGGTGTTCTCATTAGCCTACTTTAGATTTTTTCAAAAATTGAAAGTAGGCTTACGAAATCACTACAGGGTCAAAAAATGTGTGTCTGTCTGTGTGTGTGTGGGGGGGGGGGGGTGAGTGTGTGTACTCGGAATGTCTGTCCCCCCTATGAATTCGAACACGGTGAAACCGAATTGAACGAAATTTGGTACACAGGTAGAACAAGCAAAGGACACCTCGGTGTCATGTTTTATATCGCCGCCATCTTGACGGAAACGTAATGGCGGCCACCCAAATGTTCAAAGCTTAAATCAAATTACGACTAACCTAATCATTCGATATCTATCAAATTTTGCAACAACATACAGTCAGATGGCGAGCGTCCTTTGACCAAACTAAAAGGTCATCAGCCATATACATTGCGGATGGTGGCCATGTATGTGTGCAAATACGAGGCACGTACAGAAAGTAAGCTCCGTTTGGTAATTAAATTAAATTGTGTACAGATACAGAAAAAATATTTATTGCACAACATTCTACACCTCTTAAACTACCTTTTCACATAACTGCCGAACTTTTGCAGGCATTTGTCATAGCGTGGCACAAGTTTTTGGATACCTCTTCATAGAAGTTTGCCGCCGACCCGTAAACGAGAGTGAAGACTCCCCTTAAGATATCCGACTGTTTGGTCACTACTGTTAGGCAAATTGCGTGCTTACCAGGAGAACTGCGTATGTTTAGGAGTTCTCCTGACCACATACGCAATTTGCCTAACAGTGATGGCCAAACAGTATGATATCTTAAGGGGAGTCTTCACTCTCGTTTACGGGTCGGCGGCAAACTTCTATGAAGAAGGTATCCAAAAACTTGTGCCACGCTATGACAAATGCCTGCAAAAGTTCGGCAGTTATGTGAAAAGGTAGTTTAAGAGGTGTAGAATGTTGTGCAATAAATATTTTTTCTGTATCTGTACACAATTTAATTTAATTACCAAACGGAGCTTACTTTCTGGACGTGCCTCGTAGATTCCTGTTATCAATTCAAACACGGTGAAACCGAATTGAACGAAATTTGGTACATAGGTAGCACTAGCAAAGAGCACTTCAGTTTCATGTTTTATATCGCCGCCATCTTGACGAAAACGTAATGGCGGCCACCCAAATGTTAAAAGCTGAAATCAAATTACGACCAACCTTATCATCTGATCTCTACCAAATTTTGCAACATCATACATTTATGTATGAAAAATCTTTTGACCAAACTGCAAGGCCATCAGCCCTATACATTGCGAATGGCGGGCATGTATGTGTGCAAATTGATTCCACCTATCTATTCAAACACGGTGAAACCGAATTGAATGAAATTTTTTTCAGAGTTAGCACTAGCAAAGGGCACGTCATATTCATGTTTAATATCCGTATAGAACGTTGTATTTCAACAAGCTACTATAACCAACATTCAATTATACTCCTTCAAAAGGACAAAGAGTTATAACAATACCCATGATTTTAGGAGAAAGTAGGCTATATGTTCTTTACTGAACATCTTGTTCATAAATGAAAATAGACTAAAAAGATAGTAATCTCATGAACTGCTATTGATCTCTGAAGTGGGGTGACCTCCTATTCACTTTCAGAGACAGATGGCCTTGCTGTTTCCCCCATTCAAACAACAATAACTAACACTTCTCTTGGAAAGTTCAGAACTGCTACAAATAGAAATTATTCAAGCTATTTTTCAGCGTTGTCTTAATAACAATTGCTATTGTGACTTTTCAGTTGGTCAACACGATGCAACCCCAATACAAGCTGATAACATTACAAAACAAGAAGTTCCGTGACGAACTGAAGAGCCTACTTTTCTTAAAATTAAGATTCATGCCAATGATTAATCTACAGTATATGATCCTATCTAGAATAATGACAAAATTAATTTGGTATAATTGAAATGTCTAATTACTGTAGTTCGAAATATACCTGGTATAATGTAGCCTATTAGAGAACTACAGTTGGAATCCCTGGTGACTGAATATATTCTTAGTTACATCTCTTAAGGTACAGAATACAACATTTGGTTGAAGTCCAATGGACTTTACATGGAGTTAGACATTGGATCTATCAGCACGCGTAAAAGCATGTTGGCAACAATGCCATGCGTTTGCTGGTCAAAAATAATCTGAAATATTATGATATCTTGTTGTGCCAATTTTGGATGAAATCGATTTGTTGGTATATAATTTACATGTATTTTAAAATTGGAGCTATCAGCAGGTATAGAATCATGTTGGCTGCACTGACTTTTATTAATTACTCCAAATTAATCTAGAATGTCAGGTGCTATACGTGTGCAAAGCATAGATCTGTTGGCTTGCATACTTTCTGATATATTGATATTAGGTTAAAAAATATAGACAGCATTTATTAACAGTTGGCAGCCCTGATTGCTCCTAAGAATACTTATAGTCATATCTGTTATGATAAACATAGCACATACAAAATTTGGTTGAAATCCATCAGATAGTATAGAAGTTACATGTATTTAAATTGGTCCTATCAGCAGGCTTAGAATCATGTTGGTAGAACTGACGTATACACTTAACTCCAAATTAATCTAAAATGTCCGGTACTATACGTGTGCATAGTTTAAAGCTATCGGCGTGCATACTTTCTTATATATTGGTATTTGAAAAAAAATAGAGAGAGAGAGAGCAATTATCAACAGTTGGCAGTCCTGGTGCGTGTTTTCAGCGGTTGGTAGCACTGAGATCATTTTCAAATATGAGCTTGAGATATTCCGGTATACACTTTACTCATACTAAATTTGGTTTCGATTGTTGCAGCCGTTTAGGAGTTGATATGGACACACACACACACACACACACACACACATACAGCCAGACAGACAGACAAACCGACATTTTCCCGGATCGATCTCATAAGTCTACGCACTAGAAATTTGAGCTCCATGTTGGATATCATGGAAGGTATCGATGGAAGCTATTCCAAAATTGGCACACATGTAGATATTACTGTTTTAGTTTAATTTCCAGGAGACCATACATGACAGTGTTGCCAAAATAATGTTAAGCCTTCTGATAGGTCCAATTTTTAAATGCATATAACTTCTACACTATCAAATGGATTTCAACCAAATTTTGTCTGTAATGTGTGCATAAACAGATATGACTGAGCGTATTCTATGCCGAAGTTCGCGGTTTCAAACCCGCCTGAAGTCGTCAGATATTTTAAGAGCACTAAAATCCCTCAGTATGCCTTCTTTCGGGGCCGGCGGACCCATGTCATAGATTTATGGCATGTAAAAGACCTTTTCACCAATTAAACTTGTGTGAAACAAAATTTGCAGGTTAGATTTCGTTGAAACGCTCTACCAAAATTCCAACGTTCACAACTAGGTGTCAGTGACATCTGATAGTGAAAGTTGAAACTACTTGAAATTGAACGGAAATTGTAGCTCACCCCATGGTTGTCCGCAATGAAGCATCTACAAAATCTGGCGAGTCGAATATGTCCTCGGACACTCCCGGCATTAAAACCCATACGCTAATTAAATAAAATAATGCTGATGGTAGTGATGATAAGGCAACGAACATCTAGGTTATCGGCCCCGTATTGTAGTCTGTGCAATAAGTATCACTTGTATCACGAGCCCCTAAAATTGGGCTCGTACACGCGTTGACCAATTGAAGAGTTGCAATAACAAACTGCTAAACCGGACTTGTGACTTGTCTGGTATTCACCACTCATGATACGAGAGGTCTTTTACGAACCGACACGTATGACTGAGTGTCGTGCTTTCAATTGATCCACCGTGAGAACATAACAAACAGTGTATGAACTTGAGCCAGTCTCTGTAGTCCCCTCGTGAGGGTGTCTCTTGACGCCCCGTGCCTCGAATTGCATAGGCAATTCTTGTTGCATGCGTGCGCTGCAGGAGAGTAAAGATGCAGTGCTAGGCGGAAGAACTCGTCAGTGACGTTAATTCAGACTGGGTGGATATTAACACGAAGTTTGGAGTATCAGATGTCTCAGCAGTATATAATTTTTCAATTCATTGCCTGTGCTTAGCATTAAAGATGAAAGTTTATTTTGCTGTTTCAGAATAAATCCAACGTTAAGTAGTTACCTTAAACTCATTACGAGTCAGAGAAAGATGATGATGATGATGATGATGATAATTGTTGTTTTAAGGGGCCTAACATCTAGGTTATCGGCTCTCAGAGAGAGAGAGCTATATACAATGGAAATGTCGTTTCTTCTTTCCATGCGTTACACTAAAGAGATTAACTGATTCAGCTTACATTGGTCACACGCGTTAATTTAAGCTCTATGCTGAAACTTTGAGGTACACATGCAAATCGTCCTCGTAGACCAAGTGAATAAAACTAAGTTGAAAACATGCATTACGAGGTCGGGAGAATATAATAAAACATATTTTTTAGCCTATTTTCATTTTAAGAAAAAAATAGGCTTATGAGATCACATTTTGTCCGTGTGTCTGTGTGTGTGTGTGTGTGTGATGGTGTGTGTGTCCCCCAATAACTTCTAAACGGCTGGAGTGATTTCAATGAAACTCGATAAAATCATAGCACCATTCTGGCCGACAGCGACCGTGCTCTTCAAATTTTATTGTGTCTCACCAATCGAACATGGCGGCTGTGCAAAATATTTCACCAGCATTCAGTATCTCTGAAACTATTACCGATATCATCCTGAAATTGTGTACGGTGATAAAGGACACTACTGGAAGTTCGCCTATGAGACTTTCAAAAACCTGGTAACTACAAAACTAACATGGCGGTCAAGCGAATTTTAGACTTTTAAGTGGACTTTTCTCGCGATTAACTATCTAAACGTAATGAAACTTGGTACAGCAAATATTTTTACACATTGTAATGCACTGGTGTCTAAGTTAGTTCAATTGTTTATATAACCTCAAAATGGCGGCTGTGCGAAATATTTCACTGGCAATTCTATTTCTCCGAAACTTTTAGAGATATCACCTTGAACTTTGGTACGGTAATAAAGGGCACTGATATAAGTTAATCTATGTAACATTCATAAAGCTGTAAAGAACAAAACGAACATGGCGGCCAAGCGAAGTTGAAACATTTCAATAGACTTTTCTCATGATTTAACTCTCTGAGCGCAGTGAAATGTGGTACAGTAAATGATTATACATATTCTAATGCACTGGCATCTAATTTAGTTCAATTGTTTACACAATCTCAAGATGGCAGCAGTGCGAAATTTTAAAATTAAGTTTTTATTTCTTGTGTCGTAATCATGCGATCGAAGTGAAAGTTTGAATAATGAAGCTACGCAATAATTTTCTTTTAATGATACATAACTCTATGGCCTATACATATATCAATCCAAAATGGCGAGCATCCGAGGTATTCAGACAGTTCTCAATATCTACGAATCTTTTACATCAATTAAACTGATTTTTTATGTTCATAGAAGCTATGAGCATAAGTTCACCTATAGGACTTTCAGTACCCTTGTGATCACAAATCCAACATGGCGGCGATGCGAATTATAAATATTTCAATGGACGTTTCTCGCGATTCAACCATCCGAGTGCAGTGAAACTTTGCACGTTAAATGCTTATACAAATGTTAATCCACTGGCATTTAATTTATTTGAATTGTTTTCATAACCACAAGATGGCAGCTGTGCGAAATTTTAAAATCTCGTTTTTACTTCTTGTGTCCTAATCATGCGATTGAAGTTTGAATACCACACGTACACGATAATCTTCATGTAATAGTACATAAATCAAAATCGAACCTGGCGACCATCTGAAATATTTAGACGATTCTCAAATATCTACGAATCTATCACAACCTTCAAACTGTAATTTTGTATGTTGATAGAGGCAATTAGCATGAGTAGGATATATGAAAATAGGCTATATAGTTCTTCCCGGACTCAGTGAGGGATCCCACCTTTACCGCTAACTACACTGACCTCTACACCACGGAAGTGGCGTCAACTAGAATGATCTGCACTCAGCCTCTCCGGAGGCCACACGATCGGGATTAGGGAATCGCCCATTACAATTGGGTACAATCGTGTTGACCGACTGAGAAACTAAGGCAGCACTGAGAAATGGCTTCCAACACGATTCATACGCTTTATTTGCAAATGCGGGTAATTGTACAACTATAATATCAAACCCCCTTAAAGTACACAAGTCGCGATTTGGGAACTACTGTATACAGTAGTAATTACATCATAGTGTTTACACAACATTTCAGTTCCTGTTAAACACATCAATATGTTTGGGGAAAGGTTCTAAGGCTGAGGCAGGTAATGAGTTCCAATTATCAATACGACAGTTAATGAAATAATATTTCCCATAATTTATACGCTGTGGTCGGACCTTGATCTGACCTGCTCAGGTAGGTGGGATTTCCCAGATGTTTGCTTAGTTAGTTCTCCCCATGCTGGCCGATTAGTGTAAGTGTTAAATATAGCGTATAGTCTGGATTTGGTACTTCTATCTTCCAGAGATTCCCACTCTAGTTTCTCTATCATTCCATTTACACTACTTCTAGGAGCACAAACCTAGCAGCCTTCCTTTGTTCCATCTCCAGCTTATTGATGAGGCCTACCTGATATGGGTCCCAAACCCCTGAGCCGTATTCCAAGATTGGCCTCACCAGGCTCAAATATCCTAATTCTTTTGCGGTAGAACTACCTTTATACATTGTTCCAGGTTGTGGGCAGCCGCTATCAACTCACAGCGGACAGATTCAACGAGCAATATGACAGCCTAATAATAGCTTCCTTGTTGAAACAATTACTACGGTTCTAAAACATAGGTTTCACAGTGTTCTTGTAATAATGATAATATCGTATGGTCTTGGGTGCCGGGCGCAAGCTTTGTTATTTGCGCCCAGAGGGCAGCTTTCTTGTTGAATTTTGTTGTTCCTTAGAGGATTATGAAAGTCAAGGAAGTTAGATATTGTGGGGTTTGAAGCCATTTTTCAGTGTTGCCTAAGTAAACAAAACTTAGGTGCTTTTCAGTCGGTCAACACGAATGTACCCAAATAGAGCTGGGTTATGCCCTAATCCTGAAATAAATTACATGAGATTAACAAATAAACTACAATGACCAGTTTCGATCGTCAAGCGATCATCATCAGATCCATTACTCTTAGGCTATATCATCTATGTTTGAGAATACTGGTGAAAAATATATACAATATGTACAATTATTTAGTTGCAGTGTTGGTAATGCAACTGTCGGTGTATGTTAAATGTGGTATATCTAATGTTAGGTGAAATTCTAAAATGGTGATAAAAATCCGGAGTTTGTCCGTTTGAGATGATTGTATGGTTAAACAAAATCAACTATGGTTTTACTGTAATAATAGAGGCTGATACTTATCCGGTTGTCATCCTAACTGGGACTTCAAGCAGCTTCGTTTACACTCCGGCTCCAGTTATAGTCGACTAACCCGGCAGTATTAAACGTGCCGGGAGGTCTTCAATAGACCGTGTACCGCATAGTTTGAATGGCTTTTTAGTCCACGCGTGGCGACGATAGTTCCACGGTCTTTAATAGTTGTAGATCTTCCTGTATTCAATAACATACATTTTTATCTAGACTTGGCAACGTCACACAAATAAACATGGCACTGACTTCAGAATGAACATAGCAACAAAAAGGGGGATAAAGGGAAAAACCAGTCTCGTCCAGTTAACACCCGGGTTAGTCGACTATAACTGGAGCCAGAGTGAACACGAAACTGCTTGAAGTCCCAGTTAGGAAGACAACCGGATAAATATTAGCCTGTATTATTACAGTATAACCATAGTTGATTTTGTATAACCATACAATCACCCCAAACAGACAAATTCCGGATTTTTATCACCATTTTAGAATTTTACCCAACAATAGATATACCACATTTAGCATACACCGACAGTTGCATTACCAACACTGCAACTAAATAATTGTACATATTGTAAATATTTTTCACCTGTATTCTCAAACATAGATGCTATAGCCTAAGAGTAATGGATCTGATGATGATCGCTTGACGATCGAAACTGGTCAACCTAGTGTATTTATTAATCTCATATAATTTATTTCTGGACTAGGGCACAACCCAGCTCTATTTGGGTATATTCGTGTTGACCGACTGAAAAGCACCAAACTTTTGAAGTTAGATATCTAAGCTCATTGACGCTCTAGCGCTTTCTAGTAGATAAAGGAGGAACTTTTGTATTGGCGTAAAATCCCGAGATTACTTTTGCCATTATTGATTGAGCTTATGGCACTTAGTGCCGGGAGTGCCCGAGGGCATGTTCGGCTCACCAGAGACTGTAGCTACTTTAAGCGGACACCCATAGGGTGAGATACGAGTTCCGTTCAATTTCAAGTAGTTCCAACTTTCGCTACCAGACACCTAGTGGTAAACGTTGGAACATTGATAGAGCGTTTCAACGAAATCTAACCTAGAAATTATGAACTCGACCTAGTGAATTCAAATAGGTTCTTCACCATGCCAACAACGTATGACATGCGTGTCGTAATTTTTGTCGCCTTTCAAAAATCACTTACCACGGCCAGGAGCGAACCCGCAAGCTTGGGGTTGGTAGTCCGACACGATAACCACTCACCCACCGTGGCAAGCTAGAGTAATGCTGTAGAACAACAAAGTAAATCAAATGATTCCTCTTGTAAAAGAGCTATCGATATTCTAGTAGACCCCCCCCCCTCCGAGGGGCTCACATCTAGTGGGACGTGGGTCGGCGGCCACGGGGCCCCAGCTGAGTCCGGCATTGCTTCCACTTACTTGTACCGGGCTCCTCTCTATCTTCTTTCCTGTCGACCTCACTTGGTCAACTCTTGTTCTCTTCTGACTCTGACGGTATTAGGGCATCCGAGGCCTAGGGAGTCTCTTACTTTCCCGCCTTAATTAGTCCTTGTCTCATCTTTTCTGATACCCTCCTTTTGCGAGGGATCAGCCTTCTTTTTCTTTTCCTGTTATCTCCTGCCTTCTGCTCAAGGCCCTCAAGGAGGCAGGGTGTATGTAGCCCCACCCCTTCTGGTGCACCCTGGATATTGCTACACCCTCAAGGGCTCATGGGTGGTGAATTCGGGTGTTGGCGACCCCGAGGGATTCATGAGCTGGGTCGGGATTCCCCCCTTTTATCCATTACCCGTGGGGTGGACCCTGTCCTCTTTCACTCTCCTATCTGCCTTTCATGGCTCTCCTTCCTTCAAAGTCCCTCAATCCGCCTTCTTCGAGGGTTTAGGGCATTTCTTTTCCTCCTGTCCTTTATTTGCCTTATTCTCCTCATGCTTTCCATTTCTTCTTCTAGTATATAAGTTAGTAGATAGTTTTAGTTATAGTTTACTTTTCATTATCATCTTCACGATCACCCGAACAATTAGGGGCCGATAACCTACATGTTAGGCCCCTTAAAACAACAATTATCATCATCATCATCATCATCATCATCTAGTAGCACATTATGCTCCATTCCATGTCAACACCGTGAATAATCTGAACACTGTTGTTGAAAGTTGACATTACACTCCTCAAATGTGTGTTAGGTAGTCAGCCCGAAGGCTGGTTGGATCCTCAAAAGCACCGCCGTTACGTTATGTGAGTAGATACCCACAAAAACCCAAGGCAGTGCTATATTGAGGCGAATATAAGCAAAATTCATTTTTCCAGTGATAATTTGCAATGCCTCTTCTGAAGATCAAACAGTGTGAGGTACATTTTGAATGTCACACGTATCAATCATTCACCTTTCATCATTTCCTCGATTCTCCTTATTTTATCTTTCAGTTGTCAGGGCATTGTTGTTGTTTTAATGGGCAGAACAGTGACGCCATCTGCCTCTGGAGAAAGGGTTTGAGATCTTAAGGCGAGAGTTCATCGCGACATAGAACAATGCCCCTCCTTCAACAAACATTATTACTAAACCGTCGTAAATTGGACGATTATAACTTAGAATTGTTTTATTTTCTACACAACAGATTATTTTCGAAATATTTTGCATATTTTGAGTTTTTCTATGACCATAAATAGAGCCCTGCGCGGATACGCAAAACGTTATCCACATCCGCACGACTGGTATCCGCATCCGCCTTGGATCCACACGATTGTTATCCGGATTTACTGGCATTACAATAACAGTTTTAAATAGATCAAGTATTGAAGCAACACGAGCCTCCGTGGCTTAGGCGGCAGCACGCCGGCCTCTCACCGCTGGGTCCTTGGTTCAAATCCCGGTCACTTCATGTGAGATCTGTGCTGGACAAGACAGAGGCAGACAGGTTTTTCTCCGGGTACTCCGGTTTTCCCTGTCAAAATTTAATTCCAGCAACACTCTCCACTATCATTTAATTTCATCTGTCATTCATTGAATCATTTTTCCTAGAGTAATGTGACAGGCTTCGGCAGCCGGCACAGTTCATATCCTCGCCGCTAGATCGGGGCTTCATTCATTCCATTCCTGACCCGGTCGGAGACTGGAAGCAGGGTGTGGATTTTCATTTCATTGAAGCAACACATTTAGGACATTTGTAAATAATTCATTTCCTTAGACTTTGTATATCATGTGCAATGTTTAAAATGAATGATATACAACCTGAATTGCAACCCTTTTCATTTCGGAGTGATAATTATGCTTAATGACATAATTTGAATGAGATTAGCTTAAATTATCTTACATTTATCATAAAAAAACATAACGGAAACTTATGACATGTCATAAACATCCGAGTCCCAGTTATGATATTTAAAATGTTCGGATTGTATTCGAAAAGCTATCCGCAAATTTACTCCAAATATTATCCGCAGCTTATCCGCTATCCGCATGGCGAAACATTCTGAGGATATCCGCGCGTTTATCCGCATTGCGCAGGGCTTTATGCATAAACGTAATATGAATAAACATTCGAAGATATGGCATGGTTTGATGCAATTGTTTATGAATCATAGCCAGCTGGTTACACTAACACATTCTATAGGAGCCTAACTTCATTACAGAACATTGACTCGTATGTTTACAGCACAAAGAAACCAAGCCTACCATTTAAATAAAGTGTACTGTACATTGAAAATAAAGGCTAAAAGACACATTACAGTATAACCAACATGACGGTGATAAGGTATTACCAATCGCATTCGGGCAACAAATGCTCCAGAAATGAAGGGGAGATGTAGGCAAAAAAGAAATATTGCTTGATTTGAAGGTACATACATTGGTGAACATAATACCAAAATTTGATCTACAAATTTCATTTAAAAATTATAATCTCTATAATCAATAAGAATGTTTTATTTATGAAAACTTTAAATTGAATTTTTTTAGTTAAAAATGTTAGCACTTAAGGTACTTTTTTCTCAAAATCTACAGAATGGATATTAACAAAATTTTACATATTTGTACTCCTAACTAGTGTGAATATTTTGATGAAACTAAATGTTAATATAATGCTTACAAAAAAATTGTGCTGAAAATGTGCGTTGTTTTTCTTGAAAAAGTTTCTTAAAGTCAAAAATTTCACAGAAAGTCAGTGAAATCCTTATCCAAAAATCTTCTGCATATAAATGTTTTGTTACTAACACAGATTAGTTATATGCATGAAAAGTGACACTCCATACCCAAATGTAGGAGAAAAGTGTACCGAAGAACAACAGTGTACAAACAATTTTAATGACCATAACTCCCTGATAAGTTATAAAGAATTTCTCAAAAACTACGAAAATATGTTATTCTTGTTTTAAGGGGCGGAACTACGAGGTCATCTGCCCCTACTAAAAGATGCCTCAAGGGATTTGTTAATATGAGTATTAAATATCAGTGTAATGTGATGAAAATTGTAGGAGTTACATGTATGCGAATTTCGTACTGTAAAACTGCCTACGTCTCCCCTTAATGTGGGACGCACGTGCAATGAAGAAATGTGTGGAAGAATAAATCAGTGTGAGAAAGGACGAGTGAATGAGAAATGCATGTAGGTAAACATTTTACGCGTTTTTGTTTTGTTTTGCGTGCCATAAATACCTTCTAAGTTTTATGGTTTAATCAACAATGAATCTATATTTAACACCCCAACAAATAGTTTGCAGAAACGATTTAAAATCACTTGTATGGAATCCCCGATGCTAATGGGTCTAGTTTGGCCACCCCTTGTCTGCGTACAATACAGCCAGGAAGGGAGAAATAAAAGTCACGTGTTGCACGGATATTGCAACCGAGCCTTCATATCCAGTACACATAACGAGTTTCGCTGTTAATTTGATGAACTTCGGCTTTATTTAATTCCGTGCGTCAACATTTCATTGCACTGTAAGGAAATGTATTTCTATTTAAAAGTAAGTCTTTGTACTTGTTTCACTGGTTGTGAGTGAAGACATTGACAAATCTAGGAAATGTAAAGAAGATAACATGAAATAGATGTCTAACTAGCTGGTATGCAGGCGAAGACCATGAAGGCAGACCATCCCTTCCCCTCATTCACATGCGATTCTTGTAGCGTTACAGCCATACTTATTACAGACAACAGCCTTCCACTAATCACTGGTCTAACTTTGACATAAGTTCTTATTTAGAAACTAACTGGTACTACTTGGGGATCAGCTGCGAACATCCTGCGCTCTTCAGTCTTAGCACTGGTTTTCTCTACTGCCGACTATTGTGCTCCAGTGGGGCATAATAGCCCGTATACGAAGTATATTGACCCACAATTGAATACCAACATGCATCTTATATCTGGCACCATCAGACCAACTCCAGTCCACTGGCTCCCACTGTTGTCTGGTATAATGCCACCTGACTTACGAAGATCCCGCGCTCTTGTTCGAGAGTACAACCAGATCAGCAAGAATCCTCTGCTAACTGTTCTAGGCCCCAAAGGCTCTCCAAAGATTGAAATCACGACATCCACCTCTTTGTGATGCTGCTCTGAAGACATCCACCAACTTCGATGCTTTGGAGGAATGGAAAGGCCGCTGGAATAACTCCACTGACTTTCCCCTACATAACATATTTAGAGTGGAAAAAATTGCCGACGGATTCCAACTACCACGTGCAACTTGGTCCAGACTGAACAGGATCAGGACAGGTCATGGAAGGTGCAGGGATTCTCTCTATAAGTGGAACGTTGTACCATCTCCAGAATGTGATTGTGGAGCCCCTCGCCAGACCATTCCCCACATTTTAAGCGAGTGTCAAATACGGGCTTTTCCAGGTAGATTGGAAGACTTTGTATCACCAACTGCGGAGGCACTGCAGTGGGTTCAAAAGTTGGACATTCAGTTATAACTGATAACACTAATGCCTGAAGTGAATCAATGTATTTTGTTATTGTGTATATATTGTACATATTATGTATATAATTTCCTTGCCATACGCTAATAATAATAATCAGTTCCTTATTTTGCTCTGCCCCACAACACAGAACAAACAGTTAATCTGCTAGACATGAGCAAACAAGTAAACATCATTAACGGTAGGTAACTGGAGACCCATAATATGCCACAGGTTGCGGACTATCTCGCTCTCTCGTCCGCCTCGCTGCCTGTCGCCGCGGATTATCTCTCGGTGTTACTTAGCAACCTACAGTAGCTACATTTATGTTGGAAATGTCAATTTTCACAGCATACAGCGTTACTGTTCACGTTCCAAAATGCAGAGAGGTGTGCACATTATTAGAATCAATAAGAATTTGAACTAGTCACACTTTGTTATTGAAAATCATTTTATCGACCATCTCCTGGCATCTTTTGTTACCCTACTCAGTGATGTTCACTCCCCTGTGGACTTACACCTTTTCCCAAAAGAAATTGTGTCTGGAAACTTTCAGAATTAGGTCGTTGTTGTTGTTTGAGCCTTCAGTCTTTTGACTGGTTTGATGCAGCTCTCCACGCCTCCCTGTCCCGAGCTAATCGTTTCATCTCTACATAGTTACCACACCCTGCATCCGAGCCAATCTCTTTAACATATTCTAACCTTGGTATACCCCTACAGTTCTTGTCCTCGACCCTTCTTTCCATAACTAAGCTTGCTATTCCTGGGTGTCTTAGTATGTGTCCGACCAAGCTATCTTTTCTCTTCATTAGCAGTCGCCAGAAACATCTCTCCTCTCCCATTCGTCTTAATACCTCTTCGTTTGTAACAATATCTACCCATCTGATCTTCATCATTCTCCTGTAACACCACATTTCAAACGCCTCAATTTTCTTCTTTTCTGGTGCACCAATAGACCAAGTTTCACTTCCATAGAGCGCCACGCTCCAGAGAAAGGCTTTCAAAAATTGAATTCCTAATACCTAAATCTATATTCGATGTCAACAGATTCCTTTTCTGTAGAAATGCTTTCCTTGCCTGAGCCAACCTACTTTTTATATCCTCTTTGCTTCGTCCATCACTGGTTATTTTGCTTCCTAAGTAACAGAAGTCTCCTACTTCCTTCAGCTTTTCATCTGCCAATTTGATGTCCATAGAGGTTTCTGATTTCTTTCGGCTGCATTCCAATATTTTTTTTTACATTTATTAGTTTTCATCATGAATTCTTTCCTTACCATTCAAAAACTCATTCAAATCCTCAGGCGTGTCGGCCAAGATGACGATGTCATATGGTATTCCTAGGGATACCTGAGCTTGGTCCGTATTCAATTTTTTCATTGACTTAGGAATATACCCTCTAAGTCAGGTGATTTCAATCCATAGTTCATGAATCTTTGAATCGTTCAAGGGTGGATCATCAGTAAAAAGACTCCAAAACCCTCAGCTCTAAATTCAGACGAAAAGTAGAGCGAAGTAATCCAAACAAAACGTGTGGCATTTTGCATTAGCAAAGCTCCTCTGTTCGTGGGAATCCTAAGAAATCATTTTACTTTGAGTTTCTCAAATGAAGATATAATTAAGATTCTTGGATAAAACTAAGCAATTCTTCTAGGTTTCTGCCGTGTCTTGTGTGGGGTAGTTCCAACGTTCACCAGTAGATGTCAGTGACATCTGGTAGCGAAGGTTGGAACTACACCACACAAGACACGGCACAAACCTAGAAGAATTGCTGAGTTTTAATTCACCGGCCGTGAAAGCCAATATACCATCTTCTTGGTTAAGCATTGGAAGTAATTTCACCGCCTTGTAAATATATTTAGTGCAATAAGCCGTGTAAAGTATAAATGCAATTCTGGCGTCGAATCTAATAATTTGCACACCTCTTTAAGATACTAGCTTTAGCATACGCTTACTCACACCAGAGTTATTACTGTTGCTAGGGCCTGGATTCTTAGGTTCTAACCTATTCTTTTGCTTCCCATTTAAAGCACCAATTTCAGGATTTATATGTTTAACATTTTCTGGGGCTAAATATATGAATTTCACAGTAGAACTAAAGATTAAAGGAGAAATAATTTCAGCACAGATGTTCTAATATCATCACCAGAGGTTTTGAATGAGTTTCTAAGTGGTATGGACTCCATCTTAAGGAACGAATTCAGGATGAAAATCAATGAAAGTAAAACAATAACAAGTAGTTCCATAAAGAACTAAATATCCTACTCATATTAATTGCCTCTATCAACATACAAACATTTCAGTTTGTTTGATGTAATAGATTCGTAGATATTGAGAACCGTCTAAATACAGGGTGTCGCAAAAATGTACTAACACTTTGAATGACTATAAAATGATTATTTATGAACACAGAGACAAGTTTACGGGCTTCAATTATAGAGGAGACATGTAATTAAAGACTCGTGTTCGCAAATGTTCAAATTGATGACAGTCAGTGCCCAGGCAAATCTGATAATGCGAAGCAATGGATTCGCAAACGTTACGACAAAGTTCAATTGGAATTTCGTGACATTGTCTGTCAATGTCCAATTTCGTGTTGGAATGTAGGATTTCCAGCGCAGACCCTTCATGATGCGATGACGCTATCTTTTGAGATGTGTGTCTCTCGAGCCGTTTGTCGTAGTGATTTCGGTGGGGATCGAGTGAGAGCTTCCTGCACCTGTTCTTCTTTTCTTTCTAGGACTGGAGGATGTCCGTGGTCGTCCAGAACGTTTCTTGTTGACGTTGTGAACGGTTACATCTGCTTCAAATTTATCTCTAATGCGAGCAATGGTCCAGTGCGTTGGTGGCGATTTGTCGAACTCCTGTACACTGACGGTGATCAATTTAAACATTTGCGAACATGAGTCTTTAATTACATGTCTCCTCTATTATTGAAGCCCTTAAACTTGACTCTATATCCATAAATAATAATTTTATAGTCATACAAAGTGTTAGTACATTTTTTGAGACACCCTGTATTTCGGATGGTCAACATGTTGGATTTTTATATAGGCCTATAGGTCTTACAGTTATGTACTATTACATAAAGATTATGGAGTGAATGTTTTATTCAAACTTCAATCGCATGATTAAGACAGAAGAAATAAAAACGAGATTTTAAAATTTCGTTCAGCCGCTATCTCGTGGTTATGAAAATAATTTAAATTAATTAGATGCTAGTGGATTAAAATTTATGTAAGCATTTACCGTACCAAGCTTCATTGCGCTCGGATGGTTACATCGCGAGAAACGTCCATATAAATATTTAAATGTTGCGTCACCGCCATGTTAGATTTGTATTTACCAGTTTATTGAACGTCCCATAGGTGAACTTATGTTCACATACAACATTTCAGTTTGATTGCTGTCATGGATTAATAGATATTGAGAACCGTCTAGCTATTTTGGATGGTCACAATGTTGGATTGTAATATATGCAGGTCATGGCGTTAAATGAGTATTGCTCAGATCCTCTGTGTGGGGGTGGCTTGACTGGGGGATGAATGTATGTGGAGAGGGTGGTGTTTAACTGGGGGAAGTTTAACGGATGTGTCAGACCGTTGGACGGGTGTCGAAAGGTGCTGAATGCGAAGGGATAGCGGGCGAAGCTCTGTGAATAAGGGTGCGCAATTAAGGGAAGTGACTTCAAGAATAAGAATAATGCCGAGCGGGCTGGACGCCGCGGTGAGCAATCCAAAGTAATAATAATGATAATGTTATTGGTTTTACGTCCCTTTTAACTACACTGGCTTTTAGAGACGCCGGGGTGCCGGAATTTTGCCCCGAAGGGGATCTTTAACGTGCCAGTAAATCTACTGACACGGCTCCCTCGCATTTGCGCACCCTCAAATGCCAGCTGACTGCCAAAGTGTTGCTGACGGCGCGCTACTACAATAAACATTTGACCGTGCTAAGTGAGCAAGGCCAGTGCCAAGCAACAGGCTAATGTTGCTGGCTCAGCGGTTATGAGGTAGTGTGATGACTGGACGAGGTGAGAGTGAGAGTGAGAGGTGAGAGTGGGGAAGTAAGCAGTAAAAAGGATGACAAATAATAAATAACAATCGGGCCTTTTAGGTAAATAGTAATTATTTACTAAGGCTTATCTGGGTGTATTGAATCCGTTACAATTCGGGAGAGTACAACAATGTAACAATTCACAAGTGTAAAGGGTGTGGTGAGGGGTTGCATGTATAAAACTTGTATGGGATCTGAGATGCACACTCACCTGAGCGTTGATGTCTGGATGCGGTTGGACAGAGTCTCCGACGGAAACAGATACCTTCTCCTTGGGAGGTGGTCCTTTTAATCATTTCCGAAGTGCCGACTCTGCATTATTGCTGCATAGCTGTTTTGGTAGCAGCTTCTGTGTACATGTTTGGCGAAGTTATGTAAGCATTAGCGCAAGAGCTGTGGCTTCAGCTCTGCTAGCTTTGTGTAATGAAGGTGTGTTGTAGATGCTGTTGATTCCAGCTTGGAGGTGTTTAAGGGGTGAAAACGGTGTTGGACAGGTCAGATGGTTTGATAGATGTAGCTGTTGAAGGAGTATTCGTAGATGTCTGTAGAATGGTAGTTGTATGTGTATACACTTCCTAAGGTTGTTACACACCCTTGGATGTGTAACAGTATTATCGTGTTCGTTCATCATTCAAACGTTTATTTGGATCGCATGATTAGAACACAAGAAATAAAACTTAATTTTAATATTTTGCACAGCCACCATATTGAGGTTGTATAAACATTTGAACTAAATTAGTTGTCAGTGCATTGCAATTTGTATAGCCATTTGCTGTACCACGTTTCACTGCGTTCGCCTGACCACCATGTTCGTTTTGTAGTTAAGAGGTTTTTGGAAGCCACATAAGTGAACGTTTAGTAATGCTATTATTTTATCAACGTACAACATTTCAGGGTGATATCAGTAATAGTTTCGGAGACATAGAGTGCCGGTGAAATAATTCACACAGCCGCCATTTTGGAAGACAATTTGAAGGGCACGGTCGGGGTCGGCCAAAATAGTACTATAGATACCGAGGTTCATTGAAATAGCTACAGCCGTTTAGAAGTTATTAGGGGACTCACACACACGGACAAAAAGTGATGCCATAAGCCTATTTCTTCATAAATGCAAATAGGCTAATACTGGAATGCAATCGAAAGAAATCAGAAACCTCTATGGACGTCAAATTGGCAGGCGAAAAGGTTAAGGAAGTAGGAGACTTCTGACACTGCAAAATAACCAATGATGGACGAAGCAAAGAGGATATACAAATTAGTTGCTCTAACTCAGGCAAGGAAAGCATTTCTACAGAAAAGAAATCTGCTGACATCGAATATAGATTTAGATATTAGGAAGTCATTTTTGAAATTCTTTGTCTGGAGCGTGGTGTTCTATGGAAGTGAAATTTGTACTGTTGGCGCAGGTGAAGAGAGGAGAATTGAAGCGTTTGAAATGTGGTGTTACAGGAGAATGATGAAGATCAGATAGATAGATAGATAGGGTAACAAAAGAAGAGGTATTAAGACGAGTGGGAGAGGAGAGATATTTCTGGCGACTGCTAATGAAGAGAAGAAATAAGTTGGTAGGATACATACTAAGATACCCAGGAATTGCAAGTTAAGTTATGGATGGAATGATCGGGGACAAGAACTGTAGGGGTAGACCAAGGTTAGAATATGTTAAACAGATTGCCTCGGATGTAGGGTGTGGTAGCTATGTAGAGAAGAAACGATTAGCTCAGGACAGGGAGGCATGGAGACCTGCATCAAACCAGTGAAAAGATTGAAGACTCAACCAACAGGCTGGCAATCTTCATTGCATATGTTTGCGCAATTTGCAGTTCATGGGAGACCAGCGACTTGACACAATACTGGAATTGACATGTCCACATGTATTCAGGTTGACACTTAAATCCTCACCGCCAGTTTGATGAAGCAAAGCTCATCCCATCAACACGGATTGAAAATATGCGACACTGTATATCCGGTGGGCACGAGAAGTCACATGCGCGTTGTAATCTTCTACTGTTCGCGCGTGATACTAAATAACAAATGGCGTTGATGTGAGCATTATTGCTGCTGAGTCCAGTGTGATATGTCACGAGATAAGCTGGGAGCGCCTCGCCAGGATGGGTAGCAGAAGGTTTAATTCGACAAAACAAATAATCAATTATTCAACCAACCAATAATTAATCAATTAAAAGACCAATGGATTAATCGTTAATTTCAGTAATAAAGTGATTTTCTGCTTCGAGTAATCATTTGTTCGAGATCTCAAATTAATGGATTAAAAGTGCATGCCCTAATCAGTAGTGGTAGTTACTGTGTGAACTCTCAACTGACTTTACATTCACCCTTTGTGGGGCAGAATAGTAGAGTAGTGAAGATATTTGTATTTATTTACATTTAATTATTTAACCATAATTATAATTATTATTAATTTTATCTTTACAATTAAGATGGCAAATTTATTAGAAATTTAATTTTTATAAGCTTATTTATTTTCAAAATTTGCAGGCATATTAAGCATTATTAAACAATTAACAAGTAGTTCCGTGAAGAACTAAAACCTATTTTCATATATACTACTTATGTTAATTGCCACTATCAACATACAAAATTTCAGTTTGATTGCTGTAATAAATTCGTAGATATTGAAAACCGTCTAAATATTTCGGATGGTCGCCATGTTGGATTGTTCTATGTATAGGCCATAGAGTCTTGTACCATTAAACGAAAATTATTGCGTAGGTCCATTATTCAAACTTTCACTTCGATTGCATGATTACGACACAAGAAATAAAAACTTAATTTAAAAATTCCCACAGCCGCCATCTTGAGGTTATGTAAATAATTGAACTAAATTACATACCAGTGCATTTCAATGTGTATAAACATTTGCTGTACCAAGTTTCATTGGGTTTGGATAATTAATTCGCGAGAAAAGTATATTTAAAACTTTCAATTTCGCTTGGCCGCCATGTTCGTTTTATAGTTAACCGGTTTCTTAAAGTCTCATAAATGAACTTCCAGTAGTGCTCTTTATCTCCGTGCAAAATTAAGGGAGATTGTCGAGTCCAGGGTGATACCCATAATAGTTTCAGAGATATAGAAAGCCGGTGAAATATTTCACACAGCCTCCATCTTGAGATTATGTTAACAATTGAACGAAGTTAGACGTTGGTGCATTACAGTGTGTATAAACATATACTGTACTATTGCGTTTGGTTGGTTAATCGCGAGAAACTTCTATTTAAAAGTCGCGAATTCGCTTGACCGCCATGTTGGTTTTGTAGTTACCAGGTTTTCAAAAGTCAGATTGGTGAACTTCTAGTAGTTCCCTTTATCACCGTACAAAATTCCAGGGTGATATCGGTAATAGTTTCGGAGATATTGAATGCTGGTGAAATATTTCGCACAGTCGCCATGTTGGATTGGTGAGACGTAACAAAATTTGAAGGGCACGGTCGGGGTCGTCCGGAATAGTGCTATGCACTTACTGAGTATAATTGAAATCACTCCAGCCGTTTAGAAGTTATAAGGGGGGGACATACAATTCCTCACATTCACGCACACACAGACAGACACATGGATAAAAGGTAATCTCATAAGCCTATTTTTTCATAAATGAAAATAGGCTAAAAAATAGTAAACAATTTAAAATTAAAAAGTAAAGAAAAATAAGATAATAAAAATTGAAATAAAAAATGCATTATTTTTATTATCATCTTCTGTGTTTCACTTTTGTATTTTAATTAAAACATTTCTCTAGCACCCCAACCCTAGGAGATAAAGTAATATACTAATATTTGATTTACAGAGGCATTAACACTTCCACAAGAATTAGTTGAAATATGAGTGAAAGATTCAACCATTCGCATCTTTGGCAATATAAATAGTCCTTTTGGTAGGTGGTTAAGATACTGGCCACTAGCCTATAAAGCTCCGAAGGTCACAGAAGTCATCGCGAAGGTGATATCCACACTCAGTTATGATGGAACCCCACGTAAGTTCTGAGCAACTATCATCAACTAACTACAATTACACGCACTGCTAAAGTCACCACAGAAAGACAGGTTATCAGTGAAATACAACACACAGGGGATGGTGACCAAGGTGTCCTTAGCACACTGGCACTCATAAGAACTGAGAAGCAGAAGATATCTGGGGAATGGCAATCATCTCCTCCCTAAGGGAAATAGCGATAACATTCCAATGTGACGACCCGGTTTCCACGAGGTGGGGAAAGTATTTGAGCTCAGCGCGCAGCCTCTAAGTTGGAACCATCTTCTGAGCCGAGCATGCTAGGTCATTCCAAATAATTAGCCTACTTCCGATTTTTGAAAAAAATAAATGAAAGTAGTCTTATGAGATCAACACAGGGCCAAAAATTGTGTGTCTGTCTGTGTGCCTGTGAGTGTGTGTGTGTGTGTGTGTGTGTGTACTCTGAATGTCTTCCCCCCCCCTATCAATTTGAACACGGTGAAACCAAATTAAACGAAATTTGGTACAGACGTAGCACTAGAAAAGGGCACCTCAGTGTCATGTTTTATATCGCCGCCATCTTGACGGAAACGTAATTGCGGTCACCCAAATGTTCAAAGTTTAAATCAAATTACGACTAACATAATCATCCGATCTATACCAAATTTTGCAACAACATACCCTTACGTGGTAAGCATCTTTTTAACAAACCAAAAGGTCATCAGCCCAATAGTTTGCAGGTAGCGGCCATGTATGTGTGCAAATCGATTCCCCCTCTCTATTCAAACACGGAGAAACCGAATTCAACGAAATTTGGTACAGAGGTAGCACTTGCAAAAGGCAACTCAGTTTCCTGTTTTATATTGCCGCCATCTTGACGGAAACGTAACGGCGGCCTCCCAATTGATAAAAGCTTAAATCGAATTACGACAAACCTGATCATATGATCTCTACCAAAATTTGCAACAACATACCTTTATGTCAGAAACGTTCTTTAACTAAGCTACAAGGTCATCAGTCCAACAGTTTGCATATAGCGGCCATGTAAGTTTGCAAATCGATTCCCCTATCAATTTGAACATGGTAAAACCGAATTGAACGAAATTTAGTACAGAGGTAGCACTAGCAAAGGGCACCTCATATGTAGGCTATGTTTAATATCAGTATAACACGTAGTATTTCAACAAGCTACTACAACCAACATTCAATTATACTCCTTGAAAAGGACAAAGACTTATAACAATACCCATGCATTTAGGAGAAAGTAGGCTATTTGTTCTTTACTGAACATCTTGTTTTTCAAACAAATTGTCGATATTTTGAAATGAGAAATTTTCTCTGTAATAACTTCAGAAAGTCACCTCCGTGGTGTAGCGGTCAGCGTGCTTACCTGCCAACCCGGAGGTCTGAGGTTCGATTCCCGGCTCTGCCACTTATTCGAAAAGTGGTATGAGGACTGGAGTGGGGCTTACTGAGTAGAGGGGGTTCGATTCCCAACTCAGCCATCCTCGAAATGAAGGGAGCTTTAGTAATGTCAGGTGCGTAGTGGCTGGCATTCTTGGCTGATAGCCCCCAGGGGCTCACATCTATTGGGACGTGGCTTGGCGACCACGGGGCCCCAGCTAGGTCCGGCATTGCTTCCACTTACTTGTGCCGGGTTCCTCTCCGACTTCTTTCCTGTCAACCTCACTTGGTCAACTCTTGTTCTCTTTCGACCCCGACGGTATTAGGGTATCCGAGGCCTAGGGAGTCTCTTCCTTTCCCGCCTTAATTAGTCCTTGTCTCATCTTTTCTTATACCCTCCTTCTGCGAGGGGTCAGCCTTCTTTTTCTTTTCATGTTCTCTCCTGCCTTCAGCTCAAGGCGCTTAAGGAGGTAGGGTGTATGTAGCCCCACCACTTCTGGTGCACCCTGGATATTGCTACACCCTCCGGGGCTCATGGCTGGTGAGTTCGGGAGTTGGCGACCCCGAGGGATTCCTGAGCTGGGTCCGGTTTCCCCCATTTGTCCGTTACCTGTTGGGAAAACCTCCCCTCTTTCACTTTCCTATCAGCCATTCATGGCTCTCCTTCCTTCCAAGTACCTCAATCCACATTCTTCGAGGGTTGAGGGCATTTCTTTTCCTCCTGTCCTTTATTTGTCTTATTCTCCTTTTGTTTTCCATTTCTTCTTCTAGTATATAAGTTAGTAGTTAGGTTTGGTTATAGTTTACTTTTCATTATCATCCTCACGATCACCCAAACCATTAGGGGCCGATAGCCTAGATGTTAAGCCCCTTAAAACAACAGTTTTCATCATCATCATCATCATCTTGGCTGATACGAGGGAGGCCCGGATTTGACTCCCGGCGGTTCTAAGGAATGTAATTCTGGTCAGGGGGCTGAACACTCAGCCTCGTGAGGTAAAACTGAGGAGTGGTGGAAGTGGCTTTCCCTGGTTTCCCCTAATTGCTGCGATGGTTCCTAACTTCAGGCAACGGCCGTTTCCTACTTATCACACACTAGTACAGACTCCGTCTTGAGGAAGGAATTCATGAGGAAAATTAATAAATGTAAAACAAAAATATTGGAATGCAGCCGAAATAAATCAGAAACCTCTATGGACATCAAATTGGCAGGTGAAAAACTAAAGGAAGTAGGAGACTTCTGTTACTTAGGAAGCAAAATAACTAGTGATGGACGAAGCAAAGAGGATATAAAAAGTAGGTTGGCTCAGGCAAGGAAAGCATTTCTACAGAAAAGGAATCTGTTGACATCGAATATAGATTTAGCTATTAGGAAGTCATTTTTGAAAGCCTTTGTCTGGAGCGTGGTGCTCTATGGAAGTGAAACTTGCACTGTTGGTGCAGCTGAAAAGAGGATAATTGAAGCGTTTGAAATGTGGTGTTACAGGAGAATGATGATCAGATGGGTAGATAGGGTAACAAATGGAGAGGTATTAAGACGAGTGGAAGAGAAATGGTGTTTCTGGCGACTGCTAATGAAGGGAAGAGATAGGTTGGTAGGACACATACTAAGATACCCAGGAATAGCAAGCTTAGTTTAGAAGGAAGTGTTGAGGACAAGAACTGTAGGGGTAGACCAAGGTTAGAATATGTTAAACAGATTGCCTAGGATGTAGCGTGTGATAGCTATGTAGAGATGAAACGATTTTCTCAGCCCAGGGAGGCATGGAAAGCTGCATCAAACCAGTCAAGAGACTGGAGACTCAAACAACAAACAAAGTACAGATATCACAATGACACAGGTTATCGCACAAATTCTACACACAGGCCTACGTGACCAGGATGTCGTCCGGCCCCTAATAAATCAACAACTAAAACAAATTAATGTCAGAAACAGCACTGTTCCTCGTAAGTTGCGGTTATTGCGTTGCCCTCTAGGAATTTTCTTAAGAGGAAGTTTGTCGATAATGCATTACAGCGCCCCTAGCGACAAGGAACTGTAACTCGATTTAAAGTTTAATTCAAAGGGACCGACTTGTCATTTGCATTACATTATTCTCGTAAAGCGAAGAGAACTGTCTCTTTTAAACTTTCATCATTACGGCTCGGATTTTTAGATAAATAATTATTTTTTAATGTAAATAGCCTACATATTTTACATATTTTTTTCTATAATTCCTGCTTTCACTAATTAGCGCATAAAAGTCCTAATATTTACATTTTTAGCCTATTTTCATTTTATGAAAAAATAGACTTATGAGATCACCTTTGGTCCGTGTGTCTGTGTGTGCGTGTGTGTGTCCCCCCTAATAACGTCTAAACGGCTGGAGCGATTTCAATTAAACTCACTGAGATTATAGCACCATTCTGACCGACCCCGACCGTACCCTTCAAATTTTATTGTGTCTCTCCAATCCAACATGGCGGCTGTGCGAAACATTTCACCAGCATTCAGTATCTCCGAAACTATTACCGATATCGCCCTTAAATTGTGTACGGTGATAAAGGGCACTACTAGAAGTTCACCTATGAGACTTTCAAAAACTTGGTAACTACAAAACCAACATGGCGGCCAAGCGAATTTGAGACTTTTAAATATACTTTTATCGCGATTTAACCATCAAACCGTAATTAAACTTGGTACAGCAAGTGTTTATACACATTGTAATGCACTGACATCTAACTTAGTTCAATTGTTTACATCACCTCAAAATGACGGTTGTGCGAAATATTTCACTGGCATTCTATATCTCCAAAACTATTACAGATATCACCCTGAAATTTTGTACGGTGATAAAGGGCACTGCTACAAGTTTATCTATGTAACATTCAAAAATCTGTAAAGTTCAAGACGAACATGGCGGCCAAGCGAATTTTAAATATTTTAATAGACTTTTCTCGTGATTTAACCATCTGAGCGCAGTGAAATGTGGTACAGTAAATGATTATACATATTGTAATGCACTGGCATCTAATTTAGTTCAAATGTTTACATAACCTCAAGATGGCGGTTGTGCAAAATTTTAAAATTAAGCTTGTGCGGTAATCATGCGATCGAAGTGAAACATTGAATAATGAAGCTATACAATAATTTTCCTTTAATGGTAGGCCTACATAACTCTATGGCCTTTACATATAACAATCCAAAATGGCGAGGATCCGAAATATATTGACGGTTCTCAATATCTACGAATCTTTTACAGCAATCAAACTGAATTTTTTATGTTCATAGAGGCTACGGACGTAAGTTCACCTATAGGACTTTCTATAACCTGGTGAGCACAAATGCAACATGGCGGGGACGCGAACTATAAATATTTAAATGGACGTTTCTCGCGATTGAACCATCCGAGTGCAGTGAAACTTTGCAGGTTAAATGCATATACAAATGTTAATCCATTGGCATCTAATTTATTTCAATTGTTTTCATAACCACAAGATGCCAGCTGTGCGAAATTTTAAAATCTCGTTTTTACTTCTTGTGTCCTAATCATGCGATTGAAGTTTGAATACCACACGTACACAATAATCTTCATGTAATAGTACGTAAATAAAAATCCAACCTGGCGACTATCTGAAATATTTAGACGGTTCTCAATATCTACGAATCTCTCACAACAATAAAATTGAATTTTTGAATGTTCATAGAGGCAATTAACATGAGTAGGATATATGAAAATAGGCTGTATAGTTCTTCTTCACGGAACTACTTGTTTACAATCAGTATGCTAGATCTTTCAGTTTATTGCATTTTTGTTCTGTGTTACATAAACGTGGATGAACCAGTGATCTTTCTACTCTATCTAGCTATCTAATATCACCTTGCCGCTGTGTTCTTTTTATCTTGTCGCCCCGTGCCACTCACTGTGGAAGCTGGGGATATGCTTGTCCATAGACATATTGCACCATGTGTGTTAGACCCCCCCCCCCCCCTTCTCCCCCCTCAGCTACCTGGAACCAGTGTCACTCACACCCAGTTCATTTCTGTCACTGTGAAGTGTAAGGCAGTTCTTCGATGCATAAAGTAAAAACAACTACAAGTTATCACCTGCAGCAGAATATTGTAGAATTTATGGATAATTTTACTTCTGATGGAGGCGTTCTGTTCTGCCAACCACGTGGGAAAGCAATCAAGGTTGAACAGTAATCTCAAGTTACACAACACCTCAAGGGCAAGAAACATATTGTCACAGTTTCGCGCCTTCAGAAGAAGTGTTTTGCGATAATCGTCGGTCATTTGTGACGGACAACCAGAAGATGTATCTCGTTGTGCATTGTAATTCTTCAGCAGTCAGTGAGACATAGCGTATTGTTCATATTCACATTAATAAACTAAATTATAATTACATTTTTTTCATTTTTATCACATATTTCAGGTATTTGAATTACATAATAAATAAATCTTTCCCCGATTTTTAGCACCTAAAAATCCGAGCCCAATTCATCATCATTGGTCCTTGTAGATCTTTTCTAACGGACCGCAGTACAGTACTGGTCAGTAGTTTATGCAAAAGGTATCATCTATTAGATAGTTATGATGTTAAATAGTTCTAGTCCACCTCGTTTTACAGTGGCTGTCATCTTGGAGGTTTGGGTTTGATTCTCGGCTCTATCAAGACATTTAATTCTGTTTTGAGAGCTGAAACGGAATACACTCGGCCTCGTGATGCATAACTGAGAATAGGCGGGTTCGATTCCTACCTCGGCCTACCTATTACTCGTTTTCCGCGGTTTCCCCACTTCTAATCCAGGAAAATGCGAGGAAGGTTCCTAACTTAAGGCCACGGTTGTCTCCTTCCCAATCTTCACCTCAATTGCAAATGTGTGTGTTTGAGTGTTCAGTCTTTTGACTGGTTTGATGCAGCTCTCCATGTCTCCCTGTCATGAGCTAACCTCGTTTCATCTCTACGTAGCTAGTGGCTTCGGTAGCGTAGTTGGTAGTATGCTGAACTGATATTCCCAAGATCGCGGGGGGCGTGGTGGCTCAGCGGTCTAGCTGTATGCCTCTCACCAAGGCGGTCCGGGTTCGATTCCCGGTCAATGCATGTGAGATTTTCAAAGTGAAATGCCATGTCCTGTGGTTCGGATTCCACGTAAAAAAGGAGGTCCCGTGGCTCATGATCTCTAGATTAACGGTCACGTTAAACTACAAGCTTCCTTCCTTTTTCCAAGATCGCGGGTTCAAACCCGGCCGAAGTCGGATGTTTTTGGAGCTTTAAAAATCCCTCAGCATGCCTTCCTATGAAGGGGAAGTAAAACCGGCGGTCCCATGTCATAGATTTATGGCATGTAAAAGAATCGTCCACTAATTACACTTGTGTGAAGTTAAATTATAAGTTAGATTTGATTAACACTGTTAGGTTTCAACGTTCGTCTGCAGTCTTTACTTAAATTAAAAACAGATAACACACACTAATACAGTCATCGCAATTAACACCGCGTTGTCGCAGCACCTAAACTTAGGAACCAACCAACCCACGTTGGAACTCGATAGAGCGTTTCTAACATGTGAAAGACGCTACCACTACAATTGGTAGTATGTAGCTAAATTTGTAGGTTATTTGGTTAGAAACGCTCTATCGAGTTCCAACGATCGCCACCGAAGCTGCTGCAGCTTCCTTCATTTAGGAATCGGTGGCGTTGAATCCGATGAGGTTGCTGACAAGTGCGAGAGGTGGATCTCTCAACTGTATCATGCCTGCCACGGTGGGTGAGTGGTTATCGTGTCGGACTACCAACCCCAATCTTGCAGGTTTGCTCCTGGCTATGGTAAGTGATTTTTGAAAGGTGACAAAAATCACGACACGCATGTCATACGATGTTGGCATGTTAAAGAACCCATTTGAATTCAGTAGGCCGTGTTCAAAATGGACAAATTAATCTCGGGAGTTTCCGCCAACAAAGAGTTCCTCATTTCTCAACTAGAAAGTGCTTTAGTGCCCAGGAGCTTAGATATCTAACCTCCTTGACTTTCATAGCGCTCCAAAGAACGACAAAATTCGACATGCAAGCTGCCATCTGGGCGTCAAATAACAAAACTTGCACCCGGCACCAAGGCCATACGATATTATTTATTTATTTATTTATTTACAGCGTATTTTCCCAATATTGGAAAGCGTTAAGCACTTTGACTCAATTCTGGACGTTCTTCTTGTTTTGCCAGTATTGTTCTATTCTGTTGGAGAATGCCAATTTTCTGTCGTCGGACCATTGAGGTCTGTAAGGTGTTGCTCTGGTTGGACTTCCCAGTTATTCCCTTTCTGCCGGAAGGAGTCTCTGTCTGATGTTTCGGTTATGTTAGCGGTTCGCATGTCTTTATAGCCTATATTCATTTATGAAGACATAGGCTTATGAGATCACCTTCTTTCCGTGTGTCTGTCTGTATCCCCCCCACTAATAAATTCTAAAAGGCTGGAGCGATTTCAATGAAACTCGGTAACTTCATAGCACTATTCCAGACGACCCCGACCGTGCCCTTCAAATTTTGTTACGTCTCTCCAATTCAACATAACGGCTGTGCAAAATATTTCACCAGCTTTCAGTATCTCCGAAACTATTACCGATATCACCCGGGAATTTTGTACGGTGATAAAGGGAACTACTGGAAGTTCACCTATGTGACTTTTGAAAACCTGGAAACTACAAAACCAACATGGCGGCAAGCGAATTCGCAACTTTCAAATAGACGTTTCTCGCGATTTACCCAACCAAACGCAATGAAAATTGTTACAGTATATGTTTATACACATTGTAATGCACCGACATCAACCTTCGTTCAATTGTTTACATAACCTCAAGATGGCGGCTGTGCGAATTATTTCACCGGCATTATATATCTCTGAAACTATTAGTCGTATCACCCTGAAATGAGGTACGGATTTAAAGGCTACTACTCAACGTTCATCTTTGAGACTTTGAAACCCCGGTTTACTACAAAACGAACATGGCGGCCAAGCGAAGTTGAAAGTTTTAAATAGACTTTTCTCGCGGTTTGATGATCCAAACGCAATGAAACTTCGTACAGCAAATGTTTATACATATTGTAATGCACTGGTATCTAATTTAGTTCAATTGTTTACATAACCTCAAGATGGCGGCTGTGCGAATTTTAAAATGAAGCTTTTAATTCTTGTGTCGTAATCATCCGATCGAAGTGAAAGTTTGAATAATAAACCTACGTAATTATTTTCCTTTAATGGTACATGACCCTATGGCCTATACATATAACAATCCAACATGGCGACCAACCGAAATATTTAGTCGGTTCTGAATATCTACGAATCTATTACAGCAATCAAATTGAAATTTTGTATGTTGATAGAGGCTATTAACATGAGTTGGATATATGAAAATAGGCTTTAGTTCTTCTCGGAACTACTTGTTGTACCTCTTTCATCCATGTTGTACTTTTGAGCGATGTATTATTATTATTATAACTGTGTCACCATTACTGTGCTTGCAGCAGAAGAACCACGCCTTTATAAGCAAGGGACCTTATTGAACCTGAATGACATAATTACACCGCACGAAGCAGATAATGGGAATGTAATACCGCTGAATCCTCTTCAATACGCTTTCTTTGTGCCGAGGTCGGCTGTAATCCTCTGTCGACCTTTCGGCTTCTGCTGCCATACTCTATGGGGAAGGAAAGAGCAATATGATACAATGCTTGTGACAAAGGAAGTAATATCAGGTTATAACGCATCGCGAACACCAATTACATTCCTTTCAGAGCGCAACTACCTTACTTGAGATCCCAGAACACAGCACAGCACATATCACGTGACACCTACTGTACACCACCTGTCGTCGTAATGAGACTGCGGATTCAAAAGACATGAGATCCATTCTCAGTTCTGCCAATAAATGTCATTCTGGTCTGAGCCTCATCAGGACAGCTTGAGAAGACCTGGGTTCTATTTTTACCTCGGCTTTCCTAAAAGTGGTTTTCCCACTGCTGCTCCATGGGAATGTCAGGAAGGTTCCAATCTTAGGGCCACGGCCATTTTCTTCCAAACCTAGGCCCAATTTCAAACGCACATACTAATGCAGACATCACAGTAACACACGCTATCATACAGGTACCCCAAAAATTGTTAAGCGAAGGGGGAATTTATTAAAAGTGACTTCGTCTTTTCTCCAATTTCTCATTTCTTAACGTCTTGTTGTACTCTCCATAAAGCAGCATTTCTCCCCAATTTAACGTCGTACCCCATACCTCTATAGTGTCCTGCATCAACAGAGTCGCTAAACGTTAAATGTCGAATAGTACTTCCAGCATAGTTAAGACGCATTGTTATGTGCTCTTAACAAATAATAAACACCTGGCTTATACAGTAAAACCTGGCCAAGCGAATTTGAAAATTTTAAATAGACCTTTCTCGCGATTTAATGTTCCAAACGCAATGAAATCTGGTACAGGAAATATTAATACACATTGTAATGCACTGGTATCTAATTTAGTTCAATTGTTTACATAACCTCAAGATGGCGGCTGTGTGAATTTTAAAATTAAGTTTTTATTTCTTGTGATGTAGTCATGCGATCGAAGTGAAAGATAGAATAATGAACCAACGCAATAATTTTCCTTTAATGGTACATGCCTCTATGGCCTATACATTGAACAATCCAACATGGCGACAATCCGATATATTTAGACGGCTCTGAATATCTACGAATCTATTATAGCAATCGAACTGAATTTTTTAGTGTTCATAGGGGCTATGCACTTAAGTTCGCCTATAGGACTTTAAATAACCTGGTGATCACAAATCCAACATGGCGGTGACGCGAAGTATAAATATTCACATGGACGTTTCTCGCAATTTAACCGTCCGAGTACAGTGAAGCTTGGTACAGTAAATCCTTATACGAATGGTAATCCACTGGCATCTAATTTATTTCAATTTTTTCCATAACATCAAGATGGCAGCTGTGCGAAATTTTAAAATCTCCTTGTTACTTCTTGTGTCCTAATTATGCGATTAAAGTTGGAATACTACACATACACAATAATCTGAATGTTAAAGTACATAACTCTAGGACCTACATATATAAAATCTAACATGGCGACCATCCGAAATATTTAGTCGGTTCTCAATATCTACGAATCTATTACAGCAATCAAACTGAAATTTTGTATGTTTATAGTGGCAATTAACATAAGTAGGATATATGAAAATAGGCTGCATAGTTCTTCACGGAACTACTTGTTATATATTTCTTTTGTATTTGTTATTTCCCTAATCAAATGCATGTATGATTATAAAGCTGGGATTCTAAGCGTGTATCTGCGGACTACCATTATCCTCTTGAAATGTTGCTGTTCGACAAAACACGCAAGGCTAATGCAATTAAGAAAAAGAAAAGGAAAAAAGCACAAACCCCTTGATATAGAAGT
The DNA here is from genome assembly GCA_946902985.2 of Meconema thalassinum. NCBI lineage: Eukaryota > Metazoa > Arthropoda > Insecta > Orthoptera > Tettigoniidae > Meconema > Meconema thalassinum. The sequence continues at coordinate 8,138,132 of OY714911.1, read as the reverse complement.
ATGAAATTTGGTTTCTTTCCATGACGGAAACACCCACTTAAAACGGACATTTGGAAATTCACTCTTTTTTTAATATTCTTAATAATATAATATTTCGTGCTTTCATGATTAATTTTATAATTATTATGTTATAATGGGGTCGCGAAACAAACGTGATTTTGAGTCGAATTTTATACTCTTTTTGACATTTAACGTTAGGAAGTAGCTGGCATTTAAGCCAGTTTTACGACTAATTCTATTGCCGTTCTTTGATACTTGCAATCGTGTTGCTGTTATTTATGAAGTGTTGCTGATGATTTATTTTGGGGCTATGCGACATTGTGGTCATGTAGCCCCGTTTACTTGGGTGTGAGGGAAATTTGCCTGATAACCTGTCTTATTGTGATGGCTGTATTTGTGTGTGTATTTGTCATTCAGATAAAGATTGGACGAGGCAGCCATGGCCTTCATATAGGATTTCATATGTTTTGAAGTCACTATGACTCACCATCTTTCATCACCATTCTTTCAAATTGACAGTGATCCAATCACTACGGTGCAGCGGCTTTCAGACATCTCTTACTCATTTGTGAACTAGGTAGAGGCATTGTAAATTACCAAGCAGAAGCCAATCAGTGTAAAGGGCGTGAAAACTGCGGCTGCGTTATGGTCACAAAGTTAACACTGTACTTTTCTCGGCTAATAAAGTGTAGATGGCACATCTTATGGTTCAGACTCCACGTAAGAAAGATGTCCCGATATTTAAGACGTCACATTAAGGTGTTCTCTGTTGTAATACTAAGGAGTATATCCACCTTTTGTTTATACCAGGGGGTCTCAAACTTTTTCTGTCGTGCCCCCCTTGGAAACATGAAATATCTAGCGCCCCTCTCCCCCCCCCCCCCCCCGACCTATTCTCATTTCCTTTCTTAGCACTTCTCATAGGCTACTTCCCACAAAAAAAAGTGATCACACAGGATCTTCTGTGTATGCTACTGCTTAATTAGGATTTCAACTACCACTTACATTATTAATAATAATAATAATAATAATAATAATAATAATAATAATAATAATAATAACACACAATTCATTATTCTTAGAGCACGCCAAAGTAAAACAACGTTTTGTAAAAAAACATGTCATGCATATGTATTACTTTTGCTTATAAAAATAAAAACAAGTGCTGCACGTGCAGTTATTGGAATTGAGCAAATTTTGTTTGTTTCACTAATTAGCTCTTTAGCTGTGACACCTGTATTCAGTAATGCTTTTAGTAATTGAAAGCTCGTGACTTATAAATGACAACAGAAATAATATATACAATTTTCAACATTTCACTGTGAATTTGAAAAATGTTATGTTAAAACTCTTCACCCATGAAAAAGTAAAACAGAAGAATAAAAGTGTACATGGATCAGAATTTGGTAATTCTCAGACACTTATGGAGTTCGTGTGATGTGTGTGCTTGAATTTGAGATGACAGTAAATCCAGTCTTGGTTGGAAGTTTGAAACAGCAACCCGCAGATCCCCTTCCAGCTACAGCCGAGACCGATGCTTCGTCTTGACGGATGCCATTGCGGAAAATGTTGACTCACACAAGTAAGTTGAAGCAAAGGGTAATAACAGGTCCACTGCTTTTCTTGATAAAATGGGATATTCATTCCAAATCTACACCCAAATATTTTCAAGAGACTTCCACTTAAATTCATTTCGAAGTATTCGGTCACTTGAGAGTTCTTAGTTCCTCCTGTTCTGCCGTTGACAGGTGGGCTCAAGCGGACTGTGAATCCAGTCAATCTCAGTTGAAGGTTGTGGAAATCTACCCTGGAATTTTTCACAAAGGTTTTGGAGGTGTTCTACGACAATTCCACTAAATTGACAAATATCTAACTCATTTTCTTCCAGGAATTCATTCAGACAATGAAACATCTCAGAGTTACCTTTGTCCATCTGAGCTTTCCAAAGTTCAAGTTTTCTCTCAAAAGCAAGCACTTTGTCGCTTAGAATGAAAATATTACTATTTCGTCCTTGAAATGACAGGTTAAGTTCATTCAGTTTTTCAAATACATCAGCCAAATAGCACAGTATTAGAAACCATTTCTCATCCAGAAGCAGGGTTGCGAGTGTAGGACTGCTGTCCAAAATACGAAGTTCGTTCTTCAACTCCACAACGCGACGAAGAACTCGACCACGAGACAACCAACATACCTCCGTGTGCAATATAAGCGAATCATGTGTAGATCCAATCTCCTGGCAAAGAATGGAAAATAGCCGATTGTTTAAAGCTCTTGCTTTCACAAAATTTACAACACTAATTATATCGTTCAGCACTTGATTGACTTCCGGTTGTAGTACTTTTGAAGCCAATGCCTCCCTGTGTATCATGCAATGTGTGAATTTTACAGAATTAGTAACAGCACTCACTCTTGCTCTGAAAACTTTTTTAGTTCCAGTAAATGCCGACGCCCCATCAGTACATATACCAACACAATTTGTCCATGAGAGATTGTTGTCAAAAAAAAAAGAATTCACAAGAGAAAGAAATATCTTCGCCTGTAGTCCGCCCTTCCAGAGTTTTTAAAATAGAAAAACCACGTGCATTTCATTTTCATGACAGTAGCGTACAAAAACAAGAAGCTGGGCACTGTTTACGGTATCAGTACTGTCATCAAGTTGCAGGGCAAATTTTGGGCTATCATGAAGACGTGATAGCAATATTGATTCTTTATGTCAGAGGCTATTACATCAATACGACAAGTTACTGTATCATTTGAGAGCGGTATCGACTTCAAACACTCGCCGAACTTTTCTCCATACATGATCGCGCACATTTTCACGGCTGAAGGACAAAGTAATTTCTCACCAATAATATGTGGTGATTTGGATTTTGCAATTACATAGGATACCTACAAGGATGCTCTTAGCGCTCTCTTTGGAACTGTTGCGTGCTTTTCTAGGAATCTAACATTTCCTTTTAGTTGTTGTTCGTGGCCGCTTAAAAATGCTAAAGGTTTACTTACACAGGCTGGACGTTTAGTCTTCAAGTGTCTCTTAAGTTTCACAAGCTTCAAACTGTCGTTTGCTAAAATCTACAAACAAAGAATGCATTGAGGTTGTTCCTGATTGTTATTTGAAATAATGCTGGTAAAGCCTAATGTCAGATAATCGTCTTGATATTTACGCACTTTCACTTTGTGTGAAGAATTAATCATCCTCATGGGAGCAGAGGTAGACGCGGAAGAACAATGGACTTTGTTTAAATTCGAACCTTGTTCTTTCCCGAAGCACTATTACTTTCATGGGGTCTCTTTTTACCACTTCTAATAAACCACTTATCCATGGGTAATGGCGTCACTCGTATCAGTTTATTGTAAAGTTGGCCAACCACGCACTAGAATTCACCTGTTCACTCACTGTCTTTGAACTGACTGGAAAGTCCTAGCTGAATTCGAATCGGCAACGGCAGAAATAGAAGAATACATTCTTGGAATCCATTCTTGAAAGGAAGTGGGGGTAACATTGTCAAGCGGCTTATTGTCATTAAGTGTTTGGTAAGGAGATGTCACTTCGGGTGGCGAGTGAAAGGGAGCTGTGTGGGAAATGTTACTCGCCACCTTTTCTCAGAATTCCTGCTGGCAGAATCTACTGATCAGTTCTTGTGAAATAAGACAGCAAAGGTACGAGTTTATTATTCTTGAATGGTTTTGGGAGCTACCTGCCTATGATAGGTTCATGAATATGAGGATAGTAATATTTGTTACTGAATATGAAATACAAGTATTTCAATAAAAGCTGGTGCCCCCCACTTTGAGAACCCCTGGTTTATACGATAGTCCTGGGTGTTGGATATTGCACGTACGCGTCATCATTGTTTAATTTCAGTCGTTCCATTTGGTTACTTCAAAGAGCTTTATTTAACTGGCAGGTCTATTTCAGTTTTGTTTCTTGTGTTATCGATGTCGTTAAGCTGGCGTGCCTACTTGACTTAAATTGTTCAAATTATTGGTTCACTTTCTACTTCATCAATGTCACGGAAAGCAATCAAATCACTACTATTGAGCTGTTTTAATACTATTTATTTCGGTTCCGCTGGTTAAGTTATGGATTTAGATGGTAACATGGAAATAACATAACTACATTACGAATGTGTGATTATATGAATGATTTAGGCCAGCCAGTAATAGGCTAAAAGCCGTTCGAAGAGCGGGTACTCCAGCTACTTATAGAGAAGATAATCCGTCTTAGTCAGGTTATTTGCACCTACAGTTCCCAAATTTTTTCCGTTTCTACGTTAGGCGTTTTCCAGTTTACAGTTTCATTTTACATAAGAAATACCTCCGTTCCGAATTTTGTTCTCCATTTTGTCCAGGATTCCGGTATATAGAGGGTCCGCTTTAGGCAGGTTTTACTGTACAATGAAGTTCAACATTCACCGTCTTGAGACTTACAGTGGAGACTCAACTTGGTTTTTGAGGGGAACGCGATGAGACTGATCGTCAATAATAAAATCCTTATAATTCTCCCAGTCAGCAACAATTCATTTAATATTTACAAACGCAGCTCACGATGACGTCCTTCGTTTTGAAATACAGAGTACGAACTGCTCTAAATAAGCAATTCCCATCACCTGTTAGTGGTACAATCCTTGGGGTTTCCATGACGGTAAATTATGCAGTGACTTCGCCAGTCACCGGAATGTAGGCAGTTTTAAAATTCTATGCCCCATACGTTTCAATGATCGTACTACACAGGGAAGCCCACTTTAAGGCTGCCAATGAATTATCGATTCAAAGCGGCCCAGTAACCCTGTGTGGTTGCTTTCTATCAGATTTAATAATTCGTATAAGCAGCGTGATGTATTCTCGACTCACCGCTGTGGCTCTAAATAAATCACGGAGAATGCGTTACTTTTCGGGAAACCGCAGGATCTAGTCCAATATCCGTGAGGGTATAACCAGCCGATTTCATCTGAATGCAGTCTAAGTTAGAATGAAGACCATTCCTCATCTTTGTAGATGATCAGAGCATGGAAGTATCACGGTTGATAACGTTTATTAGGAGTTTGTATTAATTTGCTTGATTTTAGAGTATTTTAGGCTACTTTTCTCATTTTGCAAAAATGAGGAAAAACTAGACTTAAGAGATAAATCCGGGAAAATGTGTGTCTGTTTGTCCGTCCTTCTGTCTGTCTGTCTGTCCGTGTGTGTGTGCCCCCCACCCCCAATCTACTCCTAAACGGCTGCAGCTATCGAAACCAAATTTGGTAAGAGTAAAATTCTATACCTCAATATCTCACGGCCATATTTGAAATTAATGTCAGTGCTACCAACTGCTGAAAAATCGCAATTGAAATTTGAGCTCTATGTTGGATATCTCTGAAGTTATGCATGCGAACTATTCCAAAATTAGAACACATTATACATAATAACATTCCAGATTAATTTTCAGAAGTGCATACATGCCAGTGTTTCCAACATAATTCTAAACCTGCCGATAGGTCCAATTTCTAAATGCATGTAACTTAGTTCGTCACGGAACTACTTGTTAGACTTTATTTAGAATTTAGGATTGATTATTGCAGCGTTAGGACGAAGCTAAAAGCATATTGTGGACATGTTATAAGTGAAATGTCAGTAGAGAAGATTTAGGATTTGAGAGTCAGGAAATAGGAATTTTAGAATTTGATATTGTTGTATAGGATTAACAAGCTGTCGATAAAATTAGGTCTGTGTGACTTTATTTAGGAATTTGAGATGACATCAATTTTCATAATTGTCCCTTTTGAGCAACTTGTCAGCGTTATACTGAAGTTTGCCTAGCCGGGGACTTCTTCATCCTTGGATAATGACAAGTACTGAGTAGCAATATACGGGCACATTACCTTTCTCTATCGCTAGATGTAGAGGAGAATGGTGTGTTGAGGATGTTGTTGTTGTTTGAGTCTTCAGTCTTTTGACTGGTTTAATGCAGTCCTCCATTCCTTCCTGTCCTGAGCTAATCGTTTCATCTCTACATAGCTACCACACCCTACATCCAATGCCATCTCTTTAATATATTCTAATCTTGGTCTACCCCTACATTTCTTGTCCTCGACCCTTCCTTCCATAACAAACTTTGCTATTCCTGGATGGCTTGTGCCCTACCAACCTATCTCTTCTCTTCATTAACAGTCGCCAGAAACATCTCTCCTCTCCCATTAGTCTTAATACCTCTTCATATGTAACCCCATCTACCCATCTGATCTCCATCATTCTTATGTAACACCACATTTCAAACGCTTCAATTCTCCTCTTTTCTGCTGTACCAATATTCCAAATTTCACTTCCATAGAGCGCCACGCTCCAGACAAAGGCTTTCAAACATGACTTCCTAATACCTAAATCTATATTCGATGTCAACAGATTCCTTTTCTGTAGAAATGCTTTCATTGCCTGAGCCAACCTACTTTTTATATCCTCTTTGCTTCGTCATCACTGGTTATTTTGCTTCCTAAGTAAGAGAAGTCTCCTACTTCCCTTAGCTTTTCACCTGCCAATTTGATGTCCATAGAGGTTTCTGATTTCTTTGGACTGCATTGCAATATTTTTCATTCATATTTATTAATTTTCATCATGAATTCCTTCCTCAAGACGGAGTCCACACCATTTAAAAACTCATTCAAATCCTCTGGCGTGTCGGCCAAGATGACGATGTCATCAGCAAGTCTCAGAGTTGAAATTATTTCTCCTTGCTTCTTTACTCCTACTTGGAATTTGTCTCCAATCTCCTTCATTGCTTGTTCAATGTAAAGATTGAAAAGTATGGGTGATAAGTTGCAGCCTTGCCTTACACCTTTCTGAGGATAAATGTTTGAAACTCATTCTCTCCTTCTCCGTATACTCGTATTACCGCTCGCGATAATGCTTACACTTTTCAGCGTTCAACATTGCACAAAACATTACATTTTGAACAAAACAAACAATACATAGTCAAGAGCTTGCTTTCTTATAGCAACGTATAAATGACGCTACTGACCAAGCAAACATAGATGACGAACACGTCTTGTTGCCATGGTTACTATCGGGAAACTAGTCAGTTAGTTATTTTTTGTTGTTTTAAGGGGCAGAACTACTAGGTCATCCGCCCATTCGGGAAAGTGATGACTTTCCCCAGCCAAAAAATATATCTATGTTATAATACTTTTAATTCTCATGTCGTATTGCATATATAAGGTGCGTTCAGAAAGTAACGAGTCGGAGGCATGATTACCGAAACCGTTAGAAGTATTGACCCTGGCTGTTGAGGCACTTGTCCGACTGTGACACCAGGCGGTCAATGGCTGTTTCATAAAATTCCCTGGGCTGCGATGTGAACCAGTTCCGCACGTACAGCTGGACGTCGGCGCCCGAGGTAAATCGTTGGCCCCGCAGAGCCCTTTTCAGGGGACCAAACATGGCGTAATCACAGGGAGAGAGGTCTGGACTGTATGGAGGGTGGCCGAGAACCTCACATTTGAATTTCTGCAGGAGTGCCGCGACTGTGTTGGCCGTATGAGGTCGTGCATTGTCGTGGAGCGACCACGGCGGCTATGGCGTTCACTGTCACTCGGTGGTCCTGGGTAATGAGTGCATCAACCAGCTGGACGTTGTCATCGGTAATGCAGGGGGGTGCCCCAGACCGGGCATCATCGGCTAACGACACCCGTCCTTCCCTGAAGCGCTCGTGGCACGCCTTGACCCTTGCAAGGGACATGCAGTGTTGGCCGTACACCTGTGACATTCGGCGATGAATGTCCGTTCCCCCTACTCCTTCCGCTGTCAGAAACCGCACAACACCTCTTTGCTCTTCATTTGACGCCTCCATGTCACTGTTTGCAATGCGACTGACAGCGTTGGACGATTGATGGATGCTGCTGCTCGCTTTGTATCGTCACGTGAAATGCACGTGTGCCCACTAGCGACGGGCTGTGACCTTCCACGCTCTGGTCGGAACCACACCTCGTTACACACGCCACGATTAGCTGATGTCGTCACGGGTTTGCGTATTACAGCCTCCGCCTCGTTACTTTTTGAATGCACCTTATTGATGACGAACACACCTTGTTGCCATGGTTACTATCGGGAATTTAGTTACTTATTTATTGATGTTTTAAGGGGTGGAACTACTAGGTCATCTGCCCCTTCGGGAAACTGATGAATTTCCCCAGGCCAGAAAACATATGTAGGGGAAGTCCGTGTAATTTGGACCACTTAACTTTAAACGTCAATAACTTCTTTGACCGTAATTAAACTTTCTCAAATTTTATGGACGATAATTAGTACAATGTATCAAATGATTTGGTGCAAATAAATGTTAATATTATCTCAGCGTATAACGTAAAATTTATGTTTATAACAAACTGTAATATAGTGTAATTCGGACCGGATGGCGTGTAACTTGGACCAGGGTGATGTGTAATTTGGACTGCTAAATATAAACAATTGTAAGTTATTTAAGCTATTTATCAGGCAATACTAAACAATAAAACCCATTATTGCGAATTCTGATTGTCACGTTTGGCATGTAGCACAATAGTAAAACAGTTCATCGTTAATTTCGGCACAATTTTCATGAGCCCACCTTTTGCAACCGTCGCACTGAATCCAATCATCCTCATAACACCGCCTCGTAATGCAGTGACTAGCATTCTTCGCTGTCGCCCCGGAGGTCAAGGTTCGATTCCCACTTCAGCCATTCTGGAGGTGGTTTTCCGTGGTTTGCCCACTTCTACTCCAGGAAAATTCTGGGTTGGATGCAAACTTAAGGCCTCGGCCACCTCCTTGCCAATCCTATTCGCAATTTACAAATACACACACACTTGTACAGTCATCACAATAACACAGGTTCTCACACAAATTCCACACACACACCCAAATGCACAGGGCTGTATGACCATGATGTTGCAGCCACCAAAATAAGCAATAACAACAACAAAACCCTTTGAGATTATAAACCAACTTCTTTCAGAATCAGAAATAAAACTATGAAGAAAGTTGTTGTTGCTTATTTCAGGGGCATTGCGACATTGTGGTCATGCGGCCCCGTGTACTTGTGTGAGTGTGGAGTTTGTGTGATAACCTGTGTTATTATGATGCCTGTACTAGTGGTTGTACTTGTAAGTTGGGGATAGGATTGGGAAGGAGGCGTTCGTGGCTCTAAGTTACGAACCGTCCCGGCATTTGCCTTGCATATAACAGGGAGACCACGGAAAACCACTTCCAGGATAGCTAAGGTGGGAATCAAACCCCGTTCCATCCCTCCCACAAGAATTAAAATTTCTTGCAGAGCCAGGAATCGAACCCGGACCTCCAGGTCGACAGCCAATAATACTAGCCGCCACACCACGAGATGGTCACTATGAAGAAACGTAGCGATTACATTTGTTTCAACGGACCAAATTACACACTCTCGGGCAGTCCAAATTACACGCTATGCATATATTTAATCAAAGTTCAAATAATTTGAACATTATTTAAAATTGATGAATGAAGGTATTTTAGAACTTACCACGATGTTTCACTAGTAATTGTGAAAGCAACACACACTCTACGCTGAAATAATTACTTGACAGCACCCTACTTCCCGGTCGTATAATCTTACAAGGAATATGGTCACAAACTTATTTTCCTCATTACTCCTCAACCTTCAGTCCGAAAATAGAACAACTCCCAGGGCGAAAGGGACACTCAACTGTCTTGCTGACCTTGCCTGAGACAAGGGGTTGCCAAACTTGCAAATACCAAAAGTGACATCAGTCCAAATTACACGACGGTCCATATTACACGGATTTCCCCTATGTTAAAATACTTTTAATTCTCATGTAGCATTGCATCTAGCTACCGAGATGCCAGCGGGTTTTCGGGGCTCTTCGCCTGCTATCGGCAAACCTCGTGTTAGCTCGGTACTCTCAGGGCTCAACGTGCAGATGCTTACTAAACGCCCTCTCGCAGGTCTCACAATGAAACTGATATTGTCCTCAAAGGGACAATTGATGCCACGTCAGTTGGCTAATGAAAAGTTCTGACGTGTTTCCGCAAGTTTGAAGATTTTGAAAACGTCTTATCACTTATGGAACAATGTTTTCTCTCCCTGTCTGCATCCATGATTAAGCAACATGCACTCGGCCACTATAACTTGAATTAACTGGCAATGTGGAGAAACGTTAAGTCACTGAATGGATGAATCGCACTGTAGCATGAATAACTTGAAATACTTCAAAGAACAGCACTTCACATTTATTGCATGCACTAGCAGCTTGAACCATGGCTCAGTAGCACGTGTTTAGCGGCTTCGGTGGCGTGGTTGGTAGCATGCTGAACTGCTGTGCCCAAGATAGCGGGTTCAAACACAGCCGAAGTCATCGTTTTTCTTTTTAAGAGCGTTAAAATCCTTCAGTATGCCTTCCTTCGGAGGGGAAGTATAGCCGGCGGTCCCATGTCATAGATTTATGGCATATCAAAGATCCTCCCACAGGCTAAACTTGTGTGGAGCTAAATTTCTAGGTTAGATTTCGTTGTAACGCTCTATCAAAGTTCCAACGTTCACCACTAGGTATCATTGATATCCGGTAGCGAAAGTTGGAACTACTTGAAATTGAACGGAACTTGTAGCTCACCCTAGTGGTGTCCGCTTGAAGCAGCTACAGCCTCTGGCGAGCCGAATATGTCCACGGACACTCCCGGCACTAAAAGCCATAGATAAATAAATAAATAAATAAATAAATAAATAAATAGCTGACAACTCGGTAGCTAGGCGGAAGTGTATTCCATTGGTGTGACTCTTAAACTATCGTGGTCAATCTGTGGACTCGGGCATGCCACATGTATTGGTGCTAGTATTGGTCCATTAGAGTCTCTTTCCTCTGAGATCGCATCCTTCCGTCATATATTTATGCCCATTGTTGTGGCAACAATCTCGTGATAGGAATTAATGAATGATGAGATGAACGAAACGGGACAATGAGTTGGGAGGAAACGACCGTGGCGTTTAATCACAGACTAGCAGTAGTGACCGGCTTCGTCCGGTGGATTTATTTGTTTTATGGATTGAAAATAAATGTTTTTAAATATCCGTATTGATGTTCGAATTAAACGTTTAAATTATACGCCAAATCAATACATAAACAAATATATATTTTATATATTAGTACACGTTTCGACCTACAATGGGGTCATCCTCAGCCTAAAGAAAATCAATTAAGAATTGAAAACTAAAATAGCATATGTGACTTGAACCTAAATTAAAATGAAAAATTAATGATAATAATTGTAATAAATAAAATATAATAAAAAAATGGATATCCTTACACATGTAGTATTAATTAAATAAATATAAGACTGGTCTTTTAACAATAATTTTAAAAAAGTTGTTAGAAAATAAGAACTATTAACGGTGAGTGTAAAAATGTTAAGCTTTATTTTTTAAAATCAAAATATACACAAAATAATTTAGAAAATCAATAAAATAATTCAGTTCGGTGCTTGAGTTAAATAAGTTGAATCCTCTTCAATACGGAGATTATTAACGATTTTGAAAAGGTGCCAACCAGTATTGCGATGACATGAAATAACCTCGTTGTAGGGGATGGAGAAATTCGGAAATTCGTACAAGAATTTAAGTTGAAATTCCAAATATGGATATGTGGAAATTCTAATAAATGTCCAAAACGTTTAAAAGAAAAACCGTGATTCTTGAAATGGAAGTACGGTATCAGAAGTTCCTCGTTAAATTTGCCAAACAGTGATAGGTTATGTATTTGCCGCTTGAATGCAACCGTCGTGTTGAAAATTCTCCCGTAGTACCGTATGTAATGCATACATTAAGTATTTGTCATATCAATGAAGTATAGGTGGCATGCCAGTATTAGTAATCTAGGTGAATAAATATATGTTAAGGTTTGGATGCATTGCATTCTTTAGGTTACCAAAGTGTTTTTTGGATGATAATCAATACTCCTAGAGAACTGGAGCGCTCAAGGATAAGGATCGGAAAGCACCAACGCTTATTGCAGCTGAAAACCTCAGTATACTGCACCAACACCATCGCCCTTATACAGAGGCATACCATTGTCATGATGATAACTCTTTTAAGGGGCCTAATAAATCTTTTTGCACTAATTACTCCCCGTGACTGCAATTTATAAGCAGCTCGCAATTCTGCACCAGAACACTGGTAGGGGCGACGTGATGCAGCCCACATTGCCTGGCGACAATAGACTTAAGTATTATTGAAGCTGTTCCGGAGCACTTGTTCTCCCGACTTACTGAACAAAAATCAATCTTTGAGGTTACCTGAGACGTGTAGCCTAATGCTACATAGCCTAAACTATTCCTCTTGAATATGGCTATCATATACAAAACTATATTTTCGAATCCCACTGGTATTTCCAGCGATTAGCGCGTTTAAACACACAAACAAACAAACTCTTCAGCTTTATTATATTAGTATAGATTAGGACGTTACCGTCTCAAGACACAAACTAATTAAACCAAGTAAGATTTAAGGAAGCAACAACACATGGCGCGGACAGTACTTAAGACGTAGCGTGTAGTAACATAGTCCATAGAACAACAAGTAGGTGGAACCACTTTCGGTGAGCCCGGAAGCTGACGGATCTCGCAGAATTCAGTCCGAGGTGAGCAGTGAACGTGAATAGTTGCCGTATTGTATCATTTGTGTATTGACATTATAACCACATTTTTTTTTGTCGTGTAGCCTCCTGAGAGGCCGAGTGCAGGTCTTTCTAGTCGACGCCCGTGGGCGACCTGCGCGTCGGGATGAGAGATGGAATGGATGAAGATGAATGAAACTGGGCAAGGATGTGGAAGGAAGCGGCCGTGGCCTGTCAGAAGGTACTGTCCCAGCATTTGCCTGGTGTTGAAAATGGGAAACCACGGAAAACCATTTCAAGGACAGCCGACGGTGGGGCTCGAACCCACGCATCTACCGAGTCAGCAGAGAGCTTGGCCCCATGACCTAACGGAGAGCTTTTAGCCCGCGCAGCCACTACTGTCGATATTATAACCACTTTACAATTATGATGATGATGATGATGATGATAATTGTTGTTTTAAGGGGCCTAACATCTAGGTTATCGGCCCCTAATGGTTTGGGTGATCGTGAAGATGATAATGAAATGTAAACTATAACTAAAACTAACTACTAACTTATATACTAGAAGAAGAAATGGAAAACAAAAGAGAAAAAGGCAAATAAAGGACAGGAGGAAAAGAAATGCCCTCAACCCTCGAAGAATGTGGATTGAGGGACTTGATAGGAAGGAGAGCCATGAACGGCAGATAGGAAAGTGAAAGAGGAGAGGGTCCGCCCCAGAGTTAATGTATAAAAGGGGGAAAATCGGACCCAGCTCAGGAATCCATTGGGGTCACCAACTCCCTAACTCACCAGCTGTGATCCCCTGAGGGCATAACAATATCCAGGGTGCACCAGAAGTTATGGGGCTACATACACCCTGCCTCATTAAGGGCCTTGAGCAGAAGGCAGGAGATAACATGAAAAGAAAAAGAAGGCTGACCCCTCGCAGAAGGAGGGTATCAGAAAAGATGAGACAAGGACCAATTAAGGCGGGAAAGGAAGAGACTCTCTAGGCCTCGGCGTCCCTAATACCGTCCGGGTCGGAAGAGAACAAGAGTTGACCAAGTGAGGCCGACAGGAAAGAAGACGGAGAGGAGCCCGGCACCAGCAAGTGGAAGCAATGCCGGATTCAGCTGGGGCTTCGTGGTCGCCAACCCACGTCCCATTAGATGTGAGCCCCTGGGGGGTACAATACAATTAGGCCACCAGTTTTAAATGGGACCGGTTGATTTAGACCGCTGGGTCCGTGGTTCAAATCACGGTCACTCCATGTGAGATTTGTGCTGGACAAACCGGAGGCAGACAGGTTTTTCTCCGGGTACTCCGGTTTTCGTTGTCAAAATTTCATTCCAGCAACACTCTCCACTATCATTTCATTTCATCTGTCATTCATTTAATCATTGCCCCAGAGGAGTGCGTCAGGCCTCGGCAGCCGGCACAGTTCATATCCTCGCCGCTAGATGGGGGCTTCATTCATTCCCTTCCTGACCCGGTCGGAGATTGGAAGCAGGCTGTGGATTTTCATTTTTAGCCTACTTTCGATTTTTGCAAAAAATGAAAGTAGACTTATGAGATCAACACAGGGCGAAAAAAAGTGTGTCTGTCTGAGTGTGTTTGTGTGTGTGTGTGAGTCTGTGTGTGTATGTGTGTGTGAGTCTGTGAGTGTGTGTGAGTGTGTGTGTGTGAGTGTGTGTACTCTGAATGTCTGTCCCCCCCCCCCTATCAATTCGAACACGGTGAACGAAATTGAACGAAATTTGGTACAAAGGTAGCACTAGCAAAGGACACCTCAGTGTCATGTTTTGTGTCGCCGCCATCTTGACAGAAACGTAATGGCGGCCACACAAATGTTCAAAGCTTAAATCAAATTACGACTAACATAATCATCCGATCTCTACCAAAGTTTGCAACAACATACCTTTATAGAGGGAGCATCCTTTGACTAATCTAATAGGTCATTAGCCTAATAGTTTGCGGATGGCGGCCATCTTTGTGTCAAAATCGATTTCCCCTATTAATTCGATCACGGTGAAACCGAATGGAACGAAATTTGGTACAGAGGTAGCACTTGCAAAGGGCACCTCAGTGTCATGTTTTATATCACCGCCATCTTGACGGAAACGTAATCGCGGCCATCCAAATGTTAAAAGCTAAAATGTAATTACGACCGACCTAATAATCTAGTCTCTACCAAATTTTGCAACAACATATCTTTATGTGGGAAGCATATTCTGATCCAACTGCAAGATCATCAGCCCAATAGTTTGCAGATGGTGGCCAAGTATGTGTGCAAATCGATTCCCCCTATCAATTCAAACACGGTGAAACCGAATTGAATGAAATATTTTACAGAGGTATCACTAGCAAAGGGCACCTCATATTCATGTTTAATATCCGTATAGCACGTTGTATTTCATCAAGCTACTACAACCAACATTCAATTATACTCCTTGAAAAGGACAAGGAGTTATAACAATACCCATGCATTTGGGAGAAAGTAGGCTATATGTTCTTTACTGAACATCTTGTTCAAATCAAAACAATACTGGCTACCAAACTTAATATCGCAACAAGTGAGCAATAATAACTGTAAATAAGTTTGACACGTTTCAAAAGATTTTACAAACAATCTAAACATCGCACATTAACTAAGCCTTAATGAGCAGGATATGATGATGATCGCTTGACGACTGAAGCATATCATCCAATTAATAACCTCTCAGTATCTCTACTTAGTATAAAACAATGTCCCCGATTCTTGGATGTCACGGGTAATCTCAAGAACCACTGGAAGGACTTCGATGCGGTTTTCACCATTCTATAAAGGATATCTCGAGGAAGGTTTCTGTAGAAAAACATTATTGATTATTATTATTGAGAATTTAATTTCGCCAAATAACCGACAAACTCACCTTGTTTATCTAAACTTTATTATCAGCGACGTTACAACAGCTACAACAGACATCACAGATATGTTGTTTACAACCGTGGTCAATTGCACTTGTATCAAACATAACCTAAAAACATATACAGTCTCTTTGGCACGTTAGTCAATCTGCAGCCTAACACACAAGTACTGGATTGTAAGTTCCGTGCAACCTTTCACCTTTCAGTGCCTGTCTGCGCGTTAACACAATTTGAATTGCTCTTTATGCACGGAACTTACAATCCAGTACTTGTGTGTTAGGCTGCAGATTGACTAACATGCCAAAGAGACTGTATATGTTTTTAGGTTATGTTTGATACAAGTGCAATTGACCACGGTTGTAAACAACATATCTGTGATGTCTGTTGTAGCTGTTGTAACGTCGCTGATAATAAAGTTTGGATAAACCAGGTGAGTTTGTCGGTTATTTGGTGAAATTAGGTTCTCAATAATAATTGTCTACATACCGATGAAATTAAATTCATTCAACTAACATTTATTTACGATCAAAGGAAGCCAAGGAGTAACGATTTCAGTGAGAAAGTCGAAAAATAAACCTGGCGTCCGTGCGTTTTTAAGCTTACGCTGGGCAAACCGTTACAAATATCAATATACTATGAGTGTAAGAATTGCTCAGCATGAAAAGTTCTACAAAAAAAGTCCGCGAGAGCATATCTCTATCTTCAATACATCGCCCACTATAAATGCTTTTACGTTTTCATTTTTTTCAACAATCTCCATTCAATTACTGAGGCGACAGTTTACGAGCTAAGGGTGAGCCTATAACCCCAGTTACAGCCTAGCTAGTGGGCGAGCCTATTACCCCAGATACAGCCAGCAGCAAACTGTCGAGTCATGTTGAGTTAAGACTTCAGAGAAGAGTGGTTGTGTTTGGAGTTTCTCTGGAAGTGCAACTCGGCTTTTCTTCATTTCGCCTGTGAACTTTTCGTTCCACAAAATACACAGTCAAGTTAAGATTGGACGGAAGGGGGATTTGTGTTTCATGCACCTCGCCATTCTTAAATTACGACTGACAAGAATTCGTTGCACATGCATCTCCATGATAATATAATTAATATTTCAGTCAGTGATTTTAATCCATCATGCCGAGACGTAAAACGGATATAGGTCGTTGTTCATTGACATCGAATAGAAAGCGCTTATCACGTAATGCATTCATTACTGTTCCCGGGCGAAGCCGGGCCGAGTTGCTAGTTGTACTGTGTGTTATAGTGATGAATATCTCATGAAATATTTCCTTTAGGTTAGGGTATATAAATACTTGTTTCCCGCCAAATGTAATTGGGCACAATTTGTGTTGACCGACTGAAAAGCTTCCTTGTTAATTAGGTTGGTGTCACGAAGGACGTTTGACCGCAAACAGCTGTCAAGTGGAATTTATCACCGATGCAAACAGTACTTGAGTGGTGTCCCATCCTCAGCGCTAAGCCGTGCTGCTCAGCTTGCATTTAGACGAACGATGCTGTAAAACTTGTTCTGGGCTGTTTTATTGCTTCACAGTGGCCCTTTTATCGCTCTCGCGCTGTGCCGCGGTCGGAATGGCAAGCAGCGCCTTCACTTTCAATTCGGAAGGTAGGCTACACTGCAGCACTCCAGTGCTCCGAGGGCAGGCCATCAACATTGTGTTTTAATATGTTCAGTGTGTTTCATGATATTTTCAAATGAGTTATTTTTAAACTTTAGTTGGACCAGTCCAAACACAATCTACGTATCACCTATTATTAGGTAGATTTCATTAGAAAGCTAACTATTGCAATGAGCACCATGTTTCGACTTCCAGTAACTTTGCGTTTCACTTCCCCCAGACCCCAAAACCACCGTCAGTTCAAATGTTTATAATTATACCGTTTTCTTGTGAACTATCGTCATTTTTCACCAATCACTAACAAACATCTACATAAAACATAACCATTCAAACTCTCGGTTGAGTTTCTTAATTGGAAATATAGGATTAAGGTGGTGCAAATGGGGGTGGGGGTGGGGGGTGGGGGTGGGGGGTGCAGGGGCTTTGTCCGCGAAATAAAAAATATCATTTTCTTGCGAATCGGGACGTGTGAATTGATAGAAAAATGTAGCTTCCGATGTTTAGCTACATATCTCAGAAACTACAAGAGATATTTCCTTGGATGTTCTTTTGGTGTATTCTGAGTACATTCATCATTATTTGGATAGAATTTGAAACTTCTATGTTGAATATTTTGTGTCCTAGAGAGCATCACAAAAACAATGTTAAAACAATATATTGTTAAAAATTCCCTTAACTCATGTCCCTTTTACATAGCAAATACTCAAACCAGTTTCAACCATTTTTGAGCTACTGAAGTAAAAGTATTGCCCGATCGTTTACAGGAGCTGGGTTATCTTTTTTTACATCCTTTTTGAAAACTGACATTTTCTGTAAAATTGTCAGTGCTTTTCAAGCTGGGCTCCATGAACTAATCAAGATTCATGAATAAATTTACTTCCACTAGTAGAAGAATAATGGTTGAAAGAGGAATGTACAGGTATAGAAAAGTGTCTGAAATTAGGAAAAGTAGACACAGCTTATCGAAGGATTAAGAATACTTTTGGGGAAAAGAAGACTAAGTGCTGTAATATTAGGGACACAAATGGAAAGCCTCTAACAGATAGGGAAGAAAAGGTTGAGAGATGGAAAGCTTACATAGAGTGCTTGTATAAGGGAAAGGAGATTGAGAATCATGTAATGGAAAGGGAGGAGGAAATTGATGAGGATGCAAAAGGGGATTTAATATTGAGATCAGAATTTGACAGAGCATTAGAGGACTTAGGCAGGAACAAAGCACCAGGCATAGATGATATACCGATTGAGTTGCTGCGCTGCATAGGAGATGAAGGTCTGATCAGGTTATTTCACTTGGTGTGTAGGATTTATGAGACAGGTGAGGTACCCCCTGATTTCAAGAAGAATATTATTATTCCTATACCAAAGAAAGTGGGAGCTGACAGATGTGAAGATTACCGTACAACCAGCTTGATTACTCATGCTTCCAAGATCCTGTCTAGAATAATTTACAAGAGGATTGAAAGCCAGATAGAAACGGAGTTGGGTGAAGACCAGTTTGGTTTCAGGAGAAATGTAGGAACAAGGGACGCTGTACTAAGTCTTGGGCTGATTTTGGAAGGTAGAATAAGGAAAGATAAGAGAACGTTCTTGGCATTTGTAGACTTAGAAAAGGCTTTTGATAACGTTGATTGGACTAAATTGTTTGACATTTTGAAATCTATTGGAATAAAGTACAGGGATAGGAGGGTGATATACAATCTATACAGAAACCAGACAGCAGTCATTCGAGCTGAAGGATATGAGAGAGAAGCTGGTATTATGAAAGGTGTAAGGCAAGGCTGCAACTTATCACCCATACTTTTCAATCTTTACATTGAACAAGCAATGAAGGAAATTGGAGAAAAATTTAAAGTGGGAGTGAAGATTCAAGGAGAAATAATTTCAACTCTGAGATTTGCTGATGACATCGTCATCTTGGCCGACAAGCCTGAGGATTTGAATGAGTTTTTGAATAGTATGGATTCCGTCTTACGGAAGGACTTCATGATGAAAATTAATAAATGTAAAACAAAAATACTGGAATGCAGCCGAAATAATTCAGAAACCTCTATGGAGATCAAATTGGCAGGTGAAAAGCTGAAGGAAGTAGGCGACTTCTGTTACTTAGGAAGCAGAATAACCAGTGATGGACGAAGCAAAGAGGATATAAAAAGTAGGTTGGCTCAGGCAAGGAAAGCCTTTCTACAAAAAAGGAATCTGTTGACATCGAATATAGATTTAGGTATTAGGAAGTCATTTTTGAAAGCCTTTGTCTGGAGCGTGGCGCTCTATGGAAGTGAAACTTGGACTATTGGTGCAGCAGAAAAGAGGAGAATTGAGGCATTTGAAATGTGGTGTTACAGGAGAATGATGAAGATCAGATGGGTAGATAGTGTTACAAACGAAGATGTATTAAGGCGAGTGGGAGAGGAGAGATGTTTCTGGCGACTGCTAATGAAGAGAAGAGATAGGTTGGTAGGACACATACTAAGACACCCAGGAATAGCAAGTTTAGTTATGGAAGGAAGGGTCCAGGACAAGAACTGTAGGGGTAGACCAAGGTTAGAATATGTTAAACAGATTGCCTCGGATGTAGGGTGTGGTAGCCATGTAGAGATGAAACGATTAGCTCAGGACAGGGAGGCATGGAGAGCTGCATCAAACCAGTCAAAAGACTGAAGACTCAAACAACAACAGTAGATCTATATAGTTTCTTAGAGATTACCAAGTTTCAAATACATTGGTCACATAGTTTCTGAGAAAATGGTACACAAACTTTCCAAACAAATGAGTTACGGTAAACACAAAAATAATGTTTGGCAAGTAGGTAGCTACAATATAGCCTTAATACATTATGTTTAAACCTAATTTTATTGCATCAAATATCACTTCAGCACAATAATTGATACACCAAAGTCTTCAAGAAAGATGGGAGATTTTTTTAAGCTGAAAAATAAAAATTGAAATTTTTTAGCCCATCACATGTCCCAGTTCCCTTATGTAAAAAAATCTATTGAAAATTTGCACAATTCTTCAGATAAGGGCCAAAAGCTAATCTTGGTTAAGTGTTTTGATAACAGCAACCATTGTCCAAAAGGATGGGAAAATTGGAGTTCTGGGAGGAGACTTCATACCTCCCTGAATAGGCACGATATCAAAACCGTTTTCAATGGTTTTCAATGGTCGATAGTCCTCTAAACAATACCTAAAACGTTTGTCTGAAAGAATGTTTGATACAGTGGCCGTTCCTCCATGTAGGACGTGAGGGTCATCCTACAGTCAGCTCTCAGCTGGAACTGTTTAAAAGAATAAGATGATTGTCTTGTAAAATAGTCTTTGGGGCTACCTTTCGCGTCCCCTCGATAAGCTCTGTCTCACTGTCACTGTCAGTACTAGTTGTACATTTCACCCCTAGATGGGCTAAGTGTGACCTTCGACGCCCTGAGTAGAAAGCTGAGGAAGGAAGCCTTGCATTCCTCAAAGCACGTGTTTATAGCTTTAGAAATGTACGAGAGCAGGTTTGGTCTGTTTAATGAGCTCTGAGAACGTCTACTGAGATCCTCAAGTCTCGCTATTGGTTGAAATTTAAACCAATACTACGGGCTTATTGGTTACGCGGTCAGAATGGATAGTCTGTTATCAGCGGGTGCACACCTTTGGAGTGGTATTCGATTGTATTATATTGTGTAATGTGTTGCTAATAGTGCTGTGCGACTGAATAAGTAATATTAGACTGAGTCTAATACCTCAATTTAGCCCAGCTATAATAATTAGCTAGGGCCCGGATGTTGATGACATGACATCTTTTTACTGAACTGTCTAAGACAATGCTGAAGTAAGAAACTCCGGACGGGTCACCCCGTCTTCAAATATGTCATTTTTATTTTACATCATTTTGCATTTTTGCTATGTTTCCATTTTAAGAGCATTTTTTTAAGTTTGTTAGATTTTTTGGTCATATTTTAGAGAAATCAGCCTTTTGAGGTCATTTATTTTCCAATCTAGTCATGTCACACCTTTAAATGAGGGAGTTACGTCTCTCAGAGTTAAGGAGAAACTAGCAGCTGATACAAGATAATTTAAAATATTGAAATATTGATTAAATTTCCTTAATCAACCGGGTGGAAACTAGTCTTAGCAACAATCCTGGCGAAATTGCTGCAGGTATTGCATCAAACTGAAAAAAGTGCTGGACAAAAACACCTGGTATAAAACATTATGCAAAATCTCAGACATTCTTTCTGGTGAAAACTACTGCATGGATGGGATTGAGGAGGATTTAGAAGTAAACGATCTTCCTCACTTCAAGTACGCTCCGATCACATCAGTTGATGTTGAACGCAGCTTTTCGAGATATAAAACCTTCTTGGCTGATAACCGCAGATCGTTTACTTTTGATATAATCGGAATGAAATTCGTAATGCACTGAAACTCAGACTAAACTGATAATAAACCTTTTGTTAAGTGCTGGAAATCTATTTTGATCGACTTTTCAGTTTGAGCTTAAGATGTAATCTTTGAAATATTGGCGAGTTTATTATTATAAGCTCAGGGGTAACGTTCTCGCTTGCTGGGCCCAAGGTTGCAGGTTCGTATCCTGGCGCAGTCAGCTGGCATTTGAGGGTGCGCAAATGCGAGGGAGCCGTGTCCGTAGATTTACTGGCACGTTAAAGATCCATTTCGGGGCAAAATTCCGGCACCCCGGCGTCTCTGAAAGCCAGTGTAGTTAAAAGGGACGTAAAACCAATAACATTATTATTATTATTATTATTATTATTATTATTAATATTATTATTATTATTATTATTATTATTATTATTATTATTATTATTATTATTATTATTATTATTATTATTATAAGATCACTTTCTACATTTTATAGTGCATTTTTCCAATATTTAGGTCATTTATTACAGTTATTTTTGAACGTTTTAAGTGCAATTTTTAAACTTTTTACTGCATCAACATCCTGGCCCTAATAAGTTAAGCCTATCATATTATATCCTGCACATTATACAAATTAGCAGTCGCCACTGGTTTGATATGCCCCACCCTTACGCCAAGGGATTAGTGAAACGTTTTCTGGTTTATAAGAAGAAGGGGCTTCTCGTGCGCGTTAGTGTATGGTTAGCAACTCATCATCGAGAGGACGTAGGTTCAAATCCCACTTCAGGCTTTCACATAATGTAATCCATTTTGTAAAGCTTTCAGAATCGCATGGTTGATAGTAATCGTGAGTATTCAAATGAATGGATCCTTATTATTGTCATGTTTGCAGATCATATGGGATGAGGTTGGGGTTATATGGGGGATTTGTTCAAGAGTTGATTTACCACCCCAGGTCACGCGTTATTATCAAGTCGCTACCCAGCCCGATTGACTTTTCATCACCTGAGTGTTACCAGCACCTGTAGTGTGCATACACCTTGCTTACTATGCCTCTTTATACCCTTGGGCTTCTACCCATATATCCTAGGATGGTGCAGTGTACTGTACTCACCCCAACTGCCCTCACTGGATGTGGATAGTTACCTGAAACACACAGACCAGTACATAATCAGTTTTCATTCCATAGACCTGAGTGTTGTACGAGGGAGGCTCAGTAAGTAACAAAACCATGCACATGTGTACACTCTTGTGAAAACAGAATTGATTCATACGAGGGAAATTCCTTAAATAAATGTCGTTATTTTTCTCCCATAGACCCTTTATTGTCAAACTGGCATCGTCATCTTGGCCGACACACCAGAGGATTTGAATGAGTTTTTGAATGGTATGGACCCCGTATTGAGGAAATAATTCATGATGAAAATCAATAAATGTAAAACAAAAATATTGGAATGCAGAAACCTCTATGGACATCAAATTGGCAGGTGAAAAGCTAAAGGAAGTAGGAGACTTATGTTACTTAGTAAGCAAAATAACCGGTGATGGACGAAGCAAAGACGATATAAAAAGTAGGTTGGATCAGGCAAGGAAAGCATTTCTACAGAAAAGGAATTTGTTCACATTGAATATATGTAGATTTAGGAAGTAATTTTTGAAAGCCTTTGTCTGGAGTGTGGCGCTCTATGGAAGTGAAACTTGGACTATTGGTGCAGCAGAAACGAGGAGAATTGAAACGTTTGAAATGTGGTGTTACAGAAGAATGATGAAGATCAGATGGGAAGATGGGGTTACAAACGAAGAGGTATTAAGACGAGTGGGAGTGGAGAAATGTTTCTGGCGACTGCTAATGAAGGGAAGAGATAGGTTGGTAGGACACGTACTAAGACACCCAGGAATAGCAATCTTAGTTATGGAAGGAAGCGTCGACGACAATAACTGTAGGGGTAGACCAAGGTTAGAATATGATAAACAGATTGCCTCAGATGTAGGGCGTGTTAGCTATGTAGAGAAGGAACTATTAGCTCAGGAGATGGAGGCATGGAGGGCTGCAACAAACCAGTCAAAAGACTGAAGACTCAAACAACAACGACATACTCCATGGCATCATGAAATATTCACCTTGCGCCACCAACAATGAGCCACGTGTCGTAGAGTGCAATCAGTTTGAAGAAACCACTCAGATAAAACACGGATGCAAGGAGTTGTCGCACAGCCTGCTCTGGGGTCAGGTTTCTCGGTGCCCAACACATCATGGAGCATGTGATGGGTCCAGGCACAAGCAATGCACAGCTATGCCAACACCATGTCCTGTACTCGAGCAATGTTCTTCACATTCCTGGATTTGAAGAACGCCCGCTTAGGTCTTGAGTTGTATTGGGGAATGCATTGCCCGTTTGGGCAGCCACTTCTACGGAGCTAGCCAACAGGTGGGAATTCTCTGTCTTGTTAGAGGTTACTTGATTTTTTGCCATTTATAGAGAAGTTGCAGTGTTCGACCATCTAGAAGCGACATATTGAAGGCGACAAATGGGCATTTGCCAGAATTCTCTCCAGGGTTGGATGACTTCATCCTTTTGAAAATTTTATGCGCTGTTCCATATCTTTCTACCTGGCTGGAAGCAACAACTCATAGCTCTCAGCAGCGACGTCCGATAAACAGTCCATTAAGGTAGATTTACATTAACTTTTAACCTTGTTCTTTTATGTATTTTATGTTCGACCCTGACTATTAAATATTTGAAAACTGTATCATAATGATGGTCATTATAACACTATTTTTCATTATGAAACAGTTTCTCCCACCAATCACAGCTCAATAAACAGTTGTTTGACCAATTAGATATGGATATCATCGCACCTGCACTGAGATCCAAGGGCTTCTAATTTAAATTTCACTGCGTTGCCTAGTGTCATAGTGGGGTAATCGAGGAGGCCATGGTCAAATACAAGGCATTCTCTGCGTCACATGCGCTCTGTTCAGTACATAAAACTGGCGAAATCTCGACAGATATTTATGAATATTTATGTTCGAACATAAAATAGTTATAATAATTATCGTAGAACATAAACAGTCGTATGCAACTCGCATACGCTCGTTTTATAAATGTACTCGTGTCTTAATTATTGCCATTATAGGCTCGTGGCATAACGTACTATTCTAAATTTGTTGTAAACTTTCATTTATTTACATTCTAATGCTTTTTAAGGATATCCATTTCCTCTTTGTATTTGTTAACAAAGTTTTGATTCGTTTTATTCAATCTACGCTGACGAGGGTGTCATTGTATACCGAAACATGTACGTTTTATTTTAATTATTAAACTTCTTAGTGTTTGACAAGAAACATTTTATAATTGGAGATTCTTCATTCTCCACACTTTGCGTTCCTTCACTGAACATGCAACAACACCGACCGACCGAATGATATCGTGCACGCCAGTCTGCTGCTCCTCTCTCTGCGCATGCGTCATTCCCCCTCCGCTTACGCTCCTCCCGTCGTTGAACCAGCCACTGGTGAGGATTCTTATGGCCACTGTTAGTGTCACCTGGTCTACCATCTGCTCGTGGAATGAAAAGATGGTATAATGGCTTTCACGGCCAGTGAATTAAAACTCAGCAATTCTTCTAGATTTGTACCGTGTCTTGTGTGAGGTTTCGCCTAGGACACCAAGCTGGCTCATCAGTGGACTCTTGGTGTCCCCGCCCGGACCCCCACAAGAGTAGCGAACTGCGCACTACCTCCATTTTTATGAAGCACACCTCCGCCTCTTTACTGCGAGAACTAAAAGGTCAAGCAACCATAACCTCCCTATGAGGGCTTCCAAAAGATGGTATATTGGGTTTCATGGCCAGTGAATTAAAACTCAGCAAATTTTCTAGGTCTGTGCCGTGTCTTCTGTAGGGTTTCGCCTAGGACACCAAGCTGGCTCATCAGCGTGCTCTTCGTGTCCCCGCCTGGACCCCCACAGGAGTAGCGAACTGCACGCTATCTTCCTTTTATGAAGCGCACCTGCGCCTCTTTACTGCGAGAACTGAAATATGGTATATCGGCTTTCACGGCAAGTGAATTAAAACTCGGGAATATTTTACTTTTTACTTTCGTAACTACCCTCGTATTTGCGGATTTGAATATTCTCTCCAAATATGTTCATCATTTCCTGTAAAACACAACGTGTTTCAGTTAGAGCCATTTTGATGATTTCGACGTTCCGTTTTGCACTGCCATTTGGCAGAGAATCTGTAACTCTGTTGGGGGAACTGCAACTAAAATAGTAATTGATTTTGTCTAGCAACCTCTAACCGTGGCACGATAGGTATTTTACTAACCGACATCGTACGGCTCAAAGTGCCATGAATGCAGGGGATCGAACCCGTGATATTGCAATCAGGAGACTGGCTGTCCACTCGACAACGTGTCTAATTAAGTGGACCGTAAAGGTCTCAATATAAACGTGTGGCGTTTTGCTGCAGAAGGATAGGCTATATTAGCAGCTCAGTTCAGAGCCATACGCTCAATGGACGTGCCCAAATTTACATGTGGTAGGGTGGTCAGCATCTTCCCACTCCTTCTCCAAGAACATCATCCAGAAAGTTCCCACGAAGCTCGGAGGGGAAGCCAACAATACTATCCAGTTCACTATGAATTCAGTAAATTCAGATAATTTATTTTCTCTGTCCAAAAGACAACTCATATACAGGGTATTTCATATAAAATAAGAACGGCAAGCGGCAGTTTTGTTATTCGCTACTGTGGTGGCCTTGGCCGAGCTTGTGGCGCGCCATGGCCCGCTGTTGTACTATTGAAAGCGCGCATAGTACATACGAGGGCTGGTTTGTTTTTCAAGTTCCTATGGACTGTATAAAAATAACTGAGTGACACACTAAACTGATTTTACTACTAAATGTTTGCTTGTTTTATTCTTATGTCTCAACATAATCGCCAAAACAACTGGAACATTTGTCGTATCGTTACACCAGCTTTCCAATGCCCTCAGCCAAATATTCTGCCGCCACTGAGGTAGGTACGTCTGGACAGTCTCCTGAAGTGTTTCCTTTTTGGCGAGGCGTTGCCGCCCAACCATACCATCAATTCTCGAAAAAAGTGAAAATAATTCAGTGCTGGTTTGGACTAAACGGCAGATGGTCCAAAACTTCACACTTGAATTGTTTGAAAAAGCCTATCGTAATGTTGGTACAGTGCGGTCGTGAATGGTTTTCACCTTTTTCGAGAATTGAAGGTGTGGTTGGGCGGCAACACCTCGCCAAAAAGGAAACACTTCAGGAGACTGTCCAGACGTACCAACCTCAGTGGCGGCAGAATATTTTGCCGAGGGTATTGGAAAGCTGGTGTAACGATACGACAAATGTTTCAATCGTTTTGGCAATTACGTTGAGACATAAGAATAAAACAAGCAAACATTTAGTAGTAAAATCAGTTTGGTATGCCAAACTGTTATTTTTATACAAGTAGGTAATATAAGGCGGTTCTGGCACAGGGCCTAATGGGCAAGATGGCCACCGCGCGCAACCAGCCCTATGTTATTCTTATGGAGGGGACAGTCAGAGCTGGCACACGGGCTAATGGGCAATATGGCCGCCACGCCATGAGACCGTCAATGACATCACACGGAAAGGTCGGCCATGTAGTTGTCAAATGGAATATTTATAATTATTATTATTATTAGGTAATTATTGATTGATCATGTACAATCAAGACCAGCCTTATATTTTCCACCTCGTGGTGTAGCGGCTAGTAATCTTGAAGATTACCGCGGAGACCCGGGTTCGATTCCTGGTTCAGCCAAGAAATTTAATTTTGGTCTTACGAGTGAAACGGGGCACACTCAGTCTTGTGAGGCAAAAGTGACAAAAGGCGGGTTTAATTCATATCACTGCCATTCAGCCTAACCCAACTTCATTTAACCTAACCTAACCTAACCTAACTCAACCTAACCTAACCTAACCTAACCTAACTTCACCTAACCTAACCTATCCTAACCTAACTTCACCTAACCTAACCTAACCTAACTTCACCTAACCTAGCCTAACCAAACCTAACTTAACCTAACCTAACCTAACTTCACTTAACCTAACCTAACCTAACTTCACCTAACCTAACCTAACCTAACTTCACCTAACCTAACCTAACTTCAAAGTCAGAGCAAATATGAGAGCAAATGTGAGAGCACACATAATAAACTAAGTTATAACCTAACCTAACTTAACCTAACTTAACCTAACTTAACCTAACTTAACCTAAACTAACCTAACTTAAAAGTGCGAGCAAAAATTGTGTGCAAAAAAGTGAGAGCAAATGAGGGGTCTAGATGCAAAACCGGCTATCTCCACTTTTTTGTGAAAATGAGCTATGGTTGGAGTACCATTCTCCGAGACGTTTGTGATCTGTTTATAAACTTGTTTGGTTGCAAATCCGGCTATATCCCCTTCAAAAATAGGGTGAAAAATAGGGGTTAGTTGCAAACCCGGCAATCTCCGTACGGCGTTGAGGTGCAGAACCGGCTATCTCCATGGCTCAAAATGACTCAACAAAACCACGCTTTCCTGTGGCATTATGATGACATGTTTGTGACATTAGCGCTCCTACGGCCATAAGCGTCAACAGATAGCAGTTAAGTACAGTCGAGTTGGCAGTCTAGAGTAAGGTGTGTGGATTTTTGTTGTTATGAGCTAGGAAGCAACGTGTGAAGTTTGTTGGGACAGTAACGACCTGATTGTAATTACTGTGTCTAATAATAACAGAAAAAGGTCATGGAGATCAATGCCGAACCCGTTTCACCAACCAAGGCAAGAAAGAGGCAAAGGCAACAGGAGAAATGGAAGAGGAATATCGCAAAGCAAAAGAGGTTAGTGTCTTTTATAGCATACTTTGTTTTACGGTGTGCATAGTGTCACCGTTGTTTGAAACTATTTTCGGTAGACTTAAAATATGACACCAAAGTAAGAAATGGAATCTGTAAAAGATGGTTTGTGTCTGTCCATAGGTATGGTGCCACATTCCCGCCCTCCATTCCTGAGTGCGGACATTCGACCCATGCTTATCGCTGCTCGACCCTAACAATAGGCGAGATCACCGATTTTCATAAGCTGTTCTATGCTACACAGGATAAACAGATGCAAGATGCATTCCTAGCACCGTACTGCAGAAGTGCCGTCTGCAAGCGTAGGCGCGCCAAAAATGAAACCCGTGCTCCAAAAGTGTCAACAATACAGTGTTATGTTAGGAATGGACGAAATGAACACGTGCATGTCTGTCAAGCAGCATTCTTAAAAATACTACACATTACAAAACACAGACTGCAGTTTGTCACTAAAAATTGTACAGCAACAGGGAATTCACCAAAAGAAAGAAGAGGAGGAGATCACACCAGCCACAGGTATCGCAACAAGAGGGAATCGGTGGTAAGCTTTATAAGGAAATTTACGTGTGTAGGTGCACATTATACGAGATCGGCAACAAATGTCAGACGATACTTACCATCCGATTTGAATATCAGAAGGATGTGGCGGATGTATAACAGCGAAACACAACAAACAACTTTAAAAGTCAAGGAATCTTTTTTCCGGGGTGTGTTCAATAGATCTTTCAATCTGGGCTTCGGAACCCCTCGTACTGATGTATGTTCCACCTGCTTGAGTTTAGATGAAAAAATTAAAAGTGAGGTAGATTCAGCCAAGAAAAGTGAACTTTGTATTGAAAAACGCGTTCATAGTTTACGAGCAAAGGCGTTTTATTCATTACTTCGAGAGAGGACGAATACTCTCCTCATCTTGAGCTTTGACTGTCAGCAAAATCAGGTTTTGCCTAAGTTACCTGATCAGTCCGCTTACTACAGCCGGCAATTGTATATTTACAACCTGTGCTTTGTACAAGGTTCTTCTAGGGAAAAGGAGACAGTGGATAAGACTTATGTACACATGGACAGAAAACGAGTATCACAAGGGCTCCAGTGAGATCGCCTCTGCCGTCTATCACAGACTCACCAATACGGACTTCTCTGGCATAGAAACACTGCGATTAGTATGCGACGGGTGTGGGGGGCAGAATAAGAATCGCATCATCATCGCAGCGTGTGCTACATGGTTTCTGAATGCACCCCGTACACTGACGTCCATCGAAGTGATATACCCAGTAACAGGACATTCCTTTTTGCCTAGTGATCGAGTGTTTGGCAGAATCGAGCAGGTATTAAGAAAAAGGGAAACTGTCACAAATCCGACTGAGTATAAAAACATTTTTGAAAGATTTGGGACCGTTATTGAAATGGGAAATGACTGCCTAGTCTCTGACTGGAAGACAGAAGCAAATAAGGTGTTCAAAATCACTGGCTCGTGGCACTTCAAATTTAATGTTAGTAAGCGTTTCATTCTAACAAGGTCCAATTCACATCCCATGAATAACGTGTTAGTCCGTGGAGAGCCTTATTACAGGACTGATGTATGCGTGGCAAAAAGTGTTTGTAAGCCAGGCAAGAATGTGGGAATGATTAATCCAGCCGTAATCAGGAAGGGTGTTGAAGTTAACCCTTTGAAATTACGGGACGTTACTAAATTGCTTGCTAAACACTACGGTGACCAATGGAAAACCCTCAAAGACCTACAATTTTTCGCCGACTTGATCGAGATCAAGCAAGATGAAGCAAACCATGATGAAGGAACCGAGGGACTTATTGAAGAATATGGCTTGGAGGAAACTGAGCATCTCATTGTTTAAACACCTTTGTTGTGGAAAATTGTACTATATCATAATTCCATGGAATAGACCGAAAATGCTTTTCTCTCCAGTGTTAATATTCTTATTTCACCCTTTTCAATCCCGATTCCAGATATTCTGGCAAAACAATCGATGCTATACTTGTATTTTCAATGGGTGAGATGCAAAACCGGCAATCTCCAATTTTTATTGCCCCCCTATTAAAATGTTATCATATATTCTAGTTCGTTCATGCACTTAATGTCATTTATAAATCAAACAATACATTATAGAGCAATAACCATAATATTATATCACTTAGTTACTGAGGTATAAGAAATTCGTCTCTCCTGTAAAATTAGAGTCAATGGAGATAGCCGGTTTTGCATCTAGACCCCTCAAATGTGAGAGCACAAATAATAAACTTAGTTTTAACCAAACCTAACCTAACATAACCTAACCCACCGAAACCTCATTTAAGGATTTTAGATTTTACATTTTAACATTCTAGATTTTTGATTTTATCATTTTACATTTTTTAGATTTTACATTTTAAATTTAAGATTATTTGATTTTAGATTTTACATTTTACGAAAAGAGTAAACTACAAGGTCACATACCTAACCTCACCCAAGCTAACTTTACCAAACGTAACTTAAGCTAATCCAAAGGCTAATGCACATACACAAAGTATATAAGAGCACATGCAACTAGTCTTATGCTAGTCTTATAGGCTACTGTACAACATGATCACTACCCCAACCGGTATTTTTTTTCATTTTGTTGTTTACACATTTGTCAATTTTCCAATTTCCCACATTCTGTTTTTTAAATGTCAGTTTTAAGTTTTACAATTTCATAATATGGAAACATGGATTTTGCATTTTGTTTACACATTTATCAATTTCACAATTTCCCATTTACAGTTTTTAAAATGTCAGTTTAAAGTTCTTCAATTTCATGTTATAGAAACATGGATTTTCCAATTTGTTGTTTACACATTTGTCAATTTACCAAATTCCCATTTGGAGTTTTTAAAATCTCAGTTTATTGTTTTTTCTATTTTGTCAATATGGAAACATGGATTTTCCAATTTGTGTTTTACATGTCTTGCATTAGGAGTGGAGAGAGGTGGGTAGTAATTAAAAATGTACAAGCAGTGTACATACAATATTTTTTATTTTAAATAAATGTACCGATACACTATTTACACATAATACATTTTTATATTCTTTTTTGTTATAAATTGTACAGTTGTTTTTATTTTGTTTTCTATTTTTATTTATTTTTGAGTATGAATATAATTTTTCTTTTTGTGTTTTTCTATTTTTGTAGTGCTATTGTTTTAATTTTTTAAATTGCTTTGTTTTATGTATTTGCTAGATACATGCAGAGGATTTTGATACTCAAAACTTAATTCTTTAAGCATTGTCAATGATTGAGTAATGACCATAGGCATGCGTACCTATACCATTAGCATCAATAATCTTTTATCATCACCAGGACACAAAGCAATTTTGTTTAGTCTTATAGATGATATGTCATGATGTTTAGAAGCGATAATGTTCATGGGTATTCTGTTTACATTGTTTTTCATGACACAATCCTTATAAACTTGAGAGCTTATACAATTTTTGACAACACCTCTGTTAATACCTTTAATCGTTTTGATTTCTTTACCATTTATGTCTAAAGCGTACATTTTAGCTCTAAGTCCAACAAATGCTTTTATAATTTGTCCAAAAGCCTCGTCATTAAATTTCCCCAACGTTTTCTTGTTTGATGTAGAGTAACATATGTGATTAGTAGGATAATCTGATGTGTCCAGGTGTTCTAGGAAATCCAACTTGTCTTGATATACATCTTGGGTGTTAACCAAATAAATGAACGAGTCGGTATCCATATACATGAGTTTAAGATTGTTCATTCCATAATAGGGTAGCAGGACATCATAGTGGTGGGAATACATGGGAGTTTTTGAAATATCCAGTATACACATTCCAATATATATAGGCTTATTGAATACAATGTTACGTTTAGCCATGTGGAAAGCAGCTAGGTTTGAACCATAAATTGTTCTGTCAATAAATGTCGGCTTTGCTATTAGCTTTTATGCCTTTTTGCTGTCAGTCACAAGACGTATGTCTATTCTTTGACGGATATTTTCCATTGTTTTTCCAAAAATGGCATTGTTGAATAATTTGTACATATTTTTCTCAAAATCATTTTGGCTTGTTTTCTAAGGTTGTTATTAAAATCAACGTAGGCCTTTAACCAAGGTCTTTGCTTAAACTTTAACACACGATGAATTTTTATCAATTTTCTTCCATGCTCTAAAGCCTGTTTTAATGCCATGTAGTGAACAACATATCGCCTTCGATTTCCAAGATGAGGAATTAGTTTTTTCAGAGACGAATCCTTAGGTTGTGTACACTCTGGTTGGAAAGGTAAATCGTTGTGTAGATCATGAAGGTCAGATTGGTAATCAACATCAACGTCATCCCACAGGATCGTCTTCCTTTAGTTTTTCTAGATCAACAGTATCTGGAGAAACCCACTGAAATCCACCATAAGGAAAGGAGTGGCACATAGCCCACCCGTATTGGTTGTTGGCATCATCGTAGGTAATAAACTGCGATGGTTTCTCAGAATCATAGGTTTCCATGTATTTATTGTTAGCTTCAGCATACCGATGAGACACTTGGCATATGCCTCCACGTATTCCAGACTCGATTAGAAGAATCTGATCGTAATCCTGTAGCAATTCCAGTTCAATTCCTGTGTAAAGGAGCATTGCCTCGAAACGTAAACCAGGCGAAGTAAAAAAGTGTGCAGCATCCACTCGGTGTGTTTCTAGTGTTTTGTTTCTAAACGTTTCAAAGCTGTCTGCAAGAAGGAGTACATCTGAAGTTAGGTAGAGGTCACTATATTCCCCTAGAGTTTTAATGTTGAACTGTTTTCAGTCATTTTTGGCATGTTCATAGTCTCCTTGACTAACATTTTCTTGACTTAATTTGTTAAAGAATGCCTCTTTTAGAGGTAAACACGTTTCACTTAACTTTTCCCATGAGTCAATGTAGTCATAACAAAATACTCCTTTGCGAGTCATGAGCATTGCATTTTCTTTTCCAAAGTACTTGTCTGTTTCAGGGTATGATGTTAAGTTGGAAACTAATTGTTCCAAACTACTTGGCATTAACCGAAACGTATCCACAAATCTAAGCTTAACATTTCCCACATATTAGGTGAAGGAAATGTACTTTTCTTTAGAGTTAGCGATAACATCCAATCTCTCAGTAGTACATCCCAATTGCTTTACAATGAAATTTGCGTCGTAGCCACTCATATTATGTAGAAACACAGGAACGGGGTTACGTGTTTTACACCTCAAATTACAGTTATTGTGAGCACTTCCACGGTATTCCCCTGTAATATGGCAGTGGTCTCGGACTTTCCAAACCTCTTTGGTAAATGGTTTTTGACACAAATAACAGGTTTCAGAACATTGGAACTCTGCTTCTTGATCCTGAGTTAAGGCCTTTGGAACATTTAAGCTGTAAAGGCAATCGATTTCATTAGCTATTGAGATCAAACAGTCCATAAACTTTTCTGCAGCGTCAGGTTCACGATAAATAACAGGTTGGCTTGGAAGGTTTGTCTTTATGTGTTCCACAGCAGGTGAGGGTTTAACGTCTATACCAAAGCTCATAGGAACATGACTCTGGTATGGCACTGTATAACTTGCCTCAGGATTAGGTAGACATGTTTGATAGGGTAACAGTATACTTTCAAAATCTGCATAGATAACGTAAGGTATTCTCAGCATTTTATCAACATTTAAGAATTTGACAATTGGGTTTTTAATAGGCATTTCAACCCTAGCAATGTCATGCTGGACACACAAAGCTCTATGTTCTTTCAATTTTTCCATTCCTAGTTGACCATATTGATTATCAAAGTGAGTAAAACATCGTTTACACGTATATATCATATGTTCATGTTGGGTAATCTGATGTCTTACTAGTTTATCAAAATCTTTGATAAAGACGTAGTGGTTCTGGCCGGATGATGAACTTAGCATAAGGAGGTCGCGATGGTCTTGCAGCTCTTGATCCACAACCTTTAGAGGGAACAGTTTATTGTCTTGTTCCAATCCAAATACATTAATGGATATATCGTTGGCTTTTTCAAATTTGGGAATGTCAGCAAGCGATGTAGGAAACGATATTAGAGAAAAATCATACTTGTTGTCCAGGTCCTTGTATTTACTAATGCGTTGAGCATTCTTTTTAACCAGTTTTGCTAAAATGGCATACATAAAACACTTTTCATCATTCAAATTTTCAGGATTAATGCAGGCTTTTCTTGCTTTTATAGCTGCTGGTAATGGTATATATGTGCTGCCACGCAAGGGATTGTACTTATTTATTTTCAATAGTACTCCTTCCACTGCTAACAAAACCCAATTACTGCCTATTAGCTCAAAATCTTCCATTTCCGTAGTTAACTTTGTAAATTGTGTTTCCAAGAAACTACTCAAGTCTGTTTCCAAAAATAGGGCCTGATTTCGTGATTTAAAAGCACGATCTGTAATTTCAATGGTAGATGTATGAATGAATCTACATTCAGCCACAAGATTAACTTTTATCGACTTGTGCATTGCTAGTTCTTTCTGCATAGCTTGTATTATTTGCTGTTTGGACTCTTTAAGGTATGAATTTAATTCCTTGCACGTATCGCAACGAATGAAATAGGATTTAAGACGATCTTCAAAAGATGTCTCATATTCTATAAGTCCATTTTTTGTCAGGGACCAATGACAGTAGGTAATGTTTTGTAGGCTCTGCTTTTTGTCTTTTAGCTGCCGACACAACATTACAACATTCTTCATGACGACGTCCATTGTACACATTGTTGAATGTACTACCACAGGTCTTGCACTGATGAAATTCACCACACGATACTTCATGTCGCTTCCTATGATAGTCTCGAAGAAAAGTTTTTCCACACTCTTTACACATATAGCTAGGAATGGGTTCTTCCATTATGAATGTTGATTTCTGCAAACAGCTGCTTACTGCGTATCACAGGGCTAGAGGTTGGTCGGTGAGTCGGTCTTTCACGATGTGATCACCATGAGAGGTAGTAGTCAACTGGTGATATTCTTGTTAATGGTCCTCTAATATACCCCTAGTCTAGACCAACAGCTCTTTACAGCGTATGACAAGGCTGTAGACTGGACAGTGAGACGGTCTTTCATGATGTGAACACTGTAACAAGTAGTAGTCAACTGATTATATACTTGCTAAGGGTTCTCTAATATACAATAGTCAAGACCAACAGCTACTTACTGTGTAGTACAAGGCTGTACAATAGTTGTTTTGTCAATCTTTCACGATGTGGTCACTGTGAGTGTTGGTAGTCATGCCTGTAAGTATTATGCAGCCATAAAAAAGGACAGACATACTTTCCAAGACCAAATAAGCCCCAACAAGCAAGAGCAAATATAAGAGAGCTAATACAAAAGCCAACAAAAGCCAACAAAAAAGCTAACAAAAACCAACAAAAGCCAATATAAGCCAACAAAAAAGCCAACAAAAAAAACTGACAAAAATAGCCATGTAGCATGCTGGTAGTTGAGTGAGTTGTTATATTGACCGATAGGTAGCGGGCTGGTAGTTGAGTGAGTATTGCTATCGACCGCTAGATAGCATGCTGGTCGTTCAGTGAGCGAGTGTTGAAATGGAGCGCTAGGTAGCATGCTGGTCGTTCAAGTAGTTCTCATAGTCTCCGCTAGATAGCGGCAACGTACTTTGCGTGTCGCATTTAACAAATTGGTAAAGTTTTACCGAGTGAAAACGTGCTCGTATATGCTGTGTATTTAAATGTATTATACAATTAACCACTAAGTGTTTAGATCTAACATGTATAGCCTTGTGTAGGGAATATGGAGGGCCTTTAGCAAAAAAAAAAGACTGTCTAACACATGAGTGTACAGCCCTGATAACCTTGAGTATGGTGTAAGAATATTTTCAGTTGACTACTATCTGTCGCAGTGTTTACATTGTGAAAGACCGTTGAAACAACCAGTCTTTAGCTTTGCCATAAGCAGTGAGCAGCTGTTACCATTAACTAGGGGTATATTAGAGGACCCTTAGCAATAATATCATCAGTTGACTACCACCACTCACAGTGACCACATCGTGAAAGATTGACAAAACAACTATTGTACAGCCTTGTACTACACAGTAAGTAGCTGTTGGTCTAGACTAGGGGTATATTAGAGGACCCTTAACAAGAATGTCACCAGTTGACTACTACCTCTCATGGTGATCACATCGTGAAAGACCGTCTCACCGACCAACCTCTAGCCCTGTGATACGCAGTAAGCAGCTGTTTGCAGAAATCAACATTCATAATGGAAGAACCCATTCCTAGCTATAAGTGTAAAGAGTGTGGAAAAACTTTTCTTCGAGACTATCATAGGAAGCGACATGAAGTATCGTGTGGTGAATTTCATGAGTGCAAGACCTGTGGTAGAACATTCAACAATGTGTACAATGGACGTCGTCATGAAGAATGTTGTAATGTTGTGTCGGCAGCTAAAAGACAAAAAGCAGAGCCTACAAAACATTACCTACTGTCATTGGTCCCTGACAAAAATGGACTTATAGAATATGAGACATCTTTTGAAGATCGTCTTAAATCCTATTTCATTCGTTGCGATACGTGCAAGGATTTAAATTCATACCTTAAAGAGTCCAAACAGCAAATAATACAAGCTATGCAGAAAGAACTAGCAATGCACAAGTCGATAAAAGTTAATCTTGTGGCTGAATGTAGATTCATTCATACATCTACCATTGAAATTACAGATCGTGCTTTTAAAATTCCTCTCGGCACGCCGGAAGGCGGAGGTAGATTTCACCGGGCAAACTAGGGGATAGGCTATAATAGGCAAAATATGCAGGTTTTCGTAGGAGGATCAGACCTCATTTATTGCGAGAAAGTATTTTACAATTGGAGGTTAGTTAACATTTTTTCGTCTTTCTATGCATACTTTTAACATTTTACTGTCTTATGGGGATGGTAACCTTCTGGTCATTTGGGGTTAATTTTTATACTAGTGATCACACTGTCCTTATGCAAGGTTTGGAACTAATGTGTAACTATCTAACAGTCTGTTACTTCTTCACGCAAAATTTTATCTCCCGTAGAGATGTTGGTTCCTCAGTTTAGGGGCTGCGACAAGGTGGTCATGTAACCCCGTGTACATTGGGTGTGTGTAGAATCTGTCTGATAATAACGGTGTTATTTGTGATGACTGTATTAGTCTGTAATTCAGGTAAGGTCTGCAGACGGTCAATTTTAAGTAGTAGTACCTAATTTTGTACCAAATACTAACGTCAACGACACCTAGCTGTGAACTTGGCTGCTAGATGCCACCGCAACCAGCAACTTGCAACGAACGTTGTAACTTCCCCTCCGAAGGAAAGCATGCTGACGGATTTTTAGCGCTCTTAGATAATCCGGCGACTTTGGCCGGCTTTGAACCAGGACCTTGGGCATAGAAGTTCAGCATGCTACCGGTTAGCCGCTTTCCTCATAGTCAGGTGGAACAAGAAGATCCGTGACGAACTAAAGAACCTACTTTTATTAAAATTAAGATTCATGCCATAGATTAATCTACAGTATATGAACCTATCTAGAATAATGACGAAATTAAGTGGGTAATATCGAAATGTCTTAATTAGTTCGAAATAAGATATACTAGGCATAATGTAGCCTAATAGAGCAATACAGTTGGCAGCTCTGGTGACTGAATATATTCTTACTTCCATCTCCTAAGGTACAGAATACAAAATGTGGTAGAAGTCCAAAGGACGTTACATGGATTTAGACATTGGATCTATTAGTACACGTAAAAGCATGTTGGCAACAATGTCATGCGAGTGCTGGTCAGAAATAATCTGAAATATTATATATTTTTGTGACAATTTTGGATGAAATCTATTTGTTGGTATAGAAGTTACATGTATTTAAAAATTGGTCCTATCAGCAGGCTTAGAATCATGTTGGTAGAACTGACGTATATAAGTTACTCCAAATTAATGTAAAATGTCGGGTAATTTACGTGTGCATAGTTTAAAGCTGTCGGCTTGCATACTTTCTGGTATATTTGGATACAAAATAGAGAGCAATTATTAACAGTTGGCAGCCCTGGTGGCTCTTAAGAATACACTCTGTCACATATGTTTATGTACACATATTACATACAAAATTTGGTTGAAATCCAATTGATAGTGTAGATGTTATATGCATTTATAAATTGGACTTATCAGAAGGCTTAAAATTATTTTGGCAACGCTCTCATGTATGGCCACCTGGAAATTAAACTGAAATAGTATTATCTACATGTGTGCCAATTTTAGAATAGCTCCCATGTATACCATCCAAGATATCCAACATGGAGCTCAAATTTCTAGTGCGTTTTTTTAGCAGTTGGTAGCACCGGCATCTTTTTCAAATATGGGCATGAGATATTCCGGTATACATATTTACTCATACTAAATTTGATTTCGATTGCTGCAGCCGTTTAGGAGTTGATAGGGGGGGGACACACACACACAGCCAGACAGACAGAAGGACAGACAGACAAACAGACAGAAGGACAGACAGACAGACAGAAGGACAGCCACATTTTCCCGGATATATCTTATAAGTCTACTTTTTCCTCATTTTTGAAAAGTGTGAAAAGTAGGCTAACAAGAAGTTCCGTGAAGAACTATACAGCCTACTTTTCATGCCAATGATTATTCTACATTATATGAACCTATCTAGAATAATGACGAAATTAAGGTGGTAATATCGAAATATCTAATTAGTTCAAAATATACCTGGTATAATGTAGCTTAATAGAGCACTACAGTTGGCAGCCCTG
Organism: Meconema thalassinum; assembly: GCA_946902985.2. Classification (NCBI taxonomy): domain Eukaryota; kingdom Metazoa; phylum Arthropoda; class Insecta; order Orthoptera; family Tettigoniidae; genus Meconema; species Meconema thalassinum. The sequence goes on along the minus strand of OY714911.1, from coordinate 8,098,986 downwards.
GTGACTGAATATATTCTTAGTTCCACCTCTTAAGGTACAGAATACAAAATTTGGTTGAAGTCCAATGGACGTTACATGCAGTTAGACACTGGATCTATCAGCACGCGTAAAAGCATGTTGCCAACAATACCATGCGTGTGCTGGTCAGAAATAATCTGAATTATTATGATATCTTGTTGTGCCAATTTTGGACGAAATCCATTTGTTAGTATAGAAGTTACATGTATTTTAAAATTGGACATATCAGCAGGCATAGAACCATGTTGGCAGCACTGCCTTGTATTAATTACTCTAAATTAATCTAGAATGTCAGGTGCTATACGTGTGCAAAGTATAGAGCTGTTGGCTTGCATACTTTCTGATATATTGATATTAGGGTAAAAAGAATATAGACAGCATTTATTAACAGTTGGCAGCCCTGATTGCTCTTAACAATACGTATAGTCATATCTGTTATGGTACACATATCACATACGAAATTTGGTTGAAATCCAACTGATAGTATAGAAGTTACATGTATTTAAAAATTGGTCCTATCAGCAGGCTTATAATCATGTTGGTAGAACTGACGTATATTAGTTACTCCAAATTAATCTAAAATGTCAGAATATACGTGTGCATAGTTTAAAGCTGTTGGCTTGCAAACTTTCTGATATATTGGTATTTGGATTAAAAAAATAGAGAGAGCAATTATTAACAGTAGGCAGCCCTGGTGGCTCTTAAGAATACGCTCAGTCATATCTGTTTATGTACAGATATTACATACAAAATTTGGTTGAAATCCAATTGATAGTGTAGAAGTTATATGCATTTAAACATTGGACCTATCAGAAGGCTTGAAATTATTTTGGCAACACTGTCATGGTTGGCCTCCTGGAAATTAAACTGAAATAGTATTATCTACATGTGTGCCAATTTTGGAATAGTTCCAATGCATACCTTGCAAGATATCCAACATGGAGCTCAAATTTCTAGTGCGTTTTTTCAGCAGTTGGTAGCACTGACATCATTTTCAAATATGGACGTGAGCTATTCCGGTGCACATCTTTACTCATACTAAATTTGGTTTCGATTGCTGCAGCAGTTTAGGAGTTGATAGAGGGGGACACAGACACAGCCAGACAGACAGAAGGACAGACAGACAGACAGAAGGACAGACAGACAGACAGACAGACAGACAGACAGACAGACACACATTTTCCCGGATCGATCTCATTAAGTCTACTTTTTCCTCATTTTTGCAAAATGTGAAAAGTAGGCTAAAAATGAATGTGATCTCGTCAATGGCGTTGCCTTGGCAACCTCTGATAGATCATCCCTTATCAATTTAAAAGCGTTGTTATGGTAACCTCTGATGGCACTTGGCATTTTTTAAAATTCCGAAATCATTTTTCTCATCCCTTGGCGTAATGGTGGGTCATATCAAAAATTCTTTCAGACAAAAGTTTTAGGTAATTATTAGGGGAATATTTTCCATTTTGTACGGTTTTGATATTGTGCCTATTAAGAGAGATATGATTAATGTTTCCCGAAAAACCCACTTTTTTCCACCCCTTTGGTCAATGGTTCGTGCTATAAAAAAACCTATTTGACATACATTTTTGGCACTTATCCGACACATATTATGAACTTTGAAGGGATTCGATATTTCACGTATTAAGAGAGTTATAGCGAAATTTCACTTTTTCGAAAAAAGCCCCCCATTTTCATTCCCTTCGACCGATTTTTCCCATTAACGAACCCGACCGAGATTTTATAGGGATACATATTATGTAAAAAATTCAAAGTGATTGGTGCAAAATTACGGCGGTTATCGTGTCCACAAGAAACTGATATATATATATATATATAGATAGATACATGTATACATAAATTATATATAAACTTTTGAACTGACGGTGGTTTTGGGGTCTGGGGGATGTGAAACGCGAAGATATGTCGAAATTTTCCGGAAGTCGAAACATGGTACTGCGCCCGAAGAAACCCATCAGTACTTATATCCAAAGCTCGAAAAAGGATTGCAGACATGTAAGTTACCCAGCTCACAAACTTACCATGCCTACTAAGTAAAATTGGGAATTTCAGGAACATACAGGATGAATATTATTCGTAAAGAATGTAGTACTACTAGACAAGGTACAAATTACTACTATCAATTACATTTAGAGCAAATCGAGAAACTCCAATCTCGAGGGGTGATAAGGTTTAATCTATAGTGAGCGCCTGTATCTATACCTCGTAGTACTATTTTCGACGATGACGACAATGAAAACGGTATCAGCTTAGATAAAAGTTGACCGAGTCGCTAAAAAGCGCCAGCCGTTTATTAAGCTAAAAACAAGTATAAAAACTGGCTTCCTCCCTGAATATGGTGTCTCCCTGACACTTCTACAAAAATAACTGAAAAATAAATTTGCACGTGGCATTTATATAGTTAGAAAATGTGAAACAGCGTGTTACTAATTATAGCCCTATTTTATACAGGTCCGCTTCAACTATGAACCGTAGTTCCATATCTAATCAAAATTATTCATGAACTATGTGCATATATACATTCTTTATGAATCTCTCAAATTTTACACTTCATAATGTCGAAGATTAAATTTTCTTCCTCCAATAAGTCTTTCATCTACTCAATTTACTTAAACATCAAATCCAAACATACACCGCAACTATCGTGTTGAAAGTATTAAATACTCGTCATAATCAATTGAACATAAGTGACAAACATTTAAGCTAAGCACTGTTCCTTTTTACTTTTATCTATTTATCATGAAATACTGAAATAAGTTCTGAAATTCTTTACTGGGTTAACAATCTTCTGATAAAGGTGAATACTGGACGTGCACGGCATTAACCTTCGTTTCCACACTCCTTTTTCATAATTAAACAACAATTACTTTCTCTCCGAAACACCCTGTACAGAATCTTCCTTCAATACACTCACATAACTTCACAATTATTGCAATCAATACTAGAAAAACTTAGAGACTCCTCGGCCTCCCTTAGTAAAATTACGTAACTCCTTTTACGTTCATATCTCCTTAATTTGCACGGTAATTCAACTATAAACTTCCACTTCAATACATATACTTCCTTTACTTTAACATTTCTCCTCTATACTGATATAACCTTCGCCTCGTGCTCATAATTCCATTTCTGCAATAAATCGTTGTACTTTTACTTTCTGATCACCCTGTGATTTAACTTTGTTAACTTTCTTTTTCACGTGTTTAAATTCAGCTTTACATTTTATTACAACTTTTCAAGAAATATCAGTAAATATTCATATTCTTAACAAAATATATAAGTTTGACTTCTTTCCGTTAATATATTTGTTTAACAAATTCATCTTTGCTTTTTAACGCTCTAAATCTCATTAGACATATGTGTATAAGCTTTTCGTAATCCTTTCGTTCATAATAAATTTCTGACACTCGAATGAACATCATGAGTTGTCGAAATATTCTTTACACTTCGTGACGTTACTTCTTAAATATACTGTACTTAAATTTGCTCCAATAAACTTAATTTTACTTCAATTACAATCTTACTCCTTCTTTACTTCGTTCAACGTTCTATTCCTTTTAAATAGTTCACTCTAGATTCTTTCAAATAATTTGCTTCATATTTCTTTAAACAATTCATTTATATTCCTTTCAATAATTCGTTTTATCTTCCTCTAAACAATTGGTTCTAAGTTCCTGTGAACAATTCATTTATATTCCATCGCTGCGATAAAACAGATTTAATTAAATTAAATCTAACGCAAATAAGAAAAATATTACACGATTTTACTTTAATATAACCTTAGTATTAATATAGCATCATCATGCCGAAATTTCGTCCAAGTGACTGAAATTTTCAAGAACAAGGCAAAATAACTCCGTAGAAAAATACGAAAAATCACTATAACAAGATCTACACAAGTTTAATTACTTTGACAAAATTATACGTTTTAAATAATGCAATTAAAAAATACTGTTGAAAAATACTGTTAAAAATGCGGTTGAAAAATATGCGGTTGGTCAATTGGATAATCACAGAACATAACTACAATTCTACATGATAAAAGACAATTTCTTCACTACCTTGTGCTGGCTTCTTTCCTGTTGAAAATACCTGCATCTCTCCTTCCAAACCAAACTTGTCGTGCTCCATAGCATCGCCCACAGCTATGAAGACCGGTTTGTGACAGAACCAGCTGGACTCGTGGTGAATGACCTCGCTGTGAACAGCTCCGCCAGCTCCCCGTTTCTCGTTCACTGTAAGTCGGCCGGCTTCGATTCTCCATCTCTTCAGAATAGACATCTGGGTTTCTTCAGAATAGACATCGGTTTTCTTCAGAATAGACATCACGGTGGAATATTGTCGTTTATGCAAGCGTTTTCGTATCTCAAGATGTGTTAAAACTCTCGTAGAAATGTATGAGTTTTGCTCGGTGATGTTGCGCTTTGCGTAGATATTTGTAGCGCCTTTCATGTTAGTGAATCTGGAATTCAACTGACATCCCTGTAGTCTTCACTTCCCTATGCTTTTTTGCTTAGCACATGGTAATATTCATATTTCTGACAATATAATTAAGACCTCCCCGTTGCTGACTTTTAACTTGCATTTTCAATACAATGTTCAAATAAGCTTTTACACGTAGAAATATTCCAAGCTATGTGGAACAACTTTGCATAAGCACTGCAATATATGGTTGTACTGTTCCGTTCTGCTTTATGTATATTGTAGCTTGCTTCTAAGTTACTGTAAGTTCTGGAATTACACTCTTCCTTTGCTCCCAACTTTTATGAACCGTAGCACTATTATAAAAGAATACTCGTTTCTGCTCAAGGTCTTGTCTCGTTCAAATCTCAAATTGGAAAGAACTCTCCCGTCCTGTTCTCCGCACTCCTTCAAGTTCCAGTCTCTCTTCCTCTCCTCTCGTGGTGACGTAACTCCTACCACCTCTCCTCACTTCAGTCCGCCGTTCGACCTTCGTCTCTTCCCCTCTCTCATGACGTAACTCTCGCTTCAAGTGGCGTGATATTTCTCGTAATATGGACTTCCCACATTCATATAATGGAGTGCATGTCCATCTTTAAATCATTCCTACTTCCTTGCCTTTTATAAATTGCATAAGATCTATAGTATTTCACTCATTTCCATACAGTTTTTTCCATATTTCTCAAATTTTTAATAAATAGAAATTTTTATCCACTCATTTATTTTCTGGGGTCTTGGTTCATCTCCAGATCAGTTCTTGAGTAATGACCTTCAATAAATTCTGGCGCAGTACCCATTGCAATAGTTAGCTTTCTAATGAAATCTACCTAAAACACGAAATCAGGCCCTATTTTTGGAAACAGACTTGAGTAGTTTCTTGGAAACACAATTTACAAAGTTAACTACGGAAATGGAAGAATCTGAGCTAAAAGGCAGTAATTGGGCTTTGTTAGCAGTGGAAGGAGTACGATTGAAAATAAATAAGTACAATCCCTTGCGTGGCAGCACATATATTCCATTACCAGCAGCTATAAAAGCAAGAAAAGCCTGCATTAATCCTGAAAATTTGAATGATGAAAAGTGTTTTATGTATGCCATTTTAGCAAAACTGGTTAAAAAGAATGCTCAACGCATTAGTAAATACAAGGACCTGGACAACAAGTATGATTTTTCTGTAATATCGTTTCCTACATCGCTAGCTGACATTCCCAAATTTGAAAAAGCCAACGATATATCCATTAATGTATTTGGATTGGAACAAGACAATAAACTGTTCCCTCTAAAGGTTGTGGATCAAGAGCTGCAAGACCATCGCGACCTCCTTATGCTAAGTTCTTCATCCGGCCAGAACCACTACGTCTTTATCAAGGATTTTGATAAACTAGTAAGACATCAGATTACCCACCATGAACATATGATATATACGTGTAAACGATGTTTTACTCACTTTGATAATCAATATGGTCAACTAGGAATGGAAAAATTGAAAGAACATAGAGCTTTGTGTCTCCAGCATGACATTGCTAGAGTTGAAATGCCTATTAAAACCCCTTTGTCAAATTCTTAAATGTTGATAAAATGCTGAGAATACCTTACGTTATCTATGCAGATTTTGATAGTATACTGTTACCCTATCAATCATGTCTACCTAATCCTGAGGCAAGTTATACAGTGCCATACCAGAGTCATGTTCCTATGAGCTTTGGTATATACGTTAAACCCTCACCTGCTGTGGAACACATAAAGACAAACCTTCCAAGCCAACCTGTTATTTATCGTGAACCTGACGCTGCAGAAAAGTTTATGGACTGTTTGATCTCAATAGCTAATGAAATCGATTGCCTTTACAGCTTAAATGTTCCAAAGGCCTTAACTCAGGATCAAGAAGCAGAGTTCCAATGTTCTGAAACCTGTTATTTGTGTCAAAAACATTTACCAATGAGGATTGGAAAGTCCGAGACCTCTGCCATATTACAGGGGAATACCGTGGAAGTGCTCACAATAACTGTAATTTGAGGTGTAAAACACGTAACCCCGCTCCTGTGTTCCTACATAATATGAGTGGCTACGACGCAAATTTCATTGTAAAGCAATTGGGATGTACTACTGAGAGAGTGGATGTTATCGCTAACTCTAAAGAAAAGTACATTTCCTTCACCAAATATGTGGGAAATGTTAAGCTTAGATTTGTGGATACGTTTCGGTTAATGCCAAGTAGTTTGGAACACTTAGTTTCCAACTTAGCATCATACCCTGAAACAGACAAGTACTTTGGAAAAGAAAATGCAATGCTCATGACTCGCAAAGGGGTATTTTGTTATGACTACATTGACTCATGGGAAAAGTTAAGTGAAACGTGTTTACCTCTAAAAGAGGCATTCTTTAACAAATTAAGTCAAGAAAATGTTAGTCAAGGAGACTATGAACACGCCAAAAATGTCTGGAAACAGTTCAACATTAAAACTCTAGGGGAATATAGTGACCTCTACCTAACTTCAGATGTACTCCTTCTTGCAGACAGCTTTGAAACGTTTAGAAACAAAACACTAGAAACACACCGAGTGGATGCTGCACACTTTTTTACTTCGCCTGGTTTAAGTTTCGAGGCAATGCTCCTTTACACAGGAATTGAACTGGAATTGATACAGGATTACGATCAGATTCTTCTAATCGAGTCTGGAATACGTGGAGGCATATGCCAAGTGTCTCATCGGTATGCTGAAGCTAACAATAAATACATGGAAACCTATGATTCTGAGAAACCATCGCAGTTTATTACCTACGATGATGCCAACAACCAATACGGGTGGGCTATGTGCCACTCCCTTCCTTATGGTGGATTTCAGTGGGTTTCTCCAGATACTGTTGATCTAGAAAAACTAAAGGAAGACGATCCTGTGGGATACATTCTAGACGTTGATGTTGATTACCAATCTGACCTTCATGATCTACACAACGATTTACCTTTCCAACCAGAGTGTACACAACCTAAGGATTCGTCTCTGAAAAAACTAATTCATCATCTTGAAAATCGAAGGCGATATGTTGTTCACTACATGGCATTAAAACAGGCTTTAGAGCATGGAAGAAAATTGATAAAAATTCATCGTGTGTTAAAGTTTAAGCAAAGACCTTGGTTAAAGGCCTACGTTGATTTTAATAACAACCTTAGAAAACAAGCCAAAAATGATTTTGAGAAAAATCTGTACAAATTATTCAACAATGCCATTTTTGGAAAAACAATGGAAAATATCCGTCAAAGAATAGACATACGTCTTGTGACTGACAGCAAAAAGGCATAAAAGCTAATAGCAAAGCCGACATTTATTGACAGAACAATTTATGGTTCTAACCTAGGTGCTTTCCACATGGCTAAACGTAACATTTTATTCAATAAGCCTATATATATTGGAATGTGTAAACTGGATATTTCAAAAACTCTCATGTATTCCCACCACTATGATATCCTGCTACCCTATTATGGAATGAACAATCTTAAACTCATGTATATGGATACCGACTCGTTCATTTATTTGGTTAACACCCAAGATGTATATCAAGACAAGTTGGATTTCCTAGAACACCTGGACACATCAGATTATCCTACTAATCACATATGTTACTCTACATCAAACAAGAAAACGTTGGGGAAATTTAAAGACGAGGCTTGTGGACAAATTATAAAAGCATTTGTTGGACTTAGAGCTAAAATGTACGCTTTAGACATAAATGGTAAAGAAATCAAAAAGATTAAAGGTATTAACAGAGGTGTTGTCAAAAATTGTATAAGCTCTCAAGATTATAAGGATTGTGTCATGAAAAACAATGTAAACAGAATACCCATAAATATTATTATCGCTTCTAAACAACATGACATATCATCTATAAGACTAAACAAAATTGCTTTGTGTCCTGGTGATGATAAATGATTAATTGATGCTAATGGTATAGGTGCACATGCCTATGGTCATTACTCAATCATTGACCATGCTTAAAGAGTCAAGTTTTGAGTATCAAAATCCTCTGCATGTATCTAGCAAATACATAAAACAAAGCAATTTTAAAAATTAAAACAATAGCACTACAAAAATAGAAAAACACAAAAAGAAAAATTATATTCATACTCAAAAATAAATAAAAATAGAAAACAAAATAAAAACAACTGCACAATTTATAACAAAAAAGAATATAAAAATGTATTATGTGTAAATAGTGTACCGGTACATGTATTTAAAATAAAAAATATTGTTTGTACACTGCTTGTACATTTTTAATTACTACCCATCTCTCTCCACTCCTAATGCAAAACATGTAAAACACAAATTGGAAAATCCATGTTTCCATATTGACAAAATAGAAAAAACAATAAACTGAAATTTAAAAACCTGCAAATGGGAATTTGGTAAATTGACAAATGTGTAAACAACAAATTGGAAAATCCATGTTTCTATAACATGAAATTGAAGAACTTTAAACTGACATTTTAAAAACTGTAAATGGGAAATTGTGAAATTGATAAATGTGTAAACAACAAAATGCAAAATCCATGTTTCCATATTATGAAATTGTAAAACTTAAAACTGACATTAAAAAAACAGAATGTGGGAAATTGGAAAATTGACAAATGTGTAAACAACAAAATGAAAAAAATACCGGTTGGGGTGGTGATCATGTTGTACAGTAGCCTATAAGACTAGCATAAGGCTAGTTGCATGTGCTCTTATATACTTTGTGTATGTGCATTAGCCTTTGGATTAGCTTAAGTTAGGTTTGGTAAAGTTAGCTTGGGTGAGGTTAGGTATGTGACCTTGTAGTTTACTCTTTTCGTAAAAAGTAAAATCTAAAATTTAAAATGTTAAATCTAAAAAATGTAAAATGATAAAATCAAAAATCTAGAATGTTAAAATGTAAAATCTAAAATCCTTAAATGTGGTTTCTGTGGGTTAGGTTAGGTTAGGTTAGGTTTGGTTAAAACTAAGTTTTTGTGCTCTCACATTTGCTCCCACTTCTTTGCTCACAATTTTTGCTCTCACTTTTTTTTTTGCTCGCACTTTTAAGTTAGGTTAGGTTAGGTTAAGTTAGGTTAGGTTAGGTTAGGTTATAACTTAGTTTATTATGTGTGCTCTCTCATTTGCTCTCATATTTGCTCTGACTTTGAAGTTAGGTTAGGTAAGGTTAGGTGAAGTTAGGTTAGGTTAGGTTAGGTTAGGTGAAGTTTGGTTAGGTTAGGTTAGGTTAGGTTATGTGAAGTTAGGTTAGGTTACGTTAGGTGAAGTTAGGTTAGGTAAGGTTAAGTTAGGTTAGGCTAGGTTAAGTTAGGTTAGGTTAGGTTAGGTTAGGTTAGGTTAGGTTATATGAAGTTAGGTTAGGTTAGGTTAGGTGAAGTTAGGTTAGGTAAGGTTAAGTTAGGTTAGGCTAGGTTAGGTGAAGTTAGGTTAGGTTAGGTTAGGTTAGGTGAAGTTAGGTGAAGTTAGGTTAGGTAAGGTTAAGTTAGGTTAGGCTAGGTTAGGTGAAGTTAGGTTAGGTTAGGTTAGGTTAGGTTAGGTAAGGTTAGGTGAAGTTAGGTTAGGTTAGGTTAGGTTAGGTGAAGTTAGGTTAGGTTAGGTTAGGTTAGGTTAGGTGAAGTTAGGTTAGGTTAGGTTAGGTGAAGTTAGGTAAGGTAAGGTTAAGTTAGGTTAGGCTAGGTTAGGTAAAGTTAGGTTAGGTTAGGTTAGGTTAGGTTAGGTGAAGTTAGGTTAGGATAGGTTAGGTGAAGTTATGTTAGGTAAGGTTAGGTTAGGTGAAGTTAGGTTAGGTTAGGTGAAGTTAGGTTAGGTAAGGTTAAGTTAGGTTAGGCTAGGTTAGGTGAAGTTAGGTTAGGTTAGGTTAGGTAAGGGGAAGTTAGGTTAGGATAGGTTAGGTTAGGTGAAGTTAGGTTAGGTTAGGTTAGGTTGAGTTAGGTTAGGTTAGGTTAGGTTAGGTTAAATGAAGTTGGGTTAGGCGAAATGGCAGAGATATGAATTAAACCCGCCTTTTTTCACTTTTGCCTCACAAGACTGAGTGTGCCCCGTTCCACTCGTAAGACCAAAATTAAATATCTTGGCTGAGCCAGGAATCGAACCCGGGCTTCCGCGGTGACCTTCAAGATTACTAGCCGCTACACCACGAGGTGGAAAATATGAGGCTGGTCTTGATTGTACATGATCAATCAATAATTACCTAATAATAATAATAATAATAATAATAAATATTCCATTTGACAACTACATGGCCGACCTCTCCCTGTGATGTCATTGACGGTCTCAGGGCGTGGCGACCATATTTCCCATTAGCCCCTGTGCCAGCTCTGACTGTCCCCTCCATAAGAATAACATAGGGCTGGTTGCGCGCGGCGGCCATCTTGCCTATTAGCCCCTGTGCCAGAACCCCCTTATATTACCTACTTATACAGTTCATCGGAAGTTGAAATAAAATACAGCCCTCGCATGTACTATGCGCGCGCTTTCAATAGTACAGCAGGGGGCCATGGCGCGCCACAAGCTCGGCCAAGGTCACCACGGCAGCCAATAACAAAACTGCCGCCTGCCGTTCTTACTTTATATGAAAGACCCTGTATAGTGGAGAAGTGTATGCGAGTATTCCATTGAACTTTATGTTGATAGAGCAATTTCCTGTTGGTCATCAAATGTTTGCTTCGCTCTGTGTATGCTAATAGTAGATAGCTCTTTCAGATCAAGTCGTCAAGTTTTCACATGGAAGTAAACTTTCTCTTCTTACGAAGATGCTTGTACGAGCGGAGAGTGACGTTAAGCCTTTCAGTTTCCACTAGTGTAAGTGGGATCACAATGACTAACTTTCAGAAGAACAGACCTCGTCAAAGAGCAAAGGGAAGAAGCGGTGGACTTGCTCTTCAAGTTTGTAGCGTGTGGACGGGGAGGAAAATAGGTTATGCTCCAGTCATGTGGAAACTGAGACTTTCTTGGGGTGAGGGGATCAGATACATACAGCAGAGTAAGTTGGGTTGCCTACTACAACAGGAGCTATGCAATGTAAAGTTCTGCAGCCATTCTTTCAGTATTCCTTGTACAAACTGTCAGATGTAACTCTTCAGTCGGTCAACACGATTATGCCCAATACGTCAAGTTGATCACTATTGCCGAATTATAACAGTGATCATAACTAATACTTGTATATTTATCCAGGAGTGATATTCATGATGAAAATTAATAAATGTAAAACTAAAATATTGGAATGCAGCCGAAAGAAATCAGAAACCTCTATGGACATCAAATTGGCAGGTGAAAAGCTAAAGAAAGTAGGAAACTTATCTTACTTAAGAAGCAAAATAAGCAGTGATGGACGAAGCAAAGAGGATATAAAAAGTAGGTTGGCTCAGGCAAGGAAAGTATTTCTACAGGAAATGAATCTGCTGACATCGAATATAGATTTAGGTATTAGGAAGTCATTTTTGAAAGCTTTTTTTATGGAGCGTGGCGCTCTATGGAAGTGAAACATGGACTGTTGGTGCAGCAGAAAAGAGGAGAATTGAAGCGTTTGAAATTTGGTGTTACAGGAGAATGATGAAGATCAGGTGGGTAGATAGGGTTACAAACGAAGAGGTATTAAGAGTAGTGGGAGAGGAGATATGTTTCTGGCGACAGCTAATGAAGAGAAGAGATAGGTTGGTAGGGCACATACTAAGACACCCAGGAATAGCAAGCTTAGTTATGGAAGGAAGGGTCGAGGACAAGAACTGTAGGGGTAGACCAAGGTTAGTATATGTTAAACAGATTGCCTCGGATGTAGGGTGTGGTAGCTATGTAGAGATGAAACGATTAGCTCAGGATGGACAGCTGCATCAAACCAGTCAAAAGACTGATGACTCAAACAACATATTTTGTACCCCGCCCAGTCATTGGGCAAATTCCTGTTGACCGACTGAAGAAAAAAAGGAAGCTTGTAGTTTAACGTGACCGTTAATCGTGAGATCATTGGCCACGGGACCTCCTTTTTACGTGGAATCCGAACCACAGGACATGGCTTTTTACTTCGAAAATCTCACATGACCGACTGAAGAGTTACAGCTGACAGGAACTATAGTAAAGCCATCATTACTTCCGACTTGACGTTTCAGTGTTACCCTAGAACTATCTGGCGGTCAGAAGGGAAACCACTTTAACTAGCCAATCACAGCCAGTCATTCAAATCAATATATCAGGACAAATCGAGTTTCGTCCGTGATGTCGCGACTTAGCGAACGAAACTTTAGCTTAGCATTGAAACGTCAAGTCGGAAGTAATGATGGCTTAACTATATGCGGTCTAAATCCTTGATATGATGATGATGATGATGATGATGATAATTGTTGTTTTAAGGGGCCTAACATCTAGGTTATCGGCCCATGAAATCTCTGATATCGCCTCACCACCTTAGTAGAGTACTGTACCTGTATAATGTCTCGCTACAAACCTCAGTCAGTGATGTACGCGACACATCACTGCAGGCAGCCCAAGCGACTGTGCATTCCTACCAGACGAGAATATACCACATCTACAGCTTAACTTGTATAATCACGTCAAGGTACTTTGAACAGCAGACATTAACCTGACAGAAACTTGGTCTATAACTTCGACTTATAACAGGAATGCACTGGTACAGCTCCATCTGAGTATCACAACTTTCCCTGCCAAATACAAGGATTTGATCTACCCCGAGAGACCTGGTAAACCCTTTGAATTAAGCCCAGGGCTGACTCCTGCCCAAATCCTAGCCCCAATTACAAATATACACCCAAGTACACGGCGGCTCGTGTCAACGTTGTCACAACGTAGTAGTTCATTGTTTCTGTATCTATGAGGACAAAGGTGAGTGAGAAGTAACGTTAATGGCTGGATACTTTCATGTCAACAACCTCATCGGATGAGACTGGGTTAGGAATGACTCAATCCTAGATAATCTGGTTTCATGGTTTTGCGCGTTAACATATCGAGCTAAACTGGTTGAGTTTACGATAGCTGCAGGATATGTCAGAAGGAGTTTCCTAAAGGCAGATGACCTCACTGTTCCGCCCCTTAAGACCTCAATAACCAACTAACTAACTAACTACCTAATGAAAGAGTCTCCCGTCCAGCGTGAGGTGGAGGATTCTAACGACCTGTAAGGTTTATTTTATTTATTTATCGTGTGGAATTTAGTGCCGAGAGAGTCCGAGGACATGTTTGGCTCGCTAAAGACTGTAGCTGCTTCAATGTGGACACCCATGGGGTGAGCTTCAAGTTCCGTTCAATTTCAAGTAGTTCCAAATTTCGCTACTAGATGTCACTGACACCTAGTGGTGAACTGGGAACGTTGATAGAGCGTTTCAACGAAACCTAACCTGAAAATGTAGCTTCACACAAGTTTAATTACTGGAAGGTTCTTTCACATGCCATAAATCTATGACATGGGACCACCAGCTTTACATCCCCTCCGAAGGAAGGCATACTGAAGGATTTTAACGCTCTTAAAAAGTCTGACGACTTCGGCCGGGTTTAAACTCGTGATCTTGGGCATAGTCCATAGACTACGCCACCGAAGTCGCTACCTGTAGGGTGAAACAGTAGTAGTTGCCATCTCTTTGGCCACAGGTTCGAGACTTTGGAGGTAGTGATGTGCCCACAAATGCCATGCGCCATGTTCGCAGCCATCTAGCAGAGAAACCGGAAGTTGATGAGATATATTTTTGTATTGTAGGCACTGAGGTCTCTAACGAGGTGACACCGTGCATTTCTCCCACCCTAGAAAAATAAACAGATTTCTTCGACAGGGTATCGAATCTACGTTTCAGTGAAGATACTGACTATTTGCCACTGATTCATCGAAATAAATAGTGAATGATTATAGAAAAAATTGGGGTCTGATGACCTCGCTGTTGTGCCATTGAAAACAACTATCATCGTTATCTAAAATGGTTTTGCGAACATATTGCGATACCATGTAAGAAGTATGTTGTGGGTTATTAAAGGGTCTGAGGACTACGCCGTCAATTGCCCGTGAACGTCGAGTGAGTGAACGGTATCTAATAGTCTGCGTTGACCAAGGGAGGTCGAGAATACAAATTTAAAATATAAACCCGTTACTTGAAATGCCCGACTCATCTCGGTTCCCGTGGGTGTCCTGCTAGTTGTGCGTCCCTCGGGGATCGGCACCGTGTGACGTTACGTACAATGTCTACTTATAGAACGCCATGAGTGAAGTCACATATATCTTCAGTGGCCAACCACGACCAACTATACTTAACTTTACGCCATCAATCTTCACTTGCTTCTTATTGATTCCTTTCGCTTTCCTTCTTCATTTGTGCTTGTGAATCTCACTTCCTCCTCTGTCTTGATCACAATCTCACCACACTCCACAAGAATGTGATGCGGGATAGAATGAAAAATAGAACACTTCTCGCCATCAGGACAGCGATTTGTCCTCTTCCTGGACAAGTGTGTTCAGAGTTGAATTCAATCGTTCTACTGTTGCCCCGTTAAAGTGCAGTGCTATTACACACGACCCTTTGGGCACAGACTGAGATGGCCAAAGTTATTTAATTCGCGTGCTATATTTCTCAGAGGGAAACCAAGCGAGAATCCTGATCCGATACAATCCAGTTTATCAAGTCCATCAGTCAGTCATAACCATTTTACTCTTGTCGTTAGCCATAGCATAACTCCTTGGAGTTGACTGGTATTTTATATTTGAATATAAAGAAAACGTTGAACTATTTTTAAAACCTAAGGTGTATGTTTCACAAAACTCAAGCACCTAAACCAGAGGGAGTTAGAAGCTGTGGTTTGTACCAAAATCTTACAAATCGTCTCAATAGTACAGGAAAAATCTTGCATTTCTTGAAAAGTCAACGGAAATATATTTATTTGTTTATTAAGTGATTTTAAACAAATAAGCAAGACGATATCCCCTGGCAGGACTGTTTTGCCTACAGCCCGCATAGCACTAGGGCCAGGCAGGTAGTCTGTACACTTGGAGCGCACACAGCCCATTACGCGAGTGTTCTTGCACGGGTCAGCTAGTAGTAATAATTCACGGGAAGATTTACAGTATAATTATTCCAAATAACACCAAGGTTGTGAATTTATATCGAGAGATAGGACACTCTTCAAGTGAGAGACTCGCTTCCAGACTTTTGTGAGGCAACAAAATACTGTCTGTGAGCCTCAAACGTACGCGGGTTGAAATGATGTCGCTTTCGACATTGTCACAAGAAATAATCCTGAGCATCAATGATTGAAGGCGAAATACTGCGATACAATTAAGGGGAAATGGAATCGCCTATCATCACAATGTTAATTTATAGGTAAATTTTCTTGGACACCATGATAGCTACATAACTCAAATTCTTGCAGCGTATGAACATAGGCATTGTGCGTATACTGAAATGATAAAAATAAATTAGTGGGTATAATGAGGGAAATATACATTTTTTTACCTAAGAATTTTTACCTCCATTTTTCGGTACATTATCACCATTATATTTTTTTTATAAATTACATATCAACATGAAATTATTTCAGTGTATGCAAATCACTCTAATGAACTGCTTCCTAAAGTTTCTTGGTTCTAGGTTAAACAGAAGCTGAGGAAATGTTCCTTAAATACAAGAAAAGGGAACTTATGGGAAATTGAGTTCAAAGTTAAAACAAGCCTGCTCCATAGTTTGGTTCAACCTCATCCCCTCCGAAGGCATCTAGTAGTCTTCTATTGGCACCCCTTAAGGTCTGCCTTGCTTCCTTGGAAAAGATTTTTTCAGCATTATCTGCGTTTCTTAGCCTAACTTGATCTAGAGTCAACAAGACGTGCACTGTTTGGTTGCCAGAACGCAATCCCATCATCTCTAGAACTTGACATTTGGTGATATTCCCCTGGTTAAAAGATGGCAAAACATTGTACACACCAAAATGGAGTGTGCTAATACATGCAAAGACTGTTTTAGGTAGACGATTCCATATTACACTATTGATAGACTCGTTAAGATTCTGGGTTCTCCCGTGAAGTCATTTCTTTAGGAATTTTTTATCAGCCAAGTCAGGGAAGATAGGTTGGATCTCATACATTATTACTTCTGGTAAACTTATTTTCCCCTTATTACATTTACACCAGCTGTTTTCACCTTCAGGACATAACCATGTTGAGGAGCCTCATTTGTGGAGGCAATGTGATGATACAGAGCATAGCTTCCACGTTGGCTGTATTTTGTCTGATGGTCGATTACTGCATCAGTCAGCCTTCCTTTTCCATCTAAAGTCTTTGCATCGCCTAGTTTCTTTCCCTTTGAAGCTGTCTTCATTCTTCTAAGTCTAGTTCCCATTCTTTTTTGCACATGTCCCACGGACTCAAGCTTATGTCAAGATTCCCATAAGGTTTTCTATATTATATCTCTTACACCAACGATATGTCCCACTGAAAGATGGGAGGTTTGAAAATCGCAGAGAAATGTTTGACCGATAGTTAGTTATTGTTGTTTTAAGGGGCGGAACTACGAGGTCATCTACCCCTGTTTGACAGATATATAGTCCAACATGGCAGATGGCGAACGGAATAGCGCCACACCCTATCTCAGATACATGCAAATTTAACATAGTTATAATCATAATACTGCAATGTGCAATACACCATTTTAAAGGGGAAGCTTCAGGGAATAAATATTGATAGTAAAAAATTGGACATTTTCATGAAAAACCGATTCTATTTCCCCTTAATGCAAGTGCATTCAATCCTTACATCCTGTAAAGGAGAAGCTACGAAACTTTTAGCACATTATTTTTTGTTAAAAGTTGCCTGTTTGCCATCTCTTGATGAATGCAGTACATTTGCATTTGTCTGTTGGCACAGGCTAGAGTATCACCGATGTCTCAGTCTCACTTATGGCTGTGATTATATGGAAGCTACTGAGGTATGGGTGGTGCTTAGTAATGACATTCAGGGCACAGTCAGTGCCTGTGGATGCTGTGAAAGGTTCTACTCATAGGGTTAGTACAGCTGTTCTGACTCGGTGAGGAAAGCAATGGCAAACTTCCTCACTCCTCATCTTGCCTAGTACGCCTCAATATAGCGCTGCGCGGCGGTACTTTTGAGGATCCAACCAACCTTCGGGCTGACTACCAAGCAGACAGACAACATTTTGAATGAGAGAATGGTCGTGCAACATTTCTAAGAGCTATGGAATACTTCACTCTTCTTCTTCTTCTTAGCGTCATCCCGTAGGAACGGGGTCCGCTTTTTGGATCAATGCATGCCATTTCTTGCGATCTAATGCTTCGCGCGATTTCAAGTTTCTTGATCGTAAATCTGCGTTAATAGTGTCCAGCCACCGCAATTTTGGTCTCCCACGCTGTCTCTGGCCGTCGACCGTTAGATGGTAGGCCGAGCCGATGACTGAACTTTGTGGTGCACGGACAACGTGCCCATACCAACGAAGTCTCAATTCCACATATTTCTCATTGATTGGAGCCACGCCAGCTGTATGTCGAATCGTTGTGTTGGGGATATGGTCGAGCAGCATCCGCATTTCCATGACATGAAGTGAGTGCTCAGGACTTCTAGGTGCTGGCCAACACTCGGTACCATATAATGCAACTGGTCTCACCATTGTACGGTATGGAAAACTTCAATGGTGGCCTTATTTAAAAGCAGGAGGGGATTTTCAACGCTACATGATATAGAGAAAGACACCTCCAAGATGCATGTCGACAGAAACTGTCAGAACTTCAAGAATCATCTTTCGGCTCAAGCCAAAGAATGCCAGCATAGGATTCTAGCCTCAGAAGACAGATGGAATATGTACCAGCAGTGCAAGGATCATGGATTTGCTGTTTCCATCCACAGAACATCATGGGAAACTGATTATTGGACCAGACCACTGAGGAAGCTTCTAACCAAGAATCACATGGTGTATTTTGTTAGGATTGAAGTTTGTTTGTGATGTGTAACATCTTTCCACTCGGTTGCTGGATATTTTTGTGGGAGTGATTTAAAAAAATGGGCAGAAGTGGATCGGAACGATCGAGGTGGCACCAGCTGGCACACTTCCGTTCCATCGAACGGAAGTGTGCTCGAAAGGAAGTGTGCTAGCTGGTAGTGGTGGATCGATCGGAAGTGAATGACTCACTGCCAACCTGATCGATCGATCCAGCAGACAGTGGTAAGATTCAGATGGCAGTGGTAAGATAAACAATGAGCGCGCGGTGTCGGAAATTGATACCATGACGTACTCTCGGCCATGTGGAATGTATATGACATTCTGAACGGTAAACGCTCATGCGAACTCTGGTGTCAAGTGATTGAAAAATAGCACATGGTACATGTTCGAAGTCTTCGTATCAGTATTAAAATGGTTAAATGCCTTAATATCAAACATTGTAAGTAGTCGGCATTGCCGGTATTATGTTTCTGCACAATGGCTATTCAAATATTAACCCACATAACGGTAATGGAGTCATCAATATAATATAATCGTTGTGGTTATACGAGAATTGAACAAGCCTTCATAAACTATTGCTGAATACATTCTCTTTACTCACAAGAGGGCCTATTCATTAGGCATTTTAAACTCAATTTCACGCAGGAACATTATCGAAACAAGCAAAATATAAATGAAACTTAATTCCGTAATGCAGTATTATTGGAACGTGGAAATAAGTCACCCCCTTGTGCACGATATTTGCGTAGTCGAAATAGCCGAGGAGTTAGCTCCTATGACTGTGAATCTAGAGATCTCGGGTTCGAATCCCGGACGTGGTAGATATTTTTGCTACCAGATTATCATTTTAAACTATATTTATCATATCAATATGACTCATTTTAACAGAATCCATATGAAATTACGTGTTGGTCTGTGAATCAAGAGGACCTGTTAGTAAGGAATTTAAGGTTATGAGCGGTGTCGCGTCTATTAATCTAGTAAATCCATATCGTATTCTTTAATTAGGCTAGTGCTGGTGGAAGCTACAAATCATCTAATAAAATGAGTTCCGTATTATAAACTACAAAATATGTAAAACAATCCCTTTTACAATAGATTAATATTTGTGCCAATAATACTATAAAATTTCACGTGAGGTTTCTTCTATGTCAGATGTTACACATCATATGCGACTACTGTAAGACTCGTAATTTTTTCTATAGACATGTTGTTGTTTGAGTCTTCAGTCTTTTGACTGGTTTGATGCAGCTCTCCATTCCTCCCTGTCCTGAGCTAATCGTTTCATCTCTACATAGCTCCGACATCCTACATCCGAGGCAATCTGTTTAACATATTCTAACCTTGGTCTACCCCATACAGTTCTTGTCCTCGACCCTTCCTTCCATAACTAAGCTTGCTATTCCTGGGTGTCTTAGTATGTGTCCTACCAATATATCTCTTCTCTTCATTAGCAGTCGCCAGAAACATCTCTCCTCTCCCACTCGCCTTAATACCTCTTCGTTTGTAACCCTATCTACCCATCTGATCTTCATCATTCTCCTGTAACACCACATTTCAAATGCCTCAATTCTCCTCTTTTCTGCTGCACCAATAGTCCAAGTTTCACTTCCATAGAGCGCCACGCTCCAGAAAAGGCTTTCAAAAATGACTTCCTAATACCTAAATCTATATTCGATGTCAACAGATTCCTTTTTTGTAGAAAGGCTTTCCTTGCCTGAGCCAACCTACTTTTTATATCCTCTTTGCTTCGTCCATCACTGGTTATTCTGCTTCCTAAGTAACAGAAGTCTCCTACTTCCTTCAGCTTTTCACCTGCCAATTTGATCTCCATAGAGGTTTCTGATTTATTTCGGCTGCATTCCAGTATTTTTGTTTTACATTTATTAATTTTCATCATGAAGTCCTTCCGTAAGACGGAATCCATACCATTCAAAAACTCATTCAAATCCTCAGGCTTGTCGGCCAAGATGACGATGTCATCAGCAAATCTCAGAGTTGAAATTATTTCACCTTGAATCTTCACTCCCACTTTAAATTTTTCTCTTATTTCCTTCATTGCTTATTCAATGTAAAGATTGAAAAGTATGGGTGATAAGTTGCAGCCTTGCCTTACACCTTTCTGAATACCAGCTTCTCTCTCATGTCCTTCAACTCGAATGACTGCTGTCTGGTTTCTGTACAGATTGTATATCACCCTCCTATCCCTGTACTTTATTCCAATAGATTTCAAAATGTCAAACAATTTAGTCCAATCAACGTTATCAAAAGCCTTTTCTAAGTCTACAAAAGCCATGAACGTTCTCTTATCTTTCCTTATTCTACCTTCCAAAATCAGCCTAAGACTTAGTACAGATTCCCTTGTTCCTACATTTCTCCTGAAACCAAACTGGTCTACACCCAACTCCGTTTCTATCTGACTTTCAATCCTCTTGTAAATTATTCTAGACAGGATCTTTGAAGCATGAGTAATCAAGCTGATTGTACGGTAATCTTCACATCTGTCAGCTCCCACTTTCTTTGGTATAGGGATGATTACATTCTTCTTGAAATCAGGGGGTACCACACCGGTCTCATAAATCCTATACACCAAGTGAAATAACCTGATCAGACCTTCATCTCCTATGCAGCGTAGCAACTCAATCGGTATATCATCTATGCCTGGTGCTTTGTTCCTGCTTAAGTCTTCCAAAGCTCTATCAAATTCTGATCTCAATATTAAATCTCCTTTCGCATCCTCATCAATTTCCTCCTCCCTTTCCATTACATGATTCTCAATCTCCTTTCCCTTATACAAACTCTGTATGTAAGCTTTCCATCTCTCAACCTTTTCTTCCCTATCTGTTAGAGGCTTTCCATTTGGGTCCTTAATATTACAGCACTTAGTCTTCTTTTCCCCAAAAGTATTCTTAATCCTTCGATAAGCTGTGTCTACTTTTCCTAATTTCAGACAATTTTCTATACCTGCACATTTCTCTTTCAACCATTCTTCTTTCGCTTCCTTGCACTTCTTGTTAACCTCATTTCTCAGACGTCTGTATTCTGCTTTCCCCTTTTCATCTCTTAGATTCTTGTGTTTCCGCCTTTCATCCATCAATTCTAGTATATCCTGAGTGATCCACGGTTTTCTACCTATTCTTTCTTTCCTACCAATGTTTTCTTCTGCGGATTTTGTTATTTCATTCTTCAAAAGTGCCCATTCGTCTGCAATTGAAGTTTGTTTAGGGTTTTTCATTAGTCCTTCCTTTATACTCTTCTTGAATCTTTCGTTTACATCCTTCTCTTTCAGTCTGTCTATTGCCCACCTTTTTGGCTTTTGACTTTTCTTCCGTTTTTTCAACTTTAATCTGCATGTTTCTGTAGATGTTGAAGTACTTCTTGTGGTAAATACAGTAACTCCATAATTGTTTTTTCTTGTTCACGTAAGTTCTCACTGGGATTATTTTAGTGACCAGTAGCTGGAGGCTGAGTTCTCATGAAATGAAGTATTGAGAATACTGTGCATTATTTTCAGCAAATTTGATTTTTGGAGCTCTTACAGCGCACCAATAAGTTGTTTGAACTCGCTGAATTTCATGGTAGATAACATCAGTTATGTTTGAGATAGTGCCTCCTCGTTGTTTTGATTAATTCTATTATTAGAGGTTTGAATTTTTATCGTGAGTAAATTAGAGTCAAGATAGAGACTTCTAACGATGGTAGATTTTAAAAATCTTGATTAGATGAAACGTTCTAGAATAACGTTAAGTCATGTGATGACTTCACTTTGAATAAGATGCACTTCACTTTATACTCTTACTAGCAACCACTCCGGCTTCGCCCGGGAACAGTTAGGAATTCATTACGTGCTAGCTCGTAAACTGTCACCTCATTAATTGAATTGAGATTGTTGGAAGAAATGGAAACGTAAAAACACTTATAGTGGGCGATGCATTGAAGATAGAGATATTCTCTCCGGGATGTTTTTGTAGAACCTTTCATGCTGAACAATTCTTACACTCATAGTATATAGATATTTTAACGGTTTGCCCAGCGTATGCTTAAAAAGCGCACGGACGCCTGGTTTTTCTTCGACTTTTTTACTGAAATCGTTACTGCCCGGCTTCCTGTGATCATAAATAAATTATTTTCTCCGGAAACTTTCCTCGAGATATCCTTTACAGAATGGTGAAACCCGCATCAAAATCCATCCAGTGGTTCTCGAGATTACCCGTGACATCCAAGAATCGGGTACTTTGTTTTATACTAAGTAGAGATGAGTATGACAATAAATTATTTGAAAAGATTATTGTAATGGTAATGTGGAATAGTCAGAGAGAAATCTGTTTTACTCAAAGTCATGTGGGTCAGAAGAATTGAATAGTTGAATTTTCTACGCAGTGCTATGTTATGATCAGTGATTGAATTATTAAGATCAATTGAGGGGATTTCTCCATGTTAGCGGGTGATTAGATTCTGTGTTGAACGATTTCAAAGTGAGAGGTGTATGGAAATGTATGTATGTTCCTCGGAAATCAGTTGAGTTTTCTGGAGTACAGAGGTGTGCAATTTTTTAGAATGGAAAAATGAATTTTAATCGCTCACAATCCTTATTAAAAATCATTTTATTTGCCGTTTTCTGACATATTTTAATGCCCTACTTAGTGATGTTTTCTTCCCCGTAGACATAGCTTTTCCCAAAAGAGATTGCATCTGGAAATTTTCGAAATTGGGGATCCTGAGCTGGGTCTACTTTCTCTTTTTTCATAATTTTGGAATGTATTCTTACCCTCTCAATCATGTGGCTTCAATCCCTCGTCTACGGAACTTTGAATAGTTCGTTGGCAGACCTCAGTAATGAATGAATTGTTAATCCCTTGGTTTTAAATGCACACAAAAACTACAGCAGAATAAAGCAATTAAAGCAAAACGTGTGACATTTTGCATTAAGAAAACTCCTCTTCAAGTGGAAATTCTCAACAATCATTCTGCTGTCTTTCTCATAGAAGAAAATGTAAATAAGACTATTTTTTAAACTCTTGGAATAATTTCAGCGCTTTACAAACATTTTTACTCATGCATGTCATGAAAAGTAAAACATTATGAGTTGCAAAACTGACATCCAGTCACTGCACACCTCTGTGGCACAAACCATGGAAGAAGCACAATATGGAGACTGTCGCACGGCTATGGATGCTGTTGTTGGCGATGATCGATGGACCGCCCGCGGCTAATACATGCAGTGATGGATGACATCAGCTGTAGGGCGACAAGTGGAGCAATGTAACTGACAGGTTTTGTTGTTAATTCATTTTCAGGGTTTGGGACATCTTGGTCATCATCCCGGATATAACGACAGAGCTTCACATGTGCACTGGGTTTGAGTGCACTTTGTTGACGGGTTCACAGAGCACAGAGAGCTAACTACTAGATCATCTTCCCGTCACCGAAGAAATGAAAGGAAAGTCTTACGACAGAGAAGTTGAATTAATGAAGTCAATGTTCAGTGCTACCTAGGTAAGCTGTCATTAGAAGCTTTACAGTCGGTCAACATTAGATTGGGAGGAGAGTTACAATTAATTTCCTAGAGCCTAAAATAAATTATATGAATTATTTATACACTTAATAAAACACGTCTTACACAAATTGGGGGCTAATTTGATGATTAGTTTCGTTAGTCAAGTGGACATCATCAGATCCTTCTCTCAGTAGATATTTACAATTGCGAAGTTAAAGAAGTTATTTAATGAAACTTGTAACGAGTCGGATTTTATCTGGCATTAATGTTTCATTTGGTTAGTGTTTTACACTTCAGTAAGTGTTGAGTTTCTTGCCAATGTTTAAATATGAAATCTTTTGAATCGTAGTGAGTTGTTGAAGTGATTGTATGTGACATTATTTAGTAACCATCAATATTCGAATTTCTTTCTTTTAGCTTAGCTAGTTGTTTTAAGGGGCGGAACAGCAAAGTCATCTGCCCCCTAATTTCTTATTTGATGACCGTTTGTTAGTTACAGTAGTCTAGTTGATAATGTGGTTGTGCACTTCGCTCCACTTATTTCAAGTGTTTTATGAACTGCATAAATGACAAAAATGAAAATACACAGCCTGCTTCCAGTCAACCGACCAGGTCAGGGATTAAACGAATGAAGTCCCCATCTAGCTGCGAGGATACGAACTGTGCTGGCTGACGAAGCCTGTCGCACTCCCCAGGGGCAATGATTAAATGAATGACAGATGAAATGAAATGATAGTGGAGAGTGTTGCTGGAATGGAATTTGTGCCAAGGAAAACCGGAGTACCCGGAGAAAAATCTGTCTGCCCCCGCTTTGTCCAGCACAAATCTCACATGGTGTGACCGGAATTTGAACCACGGGCCCAGAGGTGAGAGGCCGGCGAGCTGCCGCTCAAGCCACGGAGGCGTATAGCTGTATAAATAATGTACTTTATTTCAGGCACTAGGGGACTGTAACTCCCCGCCCACTCTCGTGTTACCCGACTGAATAGCATCGACTAATACATCACTGGGGAAGACTGAACAAATGGGATCTAGTATTTCAATATTAATGGTGAATGTACCGCAGCTACAAGCTTCAATGATCTGCTGTCCACGGATATCACCAGTTTATACGATGGGGCGACTATGACACTATTGAATCTCGTTATGTCAGGTTAGTTTGTTTTATTTATACGAGCTCGTGATTTACGTATGAATATTATGCACGGGGTTACAAACACAACTGCTAATCAATATACACGCTAATTGAACGTACTACAAAGTTTGTAAATTTATTGTGACATGAAAATATCCATGTTAGCCCTGTTCGTTATTGACGAAGTAGGCTGTAATAAGTTCAGAAGGTTACAAACCGGAAGTCAACATTAATGTGTACTTTCTATTGTAGCGGTTTGTGGCCTTCCTCAGCGCTAATAATAATACGAGTAGAAAAGCAAGAGGCGGCTTCGGTGGCGTAGTCGGTAGCATGCTGAGCTTCTATGACCAAGATAGCGGGTTCAAACCCCGCCGAAGCCGTCGGATTATTTAAGAGCGTTAAAAATCCCTCAGTATGCCTTCCTTCGGAGGGAAAGTACAGCCGGCGGTTCCATGTCATAGATTTATGGCATGTTAAAGAACCTTCCACTAATTACACCTGTGTGAAGCTAAATTGTATAGGTTAAGAATGTTAACAATACTGTTAGGTTCCTACGTTCGTTGCCAAGAACCGACTGCGGTGGCGTTTAGTAGCTAAGTTCTGAACTAGTACTAGTAGTCGTTGGCGGTGACGTTTGGCGGCGAAAGTAGGAACTATTTGAATAATTCTAAGTTGCAGTCTGTACTTTAAAAAACAGATACACACACTAATACAGCCATCACAATTAACACCGGTTATCAGACAGATTCTACACACACCCAAAGTACACGGGGCTACATGACCGCGTTGTCGCAGCCCCTAAACTGAGGAACCAACCAACCAACCAGAAAAGCAAGACTTACAGCAAAAAAAAAAAAAAAACATAGTAGAAGGTTATACTCAAAACTATTTCTGAAAATGTAATCGTCTGAAAGCTAAAAAACACATACACTAAATTTAAAAAAAAACAGATCTGTTACAAAAACAAGATGTTCAGTAAAGAACATATAGCCTACTTTCTCCTAAATGTATGAGTATAGTTATAACTCTTTGTCTTTATCAAAGAGTCTAATAGAATCATTCCTTGGGCGAAGACCTTAGAAACTATTTACCTCTAACAAACACCAGAATCTCGGAAAAACTACTGACATCATTGAAGAAAGAAAGAAAGAAAGAAAGAGAGAGAGAAAGAAAGAGAAGACATATCTCAAGAATTTTATGGAACTGGAGACACAATCGACCGGACGTGGGCAACATCCAACTTTGAGTTGAGGCATGTGTTTACACTTCTGGCTGTCCATGGTTTTTACCACCTAAATGGCATTAATAAATCTTTCCATGACCCTACAGTGACGTGTGTATGCCGACGCTACCACTTAGAGCTCTGTAGTAAAGGAAACAATCAATCAAAGAAAAGGAAGCTTGTAGTTTAACGTGACCGTTAATCTTGAGATCATGAGCCACGGGACCTCCTTTTTACGTGGAATCCGAACCACAGGACCTGGCATTACACTTCGAAAATCTCACATGCATTGACCGGGAATGCATGTGAGATCAAAGACTATGCAATTCAAATCACCAGAGCGCTATTTTTGTGAACATGTTCATTCTTTATTTTCTATTGCTATTTGGCTGCAATAAAAGTATTAATTAATATCCTGAAATAGCGCCAACAGATACAGTACAGGTACTGTGTGAGATCGTTTAGTTCTTTAGTTCAAATAACACACAATAGGCTGTTACAAACGCTTTAAAATAAAAATGTATCGTACATCAACGCGTCATTCTTCAAATTCGATGCGTATAGAATGGTATGCTAACTAATGGAGTCCCACGTAAGACCAGTCGTGACATCTGGCGGAAAGGTTTCCCATAAGATAATCCTAATAGGGTCGCCTCCGTAGCGTAGCGGTCAGCATGGTTAGCTGCCGCCCCGGAGGTCCTGGGTTCGATTCCCGGCTCTGCCACGAAATTTGAAAAGTGGTGCGAGGACTGGAACGGGATCTACTCAGCCTCGGGTGGCCCAAATGAGTAGAGGGGGTTCGATTCCCCCTCAGACATCCTCGAAGTGTTTTCCAGTGGTTTCCCACTTCGTCTTCAGGCAAATACCGGGATGGTACTGCGCCAGAATTTATTTAAGGTCATTACCAAAGAACCAATCTGGATATGAACCAAGACCCCAGAAAAAATAAAAGAGTGGATGAAAATTTTTATTTATTAAAAATTCGAGAAATATGGGAAAAACTGTATGGAAATGAGTGAAATACTATACATCTTATACTATCATGAAAGGCAAGGAAGAAGGAATGATTTATAGATGGACATATATTCTATTATATGAATGTGGGAGGTCCATATTGCGAGAGACATCACGCCACTTGAAGCGAGAGTTACGTCATGAAAGAGGGGAAGAGACGAAGGTCGAACTGCGGACTGAAGCGAGGAGAGGTGGTGGAAGTTACGTCACACCACGAGAGGGGAGGCAGAGAGACTGGAACTGGCGGAGTGTGGAGAACCGGACGAGAGAGTTCTTTCCAATTTGAGATTTCAACGAGTCAAGACCTCGAGAAGAAACCAGTATTCTTATAACAGTGCTACGTTTCATTAGAGTTGAAAGCAAAGAAGAGTGCAGTACAGTAAGACTGTAACTTGAGGAGCAAGCTACATATATGAAGCAGAACGGAACAGTATAACCAAATATTACAGTGCTTAATGCAAAGTTGTTCCACATCACTTGAAACATTTCGACAAGAAGATATTCAGTATTACTACGTGTGAACGCATATTTGAACATTACATTAAAAATGCAAGTTAGAAGTCAGCAACGGGGAAGTCGTAATTATATCATCAGTGAAATGAGAATTACTATGTGCTAAGCTAAAACATAGGGAAGTGGAGACTACAAAGATGTACAGTTGAATTCCAGAATTCACTATCATGAAAGGCGCAACAGAATATCTACGTGACGCGCAACATCACCGAACAAAACTTATACTTTTCTACAAGAGTTCTAACACATCTTGAATATTCACAAACGCTTGCATAAACGACAATATTCAACCTGAGACGAGATGTCAATTCTGAAGAAACGAGATGTCAATTCTGAAGAAACGAGATGTCAATTCTGAAGAACCGAGATGTCAATTCTGAAGAGATGGAGAGTCGAAGCGGACTACTTGCAGTGCACGGGGGACGGAGTGTTGGCAGAGCGAGCTGTTTCACGGCGAGGTCATTCACCGAGGACATCATCGACCTTGTTCTACTGGGAGACGAGGCCAGCTGGTTCTGACACAAACCGGTCTTCATAGCTGTGGGCGATACGATGAGATCCACGACACGTTTGGTTTGGCAGGCGAGACGCAGGTATTCTCCAGACCAGAAGTCAACTCAAGGTAGTGAAGAAATTGTTTTATATCATGTAGAATTGTAGTTATGTTCTGTGATTATCCAATTGACCAACGGAATTATTTTTAACAGCATTTTCAACTGCATTATTTTTAACGGCATTATTTAACGGCATTATTTCCAACGGCATTATTTTAACTGCATTATTTTAACAGCATTTTTCAACAGCATTATTTCAACCGTATAATTTTGTCAAAGTAATTAAATTTGTGTAGATCTTGTAATAGTAATTTTTCGTATTTTTCTTCGGAGTTATTTTTCTTGTTTTTGAAAATTTCAGTCACTTGGACGAAATTTTGGCATAATGATGCTATTAACACTAAAGTCATATCAGAGTAAAACCGTGTGGAATTTTTCATATTTGCGTTAGATTTAATCTAATTAAATCTGATATTGTCATTTAGACTTTCTATGGAATGGGAATTTTTATGAGCAGACTGATGGTGTGGCCATGGGTAGTCCTCTCTCTCCTGTTGTGGCTAATTTCTTCATGGAGAACTTTGAAGAGAAAGCTTTGTCGTCGGCTCCTTTCAAATCGAATATCTGGTGGCGTTATGTGGATGACACGTTCGTTGTTTGGACGGAAGGTGAGGAAAATCTTAGCCATTTCCTGGATCACCTTAATCTCCAGCACCCTTCTATTTGTTTCACCATGGAAAAGGAATCTGACGGCAAAATACCTTTTTTAGATGTTCTCGTCACCAAGAAAGAGGATGGATCTTTAGGACACAGCGTTCTTCGTAAGCCAACACACACCAATAGATATCTCCATATTTTTCATATTTGCGTTAGATTTAATCTAATTAAATCTGATATTGTCATTTAGACTTTCTATGGAATGGGAATTTTTATGAGCAGACTGATGGTGTGGCCATGGGTAGTCCTCTCTCTCCTGTTGTGGCTAATTTCTTCATGGAGAACTTTGAAGAGAAAGCTTTGTCGTCGGCTCCTTTCAAACCGAAGATCTGGTGGCGTTATGTGGATGACACGTTCGTTGTTTGGACGGAAGGTGAGGAAAATCTTAGCCATTTCCTGGATCACCTTAATCTCCAGCACCCTTCTATTTGTTTCACCATGGAAAAGGAATCTGACGGCAAAATACCTTTTTTAGATGTTCTCGTCACCAAGAAAGAGGATGGATCTTTAGGACACAGCGTTCTTCGTAAGCCAACACACACCAATAGATATCTCCACGCAAGTTCTCACCATCACCCTGCCCAGGAACATGGTATCCTTACAACTCTAACTACCAGGGCTAGGAGGATTTGTGAAGTGTCTTCTTTACAAGAAGAAATTAACACCCTGCGAACCACCTTTCAGAGCAACGGTTATAGCAAGGCTTTGATTTCTACGGTTCTGAAACCAACAAATAATAATAGGACGTCAGTTGAGAAAAGAGATGTAAGAGGAACTGCTTACCTTCCGTACATACATAACACAACGGATCGTATTGCTAAAATCCTACGTCGGTACAACATACGGACTGTATTTGGAACTTCTGTTAAGATTAGGCAACTCCTGCGACCAACTAAGGACAGTTTGCCTAAATTGCAACAACCGGGTATCTACAGAGTTCCCTGTACTTGTGGCAAGGTTTACATCGGGCAGACTTCGAGAACAATATGCACTCGCATTAAGGAACATAATAGATGTATCAGGCTCATTCAACCTGATAAATCAGCTGTTGCCGATCATGCTTTAACACCTGGCCATGATGTCATGTTCCAAGGAGTGGATGTTCTTGCCCGTATAAAGCAATATCGTCCCAGAATCATCAGGGAGGCGGTTGAAATACGTAAACACCCAGATAATTTCAACCGCGACACCGGCTACAATCTCAGTGAATCCTGGCTACCTATTATCAGAACCCTGAGAAAGTAATCCACTGCTGCTTTCCGTTGTCCCTAACATGGGGATATAATGGCGTCCATCTTTGGGCACCTTCTATATGTTCTTCGTTGCTTTCTCTTAGCAACATTGTCGTATTCCAGATTATTCCTGACGATGAAAGACATGGTTTCTTTCGAAACGCGTCGAATATTAGTATAATAAAACACGGCATAAGCCCAAAATTCAACATTATGAATAATTAAATATGTTTTATCGCAGCGATGGAATGTAGAATGAATTATTTAGAGGAATGCAGAACGAATTGTTTAAAGGAATGTAGAACAAATTATTTAAAAGAATGTAGAGTGAACTATAAAACGGAGTAGAACGTTGAACGAACTAAAGAAGGAGTAAAATTGTAAATAAAGTAAAAAAAAGAAGTTTATTGGATCAAATTTAAGTACAGCATATTTAAGAAGTTATGTCACGAAGTGTAAAGAATATTTCGACAACTCATGATGTTGATTCGAGTGTCAGAAATTATTTTCAACTAATTATGAACGAAAGTATTACGAAAAGCTTATACACATATGCCTAATGAGATTTAGAGCATAAAAAAAAGCATAGATGAATTTGTTAAACAAATATTAATGGAATGAAGTCAAACTTATATCTTTTGTTAAGAATATGAATACTTACTGATATTTCTTGAAAAGTTGTAATAAAATGTAAAGCTGAATTTAAACACGTGAAAAAGTAAGTTAACAAGGTTAAATCACAGGGTGATTAGAAAGTGAAAAGCACAGAGATTTATTGCAGAAATGGAATTATAAGCACGAGGCGAAGTTATATCAGGATATAGGGAAGAATGTTAAAGTTAGGAAGTATATGTATTGAAGTGGAAGTTTATAGTTGAATTACCGTACAAATTAAGGAGATATAAACGTAAATGAGTTACGTATTTTTACGAAGGGAGGCTGAGGAGTCTCTAAGTTTTTCTAGTATTGATCGCAATGATTGTGAAGTTATGTGAGTGTATTAAAGGAAGATTCTGTACAGGGTGTTTAAGAGAGAAGGTAATTGTTGTATAATTATGGAAGAGGAGTGTGAGAACGAAGGTTAATGCCGTGCACTTCTAGTATTCACGTTTATCAGAAAATTGTTAACACAATAAAGAATTTCAGAACTTATTTCAGTATTTCATGATGAATAGATAAAAGGTAAAAAGGAACAGTGCTTAGCTTAAATGTTTGTCACTTATGTTCAATTGATTAAGACGAGTATTTATTACTTTCAACACGATAGTTGCGGTGTATGTTTGTTACTTGATTATTAAGAAAGTTGAGTAGATGAAAGACTTATTGAAGGATAGAAAATTTAATCTTTTCAACACAATAAAGTGTACAATTTGTGAGAACCATAAATGAATGTATATATGCACATAGTTCATGAATAATTTTTGCCTAGATATGGAACTACGGTTCAGAGTTGAAGCGGATCTGTATAAAGTAGGGTAATACTTAGTATCACGCCGTTTCACTTTCCTAACTATATCAGTGCCACGTGCAAGTTTATTTTTGGAGTTACTTTTGTTAGAGTGTCAGGGAGACACCATATTCAGGGAGGAAGCCAGTTTTTATACTTGTTTTTAGCTTAATAAACGGCTGGCGCTTTTTAGCGACTCGGTCAACTTTTATCTAAGCTGATACCGTTTTCATTGTCGTCATCGTCGAAAATAGTACTACGAGGTATAGATACAGGCGCTCACTATAGATTAGACCTTATCACCCCTCGAGATTGGAGTTTCTCGATTTGCTCTAAATGTAAATGATAGTAGAAATTTGTACCTTGGCTAGTAGTACTATTTTCTTTACGAATAACATTTTTCCTGTTTGTTCCTGAAATTCCCAATTTTACTTAGTAGGCATGGTAAGTTTGTGAGCTGGGTAATTTACATGTCTGCAATCCTTTATAGTGCTGTGGATATAAGTACTGATGGGTTTCTTCGGGCGCATATAGATAGATGTATATTTAAATGGCGTGCCCATCCGTGGGGCATTCGAAAAAGCATTCGAAAGAGCATTCGAAAGAGCATTCGAAAGAGCACTCGAGAGAAGAAGTTTGGAAGTACTCGAGAGTGAGGCCATATTAGTTTTGAAAAGAAAAATGCCGATCCCAAATTTAATGATTGTTGAGATGAACACAACATCAGCAGATTAGTGGAGTACATTAGAGTTGTGAGGCATATTTTTAAAACCAGCTAACGACATTTGTCATGTAATATTAAATTTAAAAATAAATTCATGTTGTTAAACATAGGTTAAGTGAGATGATAGAATGTAACGATGTCAGTTCAGTAAAATGGGACGATAAGATATACGAGATAACTCGCGATTAAAATAGATGTAAGTAGGATTAAGATGTTCAATATATTCCATCACTGGTATAAAATGCATGCGTTGGTCAATCTGGATAATCACTGGTAATTTTTGTAGTTGATACTTCCCTTATTCTCAAGAAAGAAGAATTATGTCAGCGAATGATATGACGTTCATTCGAACGATGCTCGAAACCATGAAGGAAGGTCAAAGTACGTTGACCAAAGACCTTGAAGCCCTCCACCAATTGACACACAACAACATTAAACAGATGAAAGCCGAGATTCAGAAATCAGCAGCTACTGTAAAATCAGAAGTCAAGGCAGAGTTATCAGTTGCTCAAACACTTACTAAGGCTAGTATAACATTAGCACAGGAAGAAGCTAAGTTAGCTTTAGAGAAGGCCAGAAAGGAAGATAGACTAGCTAGAGAGAAGGAAAGAGAAGAAGCCAAGTTAGCTTTAGAAGAGGCAAATAGGATAAGAGCAGAGATTAGATTAGCTCCGGAAAAAGCTCGCGAGGAGGACAGGTTAAGTCAGGAGCAGGCTAGATTAGAAGATAGAAAAATCCAAGCCGAAATAAGAGCAGCACAGGAGGAGGTCAGGAAAAATCAGGAAAAAGCGCAGGAAGAAGCTAGGAAAAATCAGGAAAAAGCTCAGAGAATTTTTGAAAGGGCAGGTAATGCACAGGAATAATTAAAAGCTTCATTTGATCAAGTCAAACAGGACATAAATCTTACGAAGACAGAAGTAGGAAATTTAAGATCCGACATGGCAGGAAAAGTGTTAGAAGTCCAATTAGCTAACAGTAATCACATGATAGAGCTAGAAAAGAAATTACAGGCCAGTATTAGCTCCATTAAGGAAGAAAACAATACTCATCATATACACATTTCAGGGGCCCAGAACAAACTCAAGGAGCAACTTGACAATCTAAATGACACTGTTGGTGAATTACAGGTCAAGTTGGAAGGTCAAAGTAAACTGATTGAAGAGGGTATAAATGTGGATATAAATGCTTCCATTGTAAAGGCAGTTACGGACATGAAGGAGGAGGTCGTAACAGTCACAACTAAAATTGTATCAGAAATTCATCATAAATTAGCAAATGACATTAAAGCTATAGAGTTATGTTCCAATATAAATGTTATTAAGGTACTGGAAGATCTATCTAAGCGGATAGATACATTGAAAATTAATAACGTAGCCACGCTGACAGATATTGTTAATAAAACAGATTTAACTAACTCAAATGAATTTGACAAAATTAAATGCACGATCGATGAGATAAGCATAGAACTGGCCAAAATTCGATCAAAGCAGGATAAGGAAACCAGCGAAATAGAACAGCAATTAAGGTCACTTACGATAGGGGATGCTACATTTTCATCTACGTTAAGAGCTGAAGTCAGGGAGGACATCAGAAAGGACTTGACGAGATTTTTTCAAGCAAGAGATGAAAAATTGAAAGAAGAAATAAGGAAATTAGAGGCTAGGACAGACAAGATAGAAGAGGATAAGGAAAGCGAGATTAGTCAATAGCAGATTCCGAAGTCCAATTTTAACTTCAGTCGAGAGCCATTTCAAACAGAAATAGGGGAACTTGGAGGAGACTTTGAACCTTACCAGAGTAGGTCAAATGCCAATGTTATCGTGATCAAGAATAATGATGAGAAGCCGAATAAATTCAGCGGAGTAGGAAATATTACTGCTGTAGAGTTTCTGAGAGACATGAGGTCGTATTTAGAAGACAATAGAATACCTCGTGAAAAATACTTGGATTCAGAAGCGTTAGTATGGCACAGAGCTTTCAGGTACACTTATCAGACATTTGAAGAATTCGCTATAGCTCTGCAGAAACGATTTTGGAGCAAGGAACTTCAACAAGACATACGAGCCGAAATTTACTCTAAAAAGTATGCATATTCTAGTCCAACGAAATACGCAAGTTTCTTCACGAAACAATTAGCACGCTTGCAGTATTTGCAACCTCCTTTGGCGGAAGAAGACTTGGTTCATGCTATTTCATGCCAGTTACCAACGGAAGTTAGGAGGCAACTCATTTCGGCAAATGTAAAAACTTTAGAGGGAATGGCAGAAATTTTGAGGAGACTGGATCACACGTCTAATGTGTCCAACAACTCAACTGGAAACCAAAACCAGAGAGGTAGAAATCAGGAACAGAGAGAGATTCACACCATCCACATCGATCAAATGCAGCAAACAGAGGAGAACAAAAATGGAGTAGGTCCAACGAGATCAAGAATGTATGGACAAAATCGATTTCGACCAGATTATCAGAGACCTAGAGAAGGAAGACCATACCAAAATCAAAGATGGGATGAAAATCAAAGATGGAGAAATAGCTATCACAACAGGAACAATGATTATTGCAGAGAGGGATATTATAATCGAAATAACCCTACGAATAATTATGGATATCGGAGATATCAGAACTGGAGGAACACGAATAATTATTCGAGACAACAACAACAGCAAAGTCAACAAGATCAAGGTTGGAGAAATAATAACAATGTAAGAAGGTATTATGATGATAGGGAAAGAGAAAGTCAAGAATACCTAAGGAATCTCAGAGAAAGGAACGCGAGAGACCAAAATCAGGGACAGCATAACCAGAATCAAGAATCTCAACCTGGAACAAGCAGAGATCGAAGGAATGAAGACCCAGGAGGGGTACAAAAAAACGTCAAATTCCAAAAAGTGAAGGAGGAAGAAAACAGCACCGTAACCAGACATGAAATCCAGATCAATGAGTTATATGAAGCCACGAATGAAGATCTCCTGTATGAAAGAGAAGAGACGAAAACAGATAGAGTAGCGAGATTACCCATTATAGAAATCATATCAGAAGGAGAATGCCTGAGAACACTACTAGATACGGGAGCGACAGCATCAATTTTATCAGAGAACTGTTTTCACAGATTGAAGGATGGAAATTCACTTATAGCAATGCCCGTTTCAACTATTAAAGTCAGGGGCCTATTTAACGACAAGACCATGAAATGTAAAGTCCAAGCACTAATGGAATTCTCCATAAATGAATACAAATATGAGCAGATATTCATAGTCTTGAGCCAGATAAATTTCGATGCTATTTTAGGCATTGATTTTATAACTAAGACTGGAGCTGTGATCGATTTACGAAATGGAGTCATAAGATTTAATGAAGGCCAACATCAACCAGAGGATACGAAGAAGGAGGAGAATGAGTGTAGTCTGATTGACGAAACTACAGAAGAAAATCTTGTGAAGATTGTTATGGAAGTTGAAGCAGAAGGAATACCTCACTATGGCAGAAAAATTGAGAATTTTGAAGATCAGAGGGAGAAATTAGAAGAATTGGTCACGACTTATGCAGACATATTTGATAACAAGCCAGGCATTATAAGAGGATATAAATAACAGATCAAGCTCGCTGATGACACACCTTTTCAGAAGAAATTGTATCCAATACCGGAGAAGTATCAAGCTGAAGTGACAGAGCTCATAAAAGGCATGGAAAAAGACGGGATTATAAGAAAGCAAGCCACTCCTTATATAAATCCACTCACTGTTGTGAAGAAAGCAGATGGAAGTCTTAGACTATGTTTAGATGCCAGGGGCATAAATACTCTTCTGCTGAAAGAATTCGACAGGCCACCAAAAATCAGAGAACTACTGAGGAGATTCAAGAATAAAACCTCTTTCTCAGTAATTGATTTAACTGCAGCATTTCATCAAATAGAGCTTACAGAAGACAGCAAATGTTATACAGGGTTCATGTTCAATCAAACCTGTTATGTATACCAAAGAGTACCATATGGATTGGTAAATTCAAGTCCAGCACTTATCAGAGCCTTGGATGACAAGTTGAGTGAAGAAGTGAAACAATTTGCTATTTGCTACGTGGATGATATTATCATATCTTCAGAGACACCAGAGCAACATTTCATGCATTTGACGAAGCTATTTGATAACCTCAGAAGTGCAAACATCAAGGTGAAATTGAATAAATGCCATTTCTTTCAAGAAAAGATCAACTTTCTTGGGCATACTATAGACAGATTTGGTTACCACCCGAATGAAGACAAGATTGAAGCGATATTGAAATTTCCAAAACCCAAGAGAATCAAAGACATCCGAGCTTTCACGGGTCTTTGTCAGTTTTTCAGTAGTCATTGTCCACGTTATTCAGAGATCATGGCACCACTACATGAGCTTCTAAAGAAAAACAATAGATGGAAATGGGATGCAGCTGCTGAGAATGCCTTTATTCAAGCAAAGGAAATGCTCAGAGATAACATCAAGTTGGAGTACCCAGATTTTGAAAGAACATTCATCATAGAAACGGACGCTTCATGAATTTGTATTAGCGCAGTCTTATATCAGAAGGATCAAGATGGCAATCCTCACTATATTTCATTCAGCAGTAGGAAGTTACGCACGCACGAGCTGAATTATTTCACGACGGAGCTTGAAGCTTTAGCCGTCATAAATTCTCTACAAAATTGGAACAAATTATTGCTGGGACACAAGATTATAATCAGAACGGATCACAAAGCACTAGAATTCATGTTGAAGTCAGACTTGTCAAGCGATAGGATGACCAGATGGACCATGTTTTTGCAACAATTTGATGCCACGATAGTTCATGTTCCTGGTAAAGACAACCTACTAGCCGATATTCTTTCCAGACATCCGATTTCTGAGAAAGATGTGAGAGTTAATGTTATCCAGACAGATGCAGAAGATCAGGAAACGCTGGATAAACTGAGAAGAAATCCTCTTTTTCAAAAGAAGCATGCACCATTCAGGAACATTTATAGATTTTTGTCAGGGAGAATGACAAGGAGGCACGCCTCATACTTCGAAACAAGAAGGAAAGCTAGACACTATATTCTCGTGGGAGAAACTGTATGTAAATACATCGATGCCAGACACACGAAAGTACGATTTGCTATTCCACCAGAACTTATTGTGCCACTAATTTGGTTAGTACACAAAAGTATAGGTCACGGAGGAGTTGACAAAACATACTATACCATGTTAGAAAAGTTCTATTGGATTAATATGAGAGAATCCATAACCATAGTAATCATATCTTGCGAACTGTGTCAGAAAAATAAATATAATTCTGAACTATTGAAGGAGAGACCTAAAGCAATTATTCCTACGAAACCACTGGAATTGTTTAGTCTGGATATTTTTGGACCTGCACCTAAAGGAGACAGAGGAAACCAGTATGTGTTAGTCACAATGGATGTATTCTCCAAAATTGTAATGCTTAATCCCATGCAGAAAGCAACAACGAAAAATGTTTTATATCACCTGGAGAGGAACATTATTCCAAAGTTGGGAAAACCAGAGAGACTTTTAACAGACCATGGAACGCAATTCACCTCTGCAGAATTTCAGGGAGCGATGGATAGGTTGGATATTGTTCACCTATTTTCATCAGTTCGAAGCCCAGAGACGAATCCTATTGAAAGAACAATGCTTGAATTTTCAAAGTACATTCGCTTGTATAGTGCAGATAATCATGCGAATTGGGTGAAGATTGTACCACTAGTGGAATTTTGCATCAATAACACGAGACATGAGAGCACCAACGATATTCCAGTTATGTTGCATTTTGAAGAAAAACCCGTACGACCATGGAACGGAATCTTCAATATTCCGGAAGATAACGAACCACCGATGGACCAGAGAATCGAAGCAGCGAGGGTCCAGTTGAACAAAGCGGCTGAGAAGAGATTAAAACGTTTAGAAGGGAAGAGATTCAGTGGACCGCTACGAGAAGGAGACCTTGTATTAGTCAGGATTCCTGTAAAAGCTGACGTACTGAAGAAGGTGTATATCAAATTCAGTAGCCTTTTCAGAGGACCGTTCAAAGTAGATACAGTCTACGGTAACAATTGATATAAAATTGTAAGAGTTGAAGATAACAGATCCATTGGAAAATTCAACCATTCCAAATTGAAAAGATTTTACCCAAAGATACAGTAAAATAAATAAATTCAGTCTCAAGAACAGAGAAACTTATGGTATTAAAGAAAGTACAGGCTATACTTTACTTTAAATTAGCAACGAGGAAATGCGCCAGAATTTATTTAAGGTCATTACCAAAGAACCAATCTGGATATGAACCAAGACCCCAGAAAAAATAAAAGAGTGGATGAAAATTTTTATTTATTAAAAATTCGAGAAAAATGGGAAAAACTGTATGGAAATGAGTGAAATACTATACATCTTATTGACGTCAAAAAAGTTGGATGGCGCAGCCACGCGGTAGAATGTTGACGCTGTAACATTGTGACTGGTGAGGTTTATTTAGATGGTGAAGCATTGACGTCGTGATGGAAACAGATAGAAATTTGTGAAATTCGAGGTATACGGTTGCAAATCGTATAAAACGGGTACGAAATATCTTCACTACTTTCCTGTACAAAAAGTTCAGAGAGAAAGATGGGCTTTGGCACTGTCAATTGGAAAACGTGTTACATGTTACATGACAGTGTGCAGTCTGCATTTTTGTGAAGACGACTTCTTTCCACCGGTACTGTTGATTATTGATAGGTATTGTCTCTAATTTGTATTCACATGGATTTAGCTACATCAAAAATACTGATAAACTTGTAGCCTATTAATTCTGTGCCGTACAAAGAATGTAATCCTCTCTTCGTAAAGTTATTTTAGGGGTTCTTCCGATTGACAATAGCCAAATGGTTAGAAAACTTAAGAAAAATGCTGTTCCTAGCATTAATTTGCCAGAGAATGTATATTCTTGCCTTTGAACAGCAAGTATGTAGGTCATTGAAGTATGATTTGGCCTAAATTGTGTCTTTGGCTATGATCTCCCTACTGTTGAATTTAGTTAATTACAATGTAAAATATTAGTTTTAAGTACCGGTTTGGTGACCCATCATCCCAGGCAGGCCGGTAACACCTATACTACTCAGGCAGATAGGTCACTTAGCCGTAATTTTGAAGTTATGGTGATGTTAAGTATACATATGCGGTAATGTAGCAGGAGACCGGATCGGCCTAGGCTATTTTAACTTTAATTAGTTCCCATTTCAGGGTTTTTCAGTTCTGAGTGCGAATTGTTGGTTTGAAAGTTGTACAACAGTAAGGAGAGTATGTTTTGTATAGGTTTTAATTGGTATTATGGTTTATGTCGAGCTGAGGAGAGAATTTGATTTGGCTTAAAGTGTAGTTTTTGATCTGTTCCGTTTGCTTATGACAAGTTCAAATGGGGACTCAACACTCCAGCTTTGTTAAATATCTGTATTTTAAATATTTAATTAAATATATTGATAAAGAGGATGCCTCCATTTTAACTTGCCTGTGGCAAGAGATTAATAAATTAATATTCTTGCCTTTGAACAGCAAGTATGTAGGTCAATATTTGCAATATTGAAGTATGATTTGAGCATCCCAAGTAATGCTTCTTTGAACCCAAAACATTCATGCAAATTCAGGGTTGCTTGATTCAATTTATTATCAGGAAGTCGTCCTTTGTGTTATGTGAGCTATACATATTGTGAAATTAATAAAAACATCGATACCGCTAGGCTCCCAAGTACAGGCTTCATATATGTAACAGCAGACAGTAAATTAACTACAGTATCTGCATGTGGGTAATATTTTTAACTGGTAGTAATTAGGCAATGCATTTAAATTGATTATAAAAATATATCAATGAAAAAAGTATGTAGTATTTTGCCATCATAAATTAGAAGCCATAACAAACGCACACCCAAATACTTCACGTCACTATCTCGCCGCCATATTGCAAACAGCTGACCGTAAGCTCCTCCCCCGTTTCGGACGTCAATACTATCATGATTTATAGATGGACATATATTCTATTATATGAATGCGGGAGGTCCATATTGCGAGATACATCACGCCACTTGAAGCGAGAGTTACGTCATGAAAGAGGGGAAGAGACGAAGGTCGAACTGCGGACTGAAGCGAGGAGAGGTGGTAGAAGTTACGTCACACAACGAGAGGGGAGGCAGAGAGACTGGAACTGGCGGAGTGTGGAGAACCGGACGAGAGAGTTCTTTCCAATTTGAGATTTCAACGAGTCAAGACCTCGAGAAGAAACCAGTATTCTTATAACAGTGCTACGTTTCATTAGAGTTGAAAGCAAAGAAGAGTGCAGTACAGTAAGACTGTAACTTGAGGAGCAAGCTAAATATATGAAGCAGAACGGAACAGTATAACCAAATATTACAGTGCTTAATGCAAAGTTGTTCCACATCACTTGAAACATTTCGACAAGAAGATATTCAGTATTACTACGTGTGAACGCATATTTGAACATTACATTAAAAATGCAAGTTAGAAGTCAGCAACGGGGAAGTCGTAATTATATCATCAGTGAAATGAGAATTACTATGTGCTAAGCTAAAACATAGGGAAGTGGGGACTACAAAGATGTACAGTTGAATTCCAGAATTCACTATCATGAAAGGCGCAACAGAATATCTACGTGACGCGCAACATCACCGAACAAAACTTATACTTTTCTACAAGAGTTCTAACACATCTTGAATATTCACAAACGCTTGCATAAACGACAATATTCAACCTGAGACGAGATGTCAATTCTGAAGAAACGAGATGTCAATTCTGAAGAAACGAGATGTCAATTCTGAAGAACCGAGATGTCAATTCTGAAGAGATGGAGAGTCGAAGCCGGACTACTTGCAGTGCACGGGGGACGGAGTGTTGGCAGAGCGAGCTGTTTCACGGCGAGGTCATTCACCGAGGACATCATCGACCTTGTTCTACTGGGAGACGAGGCCAGCTGGTTCTGACACAAACCGGTCTTCATAGCTGTGGGCGATACGATGAGATCCACGACACGTTTGGTTTGGCAGGCGAGACGCAGGTATTCTCCAGACCAGAAGTCAACTCAAGGTAGTGAAGAAATTGTTTTATATCATGTAGAATTGTAGTTATGTTCTGTGATTATCCAATTGACCAACGGCATTATTTTTAACAGCATTTTCAACTGCATTATTTTTAACGGCATTATTTAACGGCAATATTTCCAACGGCATTATTTTAACTGCATTATTTTTAACAGCATTTTTCAACAGCATTATTTCAACCGTATAATTTTGTCAAAGTAATTAAATTTGTGTAGATCTTGTAATAGTAATTTTTCGTATTCTTCTTCGGAGTTATTTTTCTTGTTCTTGAAAATTTCAGTCACTTGGACGAAATTTTGGCATAATGATGCTATTAACACTAAAGTCATATCAGAGTAAAACCGTGTGGAATTTTTCATATTTGCGTTAGATTTAATGTAATTAAATCTGTTTTATCGCAGCGATGGAATGTAG
This sequence comes from Meconema thalassinum, assembly GCA_946902985.2. Taxonomy (NCBI): domain Eukaryota; kingdom Metazoa; phylum Arthropoda; class Insecta; order Orthoptera; family Tettigoniidae; genus Meconema; species Meconema thalassinum. The sequence continues at coordinate 8,056,972 of OY714911.1, read as the reverse complement.
AATGAATTGTTTAGAGGAATGTAGAACGAATTGTTTAAAGGAATGTAGAACAAATTATTTAAAAGAATGTAGAGTTAACTATAAAAAGGAGTAGAACGTTGAACGAACTAAAGAAGGAGTAAAATTGTAAATGAAGTAAAAAAAGAAGTTTATTGGAGCAAATTTAAGTACAGCATATTTAAGATGTTATGTCACGAAGTGTAAAGAATATTTCGACAACTCATGATGTTGATTCGAGTGTCAGAAATTATTTTCAACTAATTATGAACGAAAGTATGACGAAAAGCTTATACACATATGCCTAATGAGATTTAGAGCATAAAAAAAGCATAGATGAATTTGTTAAAAAAATATATTCATGGAAGGAAGTCAAACTTATATCTTTTGTTAAGAATATGAATACTTACTGATATTTCTTGAAAAGTTGTAATAAAATGTAAAGCTGAATTTAAACACGTGAAAAAGTAAGTTAACAAGGTTAAATCACAGGGTGATTAGAAAGTGAAAAGTACAGAGATTTATTGCAGAAATGGAATTATAAGCACGAGGCGAAGTTATATCAGGATATAGAGAAGAATGTTAAAGTTAGGAAGTATATGTATTGAAGTGGAAGTTTATAGTTGAATTACCGTGCAAATTAAGGAGATATAAACGTAAATGAGTTACGTATTTTTACGAAGGGAGGCTGAGGAGTCTCTAAGTTTTTCTAGTATTGATCGCAATGATTGTGAAGTTATGTGAGTGTATTAAAGGAAGATTCTGTACAGGGTGTTTAAGAGAGAAGGTAATTGTTGTATAATTATGGAAGAGGAGTGTGAGAACGAAGGTTAATGCCGTGCACTTCTAGTATTGACGTTTATCAGAAAATTGTTAACACAATAAAGAATTTCAGAACTTATTTCAGTATTTCATGATGAATAGATAAAAGGTAAAAAGGAACAGTGCTTAGCTTAAATGTTTGTCACTTATGTTCAATTGATTAAGACGAGTATTTATTACTTTCAACACGATAGTTGCGGTGTATGTTTGTTACTTGATTATTAAGAAAGTTGAGTAGATGAAAGACTTATTGAAGGATAGAAAATTTAATCTTTTCAACACAATAAAGTGTACAATTTGTGAGAACCATAAATGAATGTATATATGCACATAGTTCATGAATAATTTTTGCCTAGATATGGAACTACGGTTCAGAGTTGAAGCGGATCTGTATAAAGTAGGGTAATACTTAGTATCACGCCGTTTCACTTTCCTAACTATATCAGTGCCACGTGCAAGTTTATTTTTGGAGTTACTTTTGTTAGAGTGTCAGGGAGACACCATATTCAGGGAGGAAGCCAGTTTTTATACTTGTTTTTAGCTTAATAAACGGCTGGCGCTTTTTAGCGACTCGGTCAACTTTTATCTAAGCTGATACCGTTTTCATTGTCGTCATCGTCGAAAATAGTACTACGAGGTATAGATACAGGCGCTCACTATAGATTAGACCTTATCACCCCTCGAGATTGGAGTTTCTCGATTTGCTCTAAATGTAAATGATAGTAGAAATTTGTACCTTGGCTAGTAGTACTATTTTCTTTACGAATAACATTTTTCCTGTATGTTCCTGAAATTCCCAATTTTACTTAGTAGGCATGGTAAGTTTGTGAGCTGGGTAATTTACATGTCTGCAATCCTTTATAGTGCTGTGGATATAAGTATTGATGGGTTTCTTCGGGCGCAGTATCTTCTTCAAGGCCACGGCCGCCTCCTTCCCTCTTTCTTGTCTATCCATCCTAACCATCCCTTACCTTCCCTCATGAGGCCCCTGTTCGCTTTGCAGGTGAGGCCGCCTGGGCGAGGTGCCAATCCCACCTCACCAGTTGTATCCCTTCCGATTCGATGTTCCCAGCTCTAGGACACTGCCCGTAGAGGCGGTAGTGGTGAGTTCCCTCGCTGCGTCCGTGGGTTCCACCAACCTGGAGAGTAAACGATTAAAAAAAATCAATTAAAGCTGTAAGGAAATCTGTGGGCTGGTGCGCAACCAGTTGACTATGATTGCTGTTAGATGTCTCGTGAAGATCCGCTGGCGAATTTTGTTTTAATTAAATATATAATTTCCATTGAAATATACACAATATAACGCTTAATTTTAAAACGTCTGAGTAATTACAAAACAAAAAATATAGAAAAATTCAAGCAAACAACACAAATGAGATGGGATTTGAATCCGAGTCATACGGGTGAGAGGCTAACTTTTTACCACACAGCCAAAGATATCAACCAAAATTATCCGATATCAATTGACTTCCGTTCAACGTCTTAGCAAATATGATTTAGACTAAACGATCTCTTCAGTGGAGTATATTTTCTTTTATACATAAAGCATTTCATACCAAGTTTATAGTATTTCTATCAGTAGGCTATATTGCATGCAATACTCAAACTAGTGAAATATAGGTCAGGCACAAGATATCAGCTGCCATCTTGTCTTGTAACTGAGACGGCTCAACTTTTTAACGTCACTTCTGCACTATAATATTACAATATATACTTTTAATTTCGAATGGGCCACGCCCTTTAGAACAGTTTAAACGATTTTCGGTTCGATAATCGGAACTGGTGGGTCCCATGTTCTGGTTTATGAAGTATGCATAATTCACACGGCCACCATTCTGAAATGGTACGGCTGATGAACTTTTAGTTTGGGCAGAAGACGCATCCCATATGAAGGTATGTAGTTACCAAATTTGATAGAAATCGGATGATTAGTTTAGTCGTTATTTGATTTTACGTTTCGAACGTTTGAGTGGCCGCCATTCAGTTTTGGCAAAGATGGCGGTGATGTAAAACATGGTACTGAGGTGCCCTTTGTTAGTGGTACTTCTGTACGAAATTTCGTTCAATTCGGTTTCACCGTGTGTGAATTGATAGGGGGGAAGGAAGACAGACATACAGAGTACACACATACACAGACAGGACACACAATTTTTGGCACTGTGTAGATCTCATAAGTCAACTTTTTTTTTTGCAAAATTGGAAAGTAGGCTAATATGTCAAATGCGAATGAAATTAATCTTGATATAAAAGCAGCTTGAAGAAGGAGCAGTGATATGGATGTTATGTAGACAGCTCGGAATATTTATTTCAACGATATCATTCCACAGCTTATTCACAATTTTACATGATTATACCCATTCTGACAACTTTATTCTTAACCTAAAATCTGTTTGTTGTCAATATAACATTCACATCACTGTTAATTCTTCAATCTGGTTTTATATCAAGATTTATTTCTGTCGTATCGAATTTGGCGAACTATGGACCGCAAGGAACTCAGGACTTATTGGCTTTCTTTGTCTTCTCTTCCCAGAACTTCTTCATCCTGTCACTTCTTTGTTTTCTCTCCTCCTCGGAAATGATCCGTTTGGGCCTCCTGCTTGGTGGTTTCTCCTGAAATGATTTTACTCCGTCAACGCGACTGCGGAAATCTCTTCTATCGTAGGCCTTCGGTGGAGTAATTCCAACTTCCGCTGCATCCCTCTTCACCTCATCTACCCATTTAGATGTGACCTTTAACCCCATGATGTAGCTGAAGATCCTTTTGGTCAGCCTACCTTCGTCCATTCCGCTTCTTCATTACGTCTGTGATCTTTTCAGTACACTTGTAATGTTCTTCATTTTTCCTCTTCTTCCATGTCCCATCAGTAGTCGTCTGTGGTCCAAGTATTTATCTCAGAATCTTCCGTTCTTTCTTTTCTAGTACTTGAAGTTCTCCCTTTTTACTTAATAGAAAACAAAGAGGATGTAAAATGTAGGTGGGCTCAGCCAAGGAGAGCATTTCTACAGAAAAGGAGTTTGTTCTCATCGAATATAGATTTAGGTATTAGGAAGTCATTTCTGAAGGCCTTTTTCTGGAGCATGGCGCTCTATGGAAGTGAAACTTGGACTATTGGTGCAGTAGAAAAGAGGAGAATTGAAGCGTTTGAAATATGGTGTTACAGGAGAATGATGAAGATCAGATGACTAGATAGGGTTACAAACGAAGAGGTATTAAGACTAGTGGGAGAGGAGAGATGTTTCTGGTGATTGCTAATGAAGAGAAGAGATAGGTTGGTAGGACACATACTAAGACACCCGGAATATCAAGCTTAGTTATGGAAGGAAGGGTCGAGGACAAGTATTGTAGGGGTAGACCAAGGTTAGAATATGTTGAACAGATTGCCTCGGATGTAGGGTGTGGTAGCTATGTAGAGATTGAAACGGTAATTTAGTGCCCCATGTTGGTAGCGACAAATGTAACCTTTTGACTGCCCACACGTTGAGCGTACAAATGTAACGTTTTGGCTGCCCCTATTGTTGGGTGACAAATGTAATGGTTTCCCTTTGCCTAAGCTATGTTGTTTTAATGGGCGCCAAGACCTCAATGCAATGTTGAAATCTAAATTTGTATTTAACAACGTCTAGCTCTGACAGAACACCTTCAAGACACTATTCACTCAGATCGTGGTATGATTTGATCATTAACCCAACAAACAATTGTATCAGGAGAAGGAATTGGTCTATATCTAATGCTACCTACTGAAAGCAAAGATTGCATTGTAAAAGAAATGAATTTATTATATAAAACAAGTATAGCAAAATTAATAATAATAATAAGTACAAAATTTAAATTGGAGCGTTGTGATTTGAATATTACCGATAGAAAATTACGTGAAAACGGAGTCTGATAAATTGATTTTACTCTTATTTCCAAGCTATGAAGTTACTGAAATATGAAATGTAAAACAAAGAAAAATGAGAGATTGCGTATTTCTGCGTCATTTGCGCTTACCATTGGAAATTGCCAAGGCATTTCCCTCGTACTTGCTGATGCTGTGAGCTTCCCACAGTCTCCTGGACGTCGTCATCTCCGTCGGAATTTGATGATATTCTGGTAGATTAGATAATTCTATGGTCCGTACCTCGGACCCAAACACTCGTACAACCGCACTGGTTAAGTTTTGCAAAAGTTAGTCTTCAACTCCACTGAACATCGGAGCGACACGCACTTGCAACCGTACACCGCAAGTTCTACACAGATAGTCCTCGTTTCACGGCGCGTCGAACGATATATGCACCTGTTGGCTCCCCCACCATGGTACCGACATCTAGCTTACGTCGTCTCCCGTGATTGGCTGAGCACGCCGCTAGTTCCCCTCCTCTGCCTCATTACACTCGGCGCGCGAGAGGGAGAAGTCCTTTTCCGTCCCAACAATTCGCCTTTTCTAGACCTTGCGACCCAGCCTTGCGTAATACTTCTCGACAGGAATCAGCTTGTATTCGAATTCCCAGTGAGTCATGTCTCTCAAATACCCTAACTGACAAAACTCCGTAAAATTCCGTAATCACATAATTTTCTATAATATTGTCGTTCGTAATAATTTGCTTGATAGCGTTTTCTAAGACATAGAAAACCTATCTGAATGCTAATAATTTTTATAAAATGCTCCGAAAATACCTTAATAATAATTATAATAAATTAATAATAATAATAAATTACCATGAAAAATTCTCTTGGCTGAACAATTTGCCGCGTAAATAAATATAGAATGGCTTCCTACTGACTTATGCCAGTTGCATAAAACCCCTCGAAAAACACGTTACAAGATGACACGATTAGCTCAGGACAGGGAGGCATGAAAGGTTGCATCAAACGAGTCAAAAGACTGAAGACTCAAACAACAACAACAACAACAAGACACTCTGAAGCGTACAATCCTTCAGGTTGTACTACCGATTTGTGATTTTGCCTTGTATGATAAAGGTCGTGTGTTGTATTTATTCTGTGTTAGTTTGTAGACGATTGATGTTTTAGAACAGCCTTCTTTTATGGTAAATGTTTCAAGTACTGTGAGTCTTGCTTTTCTATTCATATTATTATTTGCGCTGAGGAAGGCCACAAACCGGTACAATAAAAAGTACACATTAATATTGACTTCAGGTTTTTATCTCCAGGACTTTGTATAGTTAGATAACATTGTATATGAACTTAAATCTCAACACAGTGGTCAGGATCTGATGATGACCGCTTGAAGATCGAAACACGTAATCCTAAATTGCCACATTATAACAGTTATCATAACTGATTCATGTATTATTTTCCAGGAGTGTTATTTACTTATATCCATATATTATACGAAGCACGTCCAGAAAGTAAGTTCCGTTTGGTAATAACATTAAATTGTGTACAGATACAGAAAACATATTTATTGCACAAAATTCTACTACCCTTAAACTACTTTTCCACATAACTGCCGAAATGTTGCAGGCATTTGTCATAGCTTGGCACGAGTTTTTGTATACCTTCATCATAGACGTGTGCCGCCTGTGTCTTCAACTAGTTGTACGTTCCGCTGCAGCGCAGTTCCGCATATGTGCGGTAGACGCTCTGTATCAAGGAGAAGAAACGTGCGCCATTTGGAGAGCACTGTCAGCCACGTACGCGTTGTTGTGCATGTTTGCTCGTACAATGTCGGTGTTGATTGAAAATCCCGCCGCTTGTGAAATCAGATCTGTGATTCGTTTTGTGAATGCCAGGAAAGTGAAACCAATTGAAATTTATCGGCAAATTTGCGAAGTGTATGGACAAAATGTGATGAGTGATTCAATGGTGAGAAGATGGGTCCGACAGTTCAATGAAGGACGTAGTGAAGTGCACGATGAAGAACGAAGTGGGCGTCCATCTTTGGTTACAGAAGAACTGGTTCACGCGATTGATGACAAGATCCGGGAAAACCGCAGGTTTACAATTAGTGCTCTCGCTATGGAATTTCCCCAAATAATCTCACGATCACTAATTGATGAAATTGTTACCGAAAAGTGAACTTTCGTAAATTTTTCCGACGTTGGGTACCAAAGATTCTTACGGAGCAACACAAAACAAAACGGATGGGTAGTGCATTTCAGTTTTTGACCCGTTATAATGAAGGCGGCGAAGAATTTCTGACACAGATAGTCACAGAGGATGAAACTTGGGTTTCTTACGACACCCCTGAAAGTAAGCGGCAATCAATGGAATGGAGGCACACTTCATCCCCAGCAAAGGTTAACAAATCTTGACACCTCGGAAAATGATGTGCACAGTGTTCTGGGACTGGAAAGGCATCTTACTCATTGATTTCTTACCGCGTGGTCAAACAAACAACGCATATGCTTACTGCGAGACACTTAGGAAATTGCGCCGCGCAATACAGAATAAGCGCCGAGGGTTGCTGTCAAAAGGTGTTGTTTTTCTTCACGAAAACGCACGACCACACACTGCAAATGTGACGAAAAACCTCCTACAGAGATTTGGCTGGGACGTGTTTGACTACACTCCGTACAGCCCTGACCTCGCTCCTAGCGACTTTCATCTGTTCACACATCTCAAGTCTTTCCTTGGTGGTCAACACTTCAACAATGACGACGAGCTGAAAGAAGATGTTTCCAACTGGTTGAAGACACAGGCGGCAAACTTCTATGAAGAAGGTATCCAAAAACTTGTGCCACGCTATGACAAATGCCTGCAAAAGTTCGGCAGTTATGTGGAAACTTAGTTCAAGAGGTGTAGAATGTTGTGCAACAAATCATTTTTCTGTATCTGTACACAATTTAATTTTATTACCAAACGGAACTTACTTTCTGGACGTGCCTCGTACAAACGGCAGATGACCTCGTAGTTCCGCCCCTTAAAACAACAATAACTAACTAACATATATTATACACATTGTTCCCGCCCAGTCTTTGGGCAAATTCGTGTGGACCGACTAAAGAGCAACAACTTACAGTAAAGTGTGGGTTACTCCCGAGGTCTTTATTATCACAGCGGCAAAGTAGCAGTGAAAAAGGTGAAGAAGCCTCAATATTCCAAGCAGGACTCGTTGTTCACACTGTATCACAGCCTGGTGACAGCTCCATGATGGAGGCTGCGGTAAGTAAACAAATCAATAGTCTTACTTAACATAATTTTTAATTAAGTGGCATTGGCAGGATTATTCTGATGGAATGTCAGAGATTTGGATAAGGAATGCAGACCACAAGGTCGTGAGAGGTCGTTGCAGTACACAAGCAACCGATATAATGTTCCTGAATGAATCAATGTTACTAATCTTTTTTTTTACAACTTGCATTAGATTTACAGATTTTACAAACTCAAAATATCATCCAGTCAAAAATTATTACGTATTTCACGTTACAAACTAAAGGCCTTGTATAATGATCCCTGATAATGGATGTTCAAGTTTGCCACGGTGGGTGAGTGGATAGCGTGTCGGTCTACTAACCCCAAGATTGCAGGTTCGCTCCTGGTCGTGGTAAGTGATTTTTGAAAGGCGGCAATTATGACACGCATGTCATACGATGTTGGCATGTCAAAGAACCCATTTGAATTCAGTAGGCCGTGTTGATAATGGCAAAATTAATCTCGGGAGTTCCGCCAACACAACGTTCCTCATTTCTCTACTAGAAAGTGCTATAATGTGCAAGGAGCTAAGATATCTAACCTCCTTGACTTTCATAGTGATTCAAGAAACAACGAAATTCGACATGCAAGCTACCCTCTGGGTGTCAAATTACAAAGCTTGCACCCGGCACCCGAGGCCATACGATATTATTATTATGGATGTTCAAGAGTACACGGTATCTTTAATAATATCTTTACATCATTCAAGAAAATATGGTAGACTATCAGTTAATGACAAAAGGTAGGGGGCTGTGTGGAAGCTGCCTGCCTCTCACGGAGGTGTACAGGATTCGATTCCCGGTTAATGCCTGTGGGAATGTGAGGGTGATATGTCACGTTCGGTAAAAAAGAGGTCCCGTGACTTATTATCGTGAAGGTAAGAGCCATGATAAGCCAGCCGCCTCCTTCCTTATTCCTTGGCTCGTGCACGATACTGTTAGTTCATGTCTGTGCTGTGCTTGCACAAAGTTTAAAGACTGCTCTAAATTCCGTTTGATGCGCATTTGTCCCTAAAGTAACAGCATTTCAGCTATTATTTTACATGAGGTTGTTAGACATCTATATGAGGGGTATCATATAACATTTCGCTGCTATAGCTCTAATACGTTTGGAAATGGAATATTTTACGTTTTTAAACAGGGCTAAAAAACTATTTTTCCTACTAATTTATTTTTTCTCTCAAAAACTGCTAGCTCTACAGCTATGAATTTTTTTACTGCAGTTTACTACAACACATCAATCATCAACATAAAAATAAAACCTGGGAGAAAACATTACTACTCATTAGTTGCCTCTCAAACAAACTTTCTTCCCCGGTAATATGGCGGCAAAATTGGTCAATTTCGTTCCGCGATAACTTTCAATTGGCAACAATTCAAGAAAGCGCCCACTGCAGATCCATCACAAATAAGACATGGAGAAAACAACAGCACAGTCTGAATAGATCGAAGGGTTGCCAATCGGAGGTTATCGCGGAACGAAATTGACTAATTTTGCCGTCAAAATTACCCGGGAAGAGAGTTTCTTTTAGAGGCAACCAAATGAGTATTAATTTCTTTTCCCAGGTTGTATTTTTGCTTTTACGATTGATATGTTGTAGTAAAACTGCAGTAAGAATTTCATAGCTGTAGGACTAGCAGTTTCTGATAAAAGAAACAAATTAAGAGGAAAATCAGTGGGTGTTTAGTCCTGTTTTAAAAACGTAAAACATTCCATCTCAAAATATTTAGAGCAAGGTCATCGAAATTTTAAATGGAAACCCCTCATAGAGCTTTGCTGGCATACTGTGATTTGCATATTTCATGCTAAATGGGCACAGGGGGGCATAGAAGTACTGTGCTTGGATTAATAATTAGAGGAACACTTAAGACGGTCATATCATGTAAAAGTAAAGTAATGATAGAAGTAGCTACAATGTATAACGTTAACTGACCGCATGGGTCCCTGGAAACTCACACAGAGCAGCCCTAAATATAATTAACCCCCCTAAACACTTTAAAATGGCGCCCAACGTGGGGATTGTATGATTATATTATACACGTAGCTAAACATAATCTTTTGGCGCCCAGTACGTAGGGATGAGTTTTCCTAGGAGAACCGAGTTTTCGTGAAAAATCAAAATTTTCAATTTTTTTAAAAAATGGTTTTTCGAAATTTTGAATTTTTAAATCACTTCCATAAAGGTTTTTGACATTGAATGAGTATATCACAAGGGTACGTTTTAGTAAACACCCGTAATAAGGTAAATTTTGAAAATTGGGACACAGGAGTTCGGATTACCATCTCTCAAGCATGTACCAGCGATGTGGCATAGTAGCCCACTGTATTCTAATAAGATGGCATTAAGTGAGGAGATGCAGAGGCTTGCGGACGTCTTGAAGGCGAATATGCAAGCAGAGAATAGGGAAGAGAGGCAGGGACTTTTGGACGCTCTAAAAGCTGATAGTAATGAAAAGTAGGAGGCTATAAAAGCCGATAGCAAGGAAAAGTTGGAGGCTATGAACAATAAATTTGAAACTATAGACAATAAATTGGACAGCCAACAGAGTATAAATAAAGAAGAGTTCGAATCCATAAATCACAATTTAGGATCTTTAACAACAAATAGTGATAACATGGGAACTAAATTAGAAGCTATCGAGGCCGACTGTGTAAGAATGAACAGTGAATTGAAGGCTGAGATAGATAAAATGAATAACAAATTTCACGGTTTTGACACTGCGTTTGGGAATAAGTTAACTGAGTTCAAAGGGGAAATCACAAGTGAAATTAACGAGGAAAATAATGTACTTAAGTCAGAATTGCAAGACCAAATAAAGACCTTAGAGGAAAGTACAGTAAATTCCCAAACTAAATGTCAAGAAAAGTTTGGGATTTTGAATGAAAAGTTGAGTTCCATGGAAACTAAATTAATTAATATGGAAGAAAAGGGTGATAATTGTGAAAAGAAACTTGTAACCCAGATCCAAGGTGTGCAGAAAGAGGTAACATATAACTTAGAATCAAGTAGGGAAATGTATCAGACATCCCGGGATGATATTAAAAGTGGTATTGAGGCATTAGGAAATAGGTTCACTCGATTCACGGAAAATAAAGATAGGGGAGATATCTTAGCACAGAACCATCGGTCCAATGAAGCCGTTGCCCAAGCTGAAAAGCAAGTAGAAATGGAAGAAGAAAAAGAAGTCATCGTGCCGGAAGAGCCCAAAATTGGCATTAAAGAAGAAGAAGAATAAAAAGAAGTAGACATCGTGATGACTCTAGTGGAAACTGAGAAAAGTAATGAGATCCTTCCTGAGAAACAAATGGAGACTCAAGAGGAAATGAGAATTCCCGACCAGGAGGACAGCCGAAATGAAAATGAGCTGAAAAGTGAAAAAGAACATTTTTATGAAAAGGTGGAGCTGGAAGAGCAAGAGATAATCCCAGAACAAGAGATAACAAAAGAAGTGAAAGTTGGAGAGATGGAAATAATAATTCCTGAGGAGATGGAGAAATCTAATGAAACTATAATAGAAACTATCGTCGAGGCAAGGAAAGAAGTAGAGGGTCAAGATTTCATAGAAATTGAAAAGGAAAACCCAGAAGAAATTCCTGAGGATAAGAAAGATAAGATACAATTAGAAGAAGAAAAAGAATATTTGAAAGCACAGATCCTTGAATTAATAATAAAATATCAGGATTGCCAACGAAAGAAAAGAGAAACCGAAACAGATCCAAATGAGAGCCCAGAAAACCTCAAACGAAAAGATGAGACTGTTGGAAATAATGAAGAAAGGAGAGGAGATGCCTTTGAAGGTAATGCTGAAAGAAGAAGAAGACACTCGCCAAGTGTAATAGGTTTACAAGAGAATAGAAACCTTATTGAAAGTAGGAGAGGAGGAGAAATAATGCACATGACCCTGGAGAAAAAAGACGCACAAGCGTTTTACAGTTGGAAAGTTCGTCGGAAGAAAGGGAATAAAAGAAAGAAAAGAAAAAGAGAAGATCTAAAGGAACTCTGGAATTGGAAGAGTAGGAAAAAGAAATATTCTTTGAAAATGCCATCTCGATGCGAGATGAAGGAAAATGATTATTCCAGCATAGCTAACGGGTTAAGCCGTATGCACCCGTTAAAGAGTAAGAGAAAAAAAGGGTTTTTCTTGAAAATGCCATCTCGAGGAGAGATGAGGAAAACGGAAGAAAACCAAGAAGAGTCGGGTAAGAATAGACCGAGCTCTTAAAGACAAATCGAAATTCTGGAGACTTGAAGTCCTGAAAACTGAAATAATGGAGAAATAACGGGTAAAGGCTATATGCACCCGTAAAGTATTAATAGAATGTAAATAGGTCAATATTGAATAATCTGAGAAGAAATAGACAGGCAGCCAGAATGCCCGTCCCATGAAACAAGGAAGAAAAAAACGGTCTAACCCAAGTTTGGAGCGTGCGCTAGACGAAGGGAAGATTCATAAACACCCCAACGAGACGAGTAATTTATAGCCTTTAAGTGTGGACGTCTGCTAAGGGAAATGAATGAATGGGACCCAAAACAAGCCAGAACAAGAAAAGAGCTTTGAAAGAACAGAAACTAAAGGTACTGATAAATGTTATGATGGCTTCGACACTAAAGAAAAATAAGATTTTATGGATATAATTGAAATAAATTTCCTCAAAATTTCGAAAATTTATTTACCTAAGGAGGGGAGAGATGAACCCATGTACCATTGGTTCAAGGGGTCGAATCCATGCAATTATGGTAAAAAGAAGGAAGGAAATATACAGTCTTCAGTGGAACATAGAAAGATTTTATACGAGAGGGCGAGCATAACGTTGTGTAAGAATTAGGGTTCAGGTGGCCAGGAAATGATATCATGCATGACGCACAGATAAGGAGCTGGTCATGAATATTAATAGAACGAGTGGAACTTTCCACGCGAGTGACTGATAGCATGTTTCGGAAATTGATCTTACGTTGCAGTAAATTGGCAACCTCGCAGTTGTGCAATAAGAAGAATAATTAGATTTAAAGCACTTGCGAGCATATAATTAAATAAAGAAATATATCATTGTGAATCATTTTGGTATAGAGATTTTTGTGTGGAGAAAAAGGTTTTAATAATTGCCTAGGAAAGAAGTGCAAACGTGGCCATACGTCATTAAAAGTTCCCCGAGACCCGAGGAGGTGGGGATTAAAAATCAACTGTAACACCCACATATCTGAAGACCAAATTTTATTTAATATCTCAGAATTGCACGATCGATTTTCTTGTGCAAAGAAGTCAGTTTACGTTTAGAAAACGAGCTTTCAAGAGATATAATTTTTATAAGTGTGCGACCATTACTTCAAAAGTTGATTATGAAAAAGACGTAGAATTTATCTTTTTGTCGCCGATTTGTATAAAAGTCCTGGCCGTGCCAGGCAAATCATGCATTATCAGTCAGCCCAGGGGGGCGTGACGTTGGAGCATCACCATATGCAGTTTACAAGGACTCCTTGAGGGGAGACGCTGTATCACATCATGCAGTTTCGGACAGCCCGAGGGGGCGTCAGGCTACATCACATCGAATGCAATTACTAGTCAGCCCGGGGGGCGTGACGTTGGAGCATCATCACCGCAAAGTATTATTCCGTCCAGGGGACGTGAAGCTATATCACCGTAAATGCAGTACTTACTAGACCTCGAGAGGTCGTGATACTCTGTATCACCAGCGTGCACCCGAAGGGAGTGGCCGAGAAGTATCATCAAAGTATCGCCGTGAGAAGACTTAGGAAAATCCTAATACAGGATTTAATTCCGCCAGTATCAGTTTTATAGTGAAAAGTTCTGTATTACAGTCAAAGTAGGCTGCGAACTTAAAGAACAGGCGATAGGTCTTCAAATAACAGTTTAGTAAAACGACTGAAAGTATCGTAACGTTTTGAAGTACCATAATAGCGAAACAAACATTCTATCAATGTTAAAGAACCCGATCAGGGTCGGACAAAATACGGGCCGCATAGTATTCTGAAAAGATAGGAATTAGAGAACAGATTAATCAGAAGTGAGAATTTAATTCAAGACGTTGTTTCAAGGAAAAAACGAACTATAAAAATCACTAAGTTACGTATTGAAGGAGGAGCATTAGATGCTAGAAAATAATAGGTCACCGATAGAGTATTTGGGAGACCGTGAACAAGACAGACTTTCGCTAGACAAATTAAATAGTGACTAGAAAGAAACAATTTCGAGCTAATAATAATAATAGCCGATCGTCAGGAAACAGGATTTGAAGAAGTATCATTCCAGGGAGGGGTAGAGTGTTCGAGACTTTCATATTCTGGTCAGATAGGGAGCCGACATCTACTAGTTTCACCCTTGGAGACGGGGAAGAGAGAAATCACGTGTGTAAAGGCTAAAATCAAAGCCTCAGTGATAAAAGCAGTGTATTGTAAATATAAGAAATTTGTGTTAGTGTAATAATTTTTCAGTGAATTCATTTGTGTATTATAAAAGAATACGGAATCGTATTCAAAATGTTACCAGTGTATAAGGTATATAATTTATATGTGTGTCAAGAAATGTCAGTGTATGAAATGGAATTAGGGAAGATGGCTTAAACACATTCAAGTGGGCGAAATGAAACTTCGTTGGAAAGTACGGTCGGGAACCGTCTTATCATGTGAGTAACCATTTCATTATGTCATGGGTTGGGAGATGTTTGCGTGCAATCCACCTGAGAATAAGATAATAGGGATGCTTTTGTATAATAAATAACAGAATAATAGCGCGATCTGAACAACTAAAATTGAGAAAATATAAAATGATTCTGTGAAATGAATAAATCCCTTATGGGAAATGTATGAAATAAAATATCAGTGTATTTGATAAATGATTTAATTATATGAAAGCAAGCGTAATAATAATAATAATCACAATTAGATAAATGAAGATTATGATGAATTATATGAAAGTAGTAGCTTTTGAGCTCCTTTAAAGGAATAAATACTTGTTGTGAACACATGTTCTTCAGGTAAAGCGATTATTGTACGGGAGAGGAATAATATAAATTGAGATGTAGATCAAATGTGATTTTGAATTTATCAGTTCTTTGAAGGCAATTTGGAAATAAAGGATAAGCGTAATGTATCGCATTGAAGTAAATTTGTCACGCTAAGAAGGCGTTGAACCTAAATATACTTGGTAAATTTAATTATGAGGGGTAGTTGGTCGTGGTAATTGAGCTATAGTAAGTCCTCTATATAGTGATGTGGATCACGAGGCCATGTGTGTTGTTGTGTAATAATAGGGTGCGAATTTATTGTATTATGAGCGCAGGTTAAAGGCCGAGGCCGCCCTAAGTCGCATTTATATAAGTCCTCCGGTATGGGATTGGTTCCCGAGGCAGTTGAGAGAGTCGAACCCAGACTCGTCTAGTTGTTGAAGCCCCTAAATATTTGTTGTTGTATGTGAATTACTCTTACTCACCAATGAGGATACTTCATAATTAATAAATGCCAAGGCTACGAGAATGGTCTAATGAAAATAATAATGTTGTAAAGTAAGTGAATGAGAAGCCAGGCCTGTTCAAAGAACTGCATTTAAGAAACAGCTGTGTTGAAACTAGGAGTAGCTCGTCCCGTGGGGGCGATGGCCGTGAAGTCTCCCTCCCTACAATAACTCACGCTAAGTGTCCAGGCTAGACCCCTTGTCATTGATGTTGCGGTCGGTCGGGGATCCGTCTGTTTTGAAGTTATAGTACGCTAGCTTGTTTAGAGTTTGTTTAACGACCCGGTCTTCGAACCGAGGTTCTTGTAGATGAAGATTACCGCTTGAAAGTTCAGATCGTTGCTTTTTTATGAGATAATGGTCTTTTAAGACAGATAATAATAAATCCCTAATATAATGTTATAATTATGACATAATGATTCACGAGTTCAGTGAAGACAATTAGATTTCGGGAGTGATCTTAATTTTTGACAATGTTCAAGTAGTCTTCAGAAACTCGGGAGTGCGCAAATGTTTTCCCAATCACTGTAGTGAATTGTTGATTTGTGAGAGATGGTAACTGAGAACATTGTGAAAGCCCAAAGTTTAAGCAAAGTAGTAAAAGTACTTTAATAAGAATTATATGTTGTTTTAATTATAAAATACTCATATAAAAGGAAGTGATATGCAGTAAAAGTGATAACACAGTTTATATTGGAAAGTATAGAGCCTATTGGAGCTCTGAATTGTATGGAATTTTAAAAAGGACACTATATGGAAGTGAAAATAGAGATATATTTGTTGGTTTATGATAAACCATTTATTTATGATTTAACATTTGTTTTTATATTGTATTCCATGTTTACTTTGAACAAGTTAGAATTGGTCAGTATTTTATTTGTTTAATTTGTTGTTGCACCATATAATTGTGGAATTAAATGTTTTATAGTAGGAGTTGATTTTGTTTTTATTTTAGAAGTGTATCCTCTATTTAATCCAAAATGTGTAAGTCACAGAGTGGGAGAACATACCATAACCCCGAAAATCCCGATTTGAGCATTGCTGGCATACTGTGATTTGCATATTTCATGCTAAATGGGCACAATATAGATGTCTAATAACATCATGTGATACAATGACTGAATGCCGGCTCCGTGGTGTTGGGATAGCGTGCCTGCCTCTCACCCGGAGGCCCAGGGTTCGATTTCCGGCTCCGTCAGCGATTTTAGAAACTGATGTGAGGGCTGGAACGGGATGCACTCAGCCTCGTGAGGACAATCGAGTAGCTGTCTGACAGTGAGGCAGCGCCCCGATCACGAAAACCAAGATTAACGGCCGAGGGGACCCGATGCGTTGGTCATGTGTTACCCCAATATCTGCAGGCCAAATGGCTGGGCAGCGGTCGCTTGGTAGGCCTAGGCCCTTCATGGGCTGTAGTGTCAGGGGTTATTATTATTAATGCAATGACTGAAAAGCTGTTACTGTAGGGACAAAATTTAGACCCGTCCCTAAATTTACTGTAAGCACTATACATTTATATATCCCAGGATAAACCCGCAGGGTGGAACGTGGGTTGTGATTGAGAAAGTAAGAGCTGGGTACGTGTTTTTAAAATATACTGTAGTTTGTTCCTTAAAGAGAAGTAACGGTTGTCCCGCCGGCTCTAATAAGATTACTGTGCCCGAGATTATATTAAAACAGAGACGAGTGGCGAGTTCCCAAAGTTTGTTGGATAAGTTGCATCTCCCAAGACGGACAGCAGCTGGCGTGCTCGCCGCACACCCTCAAGAAAATCTCTGCGAAGAGTACATCCATAGCTGTGCGTGTCCTTGGTTGATAGCCCCGCTTCGGTGGACAGGACAGGAACTAAACAACACAAGATATGGACTTTCACGATCGCATTGATGTCCTAGGAGGCTTGCTGTTGTATCCCCACAATGCATAAACTCTACGGGATTAGTGACTGGCACCAACTATAACTGTAGACATTTGTGAACACTCCTCCTCTCCGAATCAAAAATAGAGACGTTGCTACACGGTTGGTTGGTTCCTAAGTTTAGGGGCTGCGTTGAGGTATTCATAGACCCTTCATTAGTCATTTTCAAGAAAATTATCGATTTTTTTATTGTCTCATTCGATAGTATGTCCTTTCTAGTTTCCAAAATATATAGTTTATACTAGTTACATTGTTGATAAGCTCATATATATTCACTTTAATGATACCGACAGTAGTGGCTACGCTGGCTAAAGCACAGCGTGAGGTCATGGGGCCAAGCTCTCTGCTGACTCGGTAGACGCGTGGGTTCGAGCCCCACCGTCGGCCGTCCTTGAAATGGTTTTCAGTGGTTTCTCCATTTTCAACACCAGGCAAATGCTGGGACGGTACCTTCTGACAGGCCACGGCCGCTTCCTTCCACATCCTTGCCCAGTTTCATTCATCTTCATCCATTCCATCTCTCATCCTGACGCGCAGGTCGCCCACGGGCGTCATCTAGAAAGACCTGCACTCGGCATCTCAGGACGCCACACGACAAAAAAAAAATTTAATGATCGGTGTGCACGCTTTTCAGCAGCTGTCACTTTGACGCATAGGTGCAGCAGATAAAGCACACAATAATCTGGCTTTGAAACAGTCTACTCCAGAACTAAAACAATGTATGAGATACTCAGGGGTCGGAGAATGCAGAAGATTGACCTAAAATCCAAAGAAAATGCAGTTTTTAGGAGTTGAAAAGTAAGACTCTTTACTGTAAATGTGTACCTGAACTTTAAGTTACGATTTCTCTCACTTCAGTTTATTAATTTGTCT
The DNA here is from genome assembly GCA_946902985.2 of Meconema thalassinum. Classification (NCBI taxonomy): domain Eukaryota; kingdom Metazoa; phylum Arthropoda; class Insecta; order Orthoptera; family Tettigoniidae; genus Meconema; species Meconema thalassinum. The sequence continues at coordinate 8,038,755 of OY714911.1, read as the reverse complement.
TGACTTGGGCAGTTAAAATGTCCACTTAGAATGCAGATATTAGTTTCATTTCAAAACTAAAATATAGACAAATAATGCAGCTATGTTGTAAGGCAGAATGAAGCTGTTAAATTGAAATTAGGGGTCGCGTCCCCCCACAATAAATTTTTTTTCTATCAAAATAACGTAAATTGTAAAACAAAGCTAATATATTTGCCTCAATCAATGATACAATAACGATTCTGCTATACAACATTCCGAACATACAGCAGATCAATTTGCGACAACAACGACTCAATTAAGTTGAATATAGCAAAGATATCGCGTCCTAAAAAAGCACGTTATTTTTGTGATTAATCTTTGAAAAAGACCCCTCGATTTTTTTTATTTTTTTGTGGCAAAAGTCCACTAGTTTACGGTATATTCTTGGAATCAGTGATATCGATTTCAAGAAAATAAGATAACTTGTAATGAAATGTCCTCAATAGTGTCGATGAGTACCTCAACGCGGTCATGTAGCCCCGTGTACTTTGGGTGTGTGCAGAATCTGTCTTATAACCGGTGTGCTGGCTGTATTAGTGTGTAAGTAAGGACTGCAGACATTCAGTTTTCAAGTAGTTCCTACCAAACGCCACCGTCAACGACAACTAGTTGTGAAATTGGATACTAGATGCCACCGCAGTCGGCTCCTGGCGACAAACGTTGGAACTTAGTCAAATCTAACCTATAATTTACCTTCACGCAAGTGTCATTTGAGGAAGGTTGTTTTGCATGCCATAAATCTATGACATGGGACCACCGGTTTTACTTCCCCTCCGAAGGAAGGCGTACTGAGGGATTTATAACGCTCTTAATAAATCCCACGACTTCGGCCGGGTTTGAACCCGCAACCTTGGGCATAGAAGCTCAGCAGGCTACAGTCTACGCCACCAAACACGGTATTAGCACGATGTGTCTGAGGGTCTTTAATGCATAGTACGTTTAGATATTAGGCCGGCCCCGTGGCGTTAGCGGTCACCCCTTAATCTGCAGGCCAAATGGCTGGGCTGCGGTCACTTGGCAGGCCTGGGCTCTTCAAGGGCTGTTGTTCCAAGGGGTTTGGATTTTATGTTTATATATTTTCCTCGAATCTTTTCACTCCAAAGTTTCACTCCAGCCCAGGTTTTTAGCAGCCATGTTTTACAGCAGTCAACGAATAATACAACACACGAGATTTTTATAAAAAAATATGGTACTTTCGTTGGCTGAATCCTCTATCAGTTGTAACTCTTCAGTGGGTCAAACATTTCATATTTAAACATTGTGGAGGTGCTGATTTATGTCCACTGTTACAAGCAGTTGCACATATTTTCTATGGGATTAAGATCGGGTGATTTAGCGGGCCAGACGAGGAACGACAGGATGTATCTGTGTTTGTAAATCCAGTCACGTGTGCTTGCTGCCCTGTGAACACGGTTGTTGTCCACTTGAAATACATGATGATGATGATAATTGTTGTTTTAAGGGGCCTGACATCAAGGTAATCGGCCCCTAATGTTTAGGGTGATACTGAAAAATTAAAATGAACTTATAATAAATTAAAACTATCTACAGCTTAACAAACTAGCAAATGAAACGGAAAAGAAAGGAAGAGTAAGGGAACTAAATGCTCTCAGCCCTCGAAAATGAGGATTGAGGGACTTAGAAAGAAGGAGAGCCATGAAAGGCACATGGGAAAGGGGGAAAGAGGAGAGGACCCGCCCCAAAGGCAATGGAAATACCGGACCCAACTAAGGAATCCCTCAGGTGTACTATAAGTGGTGGGGCTACACACACCGTATCTCCTTTAGGCCCTTGTGCAGAAGGCAGGAGATATAATGGAAAGAAAAAGAAGGCTGATCCCGTGAGGAATGAGGGTATCCGGAAAGATCAGAGAAGGGCCAATTGAGAGACTCCCTAGGCCTCGGATACCCTAATACCGTCGGGGTCGGAAGAGAACAAGAGCTGACCAAGAGAGATCGACAGGAAAGAAGAGGGAGAGGAGCCCGGCACAAGTAAGTGGAAGCAATTCTGGACTCAGCTTGGGTCCCGTGGTTGAAAACCAACGTCCCACTAAATGTGAGCCCCTGGGGGCACTTTAAATGAAAGGCAACACTTTATCACCGAAAGTGTTGAAGTAAGCTTCCTGGTTCATGTAAGTAGGGCAGTAGTGGCGCATCTGCCCCCCCCCCCCCCCCCACCACTACTCCCAATGCGAGCCGATAATCACTGAACCCGTCGTCGGAGATTCACGAATGAGGTGTCGCTGGACTCGGGCTGACGGGGGCTTTGCTATGGACCACTCGTTATAATTTTGATTTTTTTTAAATTTTTGTTTTCGAAAGTAGGTGATAGTTTGAAAACCAAACATGATAGAACGTTGTGCCATGGCTCAAACGAATGGTCTTTATGACCTTTATTTTTTGTAATAAAACATTTTATTTTTTATGTTTTTTTGAAAACACTCGAATTTTGAAATTCCTATATTTTGTAACCTAGGAATTATGAAAAACGTTTGTTTGACATAAATGAAAGGTCCCTATGCCCTCTACCCCCAAAATAAATTTCAAGGCTCTAGGATAAAAACCTGACAGTAGTGTCAATTGGGGGAGCTGGGCCACTTAGGAAGTTGTGAGCCCCTGCGACCTTGGAATGGAAGGAGTCATGCTAGGAGGGCGTGCTTGGATTCGTTTTTTTTCGTCTCGTTGCGTTCTTTACGGGAATGTTGGTGTCGGAAAGGTGAAATGTTGAGAACATGGTTTTTTGGGGTAAAAACGTGATTTTAGACTTTTTGCTATATCTCGCGAACCAATCATGCTAGAGGCGTGAACGACGGGTCCAAGGACTCGGGGTGATGTCCTCTTTGCTATGGATCACTCGTTATATTTTTTTAAAAAATTTGGAAACTCGATTTTGGGGTAAACAAGTGTTTTTTGTGATTTTTGCTGATATCTCGCGAACCAATAACGCTAGAGACGTGTACGAGGTGTCCTAGGACTCAGGCTAACGACCCTTTTTGAATCTATGTTTGAAATTTTGACAAAGGGCCTAACGACACGTTTGTTGAAAAAATAATAATTTTTCTTTACCAGGTTAAAATGTTCATGAAGCGTGCTGGTTGAGAGAGACGATACCGCTGGGTGTATGTGTTTCAACGAACCTGTCGCTGACCACGGTGGATGTGCTCAATAGAACAATCGATATTTCGACGGGTCGGTGTATGACAGAGCGAGGGTTCGTTTTTCTGTCATTTTACCCCCGAAGAGAGCATTTAACGTGTAAACGGTGATGAGAACTTGATTCTATGTTGGTCGAAGCGAGTACAGAAAACAAACTTGCCAAGGAGCAGACGAGCAGGAGGTGAATGTCATTTGAGCTTATTGGAATGCGCTGATCTGACTTGATAACAGGTGCAATGGCAAATGACAAAGACGCGGAGGACACTTGACCATCGTGGTGGCAGGGAAGAGCGAAATGCATGTGAAAACGTGTGAGATGACATGTACGCTAAACCAGTTACATCCTGTTTGCTTCGTACGTGACAAAATGCAAGTTCATGTGAAATTTAATCTGCCACAGGTGTTCACCTTGGGCGTTGGCTGTCCACGTGCACGATAACTGTTAACAAGTCACATCCTGTTTGCTTCGTACGTGACAAAATGCAAGTTTACATGTAATATGATCCAACACAAGTGTTCAACTTGGGCGTTATCTGTCCACGTGCATGATAACAGAATGTTCAAAGCGTGGGAATCGCTGAATCAGTAAAAAGTATGATGCAACTTGTGGGAATGATGTCACAACCAATAGATAGGCAAGAGCTGCGAACAGCAGTAGTGGGAGGTGGAGGGGGGGAGAGGGGGAGGGGTAATGTAAGAGAGAACACAGGAGGAAAGGGAAAGACAAACATGTATGAACATGCACGAAGCGTGGAGCGCTGTACACACAGAGCTATAGGGGGTGTACAACATGTGCGAATAAATAAATAACAAATGTGCATAGGTTCACACAACATGTAATTTATTGATCCAAGAATTAAACGTAGAGGTAAACCCTAACCTTTTGACATATAGTTTATTTCCTTTTTGTTTCAACACTTTTTCCACAAGATAATGCTGAGGAAATGCTGTTTTCTGAAGTTCATGGAGATAAAATCTACCTTTTATGGGTTGATGGTTGAGGTCTTGGAGTAAATAGGTGACTGCACTGTCCAAGTTGACTTGACGAATTAGAAATAGTTCAGTCCCCCACTGTGGCGTGTAGCCCTTATTGAAGGCAGACTTACATTTGCTCACACGAACAAAATCCCCAATTTTCAGTCGTTGACGTTTAGGATCGGCTGTTTTTATGGGGTTAAACAGTTTATCCTATCGCTGAATATTTTTAGTCACGAGGCGTGGCTTGGTTCCAATCGTTCTACGTTTGGTGTCATTGTAACTTGATACTAGCTCTGGCAACATGTCCAACCAGCGATACGTGCCCTGAGCAGTAAACGCTTTCCACATATGCGTTTTCAATGTTCAGTTGAACCGCTCGACCACGCTGGCTTTGAGATTGCTGTACGTGGTGTAATGGTGAATATCCTTAGATTTGAGAAAACTGGAGAAATCCTTGTTGAAAAATTCTTTCCCCTGGTCGGTTTGTAGCAGCTGAGGTTGGCGTTTGGAGTGTTGAATAATATGTTGAAATGCCTTGGTAACTAGTGGACCAGACTTGCAAAGCACAGGTTCAACAAAGGCCATTTTGGAATAGACATCAATGACGGTCAACATATAGCGTACACCGTCGTTAACGCCAGCATAGGGTATCATGTCAACCAAGTCAGCCTGCCAAAGTTCATCCACACCTCGTGAAGTCACCTTGAGTCGCGGATAGTGACGCCTAGCTGGGCGATGCAACTCGTGAGCAATACCCATTTTAATGGGTGAGGGCTTAAACAATAATTTTGGCATTTCGAAGTTCTTGTTCAATTTCTTGAATTTCCCAATCGTGACCGGTATGGCCAGCTTGACGTGAGGCATGCAACAACTGTAGCCGCTGGACGAGCTTATTGGGATTATGCCAGTAGGTAACATCCACAAGAGGTTTTAATGGTTTAAATGTCACTCCCGAAGCGGATGCTTTACGACGAGTACTTTGACTGGTGGGAAACATATTTGCAATGATGGTTTTATATTTTTGAGATATATTGGCATTCACTTGTTGAGTGGGATCATACTGCCTTTTGTGGGCATGGGTATCCAATAAAATGGATTTATATTTGCCAAGGTCCTCTGACGTATAATCATGGGAAGAGGGGGGCCGAGAAAAGAGCAGCTTTAACAGTCCTGGGGTTAATTTATAGTTGATGTTTTTAATGACAGCTTTAGTACGAGCAAATTTAATGGATGAATCGCCAATTTTAAAACTATCATTCTCATAGCGAACACCATACGTGGTATCTTTGTTTCCAATAAATAGATCGGTGAAATAGGGTTCCAATGTTGATCCATAATATTTTATTAAAATGGTTTTCAGTTGAGCTTTATGTTGAGGGGTGGCCAAGAGTTGTGAAAACGGAGACGCTCTGGAAGGGCAAGGTGTTTCGACCCTGGCCAAGGATTTCTTTTTTCTCAAAAACTCTGCAAGGGGTGCGGCCTTTTTTGAGTCGTAAACACTTGTTCCTCCTCATCCTCAACGTCGCTAACACTAGTCAAATCTTTCTGTTCCTGTTCCTCTTCCTCAGGGTCCTCGTGCAGCGTCTGCGTGGCTTGTGAAACGGTGGGTAGCGTTTCAGATGACTTGAAAGAGGGTTTCAACATGGCTTTTAGCGGAGGTGATAAATGTTGTTGAATAAACAAAGCATGATCGGCATGCGATCGTTTCAATTGACGAAACTTTTGGCGAATAGTTTTTTTGGTCTAATAATATGCTTTTTCAATTGACTCTCTGCTAACGCCATGGTGTCTTGACAAATGACTTGAGAGAGAATGAGACAGGGCATTAAATAGCAATAAAATGATCAAACCCTAAGCGATACCGTCCTTGGTTGAGTTCACTTTGTTTGTCAATCACTAAACAGGCATGACGTTGAGTGTTCCATCACTTGGCACACAATTCGGTAAACATTTGAAAGGTCATATCCTGATTCACATGTTCATTATAAATGTGACGACTGTTCCTCTCGTCCTGACGAAATAAAACAATGACATTGGCATTGTCACGAATCAACTGTTTGGACATTTTAGAATACGTTTGTCCAAGATAGAAGCAATCGATATGTTTGTGACGACCCATGCTGAAATGGCTTTGAATGTTACCTTGAAGTTCAGTGGATACATCATCGAAAATCATGAGTGAATCGGGCTTTACCTCATCCGGTGAAATCACATTTTCTTGCATAGACAATGTGAAATAACCCATATTCTCTTTTTGTAATCCAGACATGACTTGATCCAGAAACACGTAGAGGGGTTGGTAGAGAGATTTTGCAAAAATATACATATTTTGAAAACGCAGACCATTGGGCGCTGTGATGAGCGTTAGCAAAAGGTTGGTCTTTCCACAGCCGGAAGGTCCACAATGATGCAGCGAATGGAAGTTGGAAACAGTGAACCATGGCGTTGTTCACGTGATGTGGGACAGAGATGGGAAACCATGTCCCCCACGGGGAATGACTCTTGCTGCTTAATAATATTCATATCAATTAAGGCTTAGAGAGGCTAGCAGGCTATCTCTATACAGGACTCCGAGCCTTGTCATAGAAACAGTAGACTCATACTACAGGTTGGCGATGGATGTCTTTGGACGTGCGTTGATGGCCAAAGCTAGGTCTGTCCCCATACATGATCCTAAACAAGAAACAGATCCTGCTAATAAACGCTATGTGGATAGGTCAGTAGTGCCACGCACTAAACAGGGAGATTATGACTTTAAAGGAAAGCGGTTAACCCATGTAAAACATCCTCAAGTGTCTACAGACGTTACTACAAAAAAGTATGTGGATAACAAAGTGTATGAGTTTTATGACAAAGTGCCTCAGCTTACGGTGAATGGCTATAGCGCTAATCACCATCGGATTATTCACGAGGAAGACCCGAAAGACGAAGACTATATCTGTAGCAAGCGTTACATGACCTATGAAATAAAAAGGCTGTACAAATTTATCCCATCTGTATTTATAGTGTATCTGACAAATGAAAAACCTTTGAATGACAGAAACCATTTACCGCTAGCTCGTGACCAGCACTTGACCTATGTGCTTGCTTCGGGTTTAAGCCACTATCGATTACACTATGATGGAACCATTCACATTAAATATGCCATACCTGATGTGAACCATTTAGAAATAAAGATAATTGGTCATAGGGTGTTGGTTCATAACCATGAAATGGTCAATGCAGGTGACGAATTATCCTTTCACCTTATGTTGACATGGGGTAAAAAGCAAGCGGGAAATGCCATAAACGATTTCCCACTTTATGTGGAATTGGAATATACAGCCATGAAATAACAATCTGACGTTAGTTGTGATTTAAACTTTCTTGTGAAAGGTTGTTGGTCATTATCATTATGGTGAAACAAAGGTATGTGGTGAGAAAGACTACAAAAAGGACTTCGTCCTTGGCAAAGCCTGGGCTTAAGACATTCGTGGACAAGCCGTTGCGAAATAAAAAAAATAAAAAATAATGTATTGACCATAAGGAAAGCCTTTCGAGCAGCACAGAGACGTGTTATTCCAAAACGTCAGCGACAGGGTTCAAAACAAGGGCGAGTAATTCCCGTCCCCAAACGAGCTGGATTTTTACCTGCATTATTTGCCGGTTTGGCTGCTCTGGGTTCACTTTTGGGCGGTGCCAGTGCGGTGTCGAAAACCATTAAAGCCGCGCAGCAGGGCAAGCAACAACTCGAAGAAAGTCAGCGACACAATGAAACAATGGAAGCGATTGCAATGGGAGCAAGAAATGCCAATGTAAAGCCAGCCTTTTATCAACAAGGATTTGGGATATCACCATTTCAAAATATTAAAAAACAACATTTTTAACCTCAGCCATAGCGAGACATGCCCTCACGCATCAACAAGTGGAAAACTATGCTAAACAACTAAAGCTTTCTCATTTTCGAGGAGTGTTTATGCGAAACCAATTACCCCACGACCCTGGAATCAGGAATGTGCTGCTGTCAATTTGGATGATCACCGAGGACCAGGAACGCATTATGTAGCTTATGTCAAAGAGGGATCCATTGTATGGTACTTTGACAGTTTTGGGAATTTTCCCCCGACCTATTTTGGAAACAGGATCAAGATATATTATAATGTGAAACGTGAGCAAACGTTTCACAGCCAACAGTGTGGACGTTTGAGTTTATTTTTTTTTATATAAGACGCAGCATAAGCTAAAACGCCACCAGTATGTCGGCAGAAAGTAAAACGTTTACACTGCATGGACGTGGACCCGAGGTCAGCCTAGACTTTTACCCGCCTTTCGAATTGAGTGAAAAACCCTATGGTTTAGGACTTGTTTCTCTTGAAACGTAGAATCGAATATACAACATACGTGAAAATGTGAACAACAAGTTTTACTATGATGATTCTGTGCTCACCCTGAACTCTGGCGGATACACGATCGATGACATTTATGAACACATTTATGTGGTGTTGATCAATGAGTATGGTTTAAAGTCATTTCTCGACGGAACGCACAAGTTTGAACTTGTACGAAATACCAACACTCATCGCTGCAGTATTTTCTCTACCTTAAACATTGACTTTAAAACACACCCCGATTCCATTAGTCCATTACTAGGATTTAAACCACGTGTGTTAGATCTCAACAAAAAACATGAATCAGACCATGAAGTGAAATTCATTGAGGACCATCATGTGTCGGTGACGTGTAATATTATTAGCCAAGTGTACACCAATCAAGAACCATCGCATTCGCTTTAGGACTTTATTGTGACATCGCCCAATGGCTATATTATTCGTGAAATCCCTCCAGTGGTGCTTTTCATTCTGTGGCTGTCGATAGTATTAGTAATATAACCTTAAGACTGATCAATGGAGATCAACAACTCATTGATCTAGATTCTACCACACCAGTGACTTACAAGTTGGTGCTAAAGCCACTATGAAGTTTGTGTATAAAGCAACAACACCGTCTAGGAATGGTGTTAGTTGTTTGCCACGTGAATACACGTCCACGTCAACCCTCATGATGAATTCTATCCTAGAGATAGCGAACCGCATCGAGGAGCAACCAGGAGTGGTAAAAATTGATCTCCATTTCTATCAAGCTCAAACACCTGGACTCAATAACAATGATGAAATTCAATTTGTTATCAACAACCAAGATATTTACACCCTACCGCATGAAAGTGTCATTCAGATTGAAGGTCGGCACACCAAAGCCGATGGCTCTACACCCACCACATCCAAGTTGGCCAACCATGGTTTGGCCTTTCTGTTTTCTGAGGTGCGGTATGTCATTAACGATATCGTGGTGGATAGCACTCGAAATGTGGGCAGTTCCAGTGTCATGAAACTATACCCCTCTTATAGTGAGGAAGAAGGTAAAACACTTTGCATGGCGGGTTGATGTCCTGACTCGACCAATGACTGGATGGTACTCACCGATGTGACCTATACTAGATATTTACCTCTTAAACTGATTTTAGGCTTTGCCGAAGATCACCAAGGCATTGTGGTCAACGCAGGGCAACTGCTTTATCTAGTGAGAGACAGGAGTGATAATATTGCACTCAAGGGAGCCGACAATGCCCCTATAGATTCGAAAATTCAACTACATCGCTTGCTATGGAAAGTGCCCCATGTGACTCTTGACGATAGCAAAAAACTGGACATACTCAAAATGGTAAAGAGAGATATGCCTCTACTCATGGAATTTAGAAGCTGGGCACTCCATGAGTATCCGCTATTGCCCACCACCAACACACACAGTTGGTCTGTAAAAACAGCTCGCTATACAGAGAGACCTCTCTACCTGATCGTGGGTTTTCACACGAATCGCAAGTATCAACAAACCAAAGATGCCACGCAATTTGATCACCTGCAATTGCGAAATGCACGTCTTTTCCTCAATGGAGCTGTGTTTCCCTATGAAGGACTGAATTTGGATTAAAAAAAATAAGTTTGGCCCCCTGTACGAATTGTTTTCTAAATTTCGATGGTTGTATTATCAAAAAGAGAACGGCCCCATGCTACTACCCCAAGCGTTTAAGGCAAGAGCACCACTGATTGTCTTTGACTGTTCTTACCTGGAAGAGTCTGTCAAGCCATCCAATATTGACATTCGACTAGATTTTGAAACGCATGACAATGTACCAGCCAATACCACGGCCTACTGTTTGATTATTCATCACAAACAAGTCAACTATTTTCCACTGTCCAACCAAGTGACGAGTGTACAAATAACAGGTCAACCCATGTCAAGCCGCTCAGTCATGTCTTTTGTTTTAAAGCCTCAAGAGACGTCACATCCATGAATTTAAACTCTGAGGAACAACGTTTCAAGACTTTTGCCACGTGGCCGGTGCCTTTCATAAACCCTCAAGCCTTGGCGGCCGCTGGATTCTTCTATTTAAAAACAAGAGATGAAGTGAAATGTGCCTTTTGTTCCATCATCATAGACCAATGGCAGGAGGGCGATGAACCCATGCAGGAACATCAGCGCTGGACACCCACCTGCCCCTACCTGTGTAGAATGGAAGTGGGAAATATACCCTGTCATTCAAGCTGTCCCTCACTTGTGTCTCTGGGTGATGAAAAAACAAGTTACGATAGTGTGACCGTATGGTGTCCATGGTGCTTGCGTGAGCAGCTCACCATCAAAAACGCCAAGTTTAGAGACATTCGGACATTATCGGTGTTATGGACGTTACAAACACAGGAGACTATATTGTTGTATCAGTTGGTATCGTCCTTATCACAAAATGACAAAAGCCTGTATGACGTGTTATAATAATAAAATGATGTAATTCTTAAATTCTTATTTTTGCATGTCCCCCTGTCCTACCCTAACCTCAATTTGAAACTAGCATGGTAGGTAAGTCAATGTCATGATCACACCTTATTCATTGATCGTCAGTCAGTCGTCAGTTGAACTTGGTCCAGGCAAGCGTCAACATGTTGCGCACAATCATTGTGAATTGCAAAGGGTTTAAAATTGGTGACAACAAATTTATATTTAAACAAGTGGCCATTATCGATTGTACCACGTTTTGGATATCGCAAGCTACGCATTTGCTATTTAAACCACCCCATGCTTTTGATTTGTTGTGTGAAAAAGACCGTAAACAAACCCAGTGGATTGAACATCATCGGCAACTAGACTGGAATCAGGGAACCATTTCCTATAAATATTTGGACGTGGTTATGAAAGCACACTTGTCCTCGGCCAATGTGGTATTTGTGAAATGTAATGAAAAACGTCAATGGTTGCAGTCATCTTTGGTGTCTTACTGCCAATGTATCGACCTTATGGAGTTGGGCTGCCCCTCCCTGCAAACGCTCATGGATACTTGTTCCTGTGGCAACATTACCCATACAGCCCTATCGCATGCGTGGCATCTCTTTCATTGGTTAACCACCCATGCCTGCTGGGAGTTTTTGAACAAAATTATAACTCAAGATTTACCTGTCAATGACGCCAGTGAGATTTCTACTAGCGACGTGTAAATATCTACAGCTCGTGATACCATGGAGAAAGGCAATGCTACGGACAAAGCCATCGGGAAGTTCTTTGTGTGCACAAAGAAACTAGACAGTTTTACCAAAGAGGAAATCTTGGCGCTCCCCAAGTCGTTCATTTATTATGTGGCCGCCAACGCGGTCAAAGAAATCTGGCAACATGTACCAAAATCATGGACTCATGACCCTGTGTTGAGTGAATTGCAACCCTGTACGGATTACGATCACCATAAGCAAGTGGCCATGGCAAAAATACCGTCTATGCGTCAGTGTGCGACTTGCCAGCTAGTGAAACTGTATCACGGTCATAAAAGTCCGTGTAAAGACTTGGTTGAATCATTCCACGGGTGTCATGGCGAGAAAAAGCAACAACAACAACTAACACAAACATCGTCCACAGAGGAGGAGGAAGACCAAACCTTTTTACCATCGATGGAAAAGGATATGCCAGACCTGTACTGGCAATGCCGTCATTGACAAACTGATTCAATACTTACCTTTCGAAATCCATCTTCCAGTTATCGTTTTTGTGGCCCTGGAACTCGTCTCGAAGAACGTTTACAACGTGGTGATGTACCCATTAATCTTTTGGATCAAGCATGCAAGGAACATGACCTTTCTTATCGCCATAGTCATCCTGGTTTAAGACATGTGGCAGATAAATTGTTATTGAAGAAAGCTAAACAACGTTTCACATCCAGTGATGCCTCAGTGGGTGAAAGGATGGCAGTCCTGATTGTCATGAGTGCTATGAAAGGAAAGTTGATGATGCATGGACATGAACATTGAGGAATTGAGGAGTGAGGAATTGGGATTTGTTTGTATTCAATTTTCTTTTGTCAATTCACTATGACTATGAATAAAAACAAAGGTTTACCAGAGCACGATGTTTTGTTATTTTTAATTTTAGGAAATCATGATGTTGATGTCTTATGTTTCATTTTACACATTTTACACATGATGAATTCACACACTCTCATCTGCCAATTTGCAATTTACAGATTTTAAGAAAGTTCGTTTCAAGTTTTGCGTTTTTGATGATATGGATTTTTCCAGTTTGTTGCTGACACTTTTTAAACAATGACCGTTTGAAGTTTTTAGAATTTTCATATTTTACACATGGCCATTTCCAGTTAAAAAAAATGTCCGTTTTAAGTTTTGCGTTTTTGATGATATGGAAACATGGATTTTCCATTTTGCTGTTTTCACATTTTTCCATTTGGTGTATCTCGAAAGTTGAGATTTGACAATGATGTTGATGCACGTGCTTGACCATGGCGATGCTGCAATGTGTTTATGGGATTGCAGAAACGTCGAGGTCTACGACTACTGCAGGTAAGACTGTTTTTACAAAAATAATGTCTTTTGACTGCCACATTTCAATGAAAAAACGAAACTATTGAAAACAAAATGAGTATATAAGTGACCATTTCCCACCCACCCTCCATCACCGTGTTTGCTCTGGTCATACATACACACCAGCTTTCTCTCTCTACTAATACATTCACACCTGTCTTTGGGACAAACACAACCACTTTATTTATTCCCAAAAGCACATTCTCGACATGCACACTCATCCCAAAAGAACTTTTTAGTTTACCATTTACATTGCAAAAAAATAATTAAATACCAGTCATTAAAGTTACTAAAAATATTACTTATTTCATATTTACAACAAAAATTACAACTTTGTACAGCTTTAAGAGAATCAAATTATTTACCAGTCAACCAGTCAAATTTCTTTTAAAAATAAGGTTGCATAGAACTTTTATAAAGAGCAAAAGGTTCAAGTGGGTTGACACTATTTACAAAATCTACTATTTACAATGACAAAAACCAATATTTACAAAATACTAAATCTACAAGTTACATAAAGCTCCGTCCCTAAACGATTAAACAGAAAAATCACACCTCCTCCTCCTTGCGATCATAACTCCAGGGCAGGCTGGTGAGCAGGTCATCAGCCCACACACGTTTGTTATCCATGGAGGCGAGGGTGCGTTTTCTCTGTTCCACAAGATACAAATGATGGTTGCTGGATTGTATCCTGCACTGTGTATGAGACATAGCTTTGACAGTGTGTAAAACCGCTAAATAATCGTCTACACGTAGCGATTTTACCACTGCCCTACCTACACCTTTTGCTCTTTTGGCTTCCTTACAGTCTAGTGTGCGGTAAGCATACATTTTCGAAGCCAAACCTACGAATTCCGTCATAACGGAATCACCCCATTCATCTTTTAAAACGCCCATTACCTTCTTGTTTTTTATGGGCAGCTGAAAATGTTGTCAACGCTATAGGAAAAAGTTTCGAACCAGTCACTATGTTGTCTCATGACGTCATAGGGGTTGTAGTGGCGAATGTGGTATATGAATGAGTCCGTATCCATATACAAAAGAGAGACGTCCTCAAAATGGCGTTTGGCAAACTCATAGTGGAATCGATACATGACCGATTTGGAAAAGTCTAAAATGACTTGGCCCAAGTAAATGGGCTTATCCATGGTCACGCTGGTCTTACTCAATTCAATAGTGGCCAAATCCTCATCGATAATGGTGATCGATTTAAAATTTGGCTTGGCAATGTACCGCCGGGCACCCACCCGTCCCTCCCAGACATTGACCAATTTAATGTCACGGTATTTGCGAACATTCTACATGGACTTGCCATAGATGCAGTTGTTCATAAATTTTAAAAAAATAATTTCAAACTGCTGTGTTGCCATTTGTCGGTGCTCGGTGTTGAGTCGCATGTATGGCTCAAGCCATGCTTTTTGAGCAAAAGAAATACCCCTGTGGATTTTCTTTAACACCAAGCCTTGGGCGAGGCATTGCACCAACATTTGGATATGTAGCACATACCGATTTTTGTTGTAAAGTGTGCCCATGAGTTTTTCAATTTTCACTTTACTGTCAGGGGGAACCATTTGCTCAAGGTAGAATGGGAAATCGGCATGCTCATCATACAAGGATGAGGGATATTCAATATCCACTTCTAGCACATATCCACGGCCTGTTTCTCGGCTAGCCTTGATCACATTAAATTCTGACACTTGTTTCTCTGTCAGCCAAACAAACTTCCCATAGGGCAATGGCTGACTCATGGCGTAGCCATACAAATTATTCACGTAATAGTACATTAAGTATGATTCTGGTTTGTCTGGTGAATAATCAGGCATGTAGACATTGTTCGCTTCGGCATGACGTTGGTTAAGCGACACAAAGCCGCCACGAATGCCCTTTTCAAAAAATAGAACCATGTCTACATCAGTGAGTAAATCCAATTCCACTTGAGTGTATTTTAAAGCGGCATCAAACGAGAGCCCAGGACTCGTATAATAGTGTGCCGGGTCAAGCCCATAAATGTGCTGACACAACTCACGAAATTTTTCAAACACACCAGTGAGCAGCAATACATCCAGTTTTAGGTAATGCATAGCATATTCACTTAGCGTGTTCATGCCAAACACTCGCCAAACTTGACATGCATGAGCATAGTCTTCGTCGGAAACGGTACTGCGTGTCAGTTTCGAGTAAAATTTCTCTAGTGGTGGGAGTTTTATTTGCTTTAACACGTCCCAGCTGTTGCAGAAATCATACGGGAATATACCTTTCCGAATGCACAATAGAAATTGCTCAGGATCATTAAAATGCATTCTGGTATTTTTTAATTCCTCCTCATTCAAGCCATTCACAAGACTATCTAGCGAGGATGTCATAAACTTAAAGGAATCCAAAAATCGAATGCTAAAGTCGCTCAACCTCCATGTCAGAGTTGTAAAACGCTCATGGTTTTGGGGGATAATGGTAAACGAGCCCTTGTTGACATGACCCAATTCACGAATCAAAAACTGAATGTAATAATTCGCCAGATTGTTGAAAAAGACACTGATTAAACGAGGAGCTGGAAAGTTCAAATTGCATTTACTACGCGCAGCTCCACGAAACTCCTCCGTAAAGTGCGAGTGGTCTCTGACTTTTTCCTCTCCGCCTAAAATAGGCCTTTCACAAATATGGCATGTCGTGGCATGCTCATACCACTGCTGCTGTTCTGGAGATAGGCTCATGGGTACTGGGTGGTCCAGTAATTCCTGTTCATGGTCGGCCAACTTGACAAGTTCATCCAAAAACCATCTGGCACAATCTGGCCCCTCACGGTATTTGTAAACGGATTGTGTGGGGTCATAGGCACACACCACATTAAATCCTATGGCAAAGGGTTCATGTTTTTGAATGGGTGTGGTTCAGCTGATGGTGGGATCTGGTTCACATCCCGCCATGGGTGTGGTGAGAGCTTCCAAATCTATGTATACCACATAGAGAACAGTGTCACGCTTATGAATGTCCTTAAACTTTAACACAGCCTTGTCCCCTTGTGGCAATATCAATATCACCGCTTCCTGAGAAACGCAATCTACCCTATGACGTTTCAACAGCGTAGGGGATGTAAAATATTGCAGACACGATCACAAATATGTTTTACACTAGTGTGCTTAGACACTTGTCTGATTAGCAATCTACTCAGGCTTTTAATCAGGCAATAGTGATTCACCTCTCCGTAAGACAGATATAAAAGATGAATGTGGTGTCGTTTCGGTTCTTTTGTGGCATAAAGAGGACCCACAATCTCATCACCATCAAGGCCATACACCATGAACGAATAGTCCTGGTTATCTTGTTCCAACCTATGGATCTCGGTTAAGTCCATACTCGAGTTAAAATGAAGGTTTGTTTTAATTCTTCAAACTTGGCCTTGTACTTTGCTGGTCTGTTAACATGTCGATCTTGAGCTGGCTGCAAATACGCAGCCACAGCCCACAGAAAACATTCATCATCAAAATTTTCAATATTCACCACAGCCTTTTTCGAAGCTATTGCTGGTGGTGTTTTAATATAGCTAGACCCAGCATTCAACGGATTGAAATGACAAATGTTGATTTGTAGATGATAAATTTTGTTTAACGCTAGACCACTGGGTCCTTGTTGCAGTTTATCAAATTTTGATACCAAGGCATTCACCACGTGGGTTTCATACCACTGTTCCAAATTATGGGCTATGAATAGCTCTTGCATTTTACTGCAAATATAAAATGTCTCTTTATGCTCTACGTCCTTCTTTTTATATATGAAATCGCACACTAGTTCTGTATTCACCTTTAAAGCCGTATGCAACCTTTGCGCTGTACAAATTTCAATTTTAAAAATTTCAAAACAAGATTCCAAAAATTCTTTGGGAATCAAACTATTTCTAACATTGACCACACGATCAGAGCACACACGCGATTTGAAACAACTGTTTAGGGGTTCCCAAGTTAACATATCCGCAGCAGTAAAAGACATTATTTTGAAAGAACACTCTCACCAGAGTTTAGAAATGTAGACTGTCTGACAATGGTTCCACTCTAAAGCCACTTCGTTTTCAGGTGTATTTGCTATAGCGGTAAAGCTTCTTTTTCAAATATCTAAAAAGAAATAAAATAAACCACCATAAGTATATCAATTCCATATAGTTTATGCATTTCATAAACTAAACAAAATCAAACAGGTTATATATATATATATATATATATAACAACAAATCTCACCTTGACGTGTAATGCTTTGCTTTATTCCCATCTTGTGGGCTAGTGTGGTAATGGTTTCCGTCTCTAGCTGTCTGTCTTTCTCTCTTTTTTCAATCTATTTCCCACAGACACACAACAGGTAGGCTATACACGTTATCTACTAACAAATAAATAAACATTTAATTATAACTTTAACAATCAATAAATAATTGCTTGTAAATACTGTATATATAAATCAATAAATATATAAATGAATAAATATATAAATAAATACCTACCCCACAACAAGATAAAGTATTTTCCACCAACACCAAATCTGTTAAACAAGACCAGTGGTTTCACGCAACGCAGTGTGTTCAAAGGTAGTTACCTAATTGAGAGTGGAAATGATAACATGTCTTTATATATGTTACGTTGCATGAATAATCATTTTTTCCCACGCTTTTAACATTCTCTTATCGTGCACGTGGACAGCTAACGTCCCAGGTGAACACCTGTGCCGGGTCAAATTTCACCTGAACTTGCATTTTGTCTCGTAGGAAGCAAGACAGGATGTAACTTGTTTAGCGTACATGTCATCTCACACGTGTATGCATGCATTTCGCTCTTCCCTGCCACCACGATGGTCAGATTATTTCACCTTCAAATGTCTTTGTCCTTTTCCATTGCACCTGTTGTCAAGTCAGATCAGCGCATTCCAATAAGCTCAAATGACATTCACCTCCTGCTCGTCTGCTCCTTGGCAAGTTTGTTTTCCGTACTCGCTTCGACCAACATAGAACCAAGTTCTCATCATCATCGTTTACACGTTAAATGTCAGAAAAAAACGCACCCTCGCTTTGTCATAAGCCGACCCGCCGAAATATCGATTGTTCTCTTAAGCATGGTCATTGTGGTTAGCGACAGGTTCGTTGAAACACACACCCAGAAGTATCGTCTCTCTCAACAACCACGCTTCATGAACATTATAAACAGATAAAGAAAAACTTTTTTCAACATGTATGGCGTTAGGACCTTGTGAATTATTTTATGGAAAAAATATCTACCACATTTGAAAGGGGGCGTTAGCCCGAGTCCTAGGACACCTCGTACACGTCTCTAGCGTTATTGGTTCGCGAGATATCAGCAAAATCACAAAAAACACTTATTTACCCCAAAATCGAGTTTCCATTTTTTTAAATATAACGAGTGGTCCATAGCAAAGAGGACGTCACCCCGAGTCCTTGGACCCTTCGTACACGCCTCTAGCATGTTTGGTTCGCGAGATATAGCAAAAAGTCTAAAATCACGTTTTTACCACAAAAAACCATGTACTCAACATTTCACCTTTTCGACACCGACATTCCCGTAAAGAACGCAACGAGACGAAAAAAACGAATCCAAGCACGCCCTCCTAGCATGACTCCTTCCAATCCAAGGTCGCAGGGGCTCACAACTTCCTAAGTGGCCCAGCTCCCCCAATTGACACTACTGTCAGGTTTTTATCCTAGAGACTTGAAATTTATTTTGGGGGTAGGGGGCATAGGGACCTTTCATTTATGTCAAACGAACTTTTTCGTTTAATTATTAGTTTCCAAAATATAGGAATTTCAAAATTCGAGTGTTTTCAAAAAACATAAAAAATAAAAGTTTTATTACAAAAAATACAGGTCATAAAGACCATTCGTTTGAGCCATGGCACAACGTTCTATCATGTTTGGTTTTCAAACTATCACCTACTTTCGAAAACAAAAATTTTCAAAAAGAAATCAAAAATATAACGAGTAGTCCATAGCAAAGCCCCCGTCAGCCCGAGTCCAACGACACCTCATTCGTGAATCTCCGACGACGGGTTCGGGGGTTATCGGCTCGCATTGGGAGTAGTGGGGGGGGGGGGGGGGGGTGCAGAAGCGCCACTACTCCCCTACTCATGTACAGTACATGAGTGGAGCGACTGTGGGCCTCTTGGCTTCATGAGTGCGTGCACTCGCCGCTCTTCAAGATGGCGATTGGGTAATCGCATCACGTGATCAGGATAATATGACGTCACTAAGGGAATTCCCAACAGTGTTGGCAACATAAGGATGTGAAAAATCCTTAAATACCATACATTTTCCCTAGATTTGAATTTAGGCGCTCTCTGTAACGTGAGCAAGGGGGAATTTCTCCAAGGTAATGTTACATCACAATGGGTTTCCCAACAGGGTTGCCAACCTATGAATGTCAAAAATCCCTACATTTCCCCATTTTTTTCTGAACTCCACTACAAGGCTGTGAAGACATTGATTTGCTGAGTTGAAACCTGACTCGTGACCACGGGGTATTCCCCAAGGCCATGTGATGCCACGTGCAGAATTCCGCAGATTATTGATGTGTAACACTCGGTTGCTGGATATTTTTGTGGGAGGGATTTTGAAAAATGGGACGGAAGTGGATCGGAACGATCGAAGTGGCACCAGCGGGAACACTTCCGTTCAATCGAACGGAAGTGTCCTCGAACGGAAGTATGCTTGCTGGCAGTGGTGTATCGAACGGAAGTGTAAGACTCACTGCCAACTCGATCGATCCAGCTGGCAGTGGTAAGATCCAGCCAGCAGTGCTAAGAGAAACAATGGGCGCGCGGTGTCGGAAATTAAAACCATGACGTACTCTCGGCCATGTGGAATGTATATGACATACTGAAGGGTAAACGCTCATGTGAACTCTGGTGTCAAGTGAGTGAAACAAAGCACATGGTACATGTCGAAGTCTTCGTATCAGTATTTAAATGGTAAAATAACTTAATATCAAACATTGTAAGTAGTCGGCATTGCCGGTATTATGTTTCTGGACAATGGCTATTCAAATATTAACCCACATAACGGTAATGCAGTCATCAATATAATATAATCGTTGTGGTTATACGAGAATTGAGCAAGCCTTCATGAACTATTACTGAATACATTCCCTTTACTCACAAGAGGGCCTATTCATAAGGCATTTTAAACTCAATTTCACGCAGGAACATTATCGAAACAAGTAAAATATAAATGAAACTTAATTCCGTAATGAAGTATTATTGGAACGTGGAAATGAGTCACCATCATGTGCACAAAATTTGCGTAGTCGAAATAGCCGTGGGGTTAGCGCCTATGACTGTCACTCTAGAGATCTCGGTTTCGAATCCCGGACGGGATAGATACTTTTCCTACCAGATTATCATTTTAAACGATATTTATCATAGCAATATGAATCATTTTAACAGAATCCATATGGAATTACGTGTTGGTCTGTGAATCAAGAGGTCCTGTTTATAAGGAATTTAAGGTTATGAGCGGTGTCACGTCTATTAATCTAGTTGATCCATATCGTATTCTTTATTTAGGCTAGTGCTGGTGGAAGCTACAAATCATCTAATAAAATGATATCCGAATATAAACTACATTATCTGTAAAACACTCCCTTTTACAATTGATTAATATTTGTGCCAATAATAGTATAAAATACCGGTGTATCAACAATTCCACGTGAGGTTTCTTCTATGTTAGATGTTACACATCATATGCGACTACTGTAAGGCTCGTATTTTTTTCTCTTCAAAATCTCTCACAAAGTTGTGACGTCATGAATTTGCTCTCATCGAAGATGGCGCTTGACCATATATTTGTCATTGTCCATGCAGTAGCTGTTACATTGTATTAGTGCTAAAGCAAAAGAGATTCTAAATTTACATGACTTTTAACCTTGTGATCTTAAGACATGTAATGCCAGTTTTTACGTAGAATCAAAACCATTGGAAGTGATTTGACCTTTATGATCCCACGTGAACTAACCTGAAATGTTGAGATGACCGTCATGTCATCAAGATTCGCAATCTTCACTCATACAGTTTTAGATGCACCAACTTCCAAATTTTTGTTTGTGGGAGTGAAGATTCAAGGAGAAATAATTTCAAGTCTGAGATTTGCTGATGACATCGTCATCTTGGCCGACACGCCTGAGGATTTGAATGAGTTTTTGAATGGTATGGACTCCGTATTGAGGAAAGAATTCACGATGAAAATTAATAAATGTAAAACAACAAGAAGTTCCGTAACGAACTATAGAACCTACTTTTCTTAAAATTTAAGATTCATGCCAATGATTAATCTATATGGATCTATCTAGAATAATGACGAAATTAAGTTGGTAATATCGACATTACTAGTTAGTTCGAAATACAGTATTTGCTACATGGCATAATGTAGCCTAATAAATAACTACAGCTGGCAGCACTGGTGACTGAATATATTCTTAGTTCCATCTCTTAAGGTACAGAATACAAAATTTGGTTGAAGTCCAATGGATAGCATGGACGTTACATGCAGTAAAACATTGGATCTAACAGCGCGCGTAAAATCATGTTGGCAACAATGGCATACGTGTATTGGTCAGAAATAATCTGAAATAATATGATTTATTATTGTGTCAATTTTGAATGAAATCCATTAGTTAGTATTGAAGTAACATGCATTTTAAAATTGGACTTATCAGCAGGCTTAGAATCATGTTGGCAGCACTGACGTTTATTAATTACTCCAAATTAATCTAAAATGCCAGGTACTATACGTGTACCAAGTTTAGAGCTATTGGCTTGCATACTTTCTGATATATTGACATTCGGGTAACAAAAATAGAGACAGTATTCATTAACAGTTGGCAGCCCTGGTTATTCTTAGGAATCGACATACTCATATCTGTTATGGTACACATAGCACACACGAAATTTGGTTGAAATCCAAATGATAGAATAGAAGTTATATGCATTTAAATATTGGACCTATCAGCAGGCTTATAATCATTTTGGCAACACTGCCATGTATGGCCTCCAGGAAATTAAACTGCAATATTATTATTATCTATACGTGTGCCAATTTTGTAATAGCTCCCATTCATACCTTCCAAGATATCCAACATGGAGCTCAAATTTCAATTGCGATTTTTCAGCAGTTGGTAGCACTGACATCATTTTCAATTATGGCCGTGAGGTATGCAGGTATAGATCTTTACTCCTACCAAATTTTGTTTCGATTGCTGCAGCCGTTTAGGAGTTGATAGGGGGGGGGGGGCGGACACACACATAGCCAGACAGACAGAGGAAAAATTAGACTTATGAGATCGATCCGGGAAAATGTGTGTCTGTCTGTCCTTCTGTCTGTCTGGCTGTGTGTGTGTCCCCCTATCAACTCCTAAACGGCTGCAGCAATTGGAACCAAAGTTAGTATGAGTAAAGATGTATACAGGAATATCTCAAGCCCACATTTGGAAATGATGTCAGTGCTACCAACTGCTGAAAAAACGCACTAGAAATTTGAGCTGCAGGTTAAATATCTTGGAAAGTATGCATGAGAACTATTCCAAAATTGGCACACATGTAGATAACACTATTTCAGTTTAATTTCCTGGAGACTATACATGACAGTGTTGCTAAAATAATTGTTAGCCTTCTGATAGGTGCAATTTTTAAATGTCTGTAACTTCTACACTACTAGGGGGGAGCTAGGAGTTCTGCCTCCCCCCACCACTACTCCCAATGCGAGCCGATAACTCTCGAACCCCTGGTCGGAGATTCACGAATGAGGTGTCGTTGAACTCGGGCTAACGTCCTCTTTCCTATGGATCACTCGTTATATTTTTGAAAAATCTTTTGAAACGTTTTGTTTTCGAAAGTAGGTGATAGTTTAAAAACCAAACATGATAGAATGTTGTGCCATGGCTCAAACGAACGATCTCTATGTCCTTTATTTTTATAATAAAACGTTTTTATTTTTTACATTTTTTTGAAAAAAGTTCAATTTTGAAATTTTTATATTTTGGAAACTAAAGAGTTTACAAAAGAATTAGTTTGACATAAATGAATGGCCCTGACCCCCTTTACCCCAAATAAATTTCAAGCCTGTAGGACTTAAACTGTGCAGTAACGTGGTAAGGCGGGTTCTACTCCCCCCGCCCCCTATTTTCATATAAACTTTGGGCGATATCTCCCGAAGGCGTGGTCGGATTTCAACGAACGAGGTATTGTTGGGGTTGGGATGACGTTCTCTTGGCTAAGCATGTGTGTTGGTATTTAAAAAAAATTGAAAATGTTTGTTTTTTGGATTGGCGCTATTTTGGAAACGGTGAATTGGAAAAAAGTTTGTTTGACATTAATGAAAGGTGGGTATGCCCTTTATGCGGACAGCAAGTTTCATGGTTGTAGGAGGGGAAAAAAATGATAGCCTACTTTCTAGCGAACATTGGTGATCATTGGCGAACGGATGGTCGGATCTCAACAAATGAGGTGTAGTTGGACTCGAGCTGACGTCTTCTTTCCTATAGATCACTCGTTATTTTTTCAAAAATTTTTTGAAATTTTTTTTTTTCAAAAGTAGGCGATAGTTTGAAAACCAAACATGATAGACCGTTGTTTAATATTTCAAACCAATGGTCTCTAAGACCTTTATTTTTCGTATTAATACTTTTTTATTTTTGAGATTTTTGAAAACCCTTAAATTTTGAAGTTTTACTATTTTGGAAACTAACATGTTGACAAATAAGTTTGTTTGACATAAATGAAAGATCCCTACCCCCTCTACCATGAAAACAAAAGTCAAGTCTCTAGGACAAGAACTATGCATTTTTTATTTTTTTAAATAAAAGGGTGTTTGTAGACAGAGAGCCGGTAGCGCTTGACGTATGTTCCAACGAGGCTATGACTGAGCATGGTGAATACTGGAAATGGCTATTTCGACGGGGCAATGTATGGCAAAACGAGGGGTCGCTTTTCACTATTCTTCCTATGACAGATGAATGAAGGCGAATATTTTCGAAAATCCCTCATGACGATCTTTAAACATGTTGGTAAACACTGACCAGTAACCAGACAAAATTCATAATGCTACTAGGGCGCCCGTACTGCTCCGCACCATAATTTTTCAGTATTGGATTTACAGAAATACGACAATAATTAATAGTTCATAACCTTTATTACACAATACTTCCTTCCAGACAATGATCGCTGTGCGTCGACTCTTAGTTTTAAATGATTTTCCTCGGGATAAGGCAACATAGAACATTCCATGGCCTAAAACAGGATCAGGCAAGCAGATTCCAACTCGATGGAGCGTTTGACCCTGCACTTTGTTGATTGTAATACAAAACGCTAGTGTAATACGAAATTTCCGTCATTAGAACCAAAGATATGATTGCTACAATGAGAAAAAATATTGAAAAAAATGAGATATAATATCGAATGTTCAATCATAACATTCTGAAGGATCAGCCGATTTGAATAGTTAACAGCTCAAATGAAAGGGCTTCAGTCACTGAGTGTTCATAGACTAAAACGACTTGAGTACCTAAATCAGAACCAAAGATATGATTGCTTCAAAGTTGAAAAAGATAGAAAACGTTGAAAATATCAAATAATTTGAGGAAGGCGGAAGTGAAGTGATTTGTAATACTTGATAACAAATCTATTCAAATCTGTGCATGAATACCTTTCATTTTAAAAAAGGATGGAGAAGATGGATTCCTCAGATTCAACCAATGTAAACATCTAATACCTCAAATGATAGCGCTTGATTCACTGAGTGTTCTTAGACAAAGACGACCTTCCTAACTCAATTAGAACCGAAGATATGATTACTTCAAAGTTAAAAAAAAGTTGAAAAAATCAAATAATTTGAGAAAGGCGTAATTTAAGTGATTTGTAATACTTGATGACAAATCTGTGCATGAATACCTTTCATTTAAAAAAGCATGAAGAAAATCGGCCGGATAGTATGGCCGGACGGACTCGGATAAATTTTCATCTATATTTTTAATAATATAGATAGCTTCAATGTGAAAAAAAAGTAAAAAGGTGCAAGAAATCAAATAATTTGAGGAAGGCAGAAGTTAAGTGATTTTTAATACTTGATATTTAATCCGTACATGAATAACTTTCATTTAATAGTGGTATGAAGGAAATCGACCGGATAGAATGGCCGGACAGACTCGGTTAAGTTTTCATAATTATTTCTAATATTCGCTTCGGCACTCATAACATTCCTCAGAATCAACCGATGTAAATATTTAATACCTCAAAAGATAGAGCTTGATCAACTGAGTGCTCTTAGATCAAAACGAACGGTGTAACTCAGTTAAAACCAAAGATATGATTGCTACAATGAGAAAAACTGTTGAAAAAATTAGATGTAATATCGTATGTCCACTCATAACTTTCCTCAGAATCAGCCGATTTGAATGGTTAAGAGCTCAAATGATAGCGCTTGATTCTCTGAGTGTTCTTAGACTAAAACGACCTTCGTAACTCAATTAGAACCGAAGATATGATTACTTCAATGTTGGAAAAAATTGGAAAAAGTTGAAAAAATCAAATAATTTGAGAAAGGCGTAATTTAAGTGATTTGTAATACTTGATGACAAATCTGTGCATGAATACCTTTCATTTAAAAAAAGGATGAAGAAAATCGGCCGGATAGTATGGCCGGACGGACTCGGATAAGTTTTCATCAATATTTTTAATAATATAGATAGCTTCAACGTGAAAAAAAAGTAAAAAAGGTGCAAGAAATCAAATAATTTGAGGGAGGCAGAAGTTAAGTGATTTGTAATAGTTGATATTAAATCCGTACATGAATAACTTTCATTTAATAGTGGTATGGAGGAAATCGACCGGATAGAATGGCCGGACGGACTCGGTAAATTTTCATAATTATTTCTAATATTCGCTTCGTCACTCATAACATTCCTCAGAATCAACCGATGTAAATATTTAATACCTCAAAAGTTAGAGCTTGATCCACTGAGTGCTCTTAGACCAAAACGAACAGTGTAAATCAATTAGAATCAAAGATATGATTGCTACAATGAGAAAAACTGTTGAAAAAATGAGCTGTAATATCGTATGTCCACGCACAACTTTCCTCATAATCAGCCGATTTGAATGGTTAAGAGCTCAAATGATAGCGCTTGTTTCACGGAGTGTTCTTAGACTAAAACGACCTTCGTAACTCAATTAGAACCGAAGATATGATTACTTCAAAGTTGGAAAAAGTTGGAAAAAGTTGAAAAAATCAAATAATTTGAGTAAGGCGTAATTTAAGTGATTTGTAATACTTGATGACAAATCTGTGCATGAATACCTTTCATTTAAAAAAAGGATGAAGAAAATCGGCCGGATAGTATGGCCGGACGGACTCGGATAAGTTTTCATCAATATTTTTAATAATATAGATAGCTTCAACGTGAAAAAAAAGTAAAAAAAAAAGGTACAAGAAATCAAATAATTTGAGGGAGGCAGAAGTTAAGTGATTTGTAATAGTTGATATTAAATCCGTACATGAATAACTTTCATTTAATAGTGGTATGGAGGAAATCGACCGGATAGAATTGCCGGACGGACTCGGTAAATTTTCATAATTATTTCTAATATTCGCTTCGGCACTCATAACATTCCTCAGAATCAACCGATGTAAATATTTAATACCTCAAAAGATAGAGCTTGATCAACTGAGTGCTCTTAGATCAAAACGAACGGTGTAACTCAGTTAAAACCAAAGATATGATTGCTACAATGAGAAAAACTGTTGAAAAAATTAGATGTAATATCGTATGTCCACTCATAACTTTCCTCAGAATCAGCCGATTTGAATGGTTAAGAGCTCAAATGATAGCGCTTGATTCTCTGAGTGTTCTTAGACTAAAACGACCTTCGTAACTCAATTAGAACCGAAGATATGATTACTTCAATGTTGGAAAAAATTGGAAAAAGTTGAAAAAATCAAATAATTTGAGAAAGGCGTAATTTAAGTGATTTGTAATACTTGATGACAAATCTGTGCATGAATACCTTTCATTTAAAAAAAGGATGAAGAAAATCGGCCGGATAGTATGGCCGGACGGACTCGGATAAGTTTTCATCAATATTTTTAATAATATAGATAGCTTCAACGTGAAAAAAAAGTAAAAAAGGTGCAAGAAATCAAATAATTTGAGGGAGGCAGAAGTTAAGTGATTTGTAATAGTTGATATTAAATCCGTACATGAATAACTTTCATTTAATAGTGGTATGGAGGAAATCGACCGGATAGAATGGCCGGACGGACTCGGTAAATTTTCATAATTATTTCTAATATTCGCTTCGTCACTCATAACATTCCTCAGAATCAACCGATGTAAATATTTAATACCTCAAAAGTTAGAGCTTGATCCACTGAGTGCTCTTAGACCAAAACGAACAGTGTAAATCAATTAGAATCAAAGATATGATTGCTACAATGAGAAAAACTGTTGAAAAAATGAGCTGTAATATCGTATGTCCACGCACAACTTTCCTCATAATCAGCCGATTTGAATGGTTAAGAGCTCAAATGATAGCGCTTGTTTCACGGAGTGTTCTTAGACTAAAACGACCTTCGTAACTCAATTAGAACCGAAGATATGATTACTTCAAAGTTGGAAAAAGTTGGAAAAAGTTGAAAAAATCAAATAATTTGAGTAAGGCGTAATTTAAGTGATTTGTAATACTTGATGACAAATCTGTGCATGAATACCTTTCATTTAAAAAAAGGATGAAGAAAATCGGCCGGATAGTATGGCCGGACGGACTCGGATAAGTTTTCATCAATATTTTTAATAATATAGATAGCTTCAACGTGAAAAAAAGTAAAAAAAAAGGTGCAAGAAATCAAATAATTTGAGGGAGGCAGAAGTTAAGTGATTTGTAATAGTTGATATTAAATCCGTACATGAATAACTTTCATTTAATAGTGGTATGGAGGAAATCGACCGGATAGAATGGCCGGACGGACTCGGTAAATTTTCATAATTATTTCTAATATTCGCTTCGTCACTCATAACATTCCTCAGAATCAACCGATGTAAATATTTAATACTTCAAAAGATAGAGGTTGATCCACTGAATACTCTTAGACCAAAACGAACAGTGTAAATCAATTAGAATCAAAGATATGATTGCTACAATGAGAAAAACTGTTGAAAAAATGAGCTGTAATATCGTATGTCCACGCATAACTTTCCTCATAATCAGCCGATTTGAATGGTTAAGAGCTCAAATGATATCGCTTGATTCACTGAGTGTTCTTAGACTAAAACGACCTTCGTAACTCAATTAGAACCGAAGATATGATTACTTCAAAGTTGGAAAAGGTTGGAAAAAGTTGAAAAAATCAAATAATTTGAGAAAGGCGTAATTTAAGTGATTTGTAATACTTGATGACAAATCTGTGCATGAATACCTTTCATTTAAAAAAAGGATGAAGAAAATCGGCCGGATAGTATGGCCGGACGGACTCGGATAAATGTTCATCAATGTTTTTAATAATATAGATGAGACGAATAAAAAGCAAGGCTTTCTATAGTTGTTAACAACAGAACTTGTTTTTCTATGTCTAGCTGACAGCCATAATGAAAAAAAAACAGAATATCTGCTCGAGAGACCCGCTTGGTGCCAGGCTAGCCAGCTAAGAGAATGGAATGTGGGTGAGAGCTGACAACATTGCTGAAAGATTATAACAGGTTGCAACCAACTGACAACTATGTGAAAAGTGATAACGGCAAGCCAGATTAACAGAGAGCGGTGGGCAGGGCCCCGCAGAGTGGTTGAGGGGAAAGGAGGGAAACCTCTACAAAACAGGAAATCACGTGACCACTGCAGAGTGGTGAGGGGGTGGGGCCAGAGAGCCGGGGGAGAGGGGAGGGGAGGAGTGGAGAACCCATGACAGCCAATAGCTGAACGAGTTGTGTGTCAACATGGAGTGAAGGAGTGAGAGGCGGCTGTGGAGAGAGAAAGAAAAACATATATGGACATGCACGAAGCGTGCAGCGCCGTACACAGAGTTCCCGTACACACGATTCAATAAAATAAAAAAGTGCACAGGGGCACACGACATGTAATTTATTGATCCAAGAATTAAACGTAGAGTTAAATCCTAACCATTTGACATGTAGTTTATTTCCTTTTTGTTTCAACACTTTTTCCACAAGATAATGTTTAGGAAATGCTGTTCTTGAAGTTCATGGAGATAAAATCTACCTTTTATGGGTTGATGGTTGAGGTCTTGCAGCAAATAGGAGACTGGACTGTCCAAGTTGACTTGACGAATTCGAAATAGTTCAGTCCCTCACTGAGGCGTGTAGCCCTTTTTGAAGGCAGACTTAAATTTGCTCACACGAACAAAATCCCCAATTTTCAGTCGGTCACGTTTAGGATCTGCTGTTTTTATGGGGTTAAACAGTTTATCCAGTCGTTGAATATTTTTGGTCACGAGACGTGGCTTGGTCCCAATGGTACTATGTTTGGTGTCATTGTAACGTGACACTAGCTCAGGTAACATGTCCAACCAGCGATAACTGCCCTGAGCGGTAGACGCTTTCCACATATGGGTTTTCAATGCTCGATTAAACCGCTCGACCACGCAGGCTTTGAGATTGCTTTACGTGGTGTAATGGTGAATATCCTTAGATTTGAGAAAACTGGAGAAATCCTTGTTGAAAAATTCTTCCCCCTGGTCGGTTTGTAGCAACTGAGGTTGGCGTTTGGAGTGTTGAATAATATGTTGAAAGGCCTTGGTAACTAGTGGACCAGACTTGCGACGCACAGGTCCAACAAAGGCCATTTTGGAACAGACAACAATGACGGTCAACATATAGCGTACACCGTCGTTAACGCCAGCATAGGGTATCATTTCAACCAAGTCAGCCTGCCAAAGTCCATCCACACCTCGTGAAATCACCTTGAGTCGTGGATAGTGACGCCTAGATGGGCGATGCAACTCGTGAGCAATACCCATTGTAATGGGTGAGGGCATAAACAATAATTTTGGCATTTCGAAGTTCTTGTTCAATTTCTTGAATTTCCCAATCGTGACCGGTATGGCCAGCTTGACATGAAGCATGCAACAGCTGTAGCCGCTGGACGAGCTTATTGCGATTGTGCCAGTAGGTAACATCCAAAAGGGGTTTTAATGGTTTAAATGTCACTCCCGAAGCGGATGCTTTACGACGACCACTTTGACTGGTGGGAAACATTTTTGCAATGATGGTTTTATATTTTTGAGATATATTGGCATTCACTTGTTGAGCTGGATCATACTGTCTTTTGTGGGCATGGGTGTCCAATAAAATGGATTTATATTTGCCAAGGTCCTCTGACGTATAATCATGGGAAGAGGGAGTCCGAGAAAAGAGCAGCTTTAACAGTCCTGGCGTTAATTTATAGTTGATGTTTTTAATGACAGCTTTAGTACGAGCAAATTTAATGGATGAATCCCCAATTTTAAAACTATCATTCTCATAGCGGACACCATACGTGGTATCTGTGTTTCCAATAAATAGATCGGTGAAATAGGGTTCCAGTGTTGATCCATAATATTTCATTAAAATGGTTTTCAGTTGAGCTTTATATTGAGGGGTGGCCAAGAGTTGTGAAAACGGGGACGATCTGGAAGGGCATGGTGTTTCGACCATGACCAAGGATTTCTTTTTTCTCAAAAACTCTGCAAGGGGTGCGGACTTTTTTTGAGGCGTAAACACTTGTTCCTCCTCATCCTCAACTTCGCTAACACTAGTCAAATCTTTCTGTTCCTGTTCCTCTTCCTCAGGGTCCTCGTGCAGCGTCTGCGTGGCTAGTGAAACGGCGGGTAGCGTTTCAGATGGCTCGAAAGTGGCTTTCAACATGGCTTTTAGCGGAGGTGCTAAATGTTGTTGAATAAACAAAGCATGATTTGCACGTGATCGTTTCAATTGACGAAACTTTTGGCGAATAGCATTTTTTGCTCTAATAATATGCTTTTTCAATCGACTCTCTGTTAACGCCATGGTGTCTTGACAAATGACTTGACAGGGAATGAGACAGGGCAATAAAATGATCAAACCCTAAGGGATACCGTCCTTGATTGAGTTCACTTTTTTGTCAATCACTAAACAGGCATGACGTTGAGTGTTCCAGCACTTGGCACACAATTCTGTAAACATTTGATAGGTCATATCCGGATTCACATGTTCATTATAAATGTGACGACTGTTCCTCTCGCCAAGGCGAAATAAAACAATGACATTGGCATTGTCACGAATCATCTGTTTGGACATTTTAGTATACGTTTGTCCAAGATAGAAGCAATCGATATGTTTCTGACGACCCATCCTGAAATAGCATTGAATGATGCCTTGACGTTCATCGAAAATCATGAGTGAATCGGGCTTTACCTCATCCGGTGAAATAACATTTTCTTGCATAGACAATGTGAAATAACCCATATTCTCTTTTTGTAATCCAGACATGACTTGATCCAGAAACACGTAGAGGGGTTGGTAGAGACATTTTGCAAAAATATAAATATTTTGAAAACGCAGACCATTGGGCGCAGTAATGAGAGTCAGAAAAAGATTAGTTTTTCCACAGCCGGATGGCCCCACAATGATGCAGAGAATGGAAGATGGAAACAGTGAACCATGGCGTTGTTCACGTGATGTGGGGCAGAGATGGGAAACCATGTCCCCCGCGGGGAATGACTCTTGCTGCTTAATAATCTTCATATCAACTAAGGCTTAGAGAGGCTAGCAGGCTGCCTATATACAGGACACCGAGCCTTGTCATAGAAACAGTAGACTCATACTACAGGTTGGCGATGGATGTCTTTGGACGATCGTTGATGGCCAAAGCTAAGTCTGTCCCCATACATGATCCTAAACAAGAAACAGATCCTGCTAATAAACACTATGTGGATAGGTCAGTAGTGCCACGCACTAAACAGGGAGATTATGACTTTAAAGAAAGCGGTTAACCCATGTAAAACATCCTCAAGTGTCTACAGACGTTACTACAAAAAAGTATGTGGATAACAAAGTGTATGAGTTTTATGACAAAGTGCCTCACCTTACGGTGAATGGCTATAGCGCTAATCACCATTGGATTATTCACGTGGAAGACCCGCAAGACGAAGACTATGTCTGTAGCAAGCGATACATGACCTATGAAATGAAAAGGCTTTACAAATTTATCCCATCTGTATTTTTAGTGTATATGACAAATGAAAAACCTGTGAATGACAAAATTCATTTACTGCTAGTCCATGACCAGCGCTTGACCTATGTGCTTGCTTCGGGTATAAACCACTGTCGATTGCATTATGATGGAACCATTCACATCAAATATGCCATACCTGATGAGAACCATTTACAAATAAAGATGAATGGTCATAGGATGTTGCCCCATAACCATGAAATGGTCAAAGCAGGTGACGAATTATCATTTCATCTCATGTTGATATGGGATGAAAAGTAAGCGGGAAAAAACATAAACGATTTCCCACTATATGTGATATTGGAATATACAGCCATGCAATAACAATCTGACGTTAGTTGTGACTTAAACTTTCTTGTGAAAGGTTGTTGGTCATTATCATCATGGTGAAACAAAGATATGTGGGGAGAAAGACTAAAACGACTAAAAATAAACTCTGTCCTTGGCAAAGCCTTGGATTAAGACATTCGTGGACAAGCCCACGCGAAATATATATTTAAAAAAAATAATGTATTGACCATAAGAAAAATCCCTCGAGCAGCACAGAGACGTGTTATTCCAAAACGTCAGCGACAGGTTCAAACCAAGGGCGAGTGATTCCTGTCCCCAAACGAGCGGGATTTTTACCTGCATTATTTGCCGGTTTGGCTGCTCTGGGTTCACTTTTGGGTGGTGCCAGTGCAGTGGCGAAAACCATTAAAGCCGCGCAGCAGGGCAAGCAACAACTAAAAGAAAGTCAGCGACACATTGAAACGATGGAAGCGATTGCTATGGGGGCTAGAAATGCCAATTTAAAGCCAGCCTTTTATCAACAAGGATTTGAGATTTCAGCATTTCAAAATATAACAAGAAGTTCCGTGAAGAACAATACAGCCTACTTTTCATGCGAATGATTATTCTACAGTATATGAACCTATCTAGAATATTGACGAAATTAAGTTGGTAATATCGAAATATCTAATTAGTTGAAAATATACCTGGTATAATGTAGCCTAATAGAGCACTACAGTTGGCAGCCCTGGTGAATGAATATATTCTTAGTTCCACCTCTTAAGGTACAGAATACAAAATTTGGTTGAAGTCCAATGGACGTTACATGCAGTTAGACACTGGGTCTATCAGCACCCGTAAAAGCATGTTGCCAACAATACCATGCGTGTGCTGGTCAGAAATAATCTGAATTATTATGATATCTTGTTTTGCCAATTTTGGATGAAATCCATTTGTTAGTATAGAAGTTACATGTATTTTAAAATTGGACATATCAGCAGGCACAGAATCATGTTGGCAGCACTGCCTTGTATTAATTACTCCAAATTGATCTAGAATGTCAGGTGCTATACGTGTGCAAAGTATAGAGCTGTTGGCTTGAATACTTTCTGATATATTGATATTAGGGTAAAAAGAATATAGACAGCATTTATTAACAGTTGGCAGCCCTGATTGCTCTTAACAATACTTATAGTCATATCTGTTATGGTACACATATCACATACGAAATTTGGTAGAAATCCAACTGATAGTATAGAAGTTACATGTATTTAAAATTTGTACTATCATCAGGCTTATAATCATGTTGGTAGAACTGACGTACATAAGTTACTCCAAATTAATCTAAAATGTCAGAATATACGTGAGCATAGTTTAAAGCTGTTGGCTTGCATACTTTCTGATATATTGGTATTTGGATTAAAAAAAATAGAGAGAGCAATTATTTTAATAGTTGGCAGCCCTGGTGGCTCTAAAGAATACGCTCAGTCATATCTGTTTATGTACAGATATTACATACAAAATTTGGTTGAAATCCAATTGATAGTGTAGAAGTTATATGCATTTAAACATTGGACCTATCAGAAGGCTTAAAATTATTTTGGCAACACTGTCATGGTTGGCCTCCTGGTGGCTCTTAAGAATACGCTCAGTCATATCTGTTTATGTACAGATATTACATACAAAATTTGGTTGAAATCCAATTGATAGTGTAGAAGTTATATGCATTTAAACATTGGACCTATCAGAAGGTTTAAAATTATTTTGGCAACACTGTCATGGTTGGCCTCCTGGAAATTAAACTGAAATAGTATTATCTACGTGTGTGCCAATTTTGGAATAGCTCCCATGCATACCTTGCAAGATATCCAACATGGAGCTCAAATTTCTAGTGCGTTTTTTCAGCAGTTCGTAGCACTGACATCATTTTCAATTATGGACGTGAGCTATTCCGGTGCACATCTTTACTCATACTAAATTTGGTTATGATTGGTGCAGCCGTTTAGGAGTTGATAGGGGGGACACACACAGCCAGACAGACAAACAGAAGGACAGACAGACAGACAGAAGGACAGACAGACAGACACACATTTTCCCGGATCGATCTCATAAGTCTACTTTTTCCTCATTTTCGCAAAATGGCGAAAACCATTAAAGCCGCGCAGCAGGGCAAGCAACAACTAAAAGAAAGTCAGCGACACATTGAAACGATGGAAGCGATTGCTATGGGGGCTAGAAATGCCAATTTAAAGCCAGCCTATTATCAACAAGGATTTGAGATTTCAGCATTTCAAAATATAACAAGAAGTTCCGTGAAGAACTATACAGCCTACTTTTCATGCCAATGATTATTCTACAGTATATGAACCTATCTAGAATAATGACGAAATTAAGTTGGTAATATCGAAATATCTAATTAGTTCAAAATATACCTGGTATAATGTAGCCTAATAGAGCACTACAGTTGGCAGCCCTGGTGACTGAATATATTCTTAGTTCCACCTCTTAAGGTACAGAATACAAAATTTGGTTGAAGTCCAATGGACGTTACATGCAGTTTGACACTGGATCTATCAGCACCCGTAAAAGCATGTTGCCAACAATACCATGCGTGTGCTGGTCAGAAATAATCTGAATTATTATGATATCTTGTTGTGCCAACTTTGGATGAAATCCATTTGTTAGTATAGAAGTTACATGTATTTTAAAATTAGACATATCAGCAGGCATAGAATCATGTTGGCAGCACTGCCTTGTATTAATTACTCCAAATTAATCTAGAATGTCAGGTGCTATACGTGTGCAAAGTATAGTGCTGTTGGCTTGCATACTTTCTGATATATTGATATTAGGGTAAAAAGAATATAGACAGCATTTATTAACAGTTGGCAGCCCTGATTGCTCTTAACAATACTTATAGTCATATCTGTTATGGTACACATATCACATACGAAATTTGGTTGAAATCCAACTGATAGTATAGAAGTTACATGTATTTAAAAATTTGTACTATCAGCAGGCTTATAATCATGTTGGTAGAACTGACGTATATAAGTTACTCCAAATTAATCTAAAATGTCAGAATATACGTGTGCATTGTTTAAAGCTGTTGGCTTGCATACCTTCTGATATATTGGTGTTTGGATTTAAAAAAAATAGAGAGAGCAATTATTTTAATAGTTTGCAGCCCTGGTGGCTCTTAAGAATACGCTCAGTCATATCTGTTTATGTACAGATATTACATACAAAATTTGGTTGAAATCCAATTGATAGTGTAGAAGTTATATGCATTTAAACATTGGACTTATCAGAAGGCTTAAAATTATTTTGGCAACACTGTCATGGTTGGCCTCCTGGAAATTAAACTGATATAGTATTATCTACGTGTGTGCCAATTTTGGAATAGCTCCCATGCATACCTTGCAAGATATCCAACATGGAGCTCAAATTTCTAGTGCGTTTTTTCAGCAGTTGGTAGCACTGACATCATTTTCAATTATGGACGTGAGCTATTCCGGTGCACATCTTTACTCATACTAAATTTGGTTATGATTGGTGCAGCCGTTTAGGAGTTGATAGGGGGGACACACACAACCAGACAGACAAACAGAAGGACAGACAGACAGACAGACAGAAGGACAGACAGACAGACAGACACACATTTTCCCGGATCGATCTCATAAGTCTACTTTTTCCTCATTTTTGCAAAATGTGAAAAGTAGGCTAAAAATTAACCTCAACCATAGCAAGACATGCCCTGACGCATCAACAAGTGGAAAGCTATGCTAAACAACTTACGTTTTCTCATTTTTGAGAAGTGTTTATGCGAAACCATTTACCCCACGACCCTGGAAACAGGAATGTGCTGTTGTCAATTTGGATGATCACCGAGGACCAGGAACGCATTATGTAGCTTGTGTCAAAGAGGGATCCACCGTATGGTACTTTGACAGTTTTGGGAATTTACCCCCGCCCATGGAATAGTGACCTATTTTGGAAACAGGATCAAGATATATTATAATGTGAAACGTGTGCAAACGTTTAACAGCTAACTGTGTGGACGTTTGTGTTTATTTTTTTTATATAAGACGCAGCATAAGCAAAAACGCCAACAGTATGTCGGCAGAAAGTAAAACGTTTACACTGCATGGACGTGGACCCGAGGTCAGCCTAGACTTTTACCCGCCTATCGAATTGAGTGAAAACCCCTATGGTTTGGGACTTGTTTCTCTTGTAATCGAATATACAACATACGTGAAAATGTGAACAACAAGTTTTACTAAGATGATTCTGTGCTCACCCTGAACTCTGGTGGATACACGATCGATGATAAGAAGCTCAGCATGCTACCAACTACGCCACCGAAGCCGCCGGGAAAGAGTGTGTCCTACAGACAAGTTGTCAATATTCTTGAAAATACTCTATGCCCTTTAAATATAAATTTACATTGGACTTTAACTTCACCCATTATCTCACAACATGTGTGCTTTGAAATGTGCACATTAAATTCTAAAATCTATCGTTTTAAAGTTAGGCAATGATGACGTTGCTTTGTTGAAGAGGACTGGTGAAGTTCAAAACATGTGCACGTATATCTACCCAGTCATCTTTTTTGTCGTGTGGCCTCCTGAGAGGCCGAGTACAGGTCTTCCTAGTCAACGCCTGTGGGCGACCTGCGCACCGGAATTAGAGATGATTTAATGAAACTGGGCACGGATGTGGAAGGAAGCGGCCGTGGCCTGTCAGTGGCACCGTCCCAGCGTTTGCCTAAAGTTGAAAATGGGAAACCACGGAAAACCATTTCAAGGATCGCGATGGTGGGGTTCGAACCCACGTCCACCGAGTCAGCAGAGAGCTTGGGCCCATGGCCGAACGCTGCGCTTTAGCTGCTGGCATACCTACACCTAATTATTATTCTTTCAAAGGGATCGGAGATGAGATACAATGAATTGCTATAAAAATTGAAACAAGATATCAGTGAACCGCCATCCAATACAATACCACCATTGAAATATTGCATTAATTTAAGTCGATGCGTTTCCACCTAGCCAATGTGTACAGCCGGATGTCGTAATAGATGGCAAAATCACAAGGAGCTGATAAAAGGATGAAATAAATGAATATGACCAAGCAGTTGGAATGAAGCGAGGTACCGTCCAGGCCATTGGGGGATGTTGAAAATGGTAAACCTGACCAGAAAAAATCCAAAACCAGTCACCAGATAGATAGACCCCATGGCCTAGCACTGCACTTACATGATTGCAGCTACCAAATATGTAGAAACTTTACATTAAACTACCTTAATACAGCCGAAATGAAACCATTTCTCACTTAGTGCAATTTTGCATACGTCCCCCTTAAATTGCATTTTGTGACAATTTTGAATCTAAATTACATTTTGTAAGTATTTTCTATCTAAATTGCATTTTGTAAATATTGTCAATTCAAATAAAAGTACAGTAAGTATGTAGTTAGTTTTAGTTGTAAGTAGAGTTTGTCTATTAGATATATGCCATTGTTCTATTATGCTGTGGTGTGTGAGTGTGTCTGGTAGCACTTGCATTGTTTATTAGTTATAGTTCATTGTTTCAGTAGACTGTGGTGTGTGAGGGTGCATGTGAGTGTGCCTGTTGACAGAATGTTTTAGTGGTAGTATTTGTTGTTGGTGGAACTTATGTTTTTTGTTAGTAGAGTTTTGGTATTTACTTGTTAGTACGGTAGAAGGTTAGTATTTTTGTTAGTAGAATTGCTCTTTACTTATTCTGAAAGGGAGTAGCAGCCTTTCAGAATAAATCAATTCTTTACTAGTCTTATAGACGGTTAAGATATTGATAATATAAGCCAATAATGGCTACACTGCGTCCTGCTGCACGGCTGAAAGCAACGGGAAACTACAGCCGTATGCTGTTCCCGAGGATATGCACCTCTCTATGCATAATTACATGTGATGATGGCCTCCTCCCTTGTAAAATTTCAATCCGGAGATAAACTAGTCCCCCGTTCGGATCTCCGGGTGGGGACTACTCGAGAGGGGGTTAACATCACAGAAGTGACAAAGAGGAAATCTGACATTCTACGGATCGGAGCGTGGAATGTTAGAAGTCTGCTAGGAAGTGGAAGGTTAGAAAACTTAGAAAGGGAAATGGATAGGTTGAGGTTGGATTTGGTTGGGATTAGTGAAATGCGCTGGCAGGAAGAACAGGACTTTTGGTCAGGAGACTATAGGGTCATTAGCACTAAATCAAACAATGGCCAAGCAGGGGTTGGCCTCATATTGAGTAGGAAACTTGGACAGCGGGTGGAATATTATGAGCAATATAGTGAACGGATTATTGTAGCAAAAATCAATACAAAACCTACCTGCACTACAGTGGTACAAGTCTATATGCCTACCAGTCAAGCTGATGATGAGGATGTTGAAAAGGTCTACGAAGAAATAGACGAAATTCTGAGGTATATCAAGGGTGATGAAAATGTTATAGTAATGGGAGATTGGAATGCTGTGGCAGGAAAAGGGAGAGAAGGGAAGATAGTAGGAGATTTCGGATTAGGTGAAAGGAATGATCGAGGAAGCAGGCTGGTAGAATTCTGCACCGAGCATGAATTGGTCATAGCTAACACCTTATTCAATAACCACAATAGAAGAATATACACATGGATGAGACCAGGAGATACAGGGCGCTACCAAATCGACTTCATTATGGTCAAGCAGAGGTTTCGAAACCAGATTTTGGATTGTAAAACATATCCTGGTGCTGACATAAACTCTGATCACAATCTGGTTGTAATGAAATGCAGATTAAAGTTGAAGAAACTGAAGAAAAGTCAAAAGCCAAAAAGGTGGGCAATAGACAGACTGAAAGAGAAGGATGTAAACGAAAGATTCAAGAAGAGTATAAAGGAAGGACTAATGAAAAACCCTAAACAAACTTCAATTGCAGACGAATGGGCACTTTTGAAGAATGAAATAACAAAATCCGCAGAAGAAAACATTGGTAGGAAAGAAAGAATAGGTAGAAAACCGTGGATCACTCAGGATATACTAGAATTGATGGATGAAAGGCGGAAACACAAGAATGTAAGAGATGAAAAGGGGAAAGCAGAATACAGACGTCTGAGAAATGAGGTTAACAAGAAGTGCAAGGAAGCGAAAGAAGAATGGTTGAAAGAGAAATGTGCAGGTATAGAAAATTGTCTGAAATTAGGAAAAGTAGACACAGCTTATCGAAGGATTAAGAATACTTTTGGGGAAAAGAAGACTAAGTGCTGTAATATTAAGGACACAAATGGTCAGCCTCTAACAGATAGGGAAGAAAAGGTTGAGAGATGGAAAGCTTACATAGAGAGTTTGTATAAGGGAAAGGAGATTGAGAATCATGTAATGGAAAGGGAGGAGGAAATTGATGAGGATGCGAAAGGAGATTTGATATTGAGATCAGAATTTGATAGAGCTTTGGAAGACTTAAGCAGGAACAAAGCACCAGGCATAGATGATATACCGATTGAGTTGCTACGCTGCATAGGAGATGAAGGTCTGATCAGGTTATTTCACTTGGTGTGTAGGATTTATGAGACAGGTGAGGTACCCCCTGATTTCAAGAAGAATGTAATCATCCCTATACCAAAGAAAGTGGGAGCTGACAGATGTGAAGATTACCGTACAATCAGCTTGATTAGTCATGCTTCAAAGATCCTGTCTAGAATAATTTACAAGAGGATTGAAAGCCAGATAGAAACGGAGTTGGGTGAAGACCAGTTTGGTTTCAGGAGAAATGTAGGAACAAGGGAAGCTGTACTAAGTCTTAGGCTGATTTTAGAAGGTAGAATAAGGAAAGATAAGAGAACGTTCATGGCTTTTGTAGACTTAGAAAAAGCTTTTGATAACGTTGATTGGACTAAATTGTTTGACATTTTGAAATCAATTGGAATAAAGTACAGGGATAGGAGGGTGATATTCAATCTGTACAGAAACCAGACAGCAGTCATTCGAGTTGAAGGACATGAGAGAGAAGCTGGTATTCAGAAAGGTGTAAGGCAAGGCTGCAACTTATCACCCATACTTTTCAATCTTTACATTGAACAAGCAATGAAGGAAATTAGGGAAAAATTTAAAGTGGGGGTGAAGATTCAAGGAGAAATAATTTCAACTCTGAGATTTGCTGATGACATAGTCATCTTGGCCGACAAGCCTGAGGATTTGAATGAGTTTTTGAATGGTATGGACTCCGTCTTACAGAAAGAATTCATGATGAAAATTAATAAATGTAAAACAAAAATACTGGAATGCAGCCGAAATAAATCAGAAACCTCTATGGAGATCAAATTGGCTGGTGAAAAGCTGAAGGAAGTAAGAGACTTCTGTTACTTAGGAAGCAGAATAACCAGTGATGGACGAAGCAAAGAGGATATTAAAAGTAGGTTGGCTCAGGCAAAGAAAGCATTTCTACAAAAAAGGAATCTGCTGACATCGAATATAGATTTAGGTATTAGAAAGTCATTTTTGAAAGCCTTTGTCTGGAGCGTGGCGCTCTATGGAAGTGAAACTTGGACTATTGGTGCAGCAGAAAAGAGGAGAATTGAAGCATTTGAAATGTGGTGTTACAGGAGAATGATGAAGATCAGATGGGTAGATAGGGTTACAAACAAAGAGGTATTAAGACGAGTGGGAGAGGAGAGATGTTTCTGGCGACTGCTAATGAAGAGAAGAGATAGGTTGGTAGGACACATACTAAGACACCCAGGAATAGCAAGCTTAGTTATGGAAGGAAGGGTCGAGGACAAAAACTGTAGGGGTAGACCAAGGTTAGAATATGTTAAACAGATTGCCTCCGATGTAGGGTGTCGGAGCTATGTAGAGATGAAACGATTAGCTCATGACAGGGAGGCATGGAGAGCTGCATCAAACCAGTCAAAAGACTGAAGACTCAAACAACAACAACAACGATATTTATGAACACATTTATGTGGTGTTGATCAATGAATATGGTTTAAAGTCATTTCTCGATGGATCGCGAAAGTTTGAACTTGTAAGAAATACCAACACTCATCGCTGCAGTATTTTCTACACATTCAAAATTGACTTTAAAACTCGCCCCGATTCCATTGGCCCATTACTTGGATTTAAACCACGCTTGTTGGAGCCCAACAAAAAACATGAATCAGACCATGAAGTGAAATTCATTGAGGACCATCATGAGTCGGTGACGTGTAATATTATTAGCCAAGTGTACACCAATCATGAACCATCGCATTCGCTTTATGACTTTATTGTGACATCGCCCAATGGCTATATTATTCGTGAAAACCCTCCAGTATGCTTTTTCATTCTGTGGCTGTCGATAGTATTAGTAATATAACATTAAGACTGATCAATAGAGATTAACAACTCATTGATCTAGATTCTACCACACCAGTGACTTACAAGTTGGTGCTAAAGCCACTATGAAGTTTGTGTTTAAAGCAACAACACCGTCTAGGAATGGTGTTAGTTGTTTGCCACGTGAATACACGTTAGCATATCAAGCCAAGCAGATTTTACAGCATTTAGGTTACCACGTCAACCTCCATAATGAATTCTATCCCAGAGATAGCGAACCGCATCGAGGAGCAACCAGGAGTGGTAAGAATTGATCTCCATTCCTATCAAGCTCGAACACCTGGACTCAATAACAATGATGAAATTCATTTTGTTATCAACAACCAAGATATTTACACCCTACCGCATGAAATTGTCATTCAGATCAAAGGTCGGCTCACCAAAGCCGATGGCTCTACACCCACCACATCCAAGTTGGCCAACCATGGTTTGGCCTTTCTGTTTTATGAAGTACGTTATGTCATTAACGATATCGTGGTGGATAGCACTCGAAATGTAGGCATTTCCAGTGTCATGAAACTATACCCCTCTTATAGTGAGGAAGATGGTAAAACACTTTGCATGGCAGGTTGGTGCCCTGACCCGACCAATGACTGGATGGTTCACACCGATATTTACTTCTTAAACTGATTTTAGGCTTTGCCGAAGACCACCAGCGCATTGTGGTCAACGAAAGGCAAGTGCTTTATCTGGTGAGAGACAGGAGTGAAAATAATGCACTCAAGGGACCTGACAATGCCCCCATATATTCAAAAATTCAACTACAACGCTTGCTATAGAATGTGCCCCATGTGACCCTTGACGATAGCAAAAAACCGGACATACTCAAGATGGTAAAGAGAGATATGCTTCTACCCATGGAATTTAGAAGCTTGGCACTCCATGAGTACCCGCTATTGTCCACCACCAACACACACAGTTGGTCTGTAAAACCAGCCCGCTATACAGAGAGACCTCTCTACATTATCGTGGGTTTTCAAACGAATCGCAAGTATCAAAAAACCAAAGATGCCACGCAATTTGATCACCTGCAATTGCGAAATGCACGTCTTTTCCTCAATGGAGCTGTGTTTCCCTATGAAGGACTGAATTTGGATTTTTCAAAAAATAAATTTGGCCCCCTGTACGAATTGTTTTCTAAATTTCGATGGTCGTATTATCAAAAAGAGAACGGCCCCATGCTACTACCCCAAGCGTTTAAGGCAAGAGCACCACTGATTGTCATTGACTGTTCTTACCTGGAAGAGTCTGTCAAGCCATCCAATATCGACATTCGACTAGATTTTGAAACGCATGACAATGTACCAGCCAATACGACAGCCTACTGTTTGATTATTCATCACAGACAAGTCAACTATTATCCACTGTCCAACCAAGTGACGAGTGTATAAATAACAGGTCAACCCACGTCAAGCCGCTCAGTCATGTCTTGCTTTAAAGCATCAAGAGAAGTCACATCCATGAATTTAAACTCTGAGGAACAACGTTTCAAGACTTTTGCAACATGGCCAGTGCCTTTCATAAACCCTCAAGCATTGGCGGCCTTTGGATTCTACTATTTAAAAACAAATGATGGAGTGAAATGTGCCTTTTGTCCCATCATCATAGACCAATGGCAGGAGGGCGATGAACCCATGCAGGAACATCAGCACTGGTCACCTGCCTGCCCCTACCTATGCAGAATGGAGGTGGGGAATATACCCTGTCATTCAAGCTATCCCTCACTCGTGTCCCTGAGTGATGAAAGAACAAGTTACGATACGTGTGGACCGTATGGTGGCCATGGTGCTTCAGTAAGCAGCTCACCATCGAAAACGCCTAGTTTAAGGACATTGGGACATCATCGGTGTTATGGACGTTACAAACACAAGAGACTATATTGTTGTATCAGTTGGTATCGTCCTTATCCCAAAATGACAAAAGCCTGTAAGACGTGTTATGATAATAAAATGATGTAATTCTAAAATTTTATTTTTTTCATGTTCTCCTG
Organism: Meconema thalassinum; assembly: GCA_946902985.2. Classification (NCBI taxonomy): domain Eukaryota; kingdom Metazoa; phylum Arthropoda; class Insecta; order Orthoptera; family Tettigoniidae; genus Meconema; species Meconema thalassinum. The sequence goes on along the minus strand of OY714911.1, from coordinate 7,994,844 downwards.
TCGTACCCTAACCTTATTTTTTTTTCAAACTAGCATGGCTGGTAAGTCCATGTCATGACCACACCTTAGTCATTGATTGTCTGTCAGTCGTCAGTTGACCTTGGTCCAGGCAAGCGACAACATGTTGCGCACACTCATTGTGGATTGCTAAGTGTAAAAAATTGGTGACAACAAATTTATATTTAAACTAGTGGCCATTATCGATTGTACCTCGTTTTGGATATCGCAAGCTACGCATTTGCTATTTAAACCGCCCCATGCTTTTGATTTGTTGTGTGAAAATGATCGTAAACAAACGCAGTGGGTTGAAAATCATAAGCAACGAGACTGGAATCTAGGACCAATTCCTATAAATAGTTGGACGTGGTCATGAATGCACACTTGTCCTCGGCCAATGTGGTATTTGTGAAAGGTAATGAAAAACGTGAATGGTTGCAACCATTTTTGGCATCTTACTGTCAATGTATCGACCTCATGGACCTGGGCTGCCCCTCCCTGCAAACGCTGATGGATACTTGTTCCTGAGGCAACATTACCCATACAGCCCTATCGCATGCGTGGCATCTCTTTCATTGGTTAACCACCCATGCCTGCTGGGAGTTGTTGAACAAAATTATAACTCAAGATTTACCTGTGAATGACGCCAGTGAGATTTCTACAAGCGACGTGTAAACACCTACAACACGTGATACCATGGAGAAAGGCAATGCTACGGACAAAGCCATCGGAAAGTTCTTTGTATGCAAAAAGAAACTAGATAGTTTTTCCTAAGAAGAGCTCTTGGCGCTGCCCAAGTCGTTCATTTATTATGTGGCCGCCAACGCGGTGAAAGAAATCTGGCAACATGTACCAAAATCATGGACTCAAGGCCCTGTGTTGAGTGAATTGCAACCCTGTACGGATTACGATCACCATAAGCAAGTGGCCATGGCAAAAATACCCTCTATGCGTCAGTGCGCGACTTGTCAGCTAGTGAAACAGTATCACGGTCATAAAAGTCCGTGTAAAGATTTTGTTGAATCATTTCACGGGTGTCATGGAGAGAAAAGCAGCAACAACAACAACAAACACAAACATCGTCCACAGAGGAGGAGGAAGACCAAACATTTTCACCATCGATGGAAAAGGATATGCCAGACCTGCACTGGCAATGGCGTCATTAACAAAGTGATTCAATACTTACCTTTTGAAATCCATCTTCCAGGTTGTTTTTGTGGCCCTGGAACTCATCTTGAAAAACGTTTGCCGCGTGGTGATGTGCCCATTAATCTTTTGGATCAAGCATGCAAAGAACATGACCTATCTTATCGCCATAGTCATCCTGGTTTAAGACATGTGGCAGATAAATTGTTGTTGAAAAAAGCTAAACAACGTTTCACATCCTGTGATGCCTCAGTGGGTGAAAGGATTGCAGCCCTGATTGTGATGAGTGCTATGAAAGGAAATTCGATGATGCATAGACATGAACATTAAGGAATTGAGGAGTGAGGAATTGGGATGTGTTTGTATTCTATTTTCTTTTGTCAATTCCCTATGGTTATGAAATAAAAAACAAAGGTTTCCCAGAACACAATGTTTCATTTTAATTTTAAAAAGATCATGATGTTGGTGGACTGATTTTTCATTTTCGCATTTTAACACATTGTCATTTGCCAATTTGCAATTTACAGTTTTTAAAAATGTCTGTTTCAAGTTTTACGTTTTTGATGATATGGATTTTCCATTTTGTTGATGACACTTTTTAAAAAATGTCCGTTTTATGTTTTTGAATTTTTATATTTCACACATGAGCATTTTCAGTTTTAAAAAATGTGTGTTTTAAGTTTTGCGTTTTTGGTGATATCGAAGCATGGATTTTCCATTTTGTTGTTTTGTAATTTTTCCATTTGGTGTGTGTCAAAAGTAGAGATTTGTCAATGATGTCAATGCGAGTGCTTGACCATGATGATGATGCAGTGAGTTTATGTGTGTTTGGAGAAACGTCGAGGTCTACGACTAGTGCAGGTAAGACTGTTATTACAAAAATAATGTCTATTGACCGCTACATTGTAAAGAAAAAAAACCTATTGAAAACAAAATGAGTATATAAGTGACAATTTCCCCCTCCCCACTCATCCTACCTCACCGTGTTTGCTCTGGTCATATAGACACACCAGCTTTTACTGTACTCACACAACCATACCTGTGTTTGGGAACAAACACAACCACTATATTTATCCCCAAAAGCACATTCTCCACATGCACACTCATCCCAAAAGAACTATATTTAGTTTTCCATTTACGATTTACATTACAAAAAAGTTACTAAAAATATATTACTTATTTTATATTTACAAAAACTACAACTTTGTACAGCTTCAAAAGAATCAAACTATATACCATTTCCAATTCCCAACTCTGTTAAATTTAAAATAAAAAATAAGGTTGCATAGAACTTTTTTAAGAGCAAAAGGTAAAAGTGAGTTGCCACTATTTGTAAAAAAAAAATACTATTTACAATTACAAAAAACAATATTTACAAAATACTATATCTACAATTTACAAAAAGCCATGGTCCTAAACGAACAAACAGTGAAATCACACCTCCTCCCCTTTGTAATCATAACCCCAGGGCAGGCTGGTGAGCAAGTCATCAGCCCACACACGTTTGTTATCCATGGAGGCGAGGGTGCGTTTTCTCTGTTCCACAAGATACAAATGATGGTTGCCAGATTGTATCCTGCACTGTGTATGGGACATAGCTTTGCCAGTGCGTAAAACCGCTAAGTAATCGTCTACAAGTAGCGATTTTACCACTGCCCTACCTACACCTTTTGCTCTTTTGCCTTCCTTACTGTCTAGTGTGCGATAAGCATACATTTTCGAGGCCAAACCTACGAATTCCGTCATAATGGAATTACCGCATTCATCGTTTAAAACACCCATTTCCTTCTTGTTTTTATGGGCAGCTGAAACATGTTGTCAGCACTATACGAAGAGGTGTCGAACCAGTCACTACGCTGCCTCATGACGCCATAGGGGTTGCAGTGGCGAATGTGGTAAATGAATGAGTCCGTATCCATATACAAAAGAGAGTCGTCCTCAAAATGGCGTTTGGCAAACTCATAGTGGAATCGATACATGACCGATTTAGAAAAATCTAAAATGACTTGGCCCAAGTAAATGGGCTGATCCATGGTCACGCTGGTCCTACTCAATTCAATGGTGGCCAAATCCTCATCGATAATGTTGATCGATTTAAAATTTGGCTTGGCAATGTACCGCCGGGCACCCCACTGCCCCTCCCAGACATTCACCAATTTAATGTCACAGTATTTGCGAACATTCTCCATGGACTTTCCGTAGATGCAGTTGTTCATTAATTTGAAGAAATTAATTTCAAACTGCTGTGTTGCCATTTGTCGGTGCTCTGTGTTGAGTCGCATGTATGGCTCGAGCCATACTTTTTGAGCAAAGGAAATACCCCTATGGATTTTCTTCAACGCCAACCCTTGGGCGAGGCATTGCACCAACATTTGGATATGCAGCACATACCGATTTTTGTTGTAAAGAGTGCCCATATGCTTTTCAATATTCACTTTACTGTCAGGGGGAACCATTTGCTCAAGGCAGAATAGGAAATCGGCATGTTCATCATACAAGGATGAGGGATATTCAATATCCACTTCTAGCACATATCCACGGCCTGTTTCTTGGCTAGCCTTGATCACATCAAATTCTGACACTTGTTTGTCTGTCAGACAAGCAAACTTCCCATGGGGCAAAGGCTGACTTATGGCGTAACCACACAAATTATTCACGTCATAGTACATTAAGTACGATTCTGGTTTGTCTGGGGAATAATCAAGCATGTAGACATTGTTCGCTTCGTCATGGCGCTGGTTAAGCGACACAAAGCCGCCACGAATGCCCTTTTCAAAAAATAGAACCATGTCTATATCAGTGAGTAAATCCAATTCCACATGAGTGTATTTCAAAGTGGCATCAAACGAGAGCCCAGGACTCGTATTATAGTGAGCCGGTTCAAGACCATAAATTTACTGACACAAGTCACGAATTTTTTAAAACACATCGGTGAGCAGCAATACATCCAGTTTTAGGTAATGCATAGCATATTCACTTAGCGTCTTCATGTCAAACACTCGCCAAACTTGACATGCATGTGCATAGTCTTCATCGGAAACGGTACTGTGTGTTAGTTTTGAGTAAAAATTCTCTTGTGATGGGAGTTTTGTTTGCTTTAACACGCCCCAGCTGTTGCAGAAATCATACGGGAATATACCTTTCCGAATGCACAATTGAAATTGCTTAGGATCATTAAAATGCATTCTGGTATTTTTTAATTCCTCCTCATTCAAGCCATTCACAAGACTGTCTAGCGAGAATGCCATAAACTTAAAGGAATCCAAAAATCGAATGCTAAAGTCGCTCAACCTCCATGTCAGGGCTGTAAAACGCTCATGGTTTTGGAGAATAATGGTAAACGAGCCCTTGTTGACATGACCCAATTCACGAATCAAAATCTGAATGTCATAATTTGCCAGATTGTGGAAAAAGACACTAATGAAACGAGGAGCTGGAAAGTTCAAATTGCATTTACTATGCGCAGCTCCACGAAACTCCCCCGTAAAGTGCGAGTGGTCTCTGACTTTTTCCTCTCCACTTAAAATAGGCTTTTTGCAAATATGGCATGTCGTGGCATGCTCATACTGCTGCTGCTGTTCTGGAGATAGGCTCATGGGTACTGGGTGTCCAGTAATTCCTGTACATCATGAGCTAACTTTACAAGTTCATCCAAAAACCATCTGGCACAATCTGGTCCCGCACGGTAATTGTAAATGGATTGTGTGGGGTCATAGGCACACACCACATTAAAGCCTATGGAAAAAGGTTCATGTTTTTGAATGGGTGTGGTTGAGCTGATGGTGGGATCTGGTCCACATCCCGCCATGGGTGTGGTGAGTGCTTCGAAATCTGCATATACCACATAGAGAACAGTGCCACGCTTATGAATGTCCTTAAACTTTAACACAGCCTTGTCCCCTTGTGGCAATATCAGTCTCACCGCTTCCTGAGAAACGCAATCTACCATATGACGTTCCAAAGAAGTAGGCGTCCAAAAGAATTGGAGACAACGGTCACAAATATGCTTTTTACCATGTGCTTTGGACATTTGGCTGCTTAGCAATCTACTCAGGCTTTTAATGAGGCAATAGTGATTCACTTCTCGGTAAGACAGATATAAAAGATGAATGTGGTGTCGTTTCGGTTCTTTTGTGGCATAAAGAGGACCCACAATCTCATCACCGTCAAGGCCATAGACCATGAACGAAAAGTCCTGGTTATCTTGTTCAAACCTATGGATCACGGTGAAGTCCATAGGGAACGACACTCGAGTTAAATTTAATGTTTGTTTTAATTCATCAAACTTGGCCTTGTACTTTGCTGGTCTGTTAACATTACGGTCTTGAGCTGGCTGCAAATACGCAGCCACAGCCCACAGAAAACATTCATCATCAAAATTTTCAATATTCACCACAACCTTTTTCGAAGCTATTGCTGGTGGTGTTTTAATATAGCTAGACCCAGCATTCAACGGATTGAAATGACAAATGTTGATTTGTAGATAATTGATTTTGTCTAACGCTAAACCACTGGGTCCTTGTAGCAGTTTATCAAATTTTGATAGCAAGGCATTCACCACATGGCTTTGATACCACTCATTCAGATTATCGGCTATCAAAAGCGCTTGCATTTTACTGCCAATATAAAAAGTTTTTTTTATGGTCACCATCCTTGTTTTAGGTAGATTTCATTAGAAAGCTAACTATTGCAATGGGTACCATGTTTCGACTTCCGGAAAATTTCGACATATCTTCGCGTTTCACATCCCCCAGACCCCAAAACCACCATCAGTTCAAAAGTTTATATATAATTTATGTATATATGTATCTATCCATCTATATCTATCTCTATATATATATATATATATATATATCAGTTTCTTGTGGACACAATAACTGCCGTACTTTTGCACCAATCACTTTGAATTTTTTACATAATATGTATCCCTATACAATCTCGGCCGAGTTCGTTAATGGGAAAAATCGGTCGAAGGGGGTGAAAATGGGGGGCTTTTTTCGAAAAAGTGAAATTTCGCTATAACTCTCTTAATACGTGAAATATCGAATCCATTCAAAGTTCATAATATGTGTCGGATAAGTGCCAAAAATTTATGTCAAATAAGTTTTTTGATAGCACCAACCATTGACCAAAGGGGTGGAAAAACGTGGGTTTTTCGGGAAACATTAATCATATCTCTCTTAATAGGCACAATATCAAAACCGTACAAAATGGAAAATATTCCCCTAATAATTACCTAAAACTTTTGTCTGAAAGAATTTTTGATATGACCCACCATTATGCCAAGGGATGAGAAAATGATTTCGGAATTTTAAAAAATGCCAAGTGCCATCAGAGGTTACCATAACAACGCTTTTAAATTGATAAGGGATGATCTACCAGAGGTTGCCAAGACAACGCCATTGACGAGATCACATTCATTTTTAGCCTATTTTCAATTTTGAAAAAATAGGCTTATGAGATCACCTTTTGTCCGTGTGTGTGTGTGTGTGCGTGCGTGTGCGTGTGTGTGTGCGTGTGTGTGTGTGTGAGGTGTGTGTGTGTGTGTCCCCCTAATAAAATCTAAACGGAAGGAGGTATTTCAATGAAACTCGGTAAGTTCATAGCACTATTCCGGGCGACCTCGACCGTGCCCTTCAAATTTTGTTACGTCTCACCAATCCAACATGGCGGCTGTGCGAAATATTCCACCAGCATTCAATATCTCCGAAACTATTCCCGATATCACCCTGGGATCTACTAGAAGTTCACCTATGTAACTTTTGAAAAACTGATAACTACAAAACCAACATGGCGGCCACGCGAATTTGTGACTTTTAAATAGACGTTTCTCGCGATTTAACCAACCAAACGCAATAAAACTTGGTACAGTATATGTTTATACACATTGTAGTGCACCGACATCTAACATCGTTCAATTGTTTACATAACCACAAGTTGGTGGATATGCGAAATATTTCACCGGCATTCTATATCTCTGAAACTATGAGCGTTATCACCCTGAAATTTTGTACGGAGATAAAGGGCACTACTGGAAGTTCATCTATAAGACTTTCAAAAACCGGTTAACTACAAACCGAACATGGCGGCCAAGCGAATTTGAAAACTTTAAATAGACATTTCTCCCGATTTAATGTTCCAAACGCAATGAAATGTGGTACAGGAAATGTTAATACACATTGTAATGCACTGGTATCTAATTTAGTTCAATTGTTTACATAACCTCAAGATGGCGGCTGTGCGTATTTTAAAATTAAGTTTTTATTTCTTGTGTCGTAATAATGCGATCGAAGTGAAAGTTTGAATAATGAACCTACGCAATAATTTTCTTTTAATGGTACAAGACTCTATGGCCTATACATTTAACAATCCAACATGGTGACCATCCGAAATATTTAGACGGCTCTGAATATCTACGAATCTATTATAGCAATAAAATTGATATTTTTTAATGTTCATAGGGGCTATGAACTTAAGTTCACCTGTAGGACTTTAAATAACCTGGTGATCACAAATCCAACATGGTGGTGACGCGAATTATAAATATTCACATGGATGTTTTTCGCAATTTTACCATCCGAGTGCAGTGAAACTTGGTACAGTAAATCCTAATACGAATGTTAATCCACTGGCATCTAATTTATTTCAATTGTTTACATAACCACAAGATGGCAGCTGTGCGAAATTTTAAAATCTCTTTGTTACTTCTTGTGTCCTAATCATGCGATTGAAGTTTGAATGCTACACGTACACAATAATCTTCATGTAACAGTACATAACTCTATGACCTACATATATAAAATCCAACATGGCGACCATCTGAAATATTTAGTCGGTTCTCAATATCTACGAATCTATTACAGCAATCAAACTGAAATTTTGTATGTTGATAGTGGCAATTTACATGAGTAGGATATATGAAAATAGGCTGTATAGTTCTTCACGGAACTACTTGTTAGCCTACTTTTCACACTTTTCAAAAATGAGGAAAAAGTAGACTTATAAGGTATATCCGGAAAAATGTGTCTGTCCTTCTGTCTGTCTGTCTGTCCTTCTGTCTGTCTGGCTGTGTGTGTGTATGTGTCCCCCTATCAACTCCTAAACGGCTGCAGCAATCGAAACCAAATTTAGTATGAGTAAAGATGTATACCGGAATATCTCAGGCCCATATTTGAAAAAGATGCCAGTGCTACCAACTGCTAAAAAAACGCACTAGAAATTTGAGCTCCATGTTGGATATCTTGGAAGGTATACATGGGAGCTATTCTAAAATTGGCACACATGTAGATAATACTATTTCAGTTTAATTTCCAGGTGGCCATACATGACAGCGTTGCCAATATAATTTTAAGCCTTCTGATAAGTCCAATTTTTAAATGCATATAACTTCTACACTATCAATTGGATTTCAACCAAATTTTGTATGTAATATGTGTACATAAACATATAAACATATATGACTGAGTGTATTCTTAAGAGCCACCAAGGCTGCCAACTGTTAATAATTGCTCTCTATTTTGTATCCAAATATATCAGAAAGTATGCAAGCCGACAGCTTTAAACTATGCACACGTAAATTACCCGACATTTTACATTAATTTGGAGTAACTTATATACGTCAGTTCTACCAACATGATTCTAAGCCTGCTGATAGGACCAATTTTTAAATACATGTAACTTCTATACCAACAAATGGATTTCATCCAAAATTGGCACAAAAATATATAATATTTCAGATTATTTCTGACCAGCACTCGCATGACATTGTTGCCAACATGCTTTTACGTGTACTAATAGATCCAATGTCTAAATCCATGTAACGTCCTTTGGACTTCAACCACATTTTGTATTCTGTACCTTAGGAGACGGAAGTAAGAATATATTCAGTCACCAGAGCTGCCAACTGTATTGCTCTATTAGGCTACATTATGCCTAGTATACCTTATTTCGAACTAATTAAGACATTCCGATATTACCCACTTAATTTCGTCATTATTCTAGACGGGTTCATATACTGTAGATTAATCTATGGCATGAATCTTAATTTTAAGAAAAGTAGGCTCTTTAGTTCGTCACGGAACTTCTTGTTCCATCTGACTATGAGGGAAGCGGCTAACTGGTAGCATGCTGAACATCTATGCCCAAGGTGCTGGTTCAAAGCCGGACAAAGTCGCCGGATTTTCTAAGAGCGCTAAAAATCCGTCAGCATGCTTTCCTTCGGAGGGGAAGTTACAACGTTCGTTGCAAGTTGCTGGTTGCGGTGGCATCTACCAGCCAAGTTCACAGCTAGGTGTCGTTGACGTTAGTATTTGGTACAAAATTAGGTACTACTACTTAAAATTGACCGTCTGCAGACCTTACCTGAATTACAGACTAATACAGTCATCACAAATAACACCATTTATCAGACAGATTCTACACACACCCAATGTACACGGGGTTACATGACCACCTTGTCGCAGCCCCTAAACTGAGGAACCAACCAACATCTCTGCGGGAGATAAAATTTTGCGTGAAGAAATAACAGACTGTTAGATAGTTACACAATAGTTCCAAACCTTGCATAAGGACAGTGTGATCACAAGTATAAAAATTAACCCCAAATGACAAGAAGGTTACCATCCCCATAAGACAGTAAAATGTTAAAAGTATGCATAGAAAGACGAAAAAATGTTAACTAACCTCCAATTGTAAAATTCTTTCTCGCAATAAATGAGGTCTGATCCTCCTACGAAAACCTGCATATTTTGCCTATTATAGCCTATCCCCTAGTTTGCCCGGTGAAATCTACCTCCGCCTTCCGGCGTGCCGAGAGGAATTTTTATATATGAAATCGCACACGAGTTGTGTATCGACCTTTAAAGCCGTATGCAACCTTTGCGCTGTACAAATTTGTTCTTTCAAAATGTCAAAACATTATTCGACAAAGTCTTTTGGGATTAAACTCTCTCTAATATTCACTACGCGGCCAGAGCAAACACGCTTTTTAAAACAAGAGTCAAGGTGTTCCCAAGTTAAGTTATCGGTAGAGTGGCAAAAGACATGACTTTTATAAAAGAAACAATCTCACCACAGTTTTCAGCCGTAGACTGCTCGGTAACCACTGGCCCCAAACACACAGCAGTGGTTGTAGTGGTCAAGCGTTTTCCAACACACACTAAAAAAGAAATAAAATAAACCATCATCAGCATATCCATTTCAAATAGCACCTTTCATAAACAAAAATAAATAAAATAAAATATAAAAAAACAGGTTTTATATATATCATATTAAAAAATCTTACCTTGCTTTGTAAAAAGACCTGCTTTTGGCTTTCCCTAGGTTCGACTGGAATGGGGTTTCTGTCTCCCAACACCAGGTAAGCCAATTATCTTAAACAAAAAATAACAATCCATCAATCAAATGGTAAACCAATAATCATTTAATCATTGATTAGCATAAAATAAAATAAACAGCGTTATTCCAACACTTACCTCAAATATATCCAACTGGGGGTTGAGCAGACGAATGCAATTACTTTTATACACATATGACACAGCCTATGTTAACACAGTAACGTGTAAAACAGTAATGACTGACTGACTGTGTGTCATAACATGATCAACACTCTAATATCCCCCCCCCCCTGCCCTCCTCTCCTCACCCAGCCCCTCGCCCGGTGTCCCTCTTGCCACAGCTGTTAACATCGCTCTTGCCCTGCAATTGGCTATGGCAATGGTAGGGGGAGGAGTTATACTCGCTTACTACATTATTTCTCTGACGTTGCGATATTGTTCGACCTCCAAGTGACCACTACGTCACTGTAACTTTCCATTGGCCTGTTGTCCTGTCTGCTTACATTCCTGAATCGCGATAACATGTTACATCCTGTCACCCAGTCAGCCAGGCTCCAAGCTGGCCTCTCGAGCAGATATTCTGTTTTTTTTTTCATTATGGCTGTCAACTAGACATAGAAAAAAAAACAAGTTCTGTTGTTAACAACTTTCCCTCATACCATTATGAATTTTGTCTGGTTACTGGTCGGTGTTTACCAACATGTTTTAACGATCGTCATGAGGGATTTTCGAAAATATTCACCTTCATTCATCTGTCATAGGAAAAAATAGTGAAAAGCGACCCCTCGTTTTGCCATACATCGCCCCGTCGAAATAGCCATTTCCAGTATTCACCATGCTCAGTCATAGCCTCGTTGGAACATACGTATAGCGCTACCGGCTCTCTGTCTAAAAACACTCTTTTATTTAAAAAATGCATAGTGTTTTGTCCTAGAGACTTGGCATTTATTTTCATGGTAGAGGGGGTAGGGATCTTTCATTTATGTCAAACAAACTTATTTGTCAACATGTTAGTTTCCAAAATAGTAAAAATTCTAAATTTAAGGGTTTTCAAAAATCTCAAAAATAAAAAAGTATTAATATAAAAAATAAAGGTCATAGAGACCATTGGTTTGAACTATTGAACAACGTTCTATCATGTTTGGTTTTCAAACTATCACCTACTTTTGAAAACAACATTTTCAAAAAAAATGAAAAAATAATGAGTGGTCTAAGCCTCCGTGGCTTAGGCGGCAGCACGCCGGCCTCTCACCGCTGGGTCCGTGGTTCAAATCCCGGTCACTCCATGTGAGATCTGTGCTGGACAAAACGGAGGCTGACAGGTTTTTCTCCGGGTACTCCGGTTTTCTCTGTCAAAATTACATTCCAGCAACACTCTCCACTATCATTTCATTTCATCTGTCATTCATTTAATCATTGCCCCAGAGGAGTGCGTCAAACCTCGGCAGCCGGCACAGTTCACATCCTCACCGCTAGATGGGGGCTTCATTCATTCCATTCCTGACCCGGTCGGAGACTGGAAACAGGCTGTGGATTTTCATTTCAATGAGTGGTCTATAGGAAAGAGGACGTCAGCTCGAGTCCTACGACACCTCATTTGTTATAATCCGACCATCCGTTCGCCAATGATCACCAAAGTAGGCCATCATTTTTTTTCCTCCTACACCCTTGAAACTTGCTGTCCACCTAAAGGGCATACTCACCTTTCATTAACGTCAAACAAACCTCTTTTCCAATTCACCGTTTCCAAAATAGCACCAATCCAAAAAACAAACATTTTCAACTTTTTTTAAATACCAACACACATGCTTAGCCAAGAGAACGTCATCCCAACGCCAACAATACCTCGTTCGTTAAAATCCGACCACGCGTTCGGGAGATATTGCCCAAAGTTTATATGAAAGTAGGGGGGGGGGGGAGTAGAACCCGCCTTACCACGTTACTGCACAGTTTTAGTCCTATAGGCTTGACATTTATTTTGGGGGTAGAGGGGGTCAGGGCCATTCATTTATGTCAAACAAATTTTTTTAAACTCTTTAGTTTCCAAAATATAAAAATTTCAAAATTGAACTTTTTTCAAAAAATGTAAAAAATAAAAACGTTTTATTATAAAAAAAATAATGGAACGTTCGTTTGAGCCATGGCACAACATTCTATCATGTTTGGTTTTCAAACTATCACCTACTTTCGAAAACAAAAATTTTCAAAAGATTTTTCAAAAATATAACGAGTGATCCATAGGAAAGAGGACGTTAGCCCCAGTTCAACGTTACCTCATTCGTGAATCTCCGACCACGGGTTCGAGAGTTATCGGCTCGCATTGGGAGTAATGGTGGGGGAGGCCGAACTCCTAGCTCCCCCCTACTTACACTATCAATTGGATTTCAACCAAATTTTGTATGTAATATGTGTACATAATCAGATATTACTGAGCGTATTCTTAAGAGCCACCAGGGCTGCCAACTGTTAATAATTACTCTCTCTATTCTTTTATCCAAATACCAATATATCAGAAAGTATGCAAGCCGACAGCTTTAAACTATGCACACGTATAGTACCTGACATTTTAGATTAATTTGGAGTAACTTACATACGTCAGTGCTGCCTGCATGATTCTATGCCGTCTGATATGTCCAATTTTAAAATACATGTAACTTCTATACTAACAAATGGATTTCATCCAAAATTGCCACATCAAGATATCATAATATTTCCGATTATTTCCGACCAGCACACGCATGACATTGTTGCCAACATGCTTTTACGCGTGCTGATAGATCCAATGTCTAACTGCATGTAACGTCCATTGGACTTCAACCAAATTCTGTATTCTGGACCTTAAGAGATGGAACTAAGAATATATTCAGTCACCAGGGCTGCCAACTGTAGTGCTCTATTAGGCTACATTATACCAGGTATATTTCTAACTAATTAAACATTTCGACATTACCAACTTAATTTCGTCATTATTCTAGGTAGGTTCATATACTGTAGATTAATCATTGGCATGAATCTTAATTTTAAGAAAAGTAGGCTCTATAGTTCGTTACGGAACTTCATGTTATGAATTAGATATAAGCAATTTGTCTAATAAAAACATGAATTGAGCCCAAGGTATTCCACACAAGATGTTTGGTCAGACTGTGCTTGTTTGATGAAGACCAGCAAGGTTGCTCTGCTTCTGTTATATTTACTCTGCTCCTTGAAGCCAGATTAATGTCTGCCGGCAAACAGCACGCTTCCTGGAAACAATACAGCAACTTCACCGAGAGCAAGCGAAATGCTAATCATGAGAATACCTCCTGGAGTCTGCCCTAGGACGAAAGTGAAACCGTGTATCCACAAGAAGGAATAATGTGGTATTGAATCTTGCACGAGGCATGTCCATACACAACGGAGTGGTTTCAAGTTTACTCAAACTATACAGTATTTTTCGACATATCATCACATATAAGGTGCGTTCAAAAAGTAACGAGCCGGAGGCTGTAATGCGCAAACCGGTGTCGACATCAGCTAATCGTGGCGTGTTTAACGAGGTTGGTTCCGACCAGAGCGTGGAAGGTCACAGCCCGTCGCTAGAGGGCACGCGTGCACGTCACGTGACGATACAAAGCGAACAGCAGCATTCATCAATCGTCCAACCAAGACCAAGACTGTAGGCCATTCGTTGCAGTCGTTCCTTCATGATGGTGTGCACACTTCCGACGCTCAATCCGACCACGGCGGCTATGGCATTCACTGTCGCTCGGCGGCCCTGGGTAATGAGTGCAACAACCAGCTGGACGTTGTCATCGGTAATGCAGGGGGGTGGTGTATTCTTGGAATACACGGTACGAGAGATATAAAGCTTAATGTTCTTTGCATGTTCATTCCTTCCTCTTTGTCAAACACCAACAGTGATCTTCTATTTTCTCTTTGGTTATCATGTCGCTTATATCTTTTATGAGTCTGTTCTAGATATATATCTTCCATGACCCACCTAGCGTCATCTAGCAGCGAATCTCTGAAGCTCTTCAACTCTTCCTGGTGCAAGAGGACTTCCTTCTCAATCTGGCCACCAGATTTTGCTGCCATCGCCAGCTATTATCTCCATGAGCAAGAGAACTTCGTCTACTTTTTCACTCACCATGCTGTGCTAGCATCGCCTGCTATCAACTCTTTGAAGACCATCTCCTCAAGAGAATTTAAGTTTACAATGTTGGTCATGCTTATATGTATTCCTTTTGTCTCCTACTCCCACTCTTTTTCCTTCCTAGGACCCTCTGTGCTTCGCTGAGCAGGTCTCACTTCTAAGTCGGCAGTTGACTCGGTCAGTTAAGGCACAACTCGAGCCAGTCTCCTCAAACCAAGAGACACTCTCTACGTTCTACGCCATGTTGGCACATTAAGTATCGGTTAAGGGAACTCCACCTTCGCCATGCAACAACGATAAGTACCTGCTTCAAGTTTTAACCTCATCTTCATGATTTTATCGACTACATGCTTTTAACGATCTTTTATAGGCAGTGTGAAATTACTTATTTTGGGGCAAAAATCATCCTTCGCGGGATTTTCCATGTTGGGCTTTTGTCTAATCAAGCCAATCTTGGTGAAAAGCAGCATTTCTTATGCTTGCTAAATGAGAAATCTTCTCACCACGTGGGATATTATCTAATACCCGCTGTCTATAAATTTCAAAGCAAGTTCCTCCGCTGGATTAACTTTGGCCCCATTTTTCTATTAAGATCGTTCTGGAACCTTCCAGATCTTGTACTCTATCTGCGAGTCTTGCCGTCAGGTATTTTTCACTCACTTGGAAAAATACTATTTAAAATGAGGAATCTTCCTTATAAATTACCGCAATAGTAAATTTTCTTCCACCGCTGGAACGTTCTATGGCGTATTTAATTGTAATTCACAATCTTCTCAAGAAATAGATTCTCGCCTACCTAGTGAAACCAGTTCTTTTCATTATTGCAATAACTTTCTTTCCCATAAACTTCCGTGTTTTTTACAGTGAACTTTGCATCCATTTTACAGACTATAGTGAAAACTAGTGCTTGTTCTACTTTTCTACCGCGTCGCGATCGTCCGCTTACATTAAATAAGGCCATGAACATTGATCCTAAATCCCAATGATCTTTCCTCAAACTTCTACTTACAAACCATATTAATAAAATTGTAACTTTTCTATAAGGTGTCCCTCTACGAAGTGCCCTTCCATTTTGCTTGTTTATCATTAATTAATTACTGTATAACTACGTGTTTTATACACGGTTCAAACTTACATTGTTTCTTCCCTATAATCAGGGAAAACAATTCTTTCAACTCTTGAGCGAGTTATTTCTAGGTTTCACGAAATGGAAACTGCCCCATTTGGCTCGTGATTCCTACTTAAACATGGGAAGACTAGAACCTTCCTTTTGACTTACTCTTCAGGTTTCACCGTAAGTGACCTGCTCTCTTTTGTATAATTGTTATAAAGTAATTCTGCACAAATATAAGAAGTTGTAGGAACTTCTATCTTATTCTTCATGTTTTTATTATTGTTATTTTCGATGTTGTCATTCTCTCTAGAACATTCTCTCAAGAATTTCTTAAAGTACACTCTTTGTACTCAATATAATGTTTAAAATTTAATTACTTCATTTGTCTTTTTTTATCTTATAAAGATTTTAGAACATATATAAGGTTTGAAACCTAATAAATTGTTATTTGCCTGGAGCAATCTCTAAATGTTAGGAGGTCTGCGACCCCATTGTTAAAAAATTTAAATGATCTATATTTGCCAAAAAGATATTACATACTTGTTAATTTCATTAAACTTCTTTGAATTGTTAAATAAATTAAATATTTGTTTTTGGATTTATAATTTCGCAAATACAACGGTTAGGCAAAATCCTGTCTTCCTTGGCTCTCCCTACTAAATGCCATTAAATCCATTAATAGGGCGTTCACCACTTGTTGCATTTGAGCAAGAACTCTTAGTGGTAATCTCGTTAAAGTTTCTCTTAGCTTTAATAGCTAATTCTAACTGGCCAGTAAGGCAAGTAAAGCTCGCTAAGCCAGCTACCTGCTTGTGGAGATCCTCTCCGAAAAACTTATGGTCAGTTTTCTAAAAGATAAGTGTTTCTCTTTGTCTAAACTTTTAGCCGGCTCCTCGCTGAGTAAAAGCTTAGCCATTTCCAAATGCAACCATTGGTTCATTTACCAAAATTACTCCCCAAGGTATAATTTTTAATCATTTTCCTTCTTGGAAGCACTTGGTCACCTTTTCAGGAACTCCATAATTTCGAAAACTGGAATTACCAAACCTGATTCAAATTATTGGCATTCTTCGAATTACTTTGCAAAAACGAATTTCTTGGAACAGACATACAATAAATCTGTTACTCTCAGTCTTGCCAGACCATCACTCTTCCCCTTAGTAGGCAGATACATGCTTGAGAGGGATTACACTAAAGCCACTCTCTTGCAAACCGCCCAAGTCCTAGCTGTATTTCCCGTCAGCTTAGACCAAGCTCTTACCCATTTTAGGTATCAGAGAACGGATTTTCAGCGGAAACCGCCTCTAAGTGCATTAAAGAGTAAATTTATAACTTTTGTGGGACTCTCCTCCTATTTTCCTATCCTTTTTCTCCAGTCCAAAATCTACCTCCTTTTTTTAATCATCTTCCCTTGGTGGTTAGGTTATTCCTCAGCCAATAATCTAACCAGGGGGGGGGGGGTGCCCCAGATCGAGCATCTTCGGCCAACGACACCCGTCCTTCCATGAAGCGCTTGTGCCACGCCTTGACCCTTGCAAGGGACACGCAGTGTTCGCCGTACACTTGTGACATTCGGCGATGATTGTCCGTTCCCCCTACTCCTTTCGCTATCAGAAACCAAACAACACCTCTTTGCTCTTCGTTTGACGCCTCCATGTCACTGTTTGCAATGCGACTGCCAGCGTTGGACGATTGATGCATGCTGCTGCTCGGCTTGTATCGTCACGTGACATGCATGCGTGCCCTCTAGCGACGGGCTGTGACCTTCCATGCTCTGGTCGGAACCACACCTCGTTACACACGCCACGATTAGCCGATGTCGTCACCGGTTTGCGCATTACAGCCTCCGGCTCGTTACTTTTTGAACGCACCTTATAAATTAACTGTCAGTTAGTGAAACTCATTAAGAATTACATGCCCTGTTACTAATTCTGCAGATATCAATTTTTTCCATGCTCTATGCAGCCAGCACTTATCATTCTGTTGAAAAGTATTGTCGATTCGAACACACTGTTCTGTTATATCTCTTTCTAAAGGAAGAATGTTTCACATAACAACACACATAAATAAATCGTATGCGATTAGGTCGGGAGAGCGTGGAGGCCAAGCCTGTACTTGCTGATCTGATCATTATTCTAGTTGTAAACCTTTTGTCCAACGGAGGGTACATTTGTTAACTTGATTCAGAATTGTTATTGCACTCAAGTTTCTATATTTAGGTGTCTTCGGTGGCGTAGTTGGTAGCATGCAGAGTTTCTATGCCCAAGGTCGCGGGTACAATCCCAGCGGAAGTCATCGGATTTTTAAGAGCGTTAAAAATCCATCAGTATACCTTCTTTCGGAGGAGAAGTTAAGCCACCGATCCCATGTCATAGATTTATGGCATTTAAAGAACCTTCCACCAACTACACTTGTGTGCAGCCAAACTTTTGAGGTTAGAATTGATAACGCTCTATTAGTTCCATTGTTCGCCGCCGGGTGCTGACTGCGATGTCATCTAGTAGCCAAGTCTGCAAACTAGGTGTCGTGAATGGTAGCATTTGGTAGCAAATGTAGGAACTACTTGAAATTACTGTCTTCAGTCCTTACTTGAATTAAAACAGATACACACACTAATACAGTCATCACAATTAACACCGGTTATCAGACAGATTCTACACACACCCAAAGTACACGGGGCTACATGACCGCGTTGTCGCAGCCCCTAAACTGAGGACCCAACCAACCAACTTTTTCAATTTAACTGTAAAGCTTTGTCAAGTACAGTGAACGAAAACGTTATCATTAGAAATCATAGTCAAATTGTGCGGAAACTGGAGGAGAACAAACACGCTTGGAACAAATCCTCTTGAGCTGTGGAGGGTCGCGCTTCCCATCAGCATTGCGCCCACCTGTTGATCAGCGAGCCATACAGTATATTGGGATAAGAGCATCATTGCCATCAGGCACGTGTATGTTCCATGTATCTGATGTTGTTTGAGTCTTCAGTCTTTTGACTGGTTTGATGCAGCACTCCATGCGTCCCTGTCCTGAGCTAATCGTGTCATCTCTACATAGCTACCACACCCTACATCCGAGGCAATCTGTTTAACATATTCTAACCTTGGTCTACCCCTACAGTTCTTGTCCTCGACCCTTCCTTTCATAACTAAGCTTGCTATTCCTGTGTGTCCTAGTTTGTATCCTACCAACCTATCTCTTCTCTTCAATACCATTCGCCAGAAACATCTCTCCTCTCCCACTCGTCTTAATACCTCTTCGTTTGTAACCCTATCTACCCATCTGATCTTTAACATTCTCCTGTAACACCACATTTCAAACGCTTCAATTCTCCTTTTTTCTGCTGCACCAATAGTCCAAGTTTCACTTCCATAGACGGCCACGCTCCAGAAAAGGGCTTTCAAAAAGACTTCCTAAAACCTAAATCTATATTCGATGTCAACAGATTCCTTTTCTGAAGAAATGCTTTCCTTTCCTGAGCCAACCTACTTTTTATATCCTCTTTGCTTCGTCCATCACTGGATACTCTGCTTCCTAAGTAACAGAAGTCTCCTACTACCCGTAGCGTTTCCCCTGCCAATTTGATGTCCATAGAGTTTTCTGATTTATTTCGGCTGCATTCCAATATTTTTGTTTTACATTTATTGATTTTCATCATGAATTCTTTCCTCAAGACGGAGTCCATACCATTCGAAAACTCATTCAAATACTGAGGCGTGTCGGCCAGCAAATCTCAGAGTTGGTAGCCTGTGCTCTTGTGATGCCTGTAATAGTGTGTGTAATAGGGTGAGGGACCATAGGACATAAAATATGCTACATATCCTCCATTTGCCTGGAGGGAGTGAGGAAAAGTACACTTAGGATGTGAGAGCCAGGAGTCAAACAAACGATCTCTGGACTTGATGCACCACGCGTCAGTTCTGTGGCAGATCACCTCACAGTTCTGTCCCTTTAAACAGCGCAGGGTTGTTGCTAGCAGTCCTTGTTCATTATCATTACCTCTGACTCTCCACTAGACTAGTGCTACTACGAGGGCACACCAAAAAATAAGTTGCACTTCCCAGTTATGGCCATTTATTACACCACCTATACAACAGCAACACGCCTATAACGAAATACAATGTAACATCACTTTCCACATAGTTTCCAAGGGACTCCAAATATTTCTGCGAACGCACAACCAAATTGTTGATGCCGGATGCATAGAAGGTTCCTCCAGCGTTCTGCAACCACACGGAGACAGCGGCCTTCACCTCCTCATCGGTCTGGGAATGTCGACCACCGTTCTGTCTAATGATCGCATTCACACTGTTGACATACATTTGCACGGGTCCTGCCCTCGCGATATTCGTCCGTGATATCCGTGCGTCCACCTTCGAATTGCTGACACCACTTTACGATCCCTTGCCAGGAAATGGCCCGCTCCCCATACACAGCACTAATTTCACGATGAATGTCCGTGCAATTCTTCCTTTTGGCCCATAGGAATCGGATTGTCGCACGCACCTCATATTTGGAGTGAACGTCCAGTCGACGCGCCATTGCTTTTGGCCGCTATTCACACCATACAAGACGAGACACCACAGCGACCTGCCTAACAGATGTGTGGGCAGTGTCTGTCCCTTTCTCCACTGTGCCCACGTTTGCGACACACAGCGTGCTGCTGCAGCGCGTTAGTGCAACTAACTTTTTGATCCACCTTCGTAATTCCACCCAAGTTCGCATGGTATTTAGGGTAGAGTATTGTAGCAGGAAATAGGAACGACACGTTACACGTTATAACAAACTTTTGTAATCTCATAGTTATAAATATATTTGAACATAAGTGTACGCCTAAGTGAACAGGACCTGATGATGATTGTATGATGATCGAAACATGTCATCTAATTTTTGTGGCTTTGTGGCGGTATCTTTTACGGCCGGATGCCCTTCCTGACGCCAACCTCACGTGAGGAGTTAATGAGAGATGAAATGAATGAAGATGAATGAAACTGGGCAAGGATGTGGAAGGAAGTGGCCGTGGCCTCTCAGAAGGTACCGTCCCAGCATTTGCCTGGAGTTGAAAATGGGGATACAACGGAAAACCATTTCAAGGACGGTCAACGGTGGGGCTTGAACCCATGTCTACCAGAGTCCGAAGAGAGCTTGACCCCATGGCCTAGAGCTGCGCATTAGCGAGGGTAGCTACCACTGTCGGTAAATAAATAAATTAGTTGTATGTCTACCCCTTATTATTCCCGTTTTTCCAACGGGGTCGGGGATGAGATGCGATGGAAGTCTTTGTGGCGATGGTTTTTACGGCCGGGTGCCCTTCCTGACCCCAACCTCATGAGAGGAGTTAATGGGAGATGAAATGAATGATGGTGAATGAAACTGGGCAAGGATGTGGAAGGAAGCGGCCGTGGCCTGTGAGAAGGTACCGTCCCAGCATTTGCCTGGTGTTGAAAATGGGAAACCACGGAAAACCATTTCAAGGACGGCCAACGGTGGGGCTCGAACCCACGCGTCTACCGAGTCAGCAGAGAGCTTGGTCCCATGACCTAATGCTGCGCTTTAGCCAGCGTAGCCACTACTGTCGGTAAATAAATAAATAAATAAATAAATTAATAAATAAGTAAATTAATTAAATAAATAATTGGTAATTATTGAGATACTAAGTCTTTGTTTACTTTTGATTAGACTCGTTGTAATTTCGTAGACTGTAATAGATATCCTGTTAAATAAAATGAGTTTTCCTTGAATAAACCTTGTGTTAAATACATCTCATATTGGCTCACGGCAAGTGTAATGAAGAACAATATACACTCAAAGGTGGAGAATGCAAATAACGAACACAGTTTCAATAGAAGTGGGTAGTAATTATTAGCTCAATGTTTGCTGAGTGTTGTGTGTACACTTGAGAACTGCGGACAATCAAATATAAATCGTAATGTAAATTAAGCTGCCCTGGTAGTGGATGGTAACGACCGAGGCTTTCACAGGTTCTGGTGCGGATACCTGAAGGAGGACTCTGACGCCCGCACACAGCATGCAGCGATCGCAATGAGAGGGCCACTCGCCCATTGCGTGGTACATCATAACCAAGTTTCTCGATAAACAAGACACCAAACCATTTGAGATGGCTCAAAGGGTTGTGTCCTTATTGCGGTCATGCCAGACTGCGTTCACCTCATTAGCAGTCCAGATTGCGATCACTTTTCATGGGAAACCGATCCTTGGTTCTTGGTTCTTCCCGACTGACTCATACCTTCCGTAAGTTTTGTGGATAACAAGGGGAAACTGATATTTCACTTCCTAACCAAAGAATACAGTTCAGTGTTCAGCTGAGCACACCCATAAAACTTCGCTTAAAAAAATCAAGCCCCTCCCAATCTGACAGCACCTCGTAATGCAATGATTATAACATTTTCAGTCTTAAGAATAGAAACTTTTCAGGATCGGAATCAACGGCCTTCACCTTGAACAAAATTGTTGTAACCGGAAATGTTATACTTACAGGGTGTAATTTTTAATTTCCGCTCCTCCTCTCCCATTTGAGGCACGATACATCTATTTTTACAATAGGTAGTGTATATCGTGAAAACATTTTATTCATTACCTCGAAAAATTGGTCTCGTAAAAATAATTTGTTCTGCGTTTGATTCAAAATCCCCTTTGTAATGAAATTTTGTCCCCGTCCCCTCCTACACACAACATCAAACATTTGAAGTTTTAGGTTTATTAACATTCCAGATTTGAAATCTGTGACTTTTGATAAGTCAAAATCATGACATGTACCTCAACATTGGCAAGAGGGGTGGATGTGAAGGTGAGGAAATCCCCAGGGGAGTTACAACCGGACCGGTCTCCCAAGAAAAGTGATCGCATTCTGGACGCTGGAATGTTTATAGCTCTCCCTAAAATGAAAGTGACCACAATAACGAAGACACCACTGAAAGAACCAAGTGGTAGGACGGAAGCTTTTTGAACGGAACATCATCCAAGATAAACAAACACACGTGCACGAAGATAAACGCAAAACAATCCATGAAAATGCTTCAATGGTCGGAATAAGTTCTGTAAGCGTTCAAACGTCTGTCTTCATTCTTAGAATGGCGTCAAAATGATGCCCATTCAATGGGTAAAATGCGTACCGTAGCCGAGTAACCACATTATGTAGAAGGATGTGTATCTTAGTCGTTAGTAAATGATGAAAAATGAGATGGTTATATTAATAAAATATTTTCTCGGCTGAGAGTAAAACCAAAATCTCAAATTGTTTTGTTTAATTTTATTTTGAAACACGCACCTTCCTGAAAAAGGATATGTATAATTCATATCCAATTTTGATTTGAATTTATGAGGACATAAAGAATATTGTGAAGCCTCTTGGCCTAATGCTCCTCCAATGAACAAAGAACAATACTCCACCCCTTCTGTCCCTGGAGGAGGTGAAGCCAAATTGAAATGTTGCAAAACAGCACCTGCTCTAGACCTGTGATGTTTTGCTACTGACAAAGCACGCTGTATCTAAGCGAGGTCAGTAGCAGAAGAGCACAAGGCAATGCGTAATCGTCATATTCTTCAGCAAATACTACGTTTGTTGGCTTTAATGGAAATATGATCAAGGCAGCGCTTATAAGCCTTTTTAGCTTATGAGTGGCGAGGATGAAACCAGGTCTTTAATATAAGGTGCGTTCAAAAAGTAATGAGCCGGAGGCATAATTACAGAAACCAGTACCTGGATGTTAGAAGTATTGGCCCTGGCTGTTGAGGCACTTGTCCCACTGTGACACGAGGGGGTGAATGGCTCTCTCATAAAATTCCCTGGGCTGCGATGTGAACCATTTCCGCACGAACAGCTGGACGTCGGCGTCCGAGGTGAATCGTTGACCCCACAGAGCCCTTTCCAGGGGACCAAACATGGCGTAATCACAGGAAGAGAGGTCTGGACTGTATGGAGGGTGGCCGAGAACCTCACATTTGAATTTCTGCAGGAGTGCTGCGACTGTGTTGGCCGTATGAGGTCGTGCATTGTCGTGGAGCGACCACGGCGACTATGGCGTTCACTGTCACTCGGCGGTCCTGGGTAATGAGTGCATCAACTAGCTGGACGTTGTCATCGGTAATGCAGGGGGGTGCCCCAGACCGGGCATCATTGTCTAACGACACCCGTCCTTCCCTGAGACGCTTGTGCCACGCCTTGACCCTTGCAAGGGACATGCAGTGTTCGCCGTACACTTGTGAAATTCGGCGATGAAAGTCCATTCCCCCTACTCCTTCCGCTGTCAGAAACCGAACAACAGCTCTTTGCTCTTCGGTTGAAGCCTCCATGTCACTGTTTGCAATGCGACTGGCAGCGTTGGACGATTGATGCATGCTGCTGCCCGCTTTGTATCGTCACGTGACGTGCACGCGTGCCCTCTAGCGACGGGCTGTGACCTTCCACGCTCTGGTCAGAACCACACCTCGTTACACACGCCACGATTACCGGATGTATTCACCGGTTTGCGCATTCCAGCATCCGGCTCGTTACTTTTTGAACGCACCTTATAGTTGAATATATTCCTGAATACAGTAACATACACCACATAAGGGAGACTAGACTTGGACATACACTCAAATTTGTACGACGTACACAGAAATTTAGGAATGCGAGAAGGGAATTGTGCAGGTATATAAGATACTATGGCCCACAGGATCCCCCCCCCCCCTTCCCCCGGTTGAGAGTAGATAGTGCTCTCAGCAGGACAGCGCAAGACACCGGTACAATACAACCTGTCATCATCATCATCATCATCTTCATTTCCCCTTTTCCAGTTGACACTGGGTGGGGGCAAATATGGTTCCTCTCCACTTTGTTCTGTCGTTCCACCATTCCTCTTCTGACACAGTGTTCCAATCCAGGTTCCGTTTTCTAATACTATTCTCCACCGAGTCCATCCAACGCATTCTTGGTCTTCCTTGTCCTCTCTTCCCTGTCATCCGTCGTTCCAGTGCTCGTCTTGGTAGCCTTACTTCATTCAACCGTTTGACTTGTCCAAACCATCTCAATCTGTTTCGCTTCAGTTTGTCATTTAGTTTCTGTACTCCCAGTTCTTTCCGTATATCTTCATTTCTCACTCTGTCTCTCCTCGTTTTCTGGACCATACTTCTTAGAAATCTCATCTCAGCTGCTTGTACTCTGCTCTCATACCTCTTAGTCATTGTCCAAGTTTCTGCTGCATATGTCATTATAGGAACATAATATGCTTTGTAAATGACTTCTTTAGCCTTAATTGGTATATCCTTTTTCCATACTAGTCCCCGTACCTGTTGGTAGAAAGGACTCCCGAGTTGTATTCTTCCGCTTATTTCCAAATCTAGTCTTCCATCTTCAGTCAGTTCACTTCCCAAGTATTTGAAGTATTTCACTACTTCCAATTCCTTATCTCCTACTTTGATTACTCATTTTCCTTCTTTCTTATCTCTACTCATCACCACTATTTTACTCTTCTCCACATTTATCTTCAATTTCCATTGCTCAATCTTTTCATTTATTACGTCTAACTGTTCTTGTACCTCCATCTTATCCTCGCCCCAGATCACAACGTCGTCTGCAAACAACATTACCTTGATCTTTTCCCTACTATAGTCTTTCTTTGCTGCCTTCATTATGTCATCCATCACCATTACGAACAATAATGCCAACACACTTCCTTGCTTTACAACAATACAACCTGTATTGACCATTTAACCACAATCACATAAAAGCAAAGCCAACTCTGTACAGGCCATGGAGGACCTGGGAGTAGTGGAAGGTAGAGGCTAGCACTAGATGGGATGGAGTTGTCAGCTCCACGCCGGCCGTCTTTGCTGCCAGGAATTACCCTGGTACTCATTTCTGGTGTAGGCTGAGTGAACCCCAGGGCTATTTGAGTTTCGGAAAGTGGTAGTTTTATTTCTAAAATCCCCTACCTTGGTGGGGATCGAACCCACTCCCTTTCAGTTAGAAGCTCAGCGCCTCTACCTACTGCGCCACGCAGCTCCCTAACATATTCACTCTAAACAAGAAAGTTTGGAGGTCAATCACCAACTGCAGTATTTTAACAAAACATCACATAGACCACAACTATCAAATATTGACGAGATGAATTATCTCATCCCATACTACAACTATATGTGTGTACATACTTTCTGACAATAAATCTAGGTCCTAAATTTTAATGGATCTGATGATGATCGCTTGACGATCGAAACTGGTCATCCAAGTGAACTTGTTAATCTCATGTAATTTTTTCAGGATTAGGGAATAACTCATCTCTTTTGTTGGCCGACTGAAGAGCATCATAGATTAGCTGGTGGAGTGAGGCTGTTTGTGGATGGGAACGTTATCCGTCCTGCAACACTGCGGATATCATAATAAATAATCTTGTATCGCGTGCTCAATGCTTTAGTATAAGGTGCGTTCAAAAAGTAACGAGCTGGAGGCTGCTATGCGCAAACCGGTGACGACATTGGCTAATCGTGGTGTGTGTAATGAGGTGTGGTTCCAACCAGAGCGTGGAAGGTCACAGCCCGTCGCTAGAGGGCACGCGTGCACGTCACGTGACGATACAAAGAGAGCAGCAGCATGCTTCAATCGTCCAACCACGACCAAGACAGTAGGCCATTCGACATGCTTCCTGGTGTGGTTGAAGACTGTGGGGCACCCATTGGGCACACACTTTCCGCAAGTGCAGTCGTTCCTTAATTATGGTGGGCACACTTCCGACGCTCAATCCGACCACGGCGGCTATGGCGTTCACTGTCACTCGGCGGTCCTGGGTAATGAGTGCATCAACCAGCTGGAAGTTGTCTTCGGTAATGCAGGGGGGTGCCCCAGACCGGGCATCATCGGCTAACGACACCCGTCCTTCCCTGAAGCACTTGTGCCACGCCTTGACCCTTGCAAGGGACATGCAGTGTTCGCCGGAAAATTGTGACATTCGGCGATGAATGTCCGTTCCCCCTACTCCTTTCGCTGTCAGAAACCGAACAACACCTCTTTGCGCCTCGTTTGACGCCTCCATATCACTGTTTGCTATGCGACTGGCAGCGTTGGACGATTGATGCATGCTGCTGCTCGCTTTGTGTCGTCACGTGACGTGCACGCGTGCCCTCTAGCGACGGTCTGTGACCTTCCACGCTCTGGTCGGACCCACACCTCGTTACACACGCCACGATTAGCCGATGTCGTCACAGGTTTGCGCATTCCAGCCTCCGGCTCGTTACTTTTTGAACGCACCTTATATTTATCACACTGTATAAGAGTTTACGTGTTTTATTTTGTTTTGGCGGGCAGAGACCGTTTGTGGGCACCATTGTAGCTTTGGCCTTGTATATTTGGATCTGATGATGATCACTTGACGAGTGAAACATTAAATCCTGTATGGTTTTCTCCTACCTCCGTAGTTCATAACAAACGAGTATAAACATGTTTCATGTTATTTCTTAGCTTGTCCCAGTGATTTTGGAGCGTGCCTTGACACCCTTGCCCACGATGTCGGGTCTGCACTGCACTACTGAATTAGCTCGTTCATTATACTCGTACATCGATCTCCGGAAACAAGCCACAGTGAGTGTGTTATCTTTCTGTTAGTATTCATTATGGTAATAAATTCAGGGCGCGGTTATCCAACATGTGCACAGTGTATGTGTAGCCTTTATAGGGCAGACTAAATTTTTCTAATTTATATTTCAATTGTTTTTATTTAAATTTTTATTTCAGCTCTAATTTTTATTTTATTTATTATAATTTTAATTTTGAATTTAGTTATTAATAAATATTATTAATTTTATTGAAATAAATTTAATTTTTTTTCTGTAAGTATTATCCTATTTTTAGCCTACTTTCGATTTTTGCAAAAAATGAAAGTAGACTTATGAGATCAACACAGGGCGAAAAATTGTGTGTCTCTCTGTGTGTGACCGTGTGTACTCTGAATGTCTGTCCCCCTATCAATTCCAACACCGTGAAACCGAAATGAACGAAATTTGGTACAGAGGAAACACTAGCAAAGGGCACCTAAGTATCATGTTTTATATCGCCGCCATCTTGACGGAAACGTAATGGCGGCCACCCAAATGTTCAAAGCTTAAATCAAATTACGACTAATCTATTCATCCGATCTGTACCAAATTTATCAACAACAAATATTTATATAACGATCATCTTTTGACTAAACTACATGGTCATCAGCCAAATAATTTGCAGATGGCGGCCAAGTATGTGTGCAAATCGATTCCTCCTATCAATTCAAACACGGTGCAACCGAATTGAACGAAATTTTGTGCAGAGGTAGCACTAGCAAAAGGACCTCATATTCATGCTTAATATCCGTATAGCACGTTGTATTTCAACAAGCTACTACAACCAATATTCAATTACACTCCTTGAAAAGGACAAAGAGTTATAACAATACCCATGCATTAGGAGAAAGTAGGCTATATGTTCTTTACTGAACATCTTGTTAATTTTATATATTTTTATTTTTGTATTCTATAATCTGAATTTAATTTTAATTTTTAGTGTGTTTTATTTTGATATATTTATGTTTTGTTTTATATTTTTGGTTATATTTGCTAGTTTTATAATCCAGCACCATAGTTCAAGGAGACAGATAGCTTAGAATATTTGCCTTTCAGAAATATCACATCTACAATAAATGTTATTGTAATTAGGCTGAAAGTTTCAACTATTAGCACCTTTGATAACAGCCTACAGTCTCTTTCTATAGTAGGTGGTTAATATAATCCAATATCCTGTAAAGGATTAAGGTCGTGGGGCTTGACATTATTATTAAATAATATTCTTACAAAATTCAAAAAGACTGTAGACATTTTATGAAATTCCTTTCACTCCCTCCTCGTTTGTTTAACCTGCAAGCTGTACCCAGCATGCGTTGCAAAGCCAATCAGGGAAAATGTTGGCGTTCAAATTTTGTTTGTAGGTGCTTTTGGATGGACAATATTCTTTTATTTTTCCATTAACTACCTCTAAAATATTGTAAAATGGATTTACTAATTCAGAAACATTCGTGGGAGCCTGAATAACAACAACTCACCAATGTTTCGTCGCAATGGTATGAACGCATAAAGGGCGTACGAACTATCACGTAACATTCACCCTCTTCCTTGTTTATTCCTCACAATCTTCCCCTCCCTTCCCATCCCTCATAAGGCTCCTGTTCGCTTTGCAGGTGAGGTCGCTTGTGCGAGGCGCTGGCCCCACCTCCCCAGTTGTATCCTCAGACTAATTGTTTCAAGCTTCAGGACACTGGCGGCGTTAATGGTGCGATCCCTCGCTGAGTCCGAGGGAAAAGCTAACCTGGAAGGTAAACCGACTAAATAATAATAATAATAATAATAATAATAATAATAATAATAATAACATTAATAATAAATAATCAATAATAATAACAATAATAAAATAATTCATAATAATAATATTGTTGTTGTTTGAGTCTTCAGTCTTTTGACTGGTTTGATGCAGGTCTCCATGCCTCCATATCCTGAGCTAATCGTTTCATCTCTACATAGCTACCACACCCTACAACCGAGGCAATCTGTTTAACATATTCTAACCTTGGTCTACCCCTACAGTTCATTTCCTCGACCCTTCCTTCCATAACTAAGCATGCTATTCCTGGGAGTCTTAATATGTGTCCTACCAACCTATCTCTTCTTTTCATTATCAGTCGCCAGAAACATCTCTCCTCTCCCACTCGCCTTAATACCTCTTCGTTTGTAACCCTATCTACCCATCTGATCTTCATCATTCTCCTGTAACACCTCATTTCAAACGCTTCAATTCTCCTGCACCAATAGTCCAAGTTCACTTCCATAGAGCGCCTCGCTCCAGACAAAGGCTTTCAAAAATGACTTCCTAATACCTAAATCTATATTCGATGTCAACAGATTCCATTTTTGTAGAAATGCTTTCCTTTCCTGAGCCAACCTACTTTTTATATCCTCCTTGCTTCGTCCATCACTGGTTATTTTGCTTCCTAAGTAACAGAAGTCTCCTACTTCCTTCAGCTTTTCACCTGCCAATTTGATGTCCATAGAGGTTTCTGATTTATTTCGGCTGAATTCCAGTATTTTTGTTTTACATTTATTAATTTTCATCATGAATTCTTTTCTCAAGACAGAGTCCGTACCATTCAAAAACTCATTCAAATCCTCAGGCTTGTCGGCCAAGATGACGATGTCATCAGCAAATCTCAGAGTTGAAATTATTTCTCCTTGAATCATCACTCCAACTTTAAATATTAATAGCAGGAATAATAACCTTCCACAAGGTTGACCAATCGTTTGCTCAATTTCTGGCAAAATAGGAAGGTTCGTACCACGTGGTTGACGGAAACTGAGAAGGATATTAACGAACTGGAAATATCAGATTTGCATGACAGACAGGCTGTGAGGCGTGCTTTGAAGGAAGCCCATGGTTTTCAGGAGAAACCTCGGAGGAAAGGTGCCCCCTGGACTACTGAAAGGAAGGCGTTACACCGGCAGGAAATGTGTCAATACTGGGCGAAGATCAAGACCCTCCAGTTGAATAAACGTTGTCCTCAGTAGGCGAATTCGAGAGAAGAAGAAGAACACGAATAATAATTAATTGTTTCATTTTGTATCGGCTACGGCTGCCTCATTCCTCATTCCTACTGTCGACCGAAATATTATGTGCAATCGAGTTTGAAGATTGTTTGTGAAGTAACCAATAGACCTACATAAAAACCAATAACATCATCATTTTCATCGTTCTATTTTACGTTAGTTCATGTAGGTTTGGAATTTTTATTTTATATTTTAATATTTTTATCGCAGTTGAAACACAAAAAGTGCCCGTTTTAAAGCGTGTTTCAACCATGCGTCACCTTAAAGAATTATTATCTCACAAACCCGTCATCAGATCGAATCCAAATTTTAACGCAATATATCTTGGAATGTTGTATAACTGCTTTATTAATTTCACAATTTTGTGTGTCCAAGAAACAAACTTGTTATCATTGTCGTAAGGTAACTTTTTTCGGCTCGGGGTGGTTGGAAAATGTAGTTCTTGGTTGCGTTGTAATCCTTATACATCAAAAGGTTATGCTGTATGACTGTGAAATACGTAAATTAATTCACTTATTTTATATCGGCTTGTATTTGTATGGGGAATTAAGACATGGTTCACCAGCTAGCCGCTCCGGGAAATGCTGTACAGCGTTGCTGATATGGGGTCCAACACTTCTTAGCGAGGCGCGCCATGACGCGTGATGGAGCCCATCTTGGCAACGTTTTACAGCTTTCACCGGAGCGGCTAACTGGTGAACCATGTCTTAATTCCCCGTACAAATACAAACCGATATAAAATAAGTGAATTAATTTACGTATTTCACAAACATACAGCATACGGTATCTTTTTGATGTATAAGGATTACAACGCAACCAAGAACTACATTTTCCAACCACCCCGAGCCGAGAAAACGGTACCTTACAAAAATGATATCAACTTTGTTTCTTGGACTCACACAATTTTTAAATTAATAAACCAGTTATACAACATTCCAATGTATATTGTGTTAAAATTTGAATTCGATCTGATGACGGGTTTGTGAGGTAATAATTCTTAAATGTGACGCATGGTTGAAACACCGTTTAAAACGGGTACTTTTTGTGTTTCAACTGAGATAAAAAATATTGAAATAATAATTCAAAATTCTAACCCTACATGAACTAACGTAAAATAGAACGATGAAAATGATGATGTTATTGGTTTTTGTGTAGGTCTATTGGTTACTTCACAAACAACCTTCAAACTCGATTGCACATAATATTTCGGTCGTAGTACGGCATGCTTCCTTTCCTGGGCCCAAATCTTTCCTTTCTACAGCTTCAGTTTTTCTTGGAAGCCTTGACATGCTTGAAGTTCCCTCTTGAGTAGAATGCGCTCCTAAACCATCATTTCCAGGGCCATTTGCTTTTCCGTTTCTGAAAGTCTGTCTCATTCGCTTCACAAGTCCATAAAAGTTAATCTTTGTTTTCTGGATAATAATAATAATAATAATATTCCAGAGCCCTCAAAGGACGCTAATGGCTCACACGGTTATTCCATTAATTAAAGTTGCTCTTCAATGCCCTGAAGCGCATTGCGTCTGCGCATGCCCGAACATTCGACAGAGTTCAAACACGGTTGTGATTCTATGCAACTTGACCTAAGAAATACAGTGATGTTGCTAATAACTAAGGCCCGGATAGTTATGTGTTTAAATATTTTGTATTTATTTACATATTTTTGCCGTTTTTATAAATAAATACATATTCTGGTGTATTTATTCGTAAGTACATATTTCCTATGTTTGGTGATATGTTGTACCCCTTAGATGACTGCTGCCCACATTTTCGACCCTTCCCAATTCCAGTAATTGGCTTATCCATTTCTAAAATGCACCCCTGTCTCTGTAATGTATTTCAAGACAGGAATTCCCAGGTCTTTAAGTATAGCAGGGGGGCTGGAGTCAACAGTCTCATTAAGCCTCCAATAGTCCTTACCTTGAAAGGAAATTTTACTTGAAATTAGAGTGATCTGCAAAACTTGTGAATATTGACAGAGTGCTATGAAAGTTTCTGATGTGACCTTTTTTTTTTTGCTCTTTAGAATGAAATTCGAAAACAGCACATACATGATTTCGTATCGTGCATCTGCAGTACAGTAAGACGGACTCAGAAACTGAGGCGAGCCCCGGCCTGTTAAGCGGGAACATTTTTTGTACAGTAGACAGGATTATGGATTATTTAAGCAGCTGGACGTTTCAACTATATTTCGAGGAACTGGGGGACACAAATTTGATACAAATTTAAGAACATTTTTTGGAAACTTAATTACATATTTTTCACTTTTAAGCACATAACTATCCGGGCCTTACTAATAACTCATTGCAGTGGCTGGGGTCATCTTGGTCATCAGCCCTATGTAAGCGGCTTCGGTGGCGTAGTTGGTAGCATGCTGAACTGCTGTGTCCAAGATCGTGGATTAAAACCCGTCGGATTTTTAAGAGCGTTAAAATCCATCAGTATGCCTTCCTTCGCAGGGGAAGTAGAGCCGGTGGTCCAAAGTCATAGATTTATGGCATGTAAAAGATCCTTCCACAGAATGAACTTGTTGAAGCTAAATTTCTAGGTTAGATTTCGTTGAATCGCTCTATCAAAGTTCCAACGTTTACAACTAGGTGTCAGTGACATCTGGCAACGAAAGTTACAGCCTCTGGCGAGCCGAACATGTCCTCGGACACTCCCGGCACAGTAATCCATACAATGAATATTAAATAAGCCCTATGTAATTGAGTGTGTGTGTAATACACTTCTCTGATAACATGTGTTCCTGTGGTGACTGTACTAATTACTATAAGGGAGAGAAGTAGGTTCCCCAATATTGAAATAAGGTACCGTCCCAGCATTTGCCTGGAAGAGTGTAGAAGTTCCCGGGAGAAAACTGGCCACTGTCTACTCAGGGGTTTGAACCACTGATCTCCCCAATTAGGTCAGCTTACTGGTTGAGCAATAAATCTAGTCCCTGCCTAAATTCATATTTAGAAACCCCTTGATGTAGCCGAGCGTGTTAAATCACCGCGAGTGGGATGCAGCAAACCGGAGATCGGAGGTTCGGTTCCTAGCACTGACAGTGACTATCCTGGGTGTGGTTTCTACAGTCCCTCCAGGGAAGTGCCACATTACCACATTCCTAATTCCAGAAATTACAGCTACACATACATCACAAAAATACAGTTCATCAGCCAAGTTGAACACACACCCAAGTTCACGGGGATGATGGCCAGCTGTCCCGAGACCCTCAAATGATTTAAAAATCATATTGTGGAGCAAGTATTATTGCATGCCTGCTGCGGTGGGTGAGTGGTTATCGTGTCGGACTACCAACCCCAAGCTTGCTGGTTCGCTCCTGGCCGTGGTAAGTGATTTTTGAAAAGCGACAAAAATCACGATACGCATGTCACACTTTGTTGCCATGATAAGGAACCCATTTGAATTCAGTAGGCCGTGTTCATTATGGCAAAATTAAACTCGTGATCTTCCGCCAACACAAAGTTCCTCATTTCTCTACTAGAAAGCGCTACACTGTAAAGGAGCTTAGATATCTAACCTCTTTGGCTTTCAAAGTGCTTCAAGGAACAACAAAATTCGACAAGCAAGCTGCCCTCTGGGTGTCAAATAACAACGCTTGCACTCTACACCCGAGGCCATACGATATTATTATTATTATTATTATTATTATTATTATTATTATGGCAAAATTTAACTCGGATCTTCCGCCAACACAAAGTTCCTCATTTCTCTACTAGAAAGCGCTCTAGTGTCAAGGAGCTTAGATAACTAACCTCCTTGACTTTCATAGCGTTCCAAGGAAGGACAAAATTCGACATGCGAGCTGCCCTCTGGGTGTCAAATAGCAAAGCTTGCACCAGGCACCCGAGACCATACGATATTATTATTATCATTAATATTACTGAAATTATAGGTGACTTTTGGAAGTCAATAACAGAGCTAGTCTAGGACCAAAGAGCCACGCATTCGATTCCTGGTGGGGTCGTAGATTTTACTTCGGATGGATAATAATTCCTCTGGCTCAGGGACTAGATGGTTACATCTTAGTTATTCATTTGATCGTCATCTCACCGTTCAGGTCGTCCAGGGCTGTAACTAAATAATTAGTTGGTGTTGCTTCAACCTGGGAGTGGTGGCGTTGGGTCTTTTGTGACCAGCGGCTTCGGTGGCATAGTCGGTAGCATGATGAGCTTCTATGCCCAATATAGCGGGTTCAAACCCAGCCGAAGTCGCCTGATTTTTTTAAGACCGTTAAAATCCCTCAGTATGCCTTCCTTCGGAAGGGAAGTAAAGGCGGCGGTCCCATGTCATAGATTTACGGCATGTTAAAGAACCATCACTAATTACACCTGTGTGAAGCTAAATTAGGTTAAAAATGTAAACAACGCTCAGGTTCCTACGTTCGTCGCCAGGAGCAGACTGCGTTGGCGTCAAGTTGCCAAGGTGGTTTCTATGGATTCATGTATATTGTTTGGTAACCTCTGCTGTGAAGCTAATATCTTCAATAAATTATCATGCAATTGAGTCAATAAACCCGATTCATAAAACTTAGTAATTTTGTTATCAGAGCAAGTTCCGTCATTGGGGTCAGAAAGTCCCCCGCGCCACCTCTCACGCTTCATCAACGAGCGCCACCTATCCAGCATTAAGGGGCGGAACATCAAGGTCATCTTCCCGCTGAAACTTATTGTAAATACGAGGGATGTTCTGAAATAAGTTTCGCCATTTTATTGCATGAGCAGAAGGTACATCTGGTGATACCAGTGGCTGGAGGAGGAATGACGCATGCGCAGCAGACACACGAGGTCGCCAAGGGAAGTACGTGCTGTTATCCGGTATGAATGGGCACGTGGGACTAGTGTGTCAGCCTACAGACCGTGTATGGTGAAGCGGTCATGTCTCGTCAAATGGTTGGTCACTGGCTGACTGTGGAGTGGGCGTCCCTCCACATCCACTGCTCGAGTACAGGACATGGTGTTAGCAGACACACTGTGTATTGGTTGTGCCTGGTCCCATCACCAGCTCCATTCGCAGGGCACCGAGTGGTTTCTTCAAACTGATTGCACGCCACGACAAGTGTCTCAATGTCGGTGGTGACTATAACACACGGTGTATAGTTCATGATAACATGGTGAATGTCAGTTTGGCAATAAAGGGTCTCTGGGGTACAAAAATATTGGGTGTGTTCAACTAAGATGCGTGACGATATTTGAGCGTGACTACGTATTCTCGGACTGGTTTGTTTAAACTGTCGCTCTTGCGAAATTTCAGCTTCGTTTATATATTTAATTATGTTTTGCGGAACGAAAAGTTCACAGGCGAAATGAAGAAAAGCCGAGTTTCACTTCCAGGGAAACTCCAAACACAACCACTTTTCTCTGGTCTCTTAAATCAACACGACTCGACAGTTTGCTTCTGGCTGTATCTGGGATAATAGGCTCGCCCGCTAGCTAGGTTATAACTGGGGTGATAGACTCGCCCTTATCTAGCTCGTAAGCTGTCGCCTCAGTATTTGAATGGAGATTGTTGGAAGAAATGAAAACGTAAAAACACTTATAGTGGGCGATGTATTGAATATAGAGATAAGCTCTCGGGGACGTTCTTGTAACACTTTTCATGCTGAATAATTCTTACACTCATAGTATATATATATTTTTAACGGTTTGCCCAGCGTATGCTTAAAAAGCGCACGGACGCCAAGTGTTCTTCCGACTTTTTCACTGAAATCGCGGTATCACTACCACCTCGACCAATGGAGCTACCCGCTAGAGATATTCGCTCTCAGTTACACCTACAAGTTCTAGCATTTTGGGAGAGTCAGTGGCTAGCTGACCCACTGGCCAGTAAACTGACAGCGATTAAGGGAACTATTCGCATGTAGCGGAGCTCTTTCCGGTCACGGAGATAGTCCATCATTTTGTGTAGGCTAAGGATAGGTCATACAAGATCCACCCACTCGTATCTGATGAGAAGGGAAGCCCCCCACTTTGTACCTGTGGAGCCGTTTTCACCGTGGCCCACATTTTCACCGAGTGTGTGGATCTTGCTGACTTACGAAGAAACCTTGGTTTGCAGATGACACTCAAACTTATATTAGCCGATGATGCAGCTTTATAAGTGAGAGAGGGTTAGGGCCAGCAATCTAAATTCTCCAGAGAACTTTGACTCAACGACTTGTTCGTTTTTGAATGATAATGTTTTGTTTTTCCGTAATTTTTGTTTATTTTTATAATTTTTATTTTTATTTTATTTTTTGTTTTAGTTTTATTAATTTTTGGTTTTTTTAAATTTAGGTGTCCACCTCAAAATTTTAAACTCAATTCCAAATTTGTATTCTTTAATCTGTGTTAAGAGGGGCAGATGACCTCGTAGTTCCACCCCTTAAAACAACAATAACTAACTAACTAACTTTCACTGAAATCGTTACTGCTCGGCTTCCATTGATCATAAATAAATAATTTTCTACAGAAATCTTTCTCGAGATATGTTTTACAGAATGGTGAAACCCGCATCAAAATCCTTCCTGAGATTCACCCGTGACATCCAAGGACGACAGTAGCGACACTCGAGCGCAGCAACAGAAGAGAGGGAGAGAGAGCGCTGCAGCAGAAGAGAGATAAACGATATCATCACCTTTCACTGTAACACTTTTTCACGAACGTCGCTGTGTTCCAACAATGTATTAGACGTTGCCACGTTGAAGGGACGAAACTTATTTTCGGAACTTCCCTCGTACCTTAGCTCAGATATTGTACAGTGTGAGGGATCTGAAGATGATTGCTTGACGACCGAAACTGGTCACCCAAGTGAATTTATTAATATCATGTCTTTATCCAGGTTCAGGGCACAACACGTGGGTGCAATGATGCAGCCCTGTTCCGCTAGTTAACGCTCTGTCCCACCTGGGATATCACTAATTAACCTTCACTGACAAATGACACCCCGCATTCTTTCTCTGCAAGCTTTAGAATGTTCAGCGGCATGGTTTTAATTAAATTGAAAGCTATTGTGAACTCTGAATAGCTGAGTCCTTTGATGTCAAACCTTCGCGGGACTTGATGAGTGTGCTAACAGTCAGAAACATTCTGTGAATCCGATATACACAGCCCTTACTTCCTGCCATCACTCGTACTGCCACGTGAGGAAGGATATTACTTTGCTAACAGTTGGGACTACTGTATACTACACAGTACGCCAACACTCGTACTGTCACGTGAGGAAGGATATTACTTTGCTAACAGTTGGGACTACTGTATACTACACAGTAGGCCATCACTCGTACTGTCACGTGAGGAAGGATATTACTTTGCTAACAGTTGGGACTACTGTATACTACACAGTAGGCCAACACTCGTACTGTCACGTGAGGAAGGATATTACTTTGCTAACAGTTGGGACTACTGTATACTACCCAGTAGGCCAACACTCGTACTGTCACGTGAGGAAGGATATTACTTTGCTAACAGTTGGGACTACTGTATACTACACAGTAGGCCAACACTCGTACTGTCACGTGAGGAAGGATATTACTTTGCTAACAGTTGGGACTACTGTATACTACACAGTAGGCCAACACTCGTACTGTCACGTGAGGAAGGATATTACTTTGCTAACAGTTGGGACTACTGTATACTACACAGTAGGCCAACACTCGTACTGTCACGTGAGGAAGGATATTACTTTGCTAACAGTTGGGACTACTGTATACTACACAGTAGGCCAACACTCGTACTGTCACGTGAGGAAGGATATTACTTTGCTAACAGTTGGGACTACTGTATACTACACAGTAGGCCAACACTCGCACTGTCACGTGAGGAAGGATATTACTTTGCTAACAGTTGGGACTACTGTATACTACACAGTAGGCCAACACTCGTACTGTCACGTGAGGAAGGATATTACTTTGCTAACAGTTGGGACTACTGTATACTACACAGTAGGCCAACACTCGTACTATCACGTGAGGAAGGATATTACTTTGCTAACAGTTGGGACTACTGTATACCACACAGTAGGCCAACACTCGTACTGTCACGTGAGGAAGGATATTACTTTGCTAACAGTTGGGACTACTGTATACTACACAGTAGGCCAACACTCGTACTGTCACGAGAGGAAGGATATTACTTTGCTAACAGTTGGGACTACTGTATACTACACAGTAGGCCAACACTCGTACTATCACGTGAGGAAGGATATTACTTTGCTAACAGTTGGGACTACTGTATACTACACAGTAGGCCAACACTCGTACTGTCACGTGAGGAAGGATATTACTTTGCTAACAGTTGGGACTACTGTATACTACACAGTAGGCCAACACTCGTACTGTCACGTGAGGAAGGATATTACTTTGCTAACAGTTGGGACTACTGTATACTACACAGTAGGCCAACACTCGTACTGTCACGTGAGGAAGGATATTACTTTGCTAACAGTTGGGACTACAGTATACTACACAGTAGGCCAACACACGTACTGACGCTTGAGGAAAGATATTCTATTCCTAAAGGTTGGCACTACAACAAGTAGTTCCGTGTAGAACTGTACAGCCTATTTTCATATATCCTAATATGTTATTTGCATCTATCAATACCCAAAATTTCAGTTTGATTGCTGTAATACATTCGTAGATATTGAGACACGTCTAAATATTTCGGATGGTCGCCATGTTGGATTTTTATATATGTAGGTCATATAGTCATGCACTATTACATGAAGATTATTGTGTAGGTGTAGTATTCAAACTTCAATTGCATGATTAGGACACAAGAAATAAAAGCCGGAATTTAAAATTTCGCTCAGCCACCATCTTGAAGTTATGAAAATAATTTAAATGAATTAGATGCCAGTGGATTAAAATTTATATAAGCACATACCGTACCACGTTTCAATGCGCTTGGATGGTTAAATCGCGAGAAACGTCCATTTGAATATTTAAATTTCGCGACGCCGCCATATTAAATTTGTGCTCACCAGGTTATTGAACGTCCAATAGGTGAACTTATGTTTATAGCCTCTATACACGTACAAAATTTCGGTTTGATTACGGACATAGATTAATGGATATTGAAAACCGTATAAATATTTCTGATGGTCGCCATGTTGGATTTTGTAGTTAACAGATTTTTGAAAGTCTCATAGGTGAACTTCTAGTAGTACCCTTTTATTACCGTACAAAACTTCAGGGTGATATCAGTAATAGTTTCGGAGATCTAGAAAGCCGGTGAAATATTTCACACAGCCGCCATGTTGGATTGGTGGGTCGCAATAAAGTTTGAAGGGCACAGTCGGGGTTGGACAAAATAGTGAGTTTTATTGAAATGTTACTAGCAGTAGTGCCCGGCTTGGCCCGGTGGATTTATTTGTTTTATGGTTGATAATGAATACTACTACAGAACTGGCACATGATACTTAAACTACCAGAAAAAATTAAATATAACTTATTGTGGTGGTGGTGGTGGTTGAAGTGATGGTGATAGGCAGTACAGTATAATGAACGTAACATTTAGATCATTTTCCCCTAATGATAATAATGATAATAATGAATAGGGAAACGGCTATTTACTAACTACAGCACTGACACATGCAATTTACAAACAAATTTCTAAAAATGATTAGAAAGAGGAGTAAGTGAAAGAAAAGACACTGCCCAGGGCCTATATCTCATTGTCTGTCAGAAATGTAGAGACCAATAGTGTCGTCTTTTGTCTCATAGCGCCGTAGGAAAATAATCAGAACACTTTGGAAAACTTCGGCTGTCCTGAGCTCCTGAGGTAGCAATAGTATAATTTATGGCCACATAGCGCTCAACAATAAGGTTCGGAATAAATTAAGGTAAATTTGAAG
The DNA here is from genome assembly GCA_946902985.2 of Meconema thalassinum. Lineage (NCBI taxonomy): Eukaryota > Metazoa > Arthropoda > Insecta > Orthoptera > Tettigoniidae > Meconema > Meconema thalassinum. The sequence continues at coordinate 7,954,664 of OY714911.1, read as the reverse complement.
ACACCAATGCTTATTCCAGCTGATAACCTCAATGTATTGCACCAACACCATTGCACTTATACAGATGCATAATATGTTCATGATGATAACTGTTTTAAGGGGCAAAATAAATCATTTTGCACTAATTACTCCCCGTGACTGCAATTTATAAACAGCGCAGGCTTTAACTATTTTCACAATTCTGCGCCAGAACACTGGTAGGGGCAACGTGATGCAGCCTGAATTGCCAGGCAACAATATAATTATTAAAATACTCTTACAGTTACACTACTACGGACATGAAAGTTTCTAGGGCCTTAATACATGGTTTTCAAGTTCAGTTTGTTTGTTATTCTAAATGTAGGGAATGGAGAGCGTTGTCCAAAATATCAAGTGGACAGTGTTACCAGCAGGGTTTCAAAGTGTAGGTATAATTTGGTGCAATTAGGATGAACGGTGTAGATTTGTGATAAAGGGCCTAAATGCAGGAAATGGAGTGGTCTGTCCGAAATTTAAAGTGGACAGTGTCACCCGCAGGGTTTCAAAGGGTAAGTGTACTAAATGTGATTCAGATCGGTGAAACGGTGTAGATTTAAGCCAATGGACCTAAATTCAGGGAACGAACTAGTCTGTCCGAAATTTCAAGCAGACAGTGTTACTCGTCGGGTTCCAAAGTGTAAGTATGTGAAATTTGGTTCAGATCGGTGAAACGGTGTGGATTTGTGCCAAATGGCCTAAATGCAGGGAATGAAGTGATCTGCCCGAAATTTCATGCTGACAATGTTACTCGCAGGGTTCCAAAGGGTAAGTATACAAATTTTGGTCCAGATCGGTGAAACGGTGTAGATTTGTGCCAAAGGGCCTAAATGCAGGGAATGGATTGGTCTGTCCGAAATTTTATGCTGACAGTGTTACTCGCAGGATTCCAAAGGGTAAGTATACACATTTTGGTCCAGATCGGTGAAAAGATGTAGATGTGTGCCACGGGGCCTAAATGCAGGGAATGGAGTGGTCTGTCCGAAATTTCATGCAGACAGTTTTCCTCGTAGGGTCCCAATGGGTAAGTATACACATTTTGGTTTAGATTGGTGAAACGGTGTAGATTTGTGCCGAAGGGCATAAATGCAGGGAATGGAGTGGTCTGTCCGAAATTTCATGTAATCAGTGTTACTCGCAGGGTTCCAAAGGGTAGTATACACATTTTGGTTCAGATCAGTGAAACGGTGTAGATTTGTGTCAAAGGTTCTAAATGCAGGGAATTGAGTGGTCTGTTCGAAATTTAAAGTGGACAGTGTTACCCGCAGTTTTCCAAAGGGTGCGTATACAAATTTTGGTTCAGATCGGTGAAACGGTGCAGATTTGTGCCAAAGGGCCTAAATGCAGGGAATGGAGTGGTCTGTCCGAAATTTAACATAGCCTAAACTATTCCTCTTGAATCTGGCTATCATATAAACACAATAATTTTTCGAATCCCACTGGTAGTTCCAGAGATTAGCGCGTTTAAACACAAAAACACACAAACACACAAACTCTTCAGTTTATTATATTAGTATAGAGCATCCAACAGATCATACAAGACATATGGACAACAGAGACCCTACCGGAAGGGTGGACATCAGCAGTAATTCACCCGTTACACAAGAAGGGAAGCAAGACTGACCTCAACAATAACAGAGGTATCTCCTTATTGCAGGTTAAGTACAAAGTTCTTTCGAAAGCTCTGTTATCAAGAGTCACCAACCTGGCCTTTGCCGACGACCTCGCCATACTGACCAACACTATAGAGGAAGCTACTCACCACCTACAGAGTCTTCACGATGTAGCGGTTCGGGCTGACCTGAAGTTCAACATTGGGAAGACAGAATTCATGACTAACATCAATGAAGCCCCGTCCACAATTCCACTTGAGGGGGTCTTCATCCGAAAAGTCTCTGCGGTCAAGTATCTAGGGGAGTGGATCTCGGCAAACCAGTGTGAGAATCTGGCCATAGACACCAGGTGCACCAAGTTCGAGAAGGCCTACCACTCCTGCCGCAGCATCTACGTATCGAAGTTCCTCTCCAAAAACCTCAAACTCAGACACTACAATTCTGTAGTAAAACCATCTGTTCTGTACGCCTCTGAGTGCCTCGTGATGGCCAGGAAAGGCCCACTCAGGAAACTTGAACTCAAGGAGAGGAAGATCCTGCGGAGGATACTAGGACCTATACGGGAAGAGGGAGGCACCTACAGAATTCGGCACAATGATGAGCTTTACAGCCATCAAGAAGACATTGTGACTTGTATAAGAAAGAGGCGCTTGGCCTTCTATGGACACTTGACCCGCATGATACCTTGCCGGCTCACCAGCAAGATCTTCAAAGTGGCAGGAAGAGGGAAGGCCTCTAGGACCAAGTGGATCTCTACGGTCAGGACGGATTTAGACCACCTAGGGATCCCACTTAATTCCATACGGGACCGCCAACAATTCCGGAAAGCCATCTGACAGGGAGTTTTTCCTGTATCACTGACAGCTAGGAAGAAGACTGGTGTCAGCAGACCACCATGGACGGAGGAAAGAAAGCTGGGTCATAGTCAGATGATGAAAGAGTACTGGAAGAAGAGAAAATACAAAGCGACGAGGAGATACGAGCCCCGTGGTCCTCAGTAGGCCCAAACGGCGAGGAAGAAGAAGAAGTATAGATTAGGTGGGAGCACACACACGGACGCACGCACACACACATACACCGACAAAAGGTGATCTCATAAGCCAATTTTTTCATAAATGAAAATAGGCTAAAATAACTCTGTTATGCACATTTCTTAAATATATCCCTAGCGCAGCCACACGTCAGCAATCAGTACTACTCGTCAGCAAGCAGGCTTGGACTTTCTGTTGTTAGCAGTCACGGCAGAAGAAAGATTAGTGCCACAACGTAATAATAATAATAATAAGTATAATAATGTTATTCATTTTTCGTCCCTTTTAACTACTGCTGCTTTTAGATAGGCCGAGGTGCCGGAATTTTGCCCCGAAGGGGATCTTTAACGTGCCAGTAAATCTACTCACACGGCTTTCTCACATTTGTGCACCCTCAAGTGCGAAATGACTGCGCCAGGATTCGATCCTATAACCTTGGGGACAGCAGGCGAGAAGGTTTCCGCTGGGCCTCGCAGCCATTCAGTGCCATTACAAAATGAAGACAAGTTGAATTTTGGCGAAATGTATTTGTCTACATGTTGGATAAAGCAGGTCTCGCGTGGCGGTAGTCACCAAGCGTGTTCGTTGCACCGTCTTGCGGGGCGTGTGATTTATTAACGCACGCAAGTCCTATGTTGGCAATCTGTCGGTTTGGCTATGTGTTGCACCTTTCAGTAACTGTGTTGGTTCAAGACTCTTTTCTCCATCTAAGTTTCATCCTGGTGTAATGCTCTTCAGTCGGTCTACAAATACAGGGAAGCTGGTTGCACGCCCTCTGGACAGGTACAAGTGTGCTCACACTTGCATTGTTCTAACCGGAGCAAATAAAGCCTAAATTGAAAGCAGAAATTTAGTCGATGAAAGCATGGGTAAGGGTGAATAAATGCAACCTGCCATGCATACCTGTTCACCGGGAGGGAAACGACAGCTCCTGCTATTGAAATGAAACACATTTTGCCGTCATGTTTATACGGTGAAATAATTCCGGTATATAAACTGAGTTCCCTGATATATAATCTGTGCTTCCTGGTGTATAAACAGTGTTCGATGCATTCCAGGTACAGTAGGTCCCACCTCTGTAAAGATTCCTTTAGACTAGAGTGATAGAGATAATAAAAGTGTATTTATTATTCTCATGTACATTTTTCGCGATTAGCGAAACCCCCAATACAATAGGGTTCAATGGTGTTGACCGACTGAAAAGCACTAAAATTCGATTACTTAGGCGATACTGAAAAATGGCTTCCAACACGACATTGTCGGTCAATATTTCTTTCTTCCCTTTTTAACCTACTTTTTATTTTTGCAAAAGAAATAAAACAAGAAGTTCCGCGACGAACTCAAGAGCCTACTTTTCTTGAAATTTAAGATGCATGCCAATTATTAATCTATATGGATCTATCTAGAATAATGACGAAATTAAGTTGGTAATATCGAAACTTCTAATAAGTTCGAAATACTGTATATCTGGCATAATGTAGCCTAATAGAGAACTACAGTTGGCAGCCCTGGTGACTGAATATATTATTAGTTCCATCTCTTAAGGTATAGAATTCAAAATTTGGTTGAAGTCCAATGGATAGCATGGACGTTACATGCAGTTAAACATTGGATCTAACAGCGCGCGTAAAATCATGTTGGCAACAATGACATACATGTATTTATCAGAAATAATCTGAAATAATATGATCTATTGTTGTATCAATTTTGAATGAAATCCATTAGTTAGTATAGAAGTTACATGCATTTTAAAATTGGACCTATCAGCAGCTGAGAATCATGTTGGTAGCACTGACGTATATAAGTTACTCCAAATTAATATAGAATGTCAGGTAATATACGTGTGCATAGTTTAAAGCTGTCGGCTTTTATACTTTCTGATATATAAGTATTTGGATTAATAAAAATTAGAGCATTTATTAACAGTTGGCAGCCCTGGTGGCACTTAAGAATACGCTCAGCCATATCTGTTTATGTACACATACCACATACAAAATTTGGTTGAAATCCAATTGATAGTGTAGAAGTTAAATGCATTTAAAATTTGGACTTATCAGCAGGCTTATAATCATTTTGGCAACACTGCCATGTATGGCCCCCTGGAAATTAAACTGCAATATTATTATCTATACGTGTGCCAATTTTGAAATAGCTCCCATTCATACCTTCCAAGATATCCAACATGGAGGTCAAATTTCAATTGCGATTTTTCAGCAGTTGGTAGCACTGACATCATTTTCAAATATGGCCGTGAGATATTCAGGTATAGATCTTTACTCCTGCCAAATTTTGTTTCGATTGCTGCAGCCGTTTAGGAGTTGACAGGGATGGGGGACACACACACAGCCAGATAGACAGAAGGACAGACAGACAGACAGACAGACACACATTTGCCCGATCTCATAAGTCTACTTTTTCCTCATTTTTGCAAAATGTGAAAAGTAGGCTAAAAAATGAAAGTAGACTTATGAGATCTACACGGACCAAACGTTGTCAGTCTGCCTGTGTGTGAGTGTGTATATCTGTCCCCCTGCCTAACAATTCAAACACGACGAAACCGAATTGAACGAAATTTGGTGTAGAGGTAACACTAGCTAAGAGCACCTCATTGGCATGTTTTATATTGCCACCATCTTTACCAAAACTTAATGGTGGCCACTCGAATTGTCAAAACTTAAAATTAAAATAAGACCAAACTAATCATCGGATCTTTACCAAATTTGGTGAAAACATACCATCGTATAGGTCGCGTCTTGCGCCCAGAGTACAAGGTCATCGGCCGTACCATTTCAGGAGGGTGGCCGTGTGAATTATGCAAGCTTTATAATGCATATAACCTGCGACCCACCAGTTTCGATTTTCGAACCGAGAATGTATTAAACTGTTCTCAAGGAGGTGGCCCGTTCGAAATTAAAAGTTTATATTATAGTATTATCGTGCAGAAGTGACTTGAAAAAGCTAAGCCGTCTCGGTTGCAAGACGAGATGGCAGCTGATCTATCGTTCTGACCTATATTTCACTAATTTGAGTATGTTGCGTGTAATATAGCCTACTGATAGAAATAATATAACATTTGTATGAAATGTTTTATAATGAATATATACTCCAGTGAAGAAATCGTTTAGTCAATTCATTATTTGCTAAGACGTTGTATGTAAATCGATTGATAACGTGAAACTTCGGTGGACACGTTTGGCTCTGTGGTTAGAGCCTTGGTCTTTCACCCAGTCGGCCACGGCTCAAAACCTATCAGAGCACGACTATTGCTACACCTTGTAGTCACTATCAAGCACCAATCAGAACACGACTATTGCTACACCCTGTGGTCCCCAGAGCGCACCAATCACTGCATCCCTCCTCTTCTTGACCCATGCGGCCGCTTGGTCTCCGGTATGCTCTGCAACCCGCAATATTCCCCGAAGTGGCGTGTAACATGAAACTGGGCAGCATCAGTATGATTGCACGTTTAACCCTTCATCTGCTGCGCAATATTGCACATGAGGGCCTTGCAATACATGCGTCAGCTTACCACTCTCTTGCTTTGTCAGTAAGCACCAGAAAAGAGCGAACCTTCTGACGAGAATGGCTTGATTTGCGTAACACGGCTTTGGTTGAGGAACTTTCACTTAGCACAGTATTAAGGTGCATAACTTCTAGGTCCTCTGCCCCTACTGATATGGCGATAAACAAGTAGTTCTGTGAAGAACAATACAGCCTATTTTCATATATCCTACAAATGTTAATTGCCTCTATCAACATACTAAATTTCAGTTTGATTGGTGTAATAGATTCGTAGATATTGAGAACCGCCTAAATATTTCGGATGGTCGCCATGTTGGACTTTTATATATGTATGGCTTAGAGTTATGTACTTTTACATGAAGATTATTGTGTACGTATAGTACTCAAACTTTAATCACATGATTAGGACACAAGAAGTAAAAATGAGATTTTAAAATTTTGCACAGCTGCCATCATGTGGTTATGGAAACAATTGAAATAAATTAGATGCCAGTGGATTAACATTTGTATAAGGATTTACTGTACAAGTTTCACTGCACTTGGATTGTTAAATTGCGAGAAACGAGCATGTGAATATGTATAATTCGCGTCGCCGCCATGTTGGATTTGTGATCACCAGGTTATTGAAAGTCCTATAGGTGAACTTAGGTTCATATCCCCTATGAACATAAAAAACAGTTTGATTGGTGTAGTAGATTCGTAGATATTGAGAACCGTCTAAATCTTCCGGATGGTCGCCATGATGGATTGTTATATGTACAGGCCATAGAGTCATGTACCGTTAAAGGAAAATTATTGCGTAGGTTCATTATTCAAACTTTCACTTCGATCGCATGATTACGACACAAGAAACAAAAACTTAATTTAAAAATTCACACAGCCGCCATCTTGAGGTTGTGTAAACAATTGAACTAAATTAGATACCAGTGCATTGCAATGTGTATAAACACTTGCTGTACCAAGTTTCATTGCGTTTGGATCTTTAAATCGCAAGAAAGGCCTATTTAAAACTTTCAACTTCGCTTGGTTACCATGTTCGTTTTGTAGTTAACATGTTTTTCAAGGTCTCATAGATCAACTTCCTGTAGTGCCCTTTATCTCCGTGTCAAATTTCAGGGTGATACCGGTAATAGTTTCAGAGATATAGAATGCCGGTGAAATATTTCGCACAGCCGCCATGTTGAGGTTATGTAAACAATTGAACGAAGTTAGATGTCGGTGCATTACAATGTATATAAACATATACTGTACCAAGTTTCATTGCGTTTGGTCGGTTAAATCACGAGAAACGTCTAATTAAAAGTCGCGAATTCGCTTGGCCACCATTTTGGTTTTGTAGTTACCAGATTTTCAAAGGTCACATAAGTGAACTTCTAGTAGTTCCCTTAATCACCATACAAAATTCCATGGTGTTATCGGTAATAGTTTCGGAGATATTGAATGCTGGTTAAATATTTCGCACAGCCGCCATGTTGGATTGGTGAGACGTTACAAAATTTGAAGGGCACGGTCGGGGTCGCCCGGACTAGTGCTTTGAACTCACCAAGTTTCATTGAAATCGCTCCAGCCGTTTAGATTTTATTAGGGGGACACACACACACTCGAATCACACACACACGCACACACGCACACACAGACACACGGACAAAAGGTGATCTCCTAAGCCTATTTTTTCATAAATGAAAATGAAATTAAGGGGGCTCATATACCGCAAGTAGAAATATTTGCACACAGTTAACAATTAAATCATAGCTTAACTAATATGTAACATACAATTACGGGAAGATAGAACGTTATAGTCAATACATAGGGCTTTTATTTAATATATAAAGGTGAACAGTTTATAAAGTATTGCGTGATTTATTGATAGGACATCATTTGTGATTTTTAAACGTCATGAATCACAAAAAAACACGATTAACAAGAAATACCAGTCTGAATGGAATGATTTTTCTTTCATATAAAGAAAACACGTGAATACCGAGGATTTTCCTTTATGCCACGAGGAGTTGATTGACCCCTCAAATTTCCTTGTTAGAAATGAGGTGAACCACAATCCTCCGTGAGTCTTCCAGTAAATTTCCTTGCTGTTCAGGTTATCGGTCATGGTGGAGTACTTTCGTAGCAACCGTGATGATGACGGACATATAGGTAGTTTTTTGTAGTAATTGCTCTAGTATATTTTTGCTTTGCCAGCTTCTGCATCTTTTGATTCAAAGCTGATTGCTGAGACACCCATGGCGTTTTAACACTCTGGTGCATTTTGTAAATTTTTGTATATTCACATATTCGGAGCCCTTAGATTTTTGCTTAGCTGAGAGCTATAACTTTTTTGACAGCTCATGCTGCGTTTTATGGGAGGAGTGTAATCCCATGTTTAATTTATTTGGCACCCTATTCATGTAATTATTCTCACGCCACTGACGGGCGTATGATTTTATGAGGAGAGGTTCACTCACTAAATGTTATGAATTTTGTTAAGTTTCTCTTTAGTGGATCAAAGTACCACATTATTCCAGAAGGAATGTTAAAGTGTACGAGCAGTCTATTGTTTAACTGTCTCAGTCCCGAATACACTAAATAGTATCATTTTCATAACACTAGAAGCCTAGAGTGTTGTCTTACTATTATTGCTTGTGCCAAGAACGAGCACGTGAAAGTTATTGATTTTACAAAACAGTTAGTGGGATATCTTTCAAGAAAAGCAAAGCAGTACAGACAAGTTGCATGTCTGCCTGATTGTGTTCTATGGCATGTAAAACATTCATATCTTACAACGTATTTCTTCATAACCAAGCTTATTAGGATTAGGACATTGTATTATACTCATTGTGTGTTTATAAATGGTCATGGTTTGAACAATGATAAATGAACCCCGTGTGAATGACATTTTATTGCATTGCTGTATGCAAAGTTTTGATAGACAGTGATACACACAATACGAGCGGACTTGCTAGAGTCGCTCAAGGCCACGGACTTGTTACGCAATACCCACAATTCAGTGTTTCTCATTGTGAGACCTTGACTGCCAAACGAGTTTTAAGAATGTGACATTTTTGTTATGGAATGCTTTAGAGCCATGTTGTGAAGGATTTATAGACCAAGGTCACAGCTGTGAAGCTGAATATTTGCACAGGGTGATTAAAAAGTCCCATATTTTGAAACATTGATATGATCTGTAAGCCATTGGAATTACTCATGTCATGATTTCTATTCTTTTATGAGAGGTTTCTCAGATGTCCATTCTTGCAGACACTTATAAAGGTATTTTTATGTCCGTGTTTTTGACACGATGATTGCTGGCAGTTCTAAAGCCATGTTGCTAAACTGACCGAGGTGTATTTTTCATGCGAGCTGTTTTTGCCGCAAAGGTAATTCTATGAGCCATTTTGTACCTTATGCTATTGTACGTGACGATTTAGTGTAACGTTTAGAGTAAGTAACTCTATGGAGTCTTACGTTTCGCAGCTTTGCGTCATATGGTCAATCGTCATAAACAATGATTTAAACCAACGAGATAAACCGTATAATAAATCACGGAATCTAATTAACCATAAATCTACGATGTTGGTCGTTTGGTTCTTAAGTTTAGGGGCCGCGACAACGCGGTCATCTAGCCCCGAAATCTACGATGTTACTGAGTTCAATAAATAATATCTGGATAAATTATGACCAACGTTTGATAGCTAACCGATGCATGGTTCTTAAGGTATTTCCTTACGAAAATTTAATTTTAGGGAGCTGACACAAATTTGACCGACGGAGATCACTGGCAACCGTTAGTTGGTAACTCGTGGACCAGGTGATAACATGCGTTATCAGACGCAGTTTTACTGTGCGTACGCCAATGTAGTTATACATGTTTAGATGACAATTACAAGCAAACAGCTTTCTGATTTGGGTACGCAGGTTTTATTAGTAACAATATTACCGAGTGTATTATTTATTTATTTATGTGTGTTACCCTATTGTCCTAACTGTTATGTATTTTGTTATTGTACAATTATTGTATTTTGAATTGTTATAATATTATGAATGTCATCCTAGCTTTGAAATAGTCTATTTTTTTCTTTCCATGGACGCTTCTTGCCGTAGTTTTTTGTCAAGTAGGATTAGCTAGGTTAGGTAATGTTAAATGTATATACGGGAATGGTACCAGTATAATTTAGTTTTGCTGTCATGTTTGACTTGATTGCTTTATGATGTTTCTATCTGGACTCATCATCCTTACTTGTATCTTCAATCAGGGTTGTTTGTCGTAACACATCCCAAGCGTTGATTTTGCTTTGTTTTATGTCATTAGGACTTTCCAAGAGGGATAAATTAATTCAGTTAGGGGTTGTTTTTATTTTTATATATTAGCTTTGCGGATTAGCCGATTAAAACCCTCCAATAGTGGGATAGGAGTTTGATTCCTGGATAAACAATTTCTTCGAATTTTACTTATGCCTGGATGTTTTCATTTACTAGATTTCTGTTTTGAGGATGTACTTCTTTGGGTGTCAATGGCATTACTTCCATTTGGACCTGATCCTTGCGGGATGCTGAATCTCGTGCAGGCTAGCCGCATAAGAAGTGCATCCGATCCTCTCAGGTGGTGTGATTGGAGGATGGAGTTGTCTGGGAGGCCACACATGGTTGGGGGTAACCAGATCACCTCCTCTGACGGGCACAATATATTGTACCCCACCCTGTCTTTGGGCGAATTTGAGTTGACTGACTGAAGACCTACAATTAACTGAACATATGGAAACACATTAATTTGCGCTTAGGTCTCTGGAACTCGTGGGTGTAAGCTGCAAGACCAGCCTCAGAGAGTGACCATGTAATAAACATTCTGTGTTGAATGTATTTTATCTTCGAGTGAATATCAAACAAGAATTTGCGGCACAAAGGACAAAGGCTCTCTGCCAACAAGTTAATGAATGCAAACTGGTCGCCACTTCGGAAGTAAAATGCAGCATCAACTTGTTTGCGGACTGTACAGTAGCAACGAGACGCTTTCTAACCATTGGGAGAAAGCAACATTCGTCTAACAAAGCTAATCATTTACTGCGCTTTACGTCTTATTGGGCCCCAGATGAGTCCGGCAAAGCTTCCACTTACTTGTGCCGGGCTCCTCTCCGTCTTCTTTCCTGTCGACCTCTCTTGGTCAACTCTTGTTCTCTTCCGACCCCAGCGGTATTTGGGCGTCCAAGGCCTAGGGAGTCTCTTCTTTTCCCGCCTTAATTGGCCATTGTCTCATCTTTCCAGATACCCTCCTTCTGCGAGTTATAACAATACCCATGCATTTAGGAGAAAGTAGGCTATAGTATGTTCTTTACTGAACATCTTGTTTAGTTACTTTTTTAGTTGTGGGCTTCATTCGTATCCCAGCTTATTTAATGCGACTAGTTCGCAGGGTAGGACTTCTTGAGAGAATGCATAGGACCAAACGTAGGTTGTTTATTTCTTCAGGAGAGTTTCAGCTAGAAAAACCTCGCACATCAATCCCTAAAAACAGAATAGGTTAGGTATCTTTCGCACGTTACTAAACGTCAGACAACGAAATTTTACCTTGCCATATGATTATTTGGTCATAGCTTGGGAATTGTTCCTTGATGAAGGGAGTATTTTTGGGCTAGTTTTATAACTCCGCCTACCTGAGATTATAGTCCTGTGTTGGAAGTAGTTGTTGTTGTTTGAGTCTTCAGTCTTTTGACTGGTTTGATGCAGTTCTCCATGCCTCCCTGTCCTGAGCTAATCGTTTCATCTCTACATAGCAACCACACCCTACATCCGAGGCATTCTGTTTAACATACTCTAACCTTGGTCTACCCTTACAGTTCTTGTCCTCGACCCTTCCTTCCATAACTAAGCTTGCTATTCCTGGGTGTCTTAGTATGTGTCCTACCAACCTATCTCTTCTCTTGATTAGCAGTCGCCAGAAATATCTCTCCTCTCCCACTCGTCTTAATACCTCTTCGTTTGTAACCCTATCTACCCATCTGATCTTCAACATTCTCCTGTAACACCACATTTCAAACGCTTCAATTCTCCTCTTTTCTGCTGCACCAATAGTCCAAGTTTCACTTCCATAGAGCGCCACACTCCAGACAAAGGCTTTCAAGAATGACCTCCTAATACCAAAATCTAAATTCGATGTCAACAGATTCCTTTTCTGTAATTATCGGAGTAGTTTGTGTGGTTTGTTTGTGATGAGATCTCATGATGGTTGATTTCAGCCTCCAACCCTATGACGGGCACAGTATATCATACTTCTTTCTTTTTTTTTGCCAAAAATGTATCCCCTTCATAAAAATGTGATTTAGCCACTACGAAACCGATAATTACAATGGTGCAAATGACGGTGTGGAAACCTGAGATTTACCGAGTTAATGGTGCAAGCGATTGTGAGGTCTCAGGTTATTGCTAATACTGTGTTTACTAGGGGAAGACAGTTTTAACTAATTCCCTCTCAAATAGAGGAATCTGTGTGTATTTGCGGAAGCTGAGAAGCTGTGTGCTGCTGGCAAATCCGATTACAACAGCTGAAGTAAGAAGCCGCGTGTATCGCACGGCTGTGCTCTGTTCACCAATTAGTCTCCTACTTGCCAATTATTTGCCACCGCACGTATCAGTGTTGCAAGTGCTGTAAAGGACTGTGAGGCACAATTGCGAATCGTAATGCTTATCTTGTAACCAACATGGTCTGCTCAGTGAAAAATTACACTCACCTGTATATTGTATGTACACTTTCACGGACAGAATGTGCAGTGTAAGAACAATGCCGAATAAACCTTTATGAGAGCGTATTGAGAACCATATACTCTTTGCCCACAACTGTATAGAATTATGTGCTTCCAGAACAACTTTAAGGATACTGTGTAATCTTGAGCGTGAGAATTGTGTACATTATCAGCCATCATTTTGCTAAGGATTTTGTCGTTTTGTGTTAAGATTCTTGCAAAGAGTAATAAATAACCTCTCCTGAACTGTTGTTTGTTGTTTGAGTCTTCAGTCTTTTGACTGGTTTGATGCAGCCCTCCATGCCTCCCTGTCCTGAGTTAATCGTTTCATCTCTACATAGCTACCACACCCTATATCCGAGGCAAACTGTTTAACATATTCTAACCTTGGTCAACCCCTACAGTTCTTGCCCTCGACCCTTCCTTCCATAACTAAGCTTGCTATTCCTGGGTGTCTTAGTATGTGTCCTACCAACCTATCTCTTCTCTTCATTAGCAGTCGCCAGAAACATCTCTCCTCTCCCACTCGTCTTAATACCTCTTGGTTTGTAACCCTATCTACCCATTTGATATTCATCAGTCTCCTGTAACACCACATTTCAAACGCTTCAATTCTCCACTTTTCTGCTGCACCAATAGTCCAAGTTTCACTTCCATAGAGCACCACGCTCCAGACAAAGGCTTTCAAAAATGACTTCCTAATACCTAAATCTGGATGTCAACAGATTTCTTTCCTGTAGAAATGCTTTCCTTGCCTGACCTACCCTACTTTTTATATCCTCTTTGCTTCGTCCATCACTGGTTATTTTGCTTCCTAAGTAATAAAAGTCTCCTACTTCCTTTAGCTTCTCACCTGCCAGTTTGATGTCCATAGAGGTTTCTGATTTATATTGGCTCCTGAACTGATGATATTTTGCGATTAGGAAATCTATAAAATGTTAGCATTAGGGCATCCAGAAAAATAGTAACATTGATTTATTCAGGAAGTATTAGCCTATCTCATTTGGTTTTCAAGTAAATGCTCTCTAAGGGTTTTCACAACTGAGAATAGCTAACTTCAGAATGTTTACCTATTTAGTTCATTAACATTGGAATAGAATCCAAGAAAAATATCCCAACCAACTTATTTATTTTTAGTTATATCATCGCTGTGAGGAGAATAATACTAAGTTAAGTGTACATTATAAGTATTTTACCATTTTAAATGATCTTGTCAACTTCGTCGTTACGCTGAGGTCTGGCGTCACGTTTCGGCGACGGGACGAAATGTACCGAGAATGCACTGAGGTGTGTGACGTCATAGTACCGTTTGAGCTTCCTACTTTCCCCGCACGCTCCGGTGAGCGTGACGTCATCCAGGCAGCTACCTTATTTGACCTTGGTTTGCACTAGCTAATGGAGATTGCGTTCACGCAGTTCGCTGCATGGTCATGAGGCTTTCACCCAGCATTTGTAGCATTTAAAATGATATAAAGTCTAGTCTTTCAGACTGACTGTCCGTGTTTTTTTCTAGTACACGCTAAAATTTGTTATTTGATTTATCATTATTACAGTGTGATATTCTAAGCTGTATATACACGCATACACACCTTTACTCACGTAATTCACTAAACCTTGCGCGAGATTCAAAACGCGAATCAAACATTATAATATAATCAGCTAAGGCCGTGCTATCTAACCACAGCAGTGAATTTACAACTTTAACACAGTGATCAGGGCCTGATGATGGCCACTTCAGGGCCGAAACGCGTAATCCTAAATATCCAGGGGTGTGTTTACATATTTATAACTTGTACCTGCCGAAGGATTCAAGGGGAAATAATTTCAAATCTGAGATTTGCTGATGACATCGTCACGCCTGAGGATTTGAATGAGTTTTTGAATGGTATGGACTCCGTATTGAGGAAACAATTCATGATGAAAAATATTGGAATGCAGCCGAAATAAATCGGAAACTTCTACGGACATGAAATTGGCAGGTGAAAAGCTAAAGGAAGTAGGAGAATTCTGTTACTTAGGAAGCAAAATAACCAGTGATGGACGAAGAAAAGAGGATATAAAAAGTAGGTTAGCTCAGGGAAGGAAAGCATTTCTACGAAAAAGGAATCTGTTGACATCGAATATAGATTTAGGTATTAGGAAGTCATTTTTGAAAGCCTTTGTCTGGAGCGTGGCGCTCTATGGAAGTGAAATTTGGACTATTGGTGTAGCAGAAAAGAGGAGAATTGAAGCGTTTGAAATGTGGTGTTACAGGAGAATGATGAAGATCAGATGGGTAGATAGGGTTACAAACGAAGAGGTATTGAGACTAGTGGGAGAGGAGAGATGATTCTGGCGACTGCTAATGAAGAGGAGAGATAGGTTGGTAGGACACATACTAAGACACCCAGGAATAGCAAGCTTAGTTATGGAAGGAAGGGTCGAGGGCAAGAACTATAGGGGTAGACCAAGGTTAGAATATGTTAAACAGATTGCCTCGGATGTAGGGTGTGGTAGCTATGTAGAGATGAAGCGATTAGCTTAGGACAGGGAGGCATGCAGAGCTGCATCAAACCAGTCAAAAGACTGAGGACTCAAATAACAACCAGCCAAAGTCGTCAGATTTTTAAGAGCGTTAAAATCCCTCAGTATGCCTTCCTTCCGAGGGGAAGTAAAGCCGGCGGGCTCATGTCATAGATGCATGACATGTAAAAGAACCTATCACTGGTAGTGTGCAGCCAAATGTGTAGGTTAGGCAGTATTGGGTTGGTTAGAAACGCTCTATCAATTTGTAACGTTCGCCGCTAGGTGTCAGTCACAGTGGCATCTGGTAGCCAATGTTGGAACTACTTGTAATTGAACTTGCTGGGAGCCCGCCAGCGTTCTATTAAACTCCCCTGCTATGGCCATTTTCTGCAATTGATATCGCTCATTGGCTGCAATAGTGACATAACTCTAAATATGATATTTGTGGGAAAGTGCATTTAACAGTTTAAAGATATTCACTAAACTGTGGATTATTTAAATAATGTTATGGTTTTGATGCCATATTGAATTGGGGATTTATTACTTCGCATCAGATGAGTGTAACAGATACCAATGCAATTAAGAAGTATCCGTGTTCTTGACGTGATTAAGATATTTTCGGAAACTGGCACATCAAATTATGTAGTCTCACGTTGCCAAGCAGAACGATACCTTAACACGGTGGGTGAGTGGATAGCGTGTCGGTCTACTAACCCCAAGATTGCAGGTTCGCTCCTGGCCGTGGTAAGTGATTTTTGAAAGGCGGCAAAAATACGACACGCATGTCATACGATGTTGGCATGTCAAAGAACCCATTTGAATACAGTAGGCCGTGTTCACAATGCCAAAATTAATCTCGGGAGTTTCCGCCAACACAAATTTCCTCATTTCTCCTCTATAATAATAATAATTTCGCATGGCCTCGGGTGCCGGATGCAAGCTTTGTTAATTGACACCCAGAGGGTAGCTTGCATGTCGAATTTCGTCGTTCCTTTGAATGCTATGAAAGTCAAGGAGGTTAGATATCTAAACTCCTTGACACTATAGCACTTTCTAGTAGAGAAAGGAGGAGCTTTGTGTTGGTGGAAATTCCCGAGATTAATTTCGCCATTGAACACGGCCTACTGAATTCAAATGTGTTATTTATCATGCCAACAAGGTATGACATCCATGTCGTGATTTTTGTCGCCTTTCAAAAATCACTTACCACGGCCAGGGGCGAACCAGGACCTGCAAGCTACCCTCTGGGTGTCAAATAACAAAGCTTGCATCCGGCATCCGAGGCCATACGATATTATTATTATTATTATTATTATTATTATTATTATTATTATTATTATTATTAATAAGAAGAACGATAGAGTAGTGCTGATTTAATCAATAGACAAAGAATATTTTCCATCCCTATGTTGAAGTAAAAACTGAAAAAGTATAGAATTCTAGTTATGCCACTGTTGCACCAAATGAGCGATATACTGTATTAGCCCCGCTCAATTCATTGGACACAATCGTGTTGACCGACTGAAAAGCCGCAAAACTTAATTCGTATAGGTAACACTGAAAAAATAATGGTTTCAAATTTCCACAACAGATACGTTGCCAGGGCGACAATTATCACCACGTATTCCGAGTAGTGTTTGATCATGGATCATGCAGATATCACAATATTCTGCTGATCATATAAAATAATACCTAATTAATAGATTATGCAGTCTACTTTGCATGTTCATAGTGTTACGCCCCGAGCTCCCGTGGGGAATATTAATCATCCCTTTTTTCACGCCACAACTCCATAAGACAAAGCAAGAGCAACAATCAAAGTAGACTGGCAATCTACCTCATTCATGAAGCAACATTTCGACATAAAATAAACAGCCAGACACCCACGTTATCTACAGCACATAAATACTTAGAAACAGGTCCACGGCCGATTTCCTTCCAATATCTTTCCCTGACCCGTCTTGAAAAGAAAAGAAAAGTACATGGCCATTGGCTGCATTAATAAAACAAATTTATAAACACTTAGAAATGCTGACGCAGGTTACGTCACGGAGGGAAATAGTTTAAATAGAGGTGCCTCAAAGAGTGGGAGCTCTCGCCTGTGAAGCCGCTGTGCGTCACCGTCGCTGCAAGTCTACGAACCAGGTGAGTGTTGCTCTTAAGGTTAATCCTTTGTACTTTCCTTCCAATTCCTTACCTAATTACTCTGTCATTGCCTTGCATTATATTTCACGTCACTCTATTACATATCGTGTCACTAGAGACCTTCTAGTGTCCGGCATTCATTACATTTGTGGAACGTCCCATTCGAACTCCTGACTCCTGGCCTTTCCAAGCCACCAGTTCCTCTACACCACGCGCTGCCTGCCTGCTAGATCAGCATTCCGATACTTACGCACTGAAGCGAGGCCACAAGCTAACATTCAACTCAGCGCACATACGTCACACTCTTAGTACAAATTACACGCACGTTATGCCCTCACCCGAGCTACACCCACGAGGGCAATACAATAGGTAGGTTATGTTATGCGGTTTATATTTGTAACGATGTGAAGATTGGTGAACCCTGAATGAAGTCACACATTACAGACAACCATGGCTGCAAACTTTGAAGTTACGATGTAGATGACTGTGCAAGTGGTCTTCAAACATAGTGACATGAGTGGTAGCCCTGAATAAAACCAATTTTTCTATAGTATGCCATAAAGTGTGCTGTACAGTATATGTATTCACCATTATCGAAAAGTAAAGTTAGAATCCGTATTGATAGTTATATTATGCTTTAACAACTCCATACCTAGTCAATTCTAGAGAAGAAAAACATCTATTACTCTTTCGAACATGTTTCAACTTTCGAAGAAGACATCATCAGCGAAATACTTATTATTCATATAAGACAAACATGTGTGC
Source organism: Meconema thalassinum (assembly GCA_946902985.2). Taxonomy (NCBI): domain Eukaryota; kingdom Metazoa; phylum Arthropoda; class Insecta; order Orthoptera; family Tettigoniidae; genus Meconema; species Meconema thalassinum. The sequence goes on along the minus strand of OY714911.1, from coordinate 7,936,340 downwards.
ACCGCTCCACGATTGCTTCAAACAGCAGTACTGTTTCCTTCATATATCTACTGTACTCTACCTTGTCGGATTCTTAGTAAGGACTAATTTCTCTATTGATTAATACGTACATTGGAGCCCAATATACCTCGTCATTTGCTACGGTAAATAAGCAAATAATGAACTGCACGGCAATAATGATAGTTTTCTAGTTTATTTCCAGTAATTTCTATACGATTAGTAATCTACGTATATTACATGACGTATTGGCTAAATGCCTCATTTCGCATTAATGCGTTCATGAAACATGCAACAATTTGCTGATGTTGATCGATTGTATAAAAAGCAAACATCATGTCTTTAAAACGAGGACTTTACTAATTATTGTGAGCGCTCGTTTGTCATACAGTACCTGTGAAATGTCATCATAATATAGCCTACAATTTACATGTACATTTTTAAGCGTCGTTTGAATCACTTCCATCAACGTCATTACTTTGGGAGATCTGTTTGCTTTGTTGACAATAAGCGGAGGCCGAATACACATTTACACGTCGGTATGGCTGTTGAACGTGCACAGTGAATCTACAGAGATGTGCAAATTATTAGACTCGACGTCAGTTTCCCAAAATATTATCCCTCCTTATATTATTCTGCTAAGTTCCCATTCCAGTTTTGTATCGAAAATAAGGTCCCATTAACACCAACCTACACATATGGGGTACCTACAGGTTCAGCATAACCCAATGCGTAAGCGAAACGCACTCACTTACTCTCACAATTACATAAATACCTTAAAAAAGTATACTTACAATGAAATAATGAAAGAATGCAACACGGTAACCTTGGTAACTGAATCTCACAGGTCCATCTATTTCTGTAAGACGCAATGCAATTCCAATTATTGCATTACTGTGAAAGTTTCCAGACGGTTATAAAGTTATGACTGAACGAAATTAAGCTGTAAAATTCATCAATACATACAGTATAATGCGCTTAAGGGGGTCAAGGGGCCCTCTAGAATTCTCTCACGGAGTTTTCACGTGCCAGTGTGGTACGAAAGGTATTTTTCACCCGACTACAAAGGGTCTCCGAAAACCACATTTAAAGGCCCTTAAATTAACAGAGTCCGTGATATTCCCAGAAAACTAAGTTCGCTCTGATATACCTATGAAGGAATGACAAACCCCTAACCACTGCACCAGTAGCTGAATTGATAAAGTCTGATTATTCATACCAAGGATAAATCAGTCATAGCATTCATGATTGAGATTTTGCTAAGTGTACTCTTTACAACAAGAATATTCGCGGGCGAAGCCGCGACGGCTAATGCTAGTATATAATATTCACGCTTGTTGCACTAAGTTCCGATGGACTGCAAACCAAACTGATTTTACTACTAAATGTTTGCTTATTTTATTCTTATGTCTAAACATATTCACCAAAACGATTGAAACGTTTGTCGTATCGTTACACCAGCCTTTCAATGCCCTCTGCCGCCACTGGACAGTCTCCTGAAGTTTTATCATTCAAATGATCTTGTCGACTTCATCGTTATGCTTAGGTCCACCGTTATGCGACACGGTTACGGCGTGAATGACGTCATCATGTTGTTCAGTGCATATGCGTCGAGTCTGAGTTTACTCCTGGGGTCTGGCGTTATGCGAACGGAGGCAGCGAGTGCGTGACGTCATGCATCCCCCGCGCGGGAAGCCTAAGTTAACGGGTAATGGAGTCTGTTGAGTCTGAGTTTACTCCTGGGGTCTGGCGTTATGCGAACGGAGACAGCGAGTACGTGACGTCATGCAGTCCCCGCGCGGGAAGCCTAAGTTAAAGGGTAATGGAGTGTGTTGAGTCTGAGTTTACTCCAGAGGTCTGGCGTTATGCGATACGGAGACGGCGAGTGCGTGACATCATGCAGCAGATTTCAAAGAGTCCTGGTGTATCTTTTTCCTTTTTGGCGCGGCGTTGCCGCCCAACCAAACCTTCAATTCTCGAAAAAGATGAAAATCATTCAGTGCTGGTTTGGACTAACGGGAGATGGTCCAGAACTTCACACTTGAATTCTTTAAAAAAGTCCATCGTAACTTTGGCACAGGGCGGTCGTGAATGATTTTCACCTTTTTCAGGAACTGAAGATATGGTTGGACGGCAACGCCTCGCCAAAAAGGAAACACTTCAGGAGACTGTCCAGACAACCCCACATGAGTGGCGGTTAGAATTTTTGCTGAGGGTATTGGAAAGCTGGTGTAACGATACGACAAATGTTTCAATCGATTTAGCGATTGCGTTGAGACGTAAGAATAAAACAAGCAGGCATTTAGTAGTAAAATCAGTTTGGAATGTCAATCTGTTATTTTTATGCAGGCCATCTGCACTTGAATATAAACAGCCCTCGTATATTTACAAGGCGCTGAAATTATTTCCAATGTTTAACAAAGAGTGTTAATTACATATTCTTTTAAGGAACTCAAAGTAAAATGATGTTTCAGAATTTCCACTAACGAAGGAGCTTTGCTAATGCAAAATGCCACACGTTTGGTTTGGATTACTTCGCTCTACTTTTCGTGTGAATTTAGAGCTGAGTGTTTTGGAGTCATTTTACTGATGATCCGCTCTTAAACTATTCAAAGATTCATGAACTATAGATTGAAGTCACCTCACTTAGAGGGTATATTCCAAGGTCAATGAAATAATAGAAAACTGGTGAAGCTTACGTGTCCCTCGGAATACCCAATTCTGATTGTTTGCATACACAATTTTTAGCCTACTTTTCTCATTTTGCAAAAATGAGGAAGAAGTAGTCTTATGAGATCGATCCGGGGAAATTTCTGTCTGTCTGTTTGCCTGTCTGTCTGTCTGTCTGTCTGTCTGGCTGTGTGTATATCCCCTCCCTATCAACTCCTAAATGGCTGCAGCATTCAAAACAAAATTTGGTAGGAGTAAAGATATATACCTGAATATCTCAATGCCGTATTTGAAAATGATGTCAGTACTACCAACTGCTGAAAAATCGCAATTGAAATTTGAGCTCCATGTTGGATATCTTGGAAGGTATGAATGGGAGCTATTTAAAAATTTGTACACGTATAGATAATAATATTTCAGTTTAATTTCCAGGAGGCCATACATGGCAGTGTTGCCCAAATGATTAAAAGCCTGCTGATAGGTCCAATTTTTAAATGCATATAACTTCTACACTATCAATTGGAATTCAACCAAATTTCGCATGTGCTATGTGTACATAAACAGATATGACTGAGCTATTCTTAAGAGCCACCAGGGCTGCCAACTGCTAATAAATGCTCTCAATTTATTTTATCCAAATACCAATATATCAGAAAGTATGCAAGCCGACAGCTTTAAACTATGCACACGTATAGTACTAGGCATTCTATATTAATTTGGAGGAACTTATATACGTCAGTGCTACCAACATGATTCTAAGCATGCTGAGATGTCCAACTTTAAATACACGTATCTTCTATACTATCATTTGTATTTCAATCAAATTTCGTCTATGCTATGTGTATCATAACAGATATGACTATGCGTATTCTTAAGAGCAACTAGGGCTGCCAATTGTTAATAAATGCTGTCTCTATTTTTGTTACCCTAATATCAATATATCAGAAAGGCTTGGTCGAAAAACTGGAGGCCAAAGAAAGGAAAATTTTGAGAAAGATATTGGGTTCCATCAAAGACAACGGGGAATAGAGAAGACGGCATAACCATGAACTATATACTCATGTGGAGAAGATAAGTGACGTCATCCGGAAGAGAAGGATAACATTTTTTGGACGTGTGAAACGAATGAGCCCAGCGAGACTGACCAACCGCAACATAACTTACTTTCAGGAGAGGAAAACAAAATTGGCCTGGTTCATTGAACTGGTTAAAGATCTGAAAGAAGTGGGGATATCACCAACAGACATTCAGGAGCGTGCTCCACTCAAAAGGAAACTTCAATCTTACAAAGGTTTCCATGAAAAACCGAAGCTGAAAACGGGAAAGATTTGGACCCAGGAACGGAAGGAAGTCCACCGAGAACGAATGCGGGCGTACTGGGCAAACATCAAAGCCAGTAGAAGACGGAATGACGCGGTCCATAGATGGCCTATCCGAAATGAATGAAAATGAAATATCAGAAAGTATGCTAGCCAATAGCTCTAAACTTTGCTCACGTATAGTACCTGGCATTCTAGATTAATTTGGAGTAACTAATGTACGTCAGTGCTGCCAACATGATTCTAAGCCTGCTGATAGGTCCAATTTTAAAATGCATGTAACTTGAATACTAACTAATGGATTTAATTCAAAATTGGCACAACAATAGATCATATTATATCAGATTATTTCTGATCAATGCATGCATGACATTGTTGCCAACATGATTTTACGCCCTGTTTGAACCAATGTTTAGCTGCATGTAACGTCCATGCTATCCATTGGATTTCAACCAAATGTTGTATTCTGTACCCTAAGAGATGGAACTAAGAATATATTCAGTCACCAGGGCTGCGAACTTTAGTGCTCTTTTAGGCTACATTATACCAAGTATACAGTATTTCGAACTAATTAGAAATTTCGATATTACCAACTTAATTTCGTCATTATTCTAGATAGATCCATATAGATTAATCATTGGCATGAATCTTAACTTTTAAGAAAAGTAGGCTCTTTAGTTCGTCACGGAACATCTTGTTAGTTATAGCATCGCTGTGAGGAGAATAATTCAAAGTTAAGTGTACATAATAAGTATTTTATCATTTTAAATGATCTTGTCGACTTTCTCGTTACGCTGAGGTCTGACGTTACGTTACGGTGACGGGACGAAATGTACCAACAATGCACTGAGGAGTTTGACGACATAGTTCCGCTTGAGCTTCCTCCTTTCCCCGCGCGCACCGGTGAGCGTACGTCATCCAGCCAGCTACCTCCTTTGACCTTGGTTTGCACTTGCTAATGGAGTTTGACTTCACGCAGTTCGCTGCATGATCATGAGGCTTTCACCCAGCTTTTTTCAGCATTTTTAGCATTTGTAGCATTTAATGCTATAAACTAAAGTCTAGTCTTTCAGACTCTTTTTTTTAGTGCACGCTAAAAAAAATTATTTGATTTATTATTATTACAGTGTGATTGTATACACGCTCATACACACCGTTTCTCTCATGATTCACAAAACCTTGCGCGAGATTCAAATTGTGAATCAAACATTTTAATATAATCAACTAGGCCGTGCTATTGAACCACAGCAGTGAAATAAACTTAACACAGTGATCAGGGCCTGATGATGGCTACTTGAGGGACGAAACGTGTAATCCTAAATTTCCAGGGGTGTCTTTACATATTTATAACTTGTACCAGCCGAAGTCGTCACATTTTTAAGAGCATTAAAAATCCCTCAGTATGCCTTCCTTCGGAGGGGAAGTAAAGCCGGTGGGCCTATGTCATAGATTTATGGCATGTAAAAGAACCTATCACTACAATTGGTACTGTGCAGCCAAATGTGTAGGTTATGCAGTATTTGGTTGGTTAGAAACGCTCTATCAAGTTCCAACGCTCGCCGCTAGGTGTCAGTCACAGTGGCATCTGGTAGTCAAATTTGGAACTACTTGGAATTGAACTTGCTGGGAGCCCTCGAGCGTTCCATTAAACTACCCTGCTATGGCCATTGGCTGCGATTCATATCGCTCATTTGCTGCAACAGTGACTTAACGCCAAATATGATATTTGAGGGAAACTGCATTTAACAATTTAAAGATATTCACTAAACTGTGGATTATTTAAATAATGTTATGGTTTTGAAGCCATATTGAATTGGGGATTGGCCTCAGATGAGTGTAACAAACAGCGTTGTTGATGTGATTGCGATATTTTCGGAACTGGCACAACAAATGATGTAGTCTCACGTTGCCAAGAAGAACGATAGAGTAGTGCTGATTTAATCAATCGATAATAGTACATTATGCAACGAGCCTACAATGGCAATAATTAAGACACGAGTATGTTTATAAAACGAGCTTATGCGAGTGTCTTAATTACCATTATAGGCGAGTTGCATACGACTGTTTATGTTCGACGATAATTATTATAACTATTTTATGTTCGAACGTAAATATCCATCCATAAATATCTGTCGAGATTTCGCCAGTTTTATGTACTGAACAGAGCGCATGAGACGCAGAGAATGCCTTGTATTAGACCATGGCCTCCTCGATTGCCCTACTATGACACTATAGCCCAGGCATATTAAGTTTTAACCTAAAAAAAATAATGTAAAGCTGAAATTTGGTATAGATGTTCCCTAGTACCCTAGTAGCAAATCCTGAAAAGTCCCCATCTCTGCGGCGTCCGCGTCATAGTTTTTGGAGAGTTGAAAAGGGCTTAAATGAGGCCTAAGTGCCTAAAACAGCATTTTTGCTTCCTGCGTTCAAAATATTGATCCAAAATCAGTTCTAATGAGCTTTGATAGTAATAACAGAAGGACTGCTTTTTATATAACGCTCTTATTGGTCGTAATTATTCACATACATTTAAACAGATGAGTAATCAAACATTTTTAGCTCAACTTTTCTCACGAAAATTTAGCTAATTTGTCATTAGCCGGGACTTATCGTGTAAACAGCTGCTGATAGCGACCAAAGACCCTAAGTAAACGTTGTATATCACACTTCTAGCTTTAAAACGATACATTGCCCATGTTCATCCGACAAACAGCAGCAGAGATACAGTTACAAAAGTGGAAGTGTGGCAGTCGCTTTTTCGAACGAACGCCCATTTACTCTGGTGGGCTCCTCTATTCACCTTTGCTGACACCATTTTGTATCTTTGTTCAAGAGCTTTTAGGATGGTATTCCTTTGAATCCAGGTAAAATAGCAGAAACAATTTCCATAGAGCTAAACGAGTTTAATGCAGTTAACAGTTAAACGTACATTCATAATATGCATAATGTAAATAATAAAACAAAGCTTAAAAAGCTTTCTTCAGTCAAAGAACACTTGCAAAACAAAGCTTACATCGGACTCAATCGTCCTCCTCATCGTCTGAGCCATCAAATGTGACGTTGCCACATGTTTTTCCACTGCAGTGCCCACACATTAAGGAGCATGGGTAATGTATCGTTTTAAAGCTACAAGTGTGCTTCACAACTTTTACTTCGGGTCTTTAGTCGCTATCAGCAGCACTCACACCGACTGTCACAAGAGCTCTTGCAGTTTCAGGACACCAAATTGAGGAGATGATCTGGAGCAGCTGGAAGATGAGTTGTCACTGGTACTAAAGCTGAGTGTTGGAATTTCCATCCCCATTGGGTCGGGGCCAAAGAAAATCCTAACCATTCCTGAACTTGCAAATATACCCGCAAGTATATTTTGAATGCATGCCGCTGAAGTCGGCGGAAGTGAAGCCAGCTGAAATGACGCTGTGACCGGTTGTTTGGCAATCTTTTGGCTGTATTTCACTACCCAAAATTCGTCAAGGCTTTTGCACTCCGATTTGGCACTATCATAGAGACTAATGGCGAACTTCTCTCCAGCTGATAGTATGGCCTTTTCATCTGGAGCCGTATGGCCTTTTCATCTGGAGCCGTAGAGACGAATACCTTCATTTCCCCAAAATTCGTCAAGGCTTTTGCACTCCGATTTGGCACTATCATAGAGACTAATGGCGAACTTCTCTCCAGCTGATAGTATGGCCTTTTCATCTGGAGCCGTATGGCCTTTTCATCTGGAGCCGTAGAGACGAATACCTTCATTTCCTCGCGTAAAGATGCGGAATCCATCAATATTTTCCAGGCTTGCTGTTTGATGTACTCTGCCCACAGCATTCCTGTGCGAGATTTCTGGCTCATTGAAGAAAATGTGTCAATAAACGACTCTTTGAGACGTTGAAGGCAAGGATATGTAGCAAGTCGTTGGCGGTGCCTTCTTGGAATGCAGTAAAAAGCGCCTGTATTTCGTCCTTGTCATCCTTCAGCCCGTCGTTCATGTTGAGTAACATTGTCCAGACAGCCTGTTCTGTCAGAAAATGCGCTCTGAGGGCCATAGAACATGCACATTTTCGCGTTATTGATACATTTGAAATTGAAGGCATAACGTAATCATTTTTAAGAGCGAGCTAATTGCAAGCCTACCTAGAATATGCGTGTCCAGACATCATATAAGTCACTGACGATTTAGCGTATATTTCCGCCCAGAGCTCCTCCAAACCGCTTCCATTCATCACGTAGCCGATTGCCCCAAGAAACGAGATCAGGATGTGAAATCCACCTAAACGAACAACCACGTTTTTGAGTTCCTCTGAAGTGTCCGATGCGACTATCTCTGCAGCTTTCGCGTATAGGTGCTGGTCAAAGGTTCCGAAACAAGTGCTTTGTTTCAGTTCCACGCACTCTCTTGCTTCAAATTTCAACGCGGAATGTATAGTTGATGGATTGTTCGGTTCCAAGTTAATGAACGACAGGGTATCAACTGACGTCGTCTGGGGAACTGGTTGAGCATGAGCAGACAGTGACGTCTTCAAAAAGCCGTTCCACGAGGCGGGTAAATTAATACCTGACCACCGTCCAGATAACCACAAGGAGTCCATCATCGACGCAATAGCCACAGAGTTTGGGGCTTCCACAGTTAACTCCTTAATCTTTACGTCCTTTGAACCACGGGAAGAGGGCTTCCGATACCACGAAATGTTGAACTTTCCCATCGTCGCAATCACACCAGCATTAGGAACTTCTCGTGTACGTTTGAGTGGAGATATTTCACTGTCAGGCGCTGGACCTGTGCACTTGATGCCTCCCATGGAGTGAAATGTGTTTCGCTCGTCCAATGTCCTTATGTAATTGTCAGCGTTGGCAAAGCAAAACTGCGAGAACGCTCCAGCATTCGGGATTGGACGTTCTTCACGAAGCGCTGAAACTTCGTACCTGTGGACTTCTGCCACATTTACTGAAAATCCAAGACTGTTTAGAAGCTGAATTAATTGTTTGGTGTATTGTTGGCCTGCCGAGTGCTGTCACCTAGAAACGCGATCGGGTGCCTTGTCAACAGCGGTTATGCTTTGGAACCGTAACTCGGTAACCGTTTCTCGCATAGACATCGGTAATGTGCCAATGTAAAGCTAAAAGTATGCTTTATAACTTTTATTGTGGGTCTTTAGTCAATATCAGCAGTTGTTTAAAAATAATGACCTGCTAATCACAAATTAACCAAATTTTCGTGCAAAGTAGTGCTAAAAATGTTTAATTAGTCGTTTTTTTCCTTCGTCAATAGCAATAAGTAGGCCTGATAAGTCCGTTATCCTACTGGTACATTTTTATTAATTGCTAAAGCTCGCGAGAACTAAATTTGGATGAATATTTTTAACGCAGGAAGCAAAAATGCTGTTTTTGGCACTAAGGCCCTATTTAAGCCCTTTTGAACCCTCCAAAAACTATGACGTGGACACCGCAGAGATGGGAACTTTTCAGGATTTGTTTCTAGAGTAGTAGGGAACATCTATGCCAAATTTCAGCTTTTCATTTTTTTTTTTGAGGTTGGCCGTGTTTTTTGCATATAATGCCTGGGGTACTAGGCCACGCAGTGATATTTAAATTAGAAGGCCGTGGAACTCAGCGCAGGTGATATGCTATTGGTCAAACAACTGTTTCTTTAGCTCTGATTGGTGGGAGAAACTGTTTCATAATGAAAAGTAGTGTTATAATGACCATCATTATCATGCCGTTGTCTTTTGTAAACCGTGCCATTGATAACAGGAACTCTCTACCTGCCGCAGTCTTAGAGCCTTTTCCCAAACATATAGGTGTGTTTAAGAAAAGACTGTCTAATTGTGTAAATACTCCAGTTTAATTGCTGTATAATTGTTATTGAATTGTTATGTATAATTATTTATTTGTTATGTATATCCAATTTGCCACCGGTGGACACACACCCCCATTGCAAATAAATGAATGACTGAATGAATGAATATAATAGTCAGGGTCGAACATAAAGAATATTTTCCATCCCTATGCTGAAGTAAAAACTGAAAAATATAGAATTCTAGTTATGCCACTGTTGCACCAAATGAGCGATATACTGTATTAACCCCGCTCAATTCATTGTACATAATCGTGTTGACCGACTGAAAAGCAGAAAAACACAATTCGTATAGGTAACACTGAAAAAAGAATGGTTTCAAATTTCCACAACAGATACGTTGCCAGGGCGACAATTATCACCACGTATTCCTAGTTATGTTGGATCATGGATCATGCAGATGTCACAATATTCTGCTGATCATATGCAATAATACCTAATTGATAGATTATGCAGTCTACTTTGCATGTCCATAGTGTTACGCCCCGAGCCCCCGTGGGGCGTAATCATCCCTTTTCCACGCCACAACTCCATAAGACCAAGCAACAAAAACAATCAAACTAGACTGACAATCTACCTCACACAGAAAGCAACATTTCAACATAAAATAAACAGCCAGACACCCACGTTATCTAGACCATATAAACACTTAAAAATGCTGACGCAGGTTACGTCACGGTGGGAATTGCTTTAAATAGAGGTGCCTCAAATAGTGGGAGCTCTCGCCTGTGAAGAACTAAAGCCTATTTTCATATATCCTACTTATGTTAATTGCCTCTATCAACATACAAATTTCAGTTTGATTGCTGTAATAGAGTCGTAGATATTGAGAACCGACTAAATATTGCGGATGGTCGCCATGTTGTATTTTTATATATGTACGTCTTAGAGTTATGTGCTGTTACATGAAGATTATTGTGTACGTGCAGTATTCAAACATCCATCGCATGATTAGGACACAAGAAGTAAAAACGAGATTTTAAAATTTCGCACAGCTGCCATCTTGTGGTTAGGGAAACAATTGAAATAAATTAGATGCCAGTGGATTAACATTTGTATAACGATTTACTGTACCAAGTTTCACTGCACTCGGATGGTTAAATTGCGAGAAATGTCCATGTGAATATTATACTTCGCGTCGCCGCCATGTTGGATTTGTGATCACCAGGTTATTGAAAGTCCTATAAGTCAATTTATGTTCATAGCCCCTAAGAACTAAAAAAAATCACTTTGATTGCAGTTATAGATACGTAGATATTGGGAACCGTTTAAATATTTCGGATGGTCGCCATATTGGATTGTTATATGTATAGGCCATCGAGTCATGTACCATTAAAGGAAAATTATTGCGTAGTTTCAGTATTCAAACTTTCACTTCGATCGCATGATTACAACACAAGAAATAAAAACTTAATTTTAAAATTCGCACAGCCGCCATCTTGAGGTTATGTAAACAATTGTACTAAATTAGATACCAGTACATTACAATATGTATAAACATTTACTGTATCAAGTTTCATTGCGTTTGGATCATTAAATCACCAGAAAGTCTATTTAAAACTTTCAACTTCGCTTGGCCACCATATTCGTTTTGTAGTTAACCGTCTTTTTTTGAAAGTCTCATAGAACTTCCAGTAGTGGGCTTTATCTCCGTACAAAATTTCATGGTGATACTGGTAATACACACATCAAAAAAAGTTTTGCATCACCTCGGTTCCAAGAGTTCCGGAACCGTTAAATACAAAGGGAATAGAGATCAACACAAACAACATTTCAGCTCGTTTTATTGCTCATGAGACCCACACATTGCATGTTGTACCATCATACAGCTAGACTTTCAGCATTTGTGGTCCAGATTGCAGTACACACCACTACCTCTAATACCCAGTAGCACGTCCTCTTGCATTGATGCATGCCTGTATTCGCCGTGGCATACTATCCACAAGTTCATCAAGACACTGTTGGTCCAAATTGTCCCACTCCTCAACGACAATTCGGCGTAAATCTCTCAGAGTGGTTGGTGGGTCAAGACGTCCATAAACAGCCCTTTTCAACATATCCCAGGCATGTTCGATAGGGTTCATGTCTGGCGAACATGCTGGCCACTGTAGTCGAGCGATGTCGTTATCTTGAAGGAACGCATTCACAAGATGTGCACGATGAGGTCGAGAAATGTCGTCCATGAAGACAAATGCCTCTCCAATATTCTGCCGATATGGTTGCACTATGGGTCGGAGGATGTCATTCAGGTATCGTAAAGCCGTTTCGGAGCCTTCCATGACCACCAGTGGCGTACGTCGGCCCCACATAATGCCACCCCAAAACATCAGGGAACCACCACCTTGCTGCACTCGCTGGACAGTGTGTCTAAGACGTTCAGCCTGACCAGGGTGCCTCCAAACACGTCTCCGACGATTGTCTGGTTGAAGGCATATGCGACACTCATCGGTGAAGAGAACGTGATGCCAATTCCGTGGGGTCCATTCAGCATGTTGTTGGGCCCATCTGTACCGCGCTGCATGGTGTCGGGGTTGCAAAGCTGGACCTCGCCATGGACGTCGGGAGTGAAGTTGCGCATCATGCAGCCTATTGCGCACAGTTTGAGTTGAAACACGACGTCCTGTGGCTGAACGAAACGCATTATTCAACATGGTGGCATTGCTGTCAGGGTTCCTCCGAGCGGCAATCCGTAAGTAGCGGTCATCCACTACAGTAGTAGCCCTTGGGCGGCCTGAGCGAGGCCTGTCATCGACAGTTCCTGTATCTCTGTACCTCCTCCATGTCCGAACAACATCGCTTTGGTTCACTCTGAGACGCCTGGAAACTTCCCTTGTTGAGAGCCCTTCTTGACACAAAGTAACAATGCGGACGCGATCGAACTGCGGTATTGACCTTCTAGGCATGGTAGAACTACAGACAACATGAGCAGCGTACCTTCGTCCTGGTGGAATGACTGGAACTGATCGGCTGTCGTACCCCCTCCGTCTAATAGGCCCTGCTCATGCATGGTTGTTTACATCTTTGAGCAGTTTTAGTGACATCTATGAACAGTCAAAGGGACTGTATCTTGGATACAATATACACAGTCAACGTCTATATGCCGGAGATCTGGGAACCGAGGTGATGCAAAACTTTTTTTGATGTGTGTAGTTTCAGAGATATAAAATGCCGGTAAAATATTTCGCACTGCCGCTGTCCGTCACCGTCGCTGTAAGTCTACGAACTAGGTGAAGGTTAATCCATTGGACTTTCCTTCCAATTCCTTACCTAATTACTCTGTCATCGCCTTGCATTATATTTCACGTCACTCTATTACATCTCGTGTCACTAGAGACCTTCTAGTGTCCGGCATTCATTACATAAGTGGAATAAACTACTCATACGCCCCTAGATTGCTCTCTTATAATTTTAACGTCCCATTCGAACTCCTGACTCCTGGCCTTTCCAAGCCACCAGTTCCTCTTCACCACGCTCTGCCTGCCTGCCTGCAAGATCAGCATTCCGATACTTACGCACTGAAGCGAGGCCACAAGCTAACATTCAACTCAGCGCACATACGTCACACTCTTAGTACAAATTACACGCACGTTATGCCCTCACCCGAGCTACACCCACGAGGGCAATACAATAGGTAGGTTATGTTATGCGGTTTATATTTGTAACGATGTGAAGATTGGTGAACCCTGAATGAAGTCACACATTACAGACAACCATGGCTGCAAACTTGGACGTTACGCTGTAGATGGCCGTGCAAGTGGTCTGCTAACATAGTGACATGAGTGGTAGCCCTGATTAAAACCAATTTTTCTATAGTATGCCATAAAGTGTGCTGTGCAGTATATGTATTCACCATTATCGTAAAGTAAAGTTAGAATCCGTATTGATAGTTATATTATGCTTTAACAACTCCATACCTAGTCAATTCTAGAGAAGAAAAACATCTATTACTCTTTCGAACATGTTTCAACTTTCGAAGAAGACATCATCAGCGAAATACTTATTATTCATATAAGACAAACATGTGTGCACCGCTCCACGATTGCTTCAAACAGCAGTACTGTTTCCTTCATATATCTACTGTACTCTACCTTGTCGGATTCTTAGTAAGGACTAATTTCTCTATTGATCAACACGTACATTGGAGCCCAATATACCTTGTCATTAGCTACGGTAAATAAGCAAATAATTAACTGCACGGCAATAATGATAGTTTTTCTGATTATTTCCAGTAATTTCTATACGATTAGTAATCCATGTATATTACACGTAGAATTGGCTAAAAGCCTCATTTCACATTAATGCATTCATGAAACATGCAACAATTTGCTGATGTTGATCGATTGTATAAACAGCGAACATCATGTCTTTAAAACGAGGACTTTACTATTTATTGTGAGCGCTCGTTTGTCATACAGTACCTGTCAAATGTCATCATAATATAGCCTACAATTTACATGTACATTTTTAAGCGTCGTTTGAATCACTTCCATCAACAACATTACAGTAAAACTTCGTTTAACCGTCACTCTTTAAACCGTCAGTTTCTGTTAACCGTCATTGCAATAATAGCATAATAATACTGCATTAAGAAAGTGCTTTAAGGTGCAGTGACGCGCTCGCTTTGTTTACTTACTCTATTTTAGTTGACGAGATGGTCAATTAGTGCAATAATTTACAAATCACATGTTTCACGTCAGAAGAAGTATCAGATTGGTTAGAGTGTGACAGAGTGGACGTGGGGTATAAATTTTTGAGTGATGACGAAACTGTTGCCAGCGTAAGTGCCACAGAAGAAGGAGAAGGGGCTGATGAAGACGAGTGTTCAAACCATGACGATGAACAAACTATTAGCCACTGAGAGGCTGAAACAATGCTGTCCAAGTGTATAGAATGGTTTGAAAGTCAAGAAGAGGCCAATGCAACTCAGACACTACTGCTCCGAAAAATACGAAATATTGCCGCTTGTAAAAGCTCGAGCATCAAAGAGGCAGAAGAAAATGACTGACTATTTTCAAGCTACATGAACTATTTCACCTGTAAGTTTGTATTACTGTACTGCACATTATTTTGCCACATTTTTAGCTACTGTGCGGATGTTTTGATCATGTCATAAATAGTTTTATTTGCTATTACAATCGTGCTTAGTTTCTTTTCGTTCCGAAATATATTACAATATTGCGAGAGTGATATCCGTCTATAATATAATTGATTGATGCCATGTTTTGGAGGAATATTACAGTGTTTCTGTTATCCGTCTATCCGCTCAACCGTCACGACCACGGTCCTAACGATGACGGTTAATCAAGTTTTCACTGTACTTTGGGAGATCTGTTTGCTTTGTTGACAACAAGTGGAGGCCGAATAGATCTTCATACGTCGTTAAGCCGGTTGAAAGGGCACAGTGAATCTAAAGAGGTGTGCAAATTATTACACTCGATGCCAGTTTCCCAAAATAACATCTATACTTTTCAAGTTTGTTGCACTAAGTTCCGATGGACCGCATAAAAATAACTGATTGACATACCAAACTGATTTTATTACTAAATGTCTGCTTGTTATATTCTTATGTCTCAACATAATCGCCAAAACGATTGAAAGATCTGTCGTATCGTTACACCAGCTTTTCAATGCCCTCGGACGCCACTGAATTGGGTACTGAATTGGAAAGCAGGTGTTGATACGACAAATGTTTCAATCGATTTCGCGATTATGTTGAGACATAAGAATAAAACAAGCAAACATTTATTAGTGAAATCAGTTTGGTATGTCAATCTGTTATTTTTATACAGTCCATCGGAACTTGTAGATAAACAGCCCTCGTATATTTACAAGGCGCTGAAATTATGTCCAATGTTTAACAAAGAGTGTTAATTATATTTTCCTTCAAGGAACTCAAAGTAAAATGATGTTTAAGAATTTCCACCAACAGAGGAGCTTTACTACTGCAAAGTGCCACACGTTTGGTTTGGATTACTTCACTCTACTTCTCGTGTGAATTTAGAGCTGAGTGTTTTGGAGTCATTTTACTGATGATCCGCTCTTGAACTGTTCAAAAATTCATGACGTATGGATTGAAGTCACCTCACTTAGAGGGTATATTCCAAGGTCAATGAAATAATAGAAAACTGGTGAAGCTTAGGTCTCCCTCGGAATACCCAATTCTGATTGTTTACATACACAATTCCTTATGGGAAACTATGTAAGTCGACAAGTGAGAGAACATTACTAAGTAGCGTTACGAAAGATACCAGCAGATGTTCAGTAAAATTAAATTTATTTTATTTAGCGTACGGCTACATACATCACTAAAATATAAAAAGGATTGCGAAATTACGAATTAATGTCCAGACCACGAATATAGCCTATTGATCTCTCCGTCATCACCAGGATCTCTGTTGGATCGCCAGGGGACATTCCTGAACCACGTGCTCTTCAGCGCCGCAATCACAACTTGGAGAATCTTTTATCTTCCACTTGTGCAGAGAATAAAATGTTAAGACTGATTTAAAATCTTTATTAAATTGTAATATTTTGCACACCTCTCTTGCCCTCACAAAATGTATTTCTGTGCGCCTCCGTCCAGGTTCTGTTGCTTGTAATGATTGGGTGGTCTGAAAATTGATGATTGCTCACTAGATACCTGAATTTAGGTCTGTCCACTACCAAGTCACTTAAGGTGTCTTATTTCTTAAAGATCTCTTTCTAATTCAAGCAACTAATTCTTAGCTTTCATTGAGAGAGTAAGATTTTGAATTATTTTAATCAGCCCGTGACCAATCATTCTGGGAATATGCCCGCAAAATTTCAAAAGTGTTTCTTGAATGAGTTCTAGATTTTCTCCTAGTGCTGATAAAGCTCCTGGGATTTCCTAACCATCTATCAGCCCTCACAACTTGATATATTTCTCAAATCAATGAAATGGGTGTGCCATCACTTTTATTGCCTAATATACGATACGAAGGACCTGGTCCATAGTCTTCAACACTCCTCAAAGTGATATTCTTGTCAAATATAATTATATTTGTTTGAAAACGAAATTAGTCAATCACCTAACTTCCGCCACCCTATATCCCTCAACTTCAAATGTCTAAATCCCAGTGGAAATATTGTTTACAATACGCCCAACACGTTTTGCAAATGTAAAATTTTGGTAGAAATTTTGATTATTAATTATTATTACACAAAGCTTTTCAGTCGGTCAACACGATTTGTGCCCAATTGCATTTGGTGGGAAAACAAGTATTTACAAGCCCTAACCTGAAAGAAATAAGATATTACAAAATAACACGCTTTTATGTACAAACACTGGGGATACTTAATTGAACTTCCCAATTTCTCTGAGGTTAGGGCATGTGCTTTACATCCTTGTTTCCCGCCTAATGTAATTGGCCACAATTTGCGTTGACCGACTGAAAAGCTTCTATAATATAAGGTGCGTTC
This sequence comes from Meconema thalassinum, assembly GCA_946902985.2. Lineage (NCBI taxonomy): Eukaryota > Metazoa > Arthropoda > Insecta > Orthoptera > Tettigoniidae > Meconema > Meconema thalassinum. The sequence continues at coordinate 7,919,066 of OY714911.1, read as the reverse complement.
AAAAAGTAACGAGCCGGAGGCTGGAATGCGCAAACCGTTGACTACATCGACTAATTGTGGCGTGTGTAAGGAGGTGTGGTTCCGACCAGAGCGTGGAAGTTCACAGCCCGTCGCTAAAGGGCATGCGTGCACGTCACGTGACGATACAAAGCGAGAAGCAGCATGCATCAATCAGCCAACGCTGCCAGTCGCATTGCAAACAGTGACATGGAAGCGTCAACCGAAGAGCAAAGAGGTGTTGTTCGGTTTCTGACAGCGGAAGGAGTAGGGGGAATGGACATTCATCGCCGAATGTCACAAGTGTACGGCGAACACTGCATGTCTCTTGCAAGGGTCAAGGCGTGGCACAAGCGCTTCAGGGAAGGACGGGTGTCGTTAGCCGATGATGGCCGGTCTGGGGCACCCCCCTGCATTACCGATGACAACGTCCAGCTGGTTGATGCACTCATTACCCAGGACCGCCGAGTGACAGTGAACGCCATAGCCGCCGTGGTCGCTCCACGACAATGCACGGCCTCATACGGCTAACACAGTCGCGGCACTCCTGCAGAAATTCAAATGGGAGGTTCTCGGATACCCTCCATACAGTCCAGACCTCTCTCCCTGTGATTACGCCATGCTTGGTCCCCTGAAAAGGGCTCTGCGGGGCCAACGACTCACCACGGACGCCGACGTCCAGCTGTACTGGTTCACATCGCAGCTCAGGGAATTTTATAAGACAGCCATTCACCGCCTCGTATCACAGTGGGACAAGTGCCTCAACAGCCAGGGCTAATACTTCTAACATACAGGTACTGGTTTCTGTAATTATGCCACCGGCTCGTTACTTTTTGAACGCACCTTATAGAACTAGTGAACACTGAAAATGGTTTCTAACACTTCAAGAACATTTTATAGCCGTGCGGGAATTGGAGAAATTATTACAGAAGTGGACGCTTTTAAATATCTTGGAAGTAAGTTTCCGAGGAAAGGAGACATAAATGAAGAGAGGATAAAACAATGCTCAATATTTTATTATTGTGTATCAGATATAATTAGAAATTGAGAAATACCTACCGAATGAAGATAATGATATACAAGTCATATTATTTACCAATTTTGACCTACAGATCAGGATGTTGCACATGGACGAAGAAGGATCAAAGTAGATTATAAGATAAAACTCAGCAATATTTCTAGGTTTTTGCCGTGTCTTGTGTGGGGTTTCGCCAAGGACACCTGGATTACAAGCTACCGAGATGGGCTTTCTACGAGGGATCCCGGGTAAAATGAGAAGAGACAGGGAAAGAAATGAGACATGCTTCAGGTCAAGACCCTGCCGCCTTCGGTGGCGTAGTTGCTAGCATGCAGAGCTTCTATACCCAACGTCACGGGTTCAAACCCGGCCAAAGACATCGGATTTTTTAAGCGTTAAAAATCCCTCAGTATGCCTTCCTTCGGAGGGGAAGTAAAGCCGGTAGTCCCATGTCATAGATTTATGGCATGTTAAAAAACCTTCCACTTACTTCACTTGTGTGAAGCCAAAATTTGTAGGTTGGAATTGATAACGCTATATTAGTTCCTCGTTCACCGCCAGGTGATGACTGGGATGCCATCTTGTAGCCATGTTCGAAAGCTAGGTGTTGTGAACGGTAGCATTTGGTAGCAAAAGTAGAAACTACTTGAAATTAAAGTCTGCACTCCTTACTTGAATTAAAAACAGATCACACATTAATACAGTCATCACAACTAACACCGGTTATCAGACATATTCTACACACACGCAAAGTACACGGGGCTACAGGACCTCGTTATCGCAGCCTCTAAACTAAGGAACCGACCAACCAGGTCAAGACCTTAAAATAAACTATGGATTAAAATAGGCTGAAATGGTTTATCCACGTAAAAAGAATGGGAAAGGAGAGATTACCAAGAAAGCTCTGGAATGGACAAAATCTGGAAGAAGACCGCGAACAAGATGGAGAGAGGTGAAGGATGATGTGACCTGATGAGCAATACTGTGGGAGGAAATACTCCAAGATAGATTGTGGGAGACAAGAGAAGATTGGAGGAGCCTATGTGAACGACCTGCATAAGCAGAAACATTGTAGGATGAAGAAGAATAAGAAGTACGGGAATCGAATGCTACTGAATATTGAACTAGTTGACACTCATAGACTATTGTTGGCAACAGGGGGATCTACAGTTTGGCTTTAGGGGGGGGGGGGGGGTCAGAGAATCGAACTTGTTAAGAAAAATTGTATCACTAAAAACGCAATCACAAAATAACCAAACGTACAAAACCAGACCAAATTTTTTGCAAGCTTCATGGATAGAAATTTGATGCGTTTAGCGCACCAAAGATATTCGTACAAATTGCAACGGCGTATTTTGCGACTTTTACATCGAGCTTCGAGAAAAGTATCAAGGTACGTTACAGTTTCGGCACAGCTTAAATTGCCAACCAATCTTGCAGTTTGGACGTCGGCAAAGTTTTTTGGTGCAAAAAAAGCCCCAAATTCCTATCCGCGCATTGCTGCACATTCATCGTGACATCACTATAAACATCGATTCGGTAATCACAAGGTTTGCTAAACAAAATAGACGAGTTGATTTTGTTATATTAATAATCGTTTTTAAATAACAGGTATGAAGTTGTAAATATGTACAGAACAGTTGTAACAGAACATAATAATTGCAATATTTTCAGTAATGAATAAAATGAAGAAAAAACTGTTTTTCAGTTAAAATTCGTTGTTTTATTTGTCTGGTTATTGTGTTTTCGTCTTTTGAGTTTGCAAACAAATTTGGTCTCCGTTTGGGGGGGGGGGGGGGGGTTGACGCTCGTGACCCCCCTCTCCCGCTCTCCTTGAATCCGCGCCTGGTTGGCAACATTAGTGAAGTGTATGGGTTGCCTATACTTAATCTGTTATTAATACATACTTTCTGATAATATCTAAACTTAAGTTTTTATTTCAATTGTGGTTTTGAGCAGTTGGCATCAATGCATCGTGGTGTCGAGAACTGAAGCCATTATGGCGTTGGTTCCTCAGTTTAGGGGCTGCGACAACACAGTCATGTAGCCCCGTGTACTTGGATGTGTGTAGAAACTGCCTGATAAACGGTGTTAATTTTGATGGCTGTTTTAGTGAGTGTTATCTGTTTTAATTCAAGTAAGGACTGCAGACGATAATTTCAAGTAGTTTGTAATTTCACTACCAAATGCTACCGTCCACGACACCTAGCTGTGAACTTGGCCACTACTAGATGCCATCTCAACTAGCGCCCGGTGACGAACGTTGGAACTTAAGAGCATTAATCAAACCTAACCTACAAATTTTGCTTCACACAAGTTTAGTTAGTGGAAGGTTATTTTACATGCCATAAATCTATGACATGGGACCGCCGGCTGTACTTCCCCTCCGATGGAAGGCATACTGAGGGATTTTAACGCTCTTAAGAAATCCGACGACTTCGGCCGGGTTTGAACCCGCAATCTTGGGCATAGAAGCTCAGCATACTATCAACTACGCCACCGAAACCTCATAGCATCCTCCGGTAATGGAGTGAGGGGGGGGGGGCGATGAGCTCACCGTTCCGCCCCTTAAAGCTACAATATCTAACGAACTAACGTTGAGAGATCCTGTATCTTGACTTTAGAGAATCCTTATTGAGGACAAGCTTCTGTTTCGTCACGAATGATGGCTCAAAAAAGCTCCTGGGAATCCTTCTCCACGCCTTCTGAAAGAGACACCCACTCGATTGGAGAGAGAGAGAGACGTGAAGACATGTGTATCTCTTTATGGCAAGCTATCCCTCGACAGACAGATCGAGTTTCTGATTTGTCCGCTAACTCGAATCTAACTCTGTTGGACAGAGCAACTATATAACCCACGCAGGACAGGACTGTCAGGGGAGATGCAGTCGGGGACAACATCCATAGTTACACTCTCTACTTACGAGTAGTGGATTGGTAAAATGAAACACGCTATATGACAAGACGATGACGTATCATCACTAGCAGTTATTAACAAGAAATGAACATCTGCCTGAATCAATACTATACAGATAAAATTAATTATTGAACTTGTTTACAGTACATGTTTCATGGATTAATTATATTTTATCCCCTTCATCAGCTGTAGAAGAAACAGAAAACTAAGCGTAGCACAGTAATAATATACGCGTTCAAAACCTAATATGGTGCACCATAAAATTTAGGGTATAAGAATAGAATAAAATGAAGAGAAACAGATGGTGACGGTGATCAGCTGCTCATGACAAATAGTAATTCCTTGAAATGGTAGATATGTAACACCAATACTTCACCAATCCGTGTAGCTTTATAACCAATGAAGAGCCTGTATGCTTATATCCAAATATAGCCCTTCAAAACAAAGCGGCTTTAAGAAACCCGACGTGATGGAAAGTGATCATAGGTTAGTTTAAAGCATATGGTGTCTGAAAGAAAGCAATGGAAAAACAGATACGGAACCACCATGAGTCATTTAAATAATGTAATCACTAGCAGTGGAAAAATCAATTTGAAACATGCAGGTAAGAAATTGATGTGTGCGTCTAGCATTGAGAAATGCAAGTCGTATGTTCATACAAATCAAAGCTAATCTTTGCATGGAACAATGAACAGTTAACCTTTGACAGTCGTTGCTTTAGAGAGACGAAAAGCCAGAGTGATTGGTAATCCAACCAAGCTTATTTAATCATTTCAGTGAATTAGTCAGCGGAGAGTGCTGTCCCCACGTTTTCCAAGTGGTTTAATCGTTACCTCCATGTGAAGGGTTCTTTGGGGGGAAGTACTTCCTATGACGATGATGATTTCAAAGAGGAAGTACAGTCATCGCGTTTATCTACGAGTACAAACACCCTTACCTTTAGACATAGATTTAATAACCTAAGTGATAGATTGACGACCAAAAGTGGTCATCCAAGTGTGTTTATTAATCTCATGTTTTTTTTTTTTTTTTTTTTTGTTTTTTTTGTTTTTTTAAGGATTACGGAATAGCCCATTACAAATTTGTTGACACATTTCGATACATAATGATATTTAAAAATGGTGCCTCGTAAATATCGTGATTTTATGAATTCAGTTTGATAGCCCAATATAATAATAATAATAATAATAATAATAATAATAATAAAGAAAGCTTTTCAGTTGTCAACACAAATTGTGCCCAATTACATTAGGTGGGAAACAAGTATTTATATGCCCTACAAAGTAACACGCTACCTACTGTGCCCTTGCAGCAAGAAATATGCAAATCACAGTATGCCAGCATTGCTCAATTCGGGATTTTTCGGGGCTGCGGTAAGTTCTCCCACTCTGTGACTTACATATTTTGGATTAAATAGAGGATACACTTGCAAAAATAACAACAAAATCAACTCCTATTTTAACACATTTAATTAATCAAAAATTATGGCGCTACAAACAATAAAACAATTAAACTACTGACCAATATCATTCTACTTGTCCAAAGTGAACAAGGAATAGCATAAAAATAAAACAAATATTAGATTAAAACACATGGTTTTCTTTAAAACCAACAATTCACGATTATTTTCACTTCCATAAAGTACTTATCTTAAAGTTCCAAATAACTACGAGCTTCTTTGGCTCGATACTTTCCCATAATAATGGTGTCATATTTTTTTACACCTCAAGAATTATTTTTATCTTTTCTTATCATCAAAACAAATATATAATTACATTTAAAATTACATGTTAATTATTCACTTCAATATTTGGGCATATCACATGTTCTCCGTATTTACTATCTCTCTCAAGTTTTGCAAATTCACTACGGTGATCGGGAAAACTATTTGTGTACTCCTGAGTTATAAAGATTACTTGACAAAGTCAAAAACTATGATCACTCCCGAAACCTAGTTATCTTCACAAAACTCGTGGATTCCTATTTCCATCCAATATTACAATAGGGATTTGATTTAATTCATTTGTCTTATAAGACCATTATCACATAAGAAAACTACGATCTGAATTGGCAAGCGATAATATCAATCTACAAGGACCTCGGTTCAACGCCCGGGTCATTAACAACTTTAAACACTCACGGTGCATTTAACACATCTTACAAGACGGTTTTTACCCACCCCCGCTCTATGAGGGTCTGGCCATTATACTCGGGCGTGATTTATGACAAGGAAATCGACTCTCTGCCTAACCTACGGTGGCAGCTCTCTTCAATGCTTTAAAACAAACCTTCACATTATTCTCAGTTCTGTGGAGAGACCTGGCTTTTACTTCACTTATTTCCATTCAACAATATTCTTTGGCTCATAAACCACTTTCGTAACCTTGGCATTTATTAATTATGAGAGGGTCCTCATTGATTGGGAAGATTAATACACATTCTACGACGAATAATTAGGGGCTTTAACAACAAAAGGATTCTAGGTTCGAATCTCTTAACATGACTCGGGAACATTTCCACATTTGGAGGACTTATACAAGACGCGATTTAAAGTCGGCCGTGGCCTACATGACATACGCTCAATAATACCATACATTAGCTCCCTTTTAAATAATACACACATGGCCTCGTGATCTACGTCACAATTAGAGGACTTACAACATATCTCAATTCACTGCAATCAACTACCCTCCATAAGTAATTTACCAAGTACTTTAACTTTTACGCGTTCCTAGCGTAACTTTTTATTTGAGTTCCATTATGCTACACATTACTTTACGGCCGAATGTCTTCCAAAGAACTGATAAATTTCATAGTAACAATTGATACATATCTTAATTCTTATATTAATCTTTTCCGTTGACAATAAATCGCTCCCTTTATAAGAACACGCATTCACATCATGTCTTATACATTTGTTAAGGCTTCAACGCTCTATATTTTTATATCATTCAATTTAATCTTTATTTAGATTTCTTTACCTTGTTATTCACATCGTGTTTTCATTCCTTACAAAAGCTCAAAAGCTATTTCTCTCATATAATTCAAATTTACCTTTATGTAAATATCTTTGTTATAATTATTATTATCACGCTTGCTTTTATAACATTCATTAAATACTGACATTTTATTCCATGCCTTTCCTCTACAGGATTTATTATTTCACATAATTATTTATTATTTCTTAAAACTTTATTTTCGTTCAGATCGCGTTCTTATTTAGTTATTATTCATTTAAAAACATCCCTTCTACTCAAAACTCCGGTGGAATTGTACACAAAATTTTTCCCGACACCAAAACATAATGAAAATCTTTACTTACATGTTTAAGGTCGCTTTCTGACCTTTATTCTCGTTTGATGTGACATTTTGGCCCACCTTCTTGACCTACTCCATATTGTACAATCTCATCTTATGTACAGAAATTTCTTGACACATATTCACTATATTTAACACTGACAACATTTTTTTTAATACACTGGTGTATCCGTTTTGAATACACATTAAAACACTAAAAAATATTACTCTGGTACATATTATAACACATATCACTGTGCATAAAACGCTTTCACTTTACCTAAAACACTTAAAATGATACACTCTTATTTCTTTTCTTACAATATTTACACTTCACTCCTATCACACGGGTGTATCTCAACGATTTTTACAATTTCTGTCGGCTGTTGATGATCCCTGTTGTGAATCCTATCGACCTGCATTGGACGTGTGATTTTACTCGTTCAAAGTTGCTCTCTCCTACAATGGAAACTACTGGTTTCAGTCTCTCAAAACCGCTTCTATTGTCTATTTCTCGGCTTTACTTTATCTGCTTTAACTAGGCGATAAATGTCTTTTCTTTGCCGTCACCTTTATTTATATATGGTGGTCTATCGCACCCTATAGTTTCTATATCTTGGCCTCCCTTCGAGGACCGTATACTGTCTATCGTACCCTATAGTTTCTATATCTTGGCCTCCCTTCGAGGACCGTATACTGTCTATCGTATATTTTTGACGTTTTCTCACTAGAGTACGTTTTCCCTCTGGTTTCGAAACTAAGTTCCTAAGTTCCTTTCGCTTGAACTTCTATCTTTCGCGATCGTAATTACTGTAAAGTTCCTTTACAGGACTTAATGTCTTTAACAATGTCTTTACTAAACGTAACGCCGTTTATTTGTTGGAGTTCTTATAACTTCGTAACTGTATTGAACTAGTGTTCTTCTGGAACTCGAAGTTCCCTACTGATCGCTGTGTCTTACTTTGGCGATATTGCTTTAAAGTCCGTATATTTAATGTTCTTTATAATTTAGGACTCTTCAAAATCTCGAACTGCTAACCCTCAGCGTAGCGTACTTATATCGTAACTGGTCTACACTCGGTGAACTTGTAGCATAGCCTCCCACAGGCTCTGGATCGATGTCTGATACAGCTTAACGTCCCCCTCACGGGCTCTTGAATACTGCGTATACGATGTGGTGCAGCACTTCCGCTCACGGAATGCTCGTAGACTGAATGATTATGATGCTCCAGCGTAACGTCCCCCTGGACGGACTAATACTGCATGTACTGATACAGCGTGACGTTCCCCTCACGGGCTCTCGTAGACTGCATGCACTGATGCAGAGTAACACCCCCTCACGGGCTGTCAGAATAACTGCATGATTGGCTTGGTGAGGCCAGGAGTTTTATACCTTTCAGCCAAAAAAAGATAAAACTCTAGTCCTTTTCGTGACCAACTTTTGAACTAATTGTCGCACAATTAAAAAAATTATATATCCAGAAAGCTCGTCTTCCAAACGTAAAATAATCTTCCTGTGCATGGAAATCGATCGTGCATTTCCGAGATATTAATTAATTTCTCGTCCTCAACTGTGTGGGTGGTGCTGTTCTTTTTTTATTCTCCCAATCCTTGGGTCTCGGTGAACCCCCAATGACGTCTACTTGCGTTTGCAGTTTTCTCCTGTGCAATTTTTACAAGGTTTTTCTTTACACAAAAATCTCTAATCCAAATTGATTCACCGTACTGTATCTGTTTACTTATTTTTATACTCGTAAACGGGTTAAATTTAATTATTCCTGTTCTGACTCAGCAGCGAGGTTGCCATATTCCTGCAACGTAAGAGCAATTTCCGAGTCCAGCTTCTTCGTCTTACAGTCAAAACTTTCCACTCGTTCTAATAATATCCATGACTGGCTCCTTATAAATGTCAAGAGGCATGAGCTCATCTAAGGAACACCTGGCCCTAGCGTTTGCACCATGTTAGGCTATAATCCTGGCTTGAAATCTCTCTCCGTTCCCTTAGAAACTGTATGATTCTTTCATTCCTTTCTCAAAGTACATGGATTCGACTCTCTTTGAGGCCATGGTACATGGGTTCACTACGTAATTGGATGACATGTTTCGAACGTCACGCGCTCATCCTCAGATCCTGTTCACTTACGCTTAACTAGTATATGATGTTTATGAATCACAATCAAACACACGCAGCGGAACCGGACCACAATAATCAACTCTAGAAACCAGATAAGTTGTCATCACTCCATTACTTCCAGTGCATTTGTATGTTTTAACTGTGTATTTGTCACGCGAGATATTATGCCAATAGTTTAAATAGGAACAGTTGATTTATAACAATAATAACGAAACAGGCAGATAATTTCAATACTGAGATTATCCATAATAACAATTCAATAGACAACAGGAAACATCCTTAATCCACATTAATAATAATAATCTAGTTATAACGCAACAACCATAGAAGTGTAAATAGTTGACACGTTACTCAAGTCTTTACAAACTTACTGTATGTAATATAAATATTGTACATATTATTTATTTGTTTTTAAGTGTGATTCATAAACAACTTATACCAGTTAATCCTAAGTGAACAGGATCTGAGGATCAATTCGTGACGTTCGAAACATTTTGTCATCCAATTACGTAGGTATTTGTGCATAAAGAGTTTGTAGGTTATGTAAATACTAGTTTCCCGCCTACAGTAATGTGATTGGACACAATTCGTGTTGACCGACTTCTTTATTACAATTAGGAAACACTGAACGATGGCTGGTATCACTACAAGCCCAATATAATGGCACTCCCGTTGACGATGACACTTTAGTCAGTAAGTAAACTGTCCACGCTATAATTTCCCACATTCCATGTAAAAGGTTGACAATTCCTGCTAATTTCGATGAATGTGCTCATTTGCTTGGCGTTGTATTCACGCTCAGTGGCGTACACGGGCACTGGGGTAATCACAGCAAGCACCTTGGGGATTTCCCGTGTTATGGCTCTTTGTAAACACGCGCAAACTAACGAAGAGAGCACACAACACTCTCTGTCAACATTTAAGGGCCAATAACCACTTAAAACAATATTTATTATTAAGAAACTATTATTAATAAAGTGGACAAAATGGAGGTCAATGACCAAAAAAGCGGACCCTGCACCAGCGGGACAACGCTAGGAAGAAGAAGATTATTTGTTCTGTACACTTTAATTATTTCACAAGGCGGGAAACGAACAACAACAGCATTGCAGTGCAAGTCGGTGACCTTTCATTTCATCTACGTCTATACGGTTGGAAGGGTTGAACATTACGCACACGTGTCCAGAATTACAGATTCTTGGAGACATGCCACTGTACTGGTGCGAAGAACCAGTGCATGCAGGTTTCTCTTCAGAGACGTTGGTACAACAACTGTTAAAGACATGACAATGTTCTTATTTTCCTCATAGTATATCTTCCGTGAACTCCATTGTCTGTACTCGTGTTGCGTGTTGTCGAAGCAATGCCAATAAAAAGCGTGTGTTTTTTGTTTGTTTTGTTTTAATTCCTATGGACGATATCTGGTTTTAATATTATTATTACCATTATTACCAATACTGTAAACTTAATTGGCTGAAAGGCAACAAGAAGTAGGTTGGTTGGGTCGTCAGTTTAGGGGCTGTGACAACGAGGTCATGTAGCCTCGTGTACTTTGGGTGTGTGTAGAATCTGTGTGATAACCGGTGTTAATTGTGATGGCTGTATTAGTGTGTGTTATCTGTGTTAATTCAAGTAAGCACTGCAGACAATAATTTCAAGTAGTTCCTACTTTCAATACCAAATGCTACCGTCCACGACACCTAGCTGTGAACTTGGCTACTACTAGACGCCACCGCAACCAGCGCCAGGTGATGAACGTTGGAACTTAAGTGCATTAATCAAGGCTAACCTACAAATTTTGCTTCACACAAGTTTAGTTAGTGGAAGGTACTTTTATATGCCATAAATCTATGACATGGGCCTGCCGGCGTTACTTCCGCTCCGAAGGAAGGTATACTGAGGGATTTATAACGGTCTTAAAAAATCCGACAATTTCGGCCGGGTTTAAACCTGCAACCTTGGGCATAGAGGCTCAGCATGCTACCGACTACGCTATCGAAGCCGTTACGCAACAAGAAGAAGACTGTTTTATTAATAATAATCTTCCCGCCTGTCTGCAGGGTCCTCTACACGGATACACTGTCTCTGGCCGTGTTTGGGTCAAGATTAACGCATCTTTGGTTGTTGTGTAGCGTATCGTCTCTTTGGTATTTTGCCGACGACTTGTAGGCCTACAGGATATTTATATTTGCATGGCAAGGACATTCTCGCTCAGGCGCTCCACCAGTTACGGCTGAGTTGCCGGCTGCTGCGTGCGCGTATGTACGGCAGAATACGGTGATTAAAATCAGTATCATGCATTTTTACTCACCATGTTTACAGTAGATGTTAAAAAATGACCCCCATCCACTGACAAACATAATCGGGATCCTCTTATGAAATTTCCGGTTACTCCGGTTACTTTAGCTTCAGCAAGGAAATAACGACCTTTACGTCTATTTATATATTTCACTGAACCTGTACGTTTGAATCTCTTAGCCAGTTGTCTTATTGTCTCGATTTATAGGAATGGGTCTCCCTGGAAATTTCACTCGAAACTTTTGTCTTGTTCTAGCGCACGATTTCCTGCACTTTGTGAACGTATTGTGGAGATATACACGTTCACGTAACGCATATTTCACATAAGGCATTACAGCACTATACACAATCACAATAAGAGAACTGGCTAAGAGATTCAAACGTAGCCTACAGGTTCAGTAAACAATAAAAATAGACGTAAAAGTCGGTATTTCCTTACTGAAGATAAATTAACCAGAGTAACTGGAAACTTCATAAGGAGATGCCGATTATGTTCGGCAGCGGATGGGGAACATTTTCAGCATCTACTGTAAACATGGTGAGTAAAAATGTATGATAATGATTTTAAGCACCGTATTCTGCCGTACATATGCGCGACCGGCAGCCGGTAACTGAGCAGTCACTGGCGGAACGAGTGAGCGAGAATGTCCTAGTCAAGCAAATAAAGGCCCTGTAATTGTAACCAGTCTGTGTAATTCTGTCGGCTTCCGCCCACAGTACTAGCCAGGCCCTCACGCATGCTATAGAGGCACCAAAAGATGAAGAATCGACTTTCACTACCTCTATAGTGAGCATGTCTCATCATTATAAGGAACGGCTTCGATAGCGTAGTCGGTAGCATGCTAAACTGTTGAGCTCAAGACCGCTGGTTCAAACCCGGCTGAAGTCGTCGGATATTTTAAGAGCGTTAAAATCCTTCTGTATGCCTTCCTTCGGAGGTCCCATGTCATAGATGAATGGCATATAAAAGACCCATCCACTAACTAAACTTGTGTGAAGCTAAATTTTTCTTTTCTTTTTTCATAGTCGTTTACCCTCCAGGTTGGTGGAACCCACGGACTCAGCGAGGGAACTCACCACTACCGCCTCTACGGGCAGTGTCCTAGAGCTGGGAACATCTAATCGGAGTGGATACAACTGGTGAGGTGTGATTGGCACCTCGCCCAGGCGGCCTCACCTGCAAAGCGAACAGGGGCCTCATGAGGAAAGGTAAGGGATGGATAGGCAAGGAAGAGGGAAGGGGGCGGCCGTGGCCTTGAAGAAGGTACTGCCCCCGTAAATTGAATTATATTGAGACCACGATGGCTGTATTGGCAAATATGAATAAAGTTATGGCTGTCATAGTTGTGACGTGTATATTCATGACGTAGGCACGGATGATGTATACTTCATGCAAGTAGGCTGATTGAGCTGAGATTCTTGGTGACGTCATGATTTTGTTCGAGAAAGATCTTAGATTTACGACGCAGTCGCAGGAAACATGGTATTGTGCTAAGGAAGAAGTTACGCTATTGGAGGAGAGACTCGAACCAATGAACGATAGTTTGGAAGGAAGACGGAGATTGCTGAAACTACGATATTTGATTACTTTTGGCATGCAGATTTGTGGAAAACTATTTTCAGTTATGGCATTGATTTGGAATTTTGAAGAAATTAATTTTGAGTTTTTGAAATTTGAAAATCCGTCAAGTATAGCCAAAGTTAAAACTTCTAGCAATGACGGAGCAACAGGCTATGGAAGGGATGGATACGCCCCTTAAGAAGTTGATAAAAGGTCGTGCACAGGATAGAGGAGCTGTCATATCTCTCATACCGCTGATAACGCATATATATTTCTGATGTTATATAGTCATTTTCGAGTGAATAAGTGAAGCGAGTCGTCTTTAGCGTGTGGTTAAAGCCCGGCGCATCGAACGAACACGGAGCAGTTCCATTTTACGCTGTTCGAAACTAAGTGAAGTTGAGACGCTCACATTAACGTTTCTACCAGATAAGATATAAAGAGTTAACTTCTGCCTTCATTATAATTCAATTGGGCAGTACAACATTGAGGTGTGTAGAACATTTGAACAATTTTACGAGTTTATTTTGAAAGATATTGGCATTTTAAGGCTGCAGACAAAAGTGATTTTCTCGCCACCTGAGAAGCACTTTTAAAATTCCACAGTATACACTACGGCTGACACGTATATCGCAACCGTGATATTGGAGAATACGTTTGGTAATACAACGATACATTCTACTATGGAACATTATAATCTTGCAGTGCTTTCAATGATTATAACAGAAGTTGAGATGGAAGGCTAAGGCTTTAATGCAATTGGGACATATATCGATGGAGTGAAGTAACAGCATGGAACTTCGTTAATCGTCATTCTACAAAAGCGAGCATGTAGTGAACATCCAACTACACTCATGCATCGTGAATCCATCGCTGAATAATATCAAATGACAGTGGAAATATCATCATACTCCACGATTATGAATATTTCTGCGGAAATAACTGCAATAAACTTCATGGCGAATTACGACTGGAACTTCAGGGAACTTTCAAGAGAGGCCAGGGAGGACCCGGCTCACAAAGAAGAATTTTGCCAGAAGGATGTCTTTCGGATACATGGAGCAGTGCAATTTCCGGAGGAGGAAGCAGTTCGATTCTCCGAGGACGCTGATTCCAGGTTCGAGGTCGGAGCACATCTTTACGCTGGTGAATTGGAACCAACAGCAGTGTTCTTTGAAAACATTCCTCTAGAACTTCAATCAACAGATAAGGTAGTCGTGAACGTTTCTTGTATTATTTGAGTCATGTAGCGATATCTGAGCAACCATTTTTCCCATATTTTTTTGTCCTATCTTTTGCCCCATTTTCTTGATTAACATTTCTGTACTCAGTACACTTCGATGATTTATGCCTTTTTCTACGATTTGTTGAGACATTGTTATGTCATTGGCATACTTAAATAATTTTGGATCAGTTGAGACTGATAATTTAGATTCTTTCAGTAATTTGCATATTTTTGTAGTCACGATTTGACTGTAAAGTTAACGATTTGCTATGGCAGATTTGAATTCAGACAGCGTGTCACTTTATTAAAGTAATTCTATTCAGTAAATTACTTTGACCAAATTTCTGTCATCCTCAAGAAAGAAGAATAATTAAATGATTTTAGAGCGTTAAAATCTAATACGTTATCGACGATCTTTGAAATACTAGTCGTCTTATGAACATGATTGCAACATAGACATTTATCATTGCATTATAGACAATTTTATGAAATATGAACTTTGAATACGATTTATTGAATACACTATAGTAATGAACATTTGATAGGAGTTTTTCTCAATTATAGATTGGAACAATAATGTTTGCATTCCACAGTCTAATTGTATTCTATTCGACTATTTATGCAGTTTAGATGAACTTTGATTGAAGATAGTATTTTTATACTGCGTTACTTTGAAGATATTAATCTCAATTTTGATAGACCAGGGAGGAGTGTCTAATCGTATTTGCTATTAAATTTATTTGTGATTGGCAAATTTTTACTTCATATCGATTCATGAATGAAACCCACGAAGGTTAAATAATAAAAGACATTAATACAATTGATGAATATAGGAATTTTTGAAGAGGAACAATGGATGTATAATCGTTAGTTCAGTGGACCTGTAAAAGTCGCTGATGAGTAATGCCCTTGAATAATGAAGGAGGTTCCCACAGTAATAAATGAAGTTGTTGAATTTATGAGTGGAGGTTTTTGTATGTAATTTGGAAGATTTTGATGCCATATATATGAAGATATATGATGAATTCTGGGCCTATTGTTGAGCAATTTTGTGCGTTTTGAGCGAAGTATTTTTCCGCTGAATGTATTGTCCTGGTTCTTTGAAAGTTATTCATGTGAAAATACTGTTAAAGTTAACAAGAGTGTTAAATAATTTGAGATGAAGATTTTGAATGGAGGTTACCGTCACAAATATTAATAATTATTATTAAACCTTATTAAACCTGTATTTGACATTTAAATATAACTAACCTTCATTGGTCGATTATATCAACACAATTTAAGTAATTAGCAACCGGATAAACGTGTGGTTTAATGTATTTCTTATATAAATAATATAAACAATATAATATCGTAAATAATTTTGTAAATATCTTTGTTAAATAATATGAAATGAAAGGGATTAATAGAGGCGTGTATAAAATTTTCAATTGTCGTTTGACATTGTTATAAACAATTTATTATTGTTATAAATAATTAATGAACTTTTGTTATTAACATTAAGAGTTTTGTTTTTATACTCTAAACAACGCTAATTAAGCAAGTGGATTGAACAATTAAATATGATTTGGGATTGTTGGAGTATTCCACTGGTGTTTGAATGGAGCATTTAAAAGATTTGCGTGATAATATTTCAGTTGAGATGTGGACATTTAATGTGTTTTGAAGGAGAGCTAAGCTCTGATGTAACTCGCTTATGCTAGGGTTGATCGGACGGGTGAGTCCACTTGACGATGCAGGTGCATTGCAGCTGGCCCGGACAACTGTATGATAGAGGCCAAGGACGTTTACATAATAGCCTTGTGGCTATAAATAAAATGTGAAGTATATAAACACGCAAAACAATTGATATATGTGTCTCGTCCCAAATCCCGTTTCCACTCCAAGTGCATTATTATAATTACGTTATTTTGAGCTTGAGAAAGCTGAAACATTGTATGTAGAGTATACAAGTCCGACAGGAGGACATGGTTATGTGGTCGATGGCTTCTGATTGCCACGTGGATTTTGTTGTTTTATTTTTGTTAAATTCATTCTTTATGTGAAATAAATTATTGTGCAGTTTAAAGTTTCTCGTCTTCGTTATGGTTCATTTTAAATATCATGGTGGAGGTTATTGTGTGGGCACGCTTTAAGTGATCCAGTTGACAACCCAGTCCCCGAGATAAATTTAAGAAGTAAGTAAAGGTAAGTATGAACCCCCATATATTTTGGTGTGTTCCACAATAATTTCTTGTTAACTATTGTGCTCTAATCTCGATAGTATCTGTCAGTGCCATTTTCATTGATGTAGCTGTGCCGGTGCGATTGATTATTGGCAATACGATTGAGGGGGCGGATATCTGACAGCCTACTATCCTGATAACGGGGACAGTACCATCCCGGCATTTGCCCGAAGACGAAGTGGGAAACCACGGAAAACCACTTCGAGGATGGCTGAGGTGGGAATCGAACCCCCTCTACTCATTTGGACCACCCGAGGCTGAGTAGACCCCGTTCCAGTCCTCATACCACTTTTCAAATTTCGTGGCAGAGCCGGGAATCGAACCCAGGGCCTCCGCGGCGGCAGCTAACCATGCTGACCGCTACGCTACGGAGGCGACGTGAAGCTAAATTTCTAGGTTAAATTTCGTTGAAACGTTCTAACAAAGTTGCAATGTTCACCACTAGGTGGCAGTGACATCTGGTAGCAAAAGTTGGAACTACTTAAAATTGAACGGAACTTGTAGCTTTCCCTATGGTTGTCCGCTGGAAGCAGCTGCGAACTCTGGCGAGCCGAACACGTTCTCGGACACTCCCGACACTAAAAGCCATACGCTAAATCTCTACTTAGTATAAGACAAATTCCCCGATTCTTGGATGTCACGAGTAATCTCGAGAACCACTGAATGGATTTTGATGCGGGTTTCACCATTCTGTAAGGGATATCTCGAGGAAGGTTTCTGTAGAACATAATTTATTTATGACCAAAGGAAGTCAAGCACTAACGATTTCAGTGGAAAGGTCGAAAAAAAACTGGCTTCCGTGCGGTTTTTAAGATTACGCGGCGCAAACCGTTAAAAACATCTATATACTATGAGCGAAAGAATTGTTCAGCATGAAAAGTTCTACAAAAACGCCCGGGAGAGCATATCTCTATCTTCAATACATCGCCTATTATAGCCTAAGTGTTTTTACGATTTCATTTCTTCCAACAATCTCCATTCAGTTACTGAGGCGACAGTTTACGAGCTAGCTAGGGGCGAGTCTATTACCCCCAGTTACAGCCTAGCTAGCAGACGAGCTTATTGCCCCAGATATAGCCAGCAGCAAACTGTCGAGTCGTGTTGAGTTAAAAACTTTAGAGAAGAGTGGTTGTGTTTGGAGTTTCCCTGGAAGTGTAACTCTGCTTTTCTTCATTTCGCCTGTGAACTTTTCTTTCCGCAAAATTCACAGTCAAGTTAAGATTGGATGGAAGGGGGATATGTGCTTCATGCACCTCGCCTTTCTTAAATTACGTCTGACAAGAATTTGTTGCGCATGCATCTCCATGATAATTTAATTAATAGTCCAGTCAGTGATTTTAATTCATCGTGCAGAGACGTAAAACGGATATTGGTCGTTGTTCATTGACATTGAAAAAAAAAGGGCGCTTATCACGTAATGCATTCATAACTGCTCCCGGGCGAAGCCGGGTCGGGTTGCTAGTAAATAAATTAAAAAATAAATCATTATAGGGGAAGATGACCTCGCTGTTTCGTCACCACCAGCATGCCCCGTATGGGCACATTCAAAGGCTCAATCATCAATGTGACTCCCAGCATGGCTCTGCTCTAGTCTGAGGGCTGAACACTCAGCCTCCTGCAAGTGGTGTCCACTTCCACTCCAGACACAGCTTAAGAGCACACACACTACCACAGTAACACACATTTCTGGGTTAAATGACAACAGAGATGCTCCAAACACTAAAGATGTCATGTGCCAGTGAGTTCCCCTCCAACTTGTTGCCGCTTGCAATCTAATTGTCCGGAGAGAGCTGAGCTTCTATCCAGAGCAAAGTTAATTAAGAACGCTCGCTACCTCCTGCGTCTGCCATCTGATATCAACCAAGCAGAACCATAATTCAGAGAAACGTTAATACCTCTAAATTTTTGAACAAAAGGTAAGTGCTTTTCAGTCGGTCAACACGATTGTACCTAAATGAGATGGGTTATTCCCTAATCCTGAAAACAAGTACATGAGAATAATAAATACACTAGGATGACCAGTTTCGATCGTCAAGCGATCATCATCAGATCCATTACACTTAGGCTAAAAAATCTGTCTGAAAATATGGGTGAAAATATTTACAATATATCATCATCCTTTCATGTGTTAGTCCTGGAAGAACTGTTATGGTCTACACAAAAGATTTGAATTTTCACGCCATCTTTTCCTGGGGCGACCTAGAGATCTCTTCCCACCGGGGCAGTAGTTGACGACTGCTTTAGGGATCCTGCTTCTGTCCATCCTGTTGAGGTGTCGTTGTCAATTTCTTTAGTATTCATGGATGTATTCCAATATAGGTCTGCTGTTAAGACCATTCAGCACTTCTGTGTTTCGTTTGTGATCCCACTTAGTGACTCCTGCTGTTCGTCGCATATACGTATTTCAATTAGGCGGTAGTTATTCGTCTCTCATCGCATTTCCTCAGGGTCCACGCTTCGCGACCATAGCGATATACAATGTATACACTTATTTAGTTGAGATAATGCAACTCGTCAATATTAGTTAGTTGTGGTCTATGTGGTGTGTTGTTGAGATACTGGAAGTGGTGATTGACCTCCGGAATTTGCTTGTTTGGAGTGAATATGTGGTTGTTGTAAATTGTGAATCTAGATTGTATTGTACAGGCTACTTGTCTGGTTGGGTCTTGCATGGTCCTGTTGAGAGCAGTTTACGTTAACGTTCAAACAACCACATATTCACTCTAAACAAGCAAATTCCGGAGGTCAGTCACCACTTCCAGTATCTCAACAAAACATCACATAGACCACAACTAACAAATCTCAACTAATACTGCTACTGCATGTTAAAGAACCTTCCATTAATTACAGCTGTGTGAAGCTAAATTGTATAGGTTAAGAATGTAAACAACGCTCTTAGGTTCCTACGTTCGTTGCCAAGAACCGACTGCGGTGGTGTCTGGTAGCTAAGTTCTGATCTAGTAGTCGTTGACGGTGGCGTTTGGCGGCAAAAGTAGGAACTATTTGAAACATTCAAAACTGTGCAGTCCGTACTTGAATTAAAAAAACCGATAACACACACTAATACAGTCATCACAACTAACACCGGTTATCAGACAGATTCTACACACACCAAAGTACATGGGGCTACATGATCGCGTTGTCGCAGACCCTTAACTTAAGAACCAACCAACTAAATAAGTGTATATATTGTAAATATTTTCACCCATACTGTCTGAAAAGATTGTGGTGTTTGAAGCCATATTTTCAGTGTTGCCTTAGTAAACAAGAGTTTAGTGCTTTTCAGTCGGTCAACACGAATGTACCCAAAAGAGATGGGTTATGCCCTAATCCTGAAATAAATTACATGAGATTAATAAAACACTAGGATGACCAGTTTCGATCGTCAAGCGATCATCATCAGATCCATTACACTTAGGCTACAAAATCCATGTTTGATATACAGGTGAAAATATTTACAATATGTACAATTATTTAATTGCAGTATTGGCACTGTAACTGTCAGTGTATGCTAAATGCAGTATATATGTTAGGTGAAATGCTAAATGGTGATGGCTATCCAGAGATTGTACTTTAGAGAGATTATATGGTTGTAAACTATGATTAAATTATAAAATTTTAGGCTAACTACTTATGTGATTGTCTTCCGTACTACAGCTACTCGCAGTTTTCGTGCTCACTGGAACTCACTGTGCGGTCGACTGCGGTGGTTATCTTAACGACTGGTTTTTCCTGCCTTCTCCCCCCCCCTTGCCCCTACGTGCTGTGGGGAGTGATAGCGATGTGTTTATGTGAGGTGTTGCCAACCTAGATAAGATGTATGTTATTGAATGAGGTGGGTCTACAACTATTAAAGACCGTGGATTAGCCCTCGCCACGCGTGGAGCATTACCCATTCGAACTAAGCGTTGACGGTCTTATGAGGACGTCCCGGCACCTATAATACTGCCGCGAATATGGGCCTTGGTTTATTGTAGAAGAAAAGTACATCGTACACCTGATCCAGATAACATTTACCTATTAAAAACCCCCTAATCTGTCTGACAAGAATTTTATGGCCCAAGTGTAATGGATCTGATGATGATCGCTTCACGATCGAAACTGGTCATCCAAGTGTATTTATTAATCTCAAGTACCTTTTTTCAGGACTTGGGAATAACCCATCTCATTTGGGTACAATCGTGTTGACCGACTGAAAAGCACTAAACTCTTGTTTAATAAGGCAACACTGAAAAATGGCTTCAAACAGCATAATATCAATGTTTGCTTCCTTGAGTGTTAGGTTCTGTGTGAAGTGTTATTGTTCAGTAGGTCAACAAGTGCACGGTAATCCTATTACACGGAAAGAATGAAGAAGAAGGGGATAAAGGAAGGAAGGGAGGAAGGAAAGAATGAAATGAGGGGATTGGAAGTCAAGAGAGACAAGCGATATCTGATAAACGTGGGGAAATGTTCCTTAAGAATTATGTCAATAAGAGTGATTTTCCCATGCTTCTCATATATCAGTAGTCTCCCTTGCCTCCTCCCCCCAGTGGCTCACGTCTAGTGGGACGTGGGTTGGCGACCACGGGGCCCCAGCTGAGTCCGGCATGGCTTCCACTTACTTGTGACGGGCTTCCCTCGGTTATCTTTCCTCTCGGCCTCCCTTGGTCAACTCTTGTTCTCTTCCGACCCCGGTGGTATCCGACGCCTAGGGAATCTTTCACTTTCCCGCCTTAATACGCCCTTGTCTCATTTTTTCTGATCCCTCATTCTTCGAGGGGTCAGACCTCTTCTGTTTTCTTCATATTTCCTGCCTTCTGCTCAAGGCCTTCAAGGAGGCAGGGTGTGTGTAGCCCCACCACTTCTGGTGCACCCTGATAATGCTACATCCTCAAGGAGGCAGGGTGTGTGTAGCCCTACCACTTCTGGTGCACCCTGATAGTGCTACACCCTCAAGGAGGCAGGGTGTGTGTAGCCCTACCACTTCTGGTGCACCCTGATAGTGCTACACCCTCAAGGAGGCAGGGTGTATGTAGCCCCACCACTTATGGGGCACCCTGATAGTACTACACCCTCAAGGAGGCAGGATGTGTGTAGCCCTACCACTTCTGGTGCACCCTGGATAATGCTACACCCTCAAGGAGGCAGGGTGTGTGTAGCCCCACCACTTCTGGTGCACCCTGGATAGTGATACACCCTCAAGGAGGCCGGGTGTGTGTAGCCCCACCACTTCTGGTGCACCCTGGATAGTGCTACACCCTCAAGGAGGCAGGGTGTGTGTAGCCCCACCACTTATGGTGCACCCTGGATAGTGCTACACCCTCAAGGAGGCAGGGTGTGTGTAGCCCCACCACTTATGGAGCACCCTGGATAGTGCTACACCCTCAAGGAGGCAGGGTGTGTGTAGCTTCACCACTTCTGGTGCACCCTGGATAGTGTTTCACCCTCAAGGAGGCAGGGTGTATGTAACCCCACCACTTCTGGTGCACCCTGTATAGTGCTACACCCTCAAGGAGGCAGGGTGTGTGTAGCCCCACCACTTATGGAGCACCCTGGATAGTGCTACACCCTCAAGGAGGCAGGGTGTGTGTAGCCCCATCACTTATGGAGCACCCTGGATAGTGCTACACCCTCAAGGAGGCAGGGTGTGTGTAGCCCCACCACTTATGGTGCACCCTGGATAGTGTTACACCCTCAAGGAGGCAGGGTGTATGTAACCCCACCACTTCTGGTGCACCCTGGATAGTGCTACACCCTCAAGGAGGCAGGTTGAGTGTAGCCCCACCACTTATGGAGCACCCTGGATAGTGCTACACCTTAAAGGAGGCAGGGTGTGTGTAGCCCCACCACTTATGGTGCACCCTGGATAGTGCTACACCCTCAAGGAGGCAGGGTGTGTGTAGCCCCACCACTTATGGAGCACCCTGGATAGTGCTACACCTTCAAGGAGGCAGGGTGTGTGTAGCCCCACCACTTATGGTGCACCCTGGATAGTGCTACACCCTCAAGGGCTTACGGCTGGTGAGTTTGGGAGTTGGCAACCCCAAAGGATTCCTGATCTGGGTCCTGTTTTACCACTTTTTCCATTGCCTCTGCGGCAAACCCTCTCCTCTTTCCTATTTCCTATCTGCCTTTCATGGCTCTCCTTCCTTCCAAGTTCCTCAATCCTCATTCTTCGAGGATTGTGGGTATTTCCTTTCCTCCTGTCCATTATGTGCCTTATTGTCCTTTTGTTTGCAATTTATGCTTCTAGTCTGTAAATGTGTAGTTAGTTATAGTTTTACTTTACCTTACATTCTCATGTTTCACCATCATCCAAACCATTAGGAGCCGATAACGAAGATGTTAGGCCCCTTAAAACAGCAATTATCATCATCCTTGGCTTCTAAGCCCCTCAAATGTAAGTTTTTCAGGTTATTTTTATTTGGTGCTGTAAAGATCGCTTTTATACGATGGTCTGTAGAGTACCCTGCATATTCAGTGTAGAAAGTGTTCGAAATGTTGACCACCTTGGTTTCTTTATACAGATTTCAACACGCCATAGTAAGGACAGTGTTGCACGTTGTATCATGTGTGGTGTAACAGCTTGGCACGCCTCGGTGATCACTCGCACAACGTGACCAGGATCTTCAGGTTCTTCATCTGCTTTAAGTGACCCCACAGGAAGAAGTCAAGTGGCGTAAGATCGGGTGATCCTGCAGGCCAGTGAACGGGTCCTATTTGGTTATGCTACTGATCCGTGAGCTGAGGCTCCATCCTGTTGCAACCACATTCGTAATCGCTTACGCAATGGCGCCTTATCCAGGAACTGTGGGAATTCATTGAAGAAAATGAGGGAAGCGTACTCCCATTAGATGGCTGTCGAAGAAATATGATCTGATTTGATCGTGACCCGAGAGCCCACACCAGACATTGCACTTGAAATGCGTCGTGTCTTACCTAATGGGCATTATCCACGCTCCAATAGTGCATATTCACGGTGCCATTGTTGTGAAATCCTGATTCGTCTGAAATGATGACTCGCGACAACAACAAAAAACTGCATCATTGATCACACTGTTGGTCTGCTGTGCTAATGTCAGGATTATTCTGGACAGCATCCAAAATAGGCTCTTAACCTGGGAGTGGTGGCGTGGGGTCTTTTGTGGCCTGGCGCAAATTCATTTTGTTAGAGTGTGCTAGTTTCTAAACATAGAGACCCTGGCTACCACACAGCTCTCCCCACATTCCTTGCCGTTAGTCTGTGATCAGTAACATTGTAGTGAGAAGTGTTCACTCTTAGAAAGAGGAATTATTGTCCAGCGGTGTTGTTGTTGTTTGAGTCTTCAGTCTTTTGACTGGTTTGATGCAGCGCTCCACGCCTCCCTGTTCTGAGCTAATCGTTTCATCTCTACATAGCTCCCACACCCTACATCCGAGGCAATCTGTTAAACATACTCTAACCTTGGGTCTACCCCTACAGTTCTTATCCTCGACCCTTCCTTCCATAACTAAGCTTGCTATTCCTGGGTGTCTTACTATGTGTCCTACCAACCTATCTCTTCTCTTCATTACCAGTCGGCAGAAACATCTCTCCTCTCCCACTTGTCTTAATACCTCTTCGTTTGTAATCCTTTCTACCCATCTGATCTTCATCATTCTCCTGTAACACCACATTTCAAATGCTTCAATTCTCCTCTTTTCTGCTCCTCCAATAGTCCAAGTTTCACTTCCATAGAGCGTCACGCTCCATACAAAGGCTTTCAAAAATGACTTCCTAACACCTAAATCTATATTCGATGTCTACAGATTCCTTTTTTGTAGAAATGCTTTCCTTGCCTGAGCCAACCTACTTTTTATATCCTCTTTGCTTCGTCCATCACTGATTATTTTGCTTCCTAAGTAACAGAAGTCTCCTACTTCCTTCAGCTTTTCACCTGCCATTTGATGTCCATCAGGTTTCTGATTTATTTCGGCTGCATTCCAGTACTTTTGTTTTACCTTTATTAATATTCATCATGAATTCTTTCCGTATGACGGAGTACATACCATTCAAAAACTCATTCAAATCCTCAGGCTTGTCGGCCAAGATGGCAATGTTATCAGCAAATCTCAGAGTTGACATTATTTCTCCTTGAATCTTCACTCCCACTTTATTTATTTTTTCCAATTTCCTTCATTGCTTGTTCAATGTAAAGATTGAAAAGTATGGGTGATAAGTTGCAGCCTTGCCTTACACCTTTCTGAATACCAGCTTCTCTCTCATGTCCTTCAGCTCGAATGACTGCTGTCTGGTTTCTGTACAGATTGTATATCACCCTCCTATCCCTGTACTTTATTCCAATTGATTTCAAAATGCCAAACATTTTAGACCAATCAACGTTATCAAAAGCCTTTTCTAAGTCTACAAATACCACGATCGTTCTCTTGTCTTTCCTTATTCTACCTTCCAAAATCAGCCTAAGACTTAGTACAGCTTCCCTTGTTCCTACATTTCCCCTGAAACCAATCTGGTCTTCACCCAACTCCGTTTCTATCTTGCTTTCCTTCCTCTTGTAAATTATTCTAGACAGGATGTTTAAAGCATGAGTAATCAAGCTGATTGTACGGTAATCTTCACATCTGTCAGCTCCTACTTTCTTCGGAATAGGGATGATAACATTCTTCTTGAAATCAAGGGGTACCTCACCTGTCTCATAAATCCTACACACCAAGTGAAATAACCTGATCAGACCTTCATCTCCTATGCAGCGTAGCAACTCAATCGGTATATCATCTATGCCTGGTGCTTTGTTGCTGGTTAAGTCCTCCAATGCTCTATCAAATTCTGATCTCAATATTAAATCTCCTTTTGCATCCTCATCAATTTCCTCCTTCCTTTCCATTACATGATTCTCAATCTTCTCTCCCTTATACACACACTCTATGTTAGATTTCCATCTTTCAACCTATTCTTCCCTATCTGTTAGAGGCTTTCCATGTGTGTCCTTAACATTACAGCACTTAGTCTTCTTTTCCCCAAAAGTATTCTTAATCCTTCGATAAGCTGTGTCTACTTTTCCTAATTTCAAACAATTTTCTATACCTGCACATTTCTCTTTCAACCATTCTTCTTTCGCTTCCTTGCACTTCTTGTTAACCTCATTTCTCCGACGTCTGTATTCTGCTTTCCCCTTTTCATCTCATACATTCTTGTGTTTCCGCCTTTCATCCATCAATTCTAGTATATCCCGAGTGATCCACGGTTTTCTACCTATTCTTTCTTTCCTACCAATGTTTTCTTCTGCGGATTTTGTTATTTCATTCTTCAAAAGTGCCCAATCGTCTGCAATTGAAGTTTGTTTAGAGAACCCCATAGTTGATTTTTTGAAAGCCTGTTTTATATTGGTTGGATGGTTCCTGGGTGTTTCATTTAGATACTGGGGACATCGTAATAATAATAATAATAATAATATCGTATGGCCTCGGATGCCGGATGCAAGCTTTGTAATTTGACCCCAGAGGGTAGCTTGCATGTAGTAATTAGCTCCGTGAATTCATTGGGTGTATAAAATATGTTTCACAACCTGTGCTAGTGTGGTATCTATGGATTCATGTATATTGTTTGGTAACCTTTGGTGTGAAGCTATATGCGTTGTGACTGGAATGATGTGACTGGTAGGTGTGGAAAACAACAAGAGTTGACCAAGAGATGTGAACTGGAAAGAAGACGGAGAGGAGCATGGCACAATTAAGTGGAAGTAATGCCGGACTCAGCTGGGGTCCCGTGGTCGCCAACCCACGTCCCACTAGATGTGAGCCCCTGGGGGGCATCGCATAGAGACTAACTAAGACCGCTCACAGTTTCGCTATTAAATAAAATTCGTATGGTGGCAACGGTGGCGTAGTGGGTAGCATGCTGAGCTTCTATGCTCAAGGTCGCGGGTTCAAACCCGGCCGAAATCGTCGGAATTTCTACGAACGTTAAAAATCCCTCAGTATGCCTTCCTTCGGAGGGGAAGTAAAGCCGGCGGTCCCATGTCATAGATTTATGGCAATTATAAGACCCTTCCACTAATTACACTTGTGTGAAGCTAAATTATAGGTTAGATTTGACTAACGCTCTTCGGTTCCAACGTTCGTCACCCGGAACTGACTGCGATGGCATCTAATAACCAAGTTCCGAACTAGTTGTAATTGACGGTGGGGTTTGGTAGCAAAAGTAGGAACTACTGTACTTGAAAATTGAATGTCTGCAGTCCTTACTAGAATTAAAAACTGATAACACGCACTAATACAGCCATCACAATTAGCACCGGTTATCAGACCTATTCTAGACACACCCAAAGTACACGGGGCTACATGCCCGCGTTGTCGCAGCCCCTAAACTGAGGAACCAACCAACCAGGGGCCCCTTGTTATTTAGTTTATAAAACCGAACTAACATTACAATATTCTCCCAATGGTCGATATTAACCTGAGATCTGCCTGTATGTCAGCCACAGACGTAGCAAAGGAAAAACGACTTTGCATGATTTCCCACCAAATACTAAAGACCATTCCACCGTTCTCTCAGGGGCTCACATCTAGTGGGACGTGGGTTGGCGACCACGGGACCCCAGCTGAGTCCGGCATTGCTTCCACTTACTTGTGCTGGCCTCCTCTCCGTCTTCTTTCCTGTCGACCTATCTTGGTCAACTCTTGTTCTCTTCCGACCCCGATGGTATTAGGGTATTCGAGTCCTAGGGAGTCTCTTCCTTTCCCGCCATAATTGTCCCTTGTCTCATCTTTCCTGATCCCTCATTCTCCGGAGGGATCAGCCTTCTTTTTCTTTCCAATTTACCCTCAAGGGCCCACGGCCGGTGAGTTCGGGAGTTGGCGACCCCGAAGGATTCCTGAGCTGGTCCGGTCCCCCCATGAAAATCATTCACGACCGCACTGTGCCAATGTTACGATAGACTTTTTTCAAAGAATTCAAGTGTGAAGTTTTGGACAATCTGCCGTTTAGTCCAAACCAGCACTGAATGATTTCCACCTTTTTCGCAAATTGACGGTATGGTTGGGTGGTAATGCCTCACCAAAAAGGAAACACTTCAGGAGACTTTCCAGAAGTACCCACCTCAGTGGGAAGCAAAATATTTTTCCGAGGGCATTGGAAAGATGGTGTAACGATACGACAAATGTTTCAATCGTTTTGGCGATTTTCTTGAGACATAAGAATAAAACAAGCAAATATTTAGTAGTAAAATGAGTTTGGTATGTCAATTTGTTATTTTTATACAGTCCATCAGATCTTGAAAAAATTACGAGTCTTACAGTAAGCTTAGTCGTATACACACATCAAAAAAAGTTTTGCATCACCTCGGTTCCAAGAGTTCCGGAACCTTTAAATACAAAGGGAATAGAGATCAACACAAACAACATTTCAGCTCGTTTTATTGCTCATGAGACCCACACATTGCATGTTGTACCATCATACAGCTAGACTTTCAGCATTTGTGGTCCAGATTGCAGTACACACCACTACCTCTAATACCCAGTAGCACGTCCTCTTGCATTGATGCATGCCTGTATTCGCCGTGGCATACTATCCACAAGTTCATCAAGACACTGTTGGTCCAAATTGTCCCACTCCTCAACGACAATTCGGCGTAAATCTCTCAGAGTGGTTGGTGGGTCAAGACGTCCATAAACAGCCCTTTTCAACATATCCCAGGCATGTTCGATAGGGTTCATGTCTGGCGAACATGCTGGCCACTGTAGTCGAGCGATGTCGTTATCTTGAAGGAACGCATTCACAAGATGTGCACGATGAGGTCGAGAATTGTCGTCCATGAAGACAAATGCCTCTCCAATATTCTGCCGATATGGGTGCACTATGGGTCGGAGGATGTAATTCAGGTATCGTAAAGCCGTTTCGGAGCCTTCCATGACCACCAGTGGCGTACGTCGGCCCCACATAATGCCACCCCAAAACATCAGGGAACCACCACCTTGCTGCACTCGCTGGACAGTGTGTCTAAGACGCTCAGCCTGACCAGGGTTCCTCCGAGCGGCAATCCGTAAGTAGCGGTCATCCACTACAGTAGTAGCCCTTGGGCGGCCTGAGCGAGGCCTGTCATCGACAGTTCCTGTATCTCTGTACCTCCTCCATGTCCGAACAACATCGCTTTGGTTCACTCTGAGACGCCTGGAAACTTCCCTTGTTGAGAGCCCTTCTTGACACAAAGTAACAATGCGGACGCGATCGAACTGCGGTATTGACCTTCTAGGCATGGTAGAACTACAGACAACATGAGCAGCGTACCTTCGTCCTGGTGGAATGACTGGAACTGATCGGCTGTCGTACCCCCTCCGTCTAATAGGCCCTGCTCATGCATGGTTGTTTACATCTTTGAGCAGTTTTAGTGACATCTATGAACAGTCAAAGGGACTGTATCTTTGATACAATATACACAGTCAACGTCTATATGCCGGAGATCTGGGAACCGAGGTGATGCAAAACTTTTTTTGATGTGTGTATGATGTGTAACATGTGACATGTTATCCGTTGTTAACAGTGAACTCTAGGGCAGATGACCTCGTAGTTCCACCCCTTAAAACAACAATAACTAACAGTGAACTCTGTTGGTCATTGAAATAACTACTTGTAAAACTGCAGTGCCAAATCCAGACCGGTTTTCAGCAAATATGATATAATGAATATTTTCACACCAAACAACGACAACTTGAAGATGATTTATTGTAGGAATATCTTTAATGGGGCCTCCAAACCTTGAGGTAATCCATATGCGATGTTTCCTCTTACACATCTCCGTCCCATTTCCAATCTCCGCCACCGCATGCGCTCCTTGTTTCCGTTGTATTGCTGTCCCATTTCCGTTTCATTTTTCAGAATCACACCCACAAAAAATATGCAGCAACCGAGTGGAAAGATGTTACACAATAAAAACAAGAAGTTCCGTGACAAACGTAAGAACCTACTTTCCATGTCAATGATTATTCTACAGTATGTGAACCTATCTAGAATATTGACGAAATAAAGTTGTTAATATTGAAATGTCTAATTAGTTCGAAATATTCCTGGTATAATGTAGCCTAATATAGCACTACAGTTGGCAGTCCTGGTGACTGAATATATTCTTAGTTCCATCTCTTAAGGTACAGAATACAAAATTTGGTTGAAGTCCAATGGACGATACATGCAGTTAGACATTGGTCTCTATCAGCACGCATGTTGGCGACAATGTCATGCGTGTGCTGGTTAGAAATAATCGGAAATATTATGATATCTTGTTGTGCAAATTTTGGATGAAATCCATTTGTTAGTATAGAAGTTACATGTATTTTAAAATTGGACATATCAGCAGGCATAGAATCATTTTGGCAGCACTGACTTATAATAATTACTCCAAATTAATCTAGAATGTCAGGTGCTATACGTGTGCAAAGTATAGAGCTGTTGGCTTGCATACTTTCTGATATATTGATATTAGGGTAAAAAAATATAGACAGCATTTATTAACAGTTGGCAGCCCTGATTGCTCTTAAGAATACGTATAGTCATATCTGTTATGGTACACATAGCAGATACGAAATTTGGTTCAAATCCAATTGATTGTGTAGACATTATTTGTATTTAAAAATTGGCCCTATCAGCAGGCTTAGAATCATGTTGGTAGAACTGAAGTATATAAGTTAATCCAAATTAATCTAAAAGGTCAGGTACTATACGTGTGCATAGTTTAAAGCTGTCGGCTTGCATACTTTCAGATATATTGGTATTTGAATGAAGCAAATAGAGAGAGCAATTATTAACAGTTGGCAGCCCTGGTGGCTCTTAAGAATACACTCAGTCATATCTGTATATGTACACATAATACATACAATATTTGGTTGGAATCCAATTAATAGTGTAGAAGTTATATGCGTTTAAAAATTGGACCTATCAGAAGCCTTAAAATTATTTTGGCAATACTGTCATGTATGGCCTCCTGGAAATTAAACTGAAATAGTATTATCTACATGTGTGTCAATTTTGGAATAGGTCCCATGCGTACCTTCCATGATATCCAACATGAAGCCTAAATATGTAGTGCGATTTTTCAGCTGTTGGTAGCACTGATATCATTTTCAAATATGGGCTTGAGATATTCCGGTATACACCTTTATCATACTAAATTTGGTTTCGATTGCTGCAGTCATTTAGGAGTTAATAGGGACACACACACACACAGCCAGACAGACAGACAGACACACATTTTCCCGGATCGATCTCAAAAGTCTACTTTATCCTCATTTTTGCAAAATGTGAAAAGTAGGCTAAAAATAGCCCTCGTACTATTCATGAAAGAACCTGTATTGATATGAATGTCTTGGAGCACTCATAAATTACTTACAAATCAATTGCCGAAATTACAAGTAACTGTACCATATTCCTATAGATACAAACTCCATGATAACGTTTGGTGGATGAGAACCTAAAAGAATGAGTGCGATGTTCGCAACAAGATTGCTGTTACCTCGTGTCGTGCTCTGACGTCAGCAACCGGCAGGATCCATAAAGGCTGGCGGGAGCTGGGGACCAGTTGGGAATCATCGCATCTCATTTCCCAGGAGAATGCCACTTTACTCATTTATTTAACACAATAACCGATCGCTTCTGCACTCGTATTTTAACGCTGTGATTTACTGTATATAGCATCCAATGGGCTTGCAGCTCCTCCAATCAAAATACACGTGGACCAGCAAATCGAGGAATTGTATCAAGGAAATGTTGGAATTATTGAAAAAAAAAAATGATATACATAGACTATACATGTATTATATAACTAGCAATCCACGGGCGGCTTCGCCCGGGAACAGTTATAAATGCATTACGTGATAAGCGCTTTTTTCTTTTCACGTCAATGAACTATATCCGTTTTCCATCTCGGCATGAAGGGTTAAAATCACTGACTGCACTATTAATTATATTATCATGGAGATGCATGTGCAACGAATTCTTGTCAGACGTAATTGAAGAATGAGAGATGAATGAAACACAAATCCCCCTTCCATCCAATCTAAAAACACTTATAGTGGGCGATGTATTGAAGGTAGAGAATTGTGTGTAGAACTTTTCATGCTGAACAATTCTTACGCTCATAGTATATTGATGTTTTAAACGGTTTGCCCAGCGTAAGCTTAAGAAGCGCACGGACGCCAAGTTTACATTTCGACGTTTTCACTGAAATCGTTACTGATTGGCTTCCTTTGATCATAAATAAATTATTTTCTACAGAAACCTTCCTCGAGATATCCTTTACAGTATGGTGCAAACAGTATCAAAATCCATCCAGTGGTTCTCGAGATTACCCGTGACATCCAAGAATCGGGGACTTAGTTTTATACTACGTGGTCTCTGTCTGTTAGGTAATGAGCCCGAAGGCTGGTTGGATCCTCAAAAGTACCGCCGTTTGGGTTATGTGAGTAGATACCCACAAAAACCCAAGGCAGCGCTATATTGAGGCGTACTAGGCAAGATGAGGAGTGAGGAAGTTTGCCATTGCTTTCCTCATTGAGTCAGAACAGCAGTATTAACCCTATGAGTGGAGAATACTGTATATTGAACAAGTAGTTCCGTTAAGAACTATACAGCCTAATTTCATATATCCTACTTATGTTAATTGCCTCTATCTACATACAAAATTTCAGTTTGATTGCTGTAGAGATTCGAAGATATTGAGAACCGACTAAATATTTCGGATGGTCACCATGTTGGATTTTTATATGTGTAGGTCTTAGAGTTACGTACTGTTACATAATAATACATTATGCAACGAGCCTATAATGGCTATAATTAAGACACGAGTATTTTTTATAAAACGAGCGTATGCGAGTTTTATAATTTCCATACGAGTGTCTTAATTACCATTATAGGCGAGTTGCATACGACTGTTTATGTTCGACGATAATTATAACTTTATTATATGTTTTAACATAAATATTCATAAATATCTGTTGAGAGTCAGCTACTGGAATTTTGTGATCGCAGAGCGAGCGTTGGGTGTTATAACTTTGTCTTTCAAGAGCTTTGAACAACCGACGCATGCGCTCTGTGTGGTTGCAATGCCATATGCAACCATATGTTTACATCAGCCGTCCCTCAGTAATATTGTCACCGCAGTCATTTGAAGACAATGCGCTGTGTAGAAATTAGTGTTGGTGATTTTAAGGTACAGTGCTATTTCTTGTCTCATATTCGCCAGTTTATTTACGCGAACATATGGACGGTGGGTATTCCATGTCGGTAATTTATTATAGTTCGATGTTGTGTTTATGTCCGACATGTTGGATTTTGAGCGCATGCGCGAAGTTATCGTTACCTAATTGGTCAATGAACGAGCTCTGATTGGCTGGAGAAACTGTATCATAATGGAAAACAGTGTTATAATGACCATCATTATGATACAGTTATCTGACACATAATAGTGAGGGTCGAACATAAAGATTATTGTGTACGTGTAGCATTCAAACTTCAATCGCATAATTGGGACACAAGAAGTAAAGACGAGATTTCAAAACTTCGCAAAGCTGCCATCTTGTGGTTATGAAAACAATTGAACAAAATAAGTGCCAGTGAATTAACATTTGTATAAGGATTTACTATACCACGTGTCACTGCACTCGGATGGTTAAATTGCGAGAAACGACCATGTGAATATTTATACTTCGCGTTGCCGCCATGTTGGATTTGTGATCACCAGGTAATTGAAAGTCCTATAGGTGAACTTATGTTCATAGTTTGATTGCTGTAATAGATTCGTAGATATTGAGATCCATTTAAATATTTCGGATGGTCGCCATGTTGGATTGTTATATGTATAGGCCATAGAGTCTTGTACCATTAAGGAAAAATTATTGCGTAGGTTCATTATTCAAACTTTCACTTCGATAGCATGATTACGACACAAGAAATAAAAACTTAATTTTAAAATTCGCACAGCTGCCATCTTGAGGTTATGAAAACAATTGAGGTAAATTAAATACCAGTACATTACAATGTGTATAACATTTCCTGTATCAAGTTTCATTGCGTTTGGATCATTAAATCACGAGAAACATCTATTTGAAACTTTCAACTTCGCTTGGCCGCCATATTCGTTTTGTAGTTGACCGGTTTTTGAATGTCTTATAGATGAACTTTCAGTAGTGCCCTTTATCTCCGTACAAAATTTCAGGGGGATACCGCTAATAGTTTCAGAAATATAGAATGCCGGTTAAATAATTCGCTCAACCGCCATCTTGAGGTTATGTAAACAATTGAACGAAGTTAGATGTCGGTGCATTACAATGTGTATAAACATATACTGTACCAAATTTGATTGCGTTTGGTTGGTTAAATCGCGAGAAACGTCTATTTAAAAGTCGCAACTTCGCTTGGCTGCCATGTTGGTTTTGTAATTACCAGGTTTTCAAAAGTCGCATAGGTGAACTTGTAGTAATTCTCTTTATCACCGTAAAATATTCCAGGGTGATATCGGTAATAGTTTCGGAGATATTGAACACCGAAACATCTCTACTTGGTACAAAACCAAGTCCCCGATTCTTGGATGTCACGGGTAATCTCGAGAACCACTGCATGGATTTTGATGCGGTTTTGACCATTCTGTAAAGGATATCTCGAGGAAGCCTTCTGTAGAAAATAATTTATTTATGATAAAAGGAAGCCAAGCAGTAACGATTTCAGTGAAAAATTCGAAAATAAACCTGGCGCCCGTGCGCTCCCTAAGCTTACGCTGGGCAATCCGTTAAAAATATCAGTATACTATGAGTGTAAGAATTGTTCAGCATGAAAAGTTCTACAAAAAGGTCCGCGAGAGCATATCTCTATCCTTAATACATCGCCCACTATAAGTGTTTTTACGTTTTCATTTCTTCCAAGAATCTCCATTCAATTATTGAGGCGACAGTTTGCGAGCTAGCTAGGGGGCGAGCCTATCACCCGAGTTACAGCCTAGCTAGCCGGCGAGCCTTTTAACCCAGATACAGCCTGCAGCAAACTGTCGAGTCATGTTTAGTTAAGACTTCAGAGAAGAGTGGTTGTGTTTGGAGTTTCCCTGGAAGTGCAACTCGGCTTTTCTTCATTTCGCCTGTGAGCTTTCCGTTCCGCAAAATACACAGTCAAGTTAAGATTGAACGGATGGGGGATTTGTGTTTCATACACCTCGCCATTCTTAAATTACGTCTGACAATTTGTTGCACATGCATCTGCATGATAATATAATTAATAGTCCAGTCAGTGATTTTAACCCATCATGCCGAGACGTAAAACGGATATAGGTCGTAGTTCATTGACATGGAAAGCGCTTATCACGTAATGCATTCATAACTGTTCCCGGGTGAAGCCGGGGCGGGCTGCTAGTGTACGTATAAGCAGTAATTAAACTACATTTTTTAGTGTTTGACCTGGCGCCATTGAATTGCACAGTATTATCGTGGTTTACCAAGTATCACGTAATACGGGAGGGAGAATACGATTTGAGTCGTATTACAGTATAAGAGGTACAGAGGCTCTGCAGTTATAATATCTGCTATTTTAATAACTGCGTGTTCGTTTGCTTTAATTTCCTTTCACTTTCAGAGGACGCCAGAACTTTTTTAATTGAAAATTGAAAACAGAGGGGATTGGCCGCTAACGAGATTGGAATCGAGCTGTAAGGAGATTATACGTAGCCCGCAACACATTTCACAATGGACGTGAAGTTGGAGTCTTCGGCTCTTAGACTTCATGCCCCTGTCGTCGTAAGATAACGTTCAGTTCGTAGCGGAGTGGCTAGCACGCTTATCTGAGATCCGGGTCGATTTCCAGCTCTGCAAAGAAATTTTAATTCTGGTATGACGGCTGGAGCGGGGTCCACTCAGCCTCGTGAGGTAAAACTGGGAAGAGGTAGGGCCTACGTTCGATTCCCACCTCAGCCATCCTGGAAGTGGTTCCCCATTTCTACTCCATGCAAATGCTGGAATGGATCCTAACTTAAGGCCACGGTCACCTCCTTCCCAATCTACACCTGCAATAAAAATTCACTCACTAATACTGCCATCACAATAACACAGGTTATTAGCAAAAAGCTCCGCACATACCCAAGTACGCGTGGCTAAATTACCATGACGTACAAACCCGTCAAATGAAACAACCTGTGTTTGCTGAGCTTCTATGCCGAAGATCACGGGTTCAAACCCGGCCGAAGTCGTCGGATTTTTTGAGAGCGTTAAAAATCCTTCAGTATGCTTTCCTTCGAATGGGAAGTAAAGCCGGCGGGCCCATGTCATAGATTTATGGCATGAGAAAGAACCTTCCACTAACTACACTGTGGAAGCTAAAATGTGTAGATTAGTTTGATAACGCTATATTAGTTCCAACATTCGCCGCCAGGTGTTGACTGCGATGGCAGATAGATGTCGTGGACGATAGCATTTGGTAGCAAAATTAGGAACAACTTGAAAAAATTGATCGTCTGCAGTCCTTCAACCTGAATCACAGATAACACACACTAATACAGCCATCACAATTGACACAGGTTATGAGACAGATTCTACACACACCCAAAGTACACGGAGCTACATGACTGCGTTGTCGCAGCCCCTAAACTGAGGAACCAACCAACCAGTGTTCAAGTCCCAGCGAGCACTGCACGCGAGGTGAAATCTTGTATCACCATTCCCTTCACGCGAAACGTGTTTGTCTGATTAGTCTCTGCCACTTGCCAGCACGAGAGCAACTAAGAGGATTACCAGAATCGCCTGATATTTGTGGATAAGGTTTCCTATTCAAGGGGAATATCTCGCTGAAGCTTATCACAAATTTAATGTCAGTCGGATTGCAAGCTCCTGTGGAATACGAAGATCTCGTATGAGCAATAAGTACACATGAAGTAGTCTTTGCTCAACTCACTGCGAGTACTTACTGTAAATGTTATCCGATGGATACACCTATAATGAAGGAGTAAAGATTAATGTCAGTGAAATCTGAAAGAAGCCTACTCCTGTGGGTTATGTATTAGTGAGATACGTTCCTTCTACTCACTTGTGCCGGGCTCCTCTCCGTCTTCCCTTCTGTCGACCTCTCTTGGTGAATTCTTGTTCTCTTCCGACCTCGACGGTATTAGGGTATCTGAGGCCTAGGGAGTCTCTTCCATTCGCGTCTTAATTGGCGATTGTCTCATCTTTCCTGATCCTTTATTCTTCGATGGGTCAGCCTTCTTTTTAGCCTATTTTTACTTATGAAAAAAAAAGCTTATGAAATCCGTGTGTGTGTGTGTGTGTGTGTGTGTGTGTGTGCGTATGAGTGTGATTCATGTGTGTGTGCCCCCCTAATAGAATCTAAACGGCTGGAGCGATTTCAATGAAACTCGGTAAGTGCGTAGCACTATTCCGGACGACCCCGAACGTGCCCTTCAAATTTTGTTACGTCTATCCAATCCAACATGGCGGCTGTGCGAAATATTTCACCAGTATTCAATATCTCCGAAACTATTGCCGAAATCACCCTGGCATTTTGTACGGTGATAAAGGGAGCTTTTAGAAGTTCACCTATGTGACCTTTGAAAACCTGTTAAAGCAATAAACTGAATATTTTTATGTTCATAGGGGCTATAAACATAAGTTCACCTATAGGACTTTCAATTACCTGGAGATCACAAATCAAACATGGCGGCGACGCGAATTATAAATATTAACATGGACGTTACTCGCAATTTAACCATCCGAGTGCAGCGACACTTGGTACAGTAAATCCTTATACAAATGTTATTCCACTGGCATCTCATTTATTTCAATTGTTTCCATCACCACAAGATGGCAGCTGTGCGAAATTTTAAAATCTCATATTTACGTCTTGTGTTCTAATCATGCGATTGAAGTTTGAATACTACACGTACACAATAATCTTCATGTAACAGTACATAACACTACGACCTACATATATAAAATCCAACATTCATTCATTCGTTTATTTGCAATTGGGGGCAACCATCCGAAATATTTAGTCGGTTCTCAATATCTACGAATCTATCACAGCAATCAAACTGAAATTTTCAATGTTGATAGTGGCAATTAACATAAGTAGGATATATGAAAATGGGCTTTAGTTCTTCACGGAACTACTTGTTCTTTTCTTGTTCTCTCCTGTGTTCTGCACAAGGCCCTCAAGGAGGCAAGTCTGGTGCACCCAGGATGGTGCTACACTCTCAAGGGCTCACGGCTGGAGAGTTTGGGATTCGGCGACCCCGAGGGATTCCTGAGCTGGGTCTGTTTTGTCCCCTTTTTCCTCTGAACTTGGGGCGGGCCCTCTCCTCCTTACCTTTCCTATCTGCCTTTCATGGCTCTTCTTCCTTCCAAGTCCCTCAATCCTCATTCATCGAGCGTTGAAGGCATTTCTTTTTTTCCTGTCCTTTATTTGCCTTATCCTTTATTTGTTTACCATTTCTTCTTCTAGTTTGTTAGTCTGTAGTTAGTATTAGTTATAGTTTACATTCTCATCTCATGTTTCACCATCACCCAAACTATTAGGGGCCGATAACCTAGATGTTAGGCCCCTTAAAACAACAATTATTATCATCATTATATCATTTCTGTCCCTACACAACCTAATAGAGTCACCACAGAGGCACAGGTTGTCAGACTAGTTCATCAAAAGTAACAAACGTTCCCGATCTACGTTTGCCTCGACGTCACAGCTACGCCATTGCCTTTGTCCCGTGTTCTTGAGTGTGCTCTGGCAATCCTTAGTGTGGTTTCCTAAGCTCGATACTGTAGTAGTCTATGGTCGGGGTTGGTACCATCCCTTACTGCAGTCGCGCGATGCTCTGAGTGCTACATCGTCTAGTTTACAATCCATTAGGAGTTGTTGTCTGAAACACTTGGCTCTTTATAGAGCCATTTCTCTGCAGGAATTTTATGGCCAAATTTATCCTGACAAGCACTTAAAGTTCTTGGCTCTCCGTAATCGAGCGTTTACTTGCACCGCGCAAACATTAAGGGTGAGGAGCCGCTGGTTTATTTTGTCCTTCGTCAGACAATCTGTACATAGTATAACATATAGGCCTCGATTTTATCTGTCTGTCTTTTTATCCGCGCTAATTTCGTGGACTACTGGACGTATTTTGATGCGGTTTTCACTATTCTATAAGAATTTTTCAAGAAAGGTTCGTATGTGTAGAACCATTCATCCATCACCAAAAGGTAGCCGAGCAATAACGATTTAAGTGGAGCAAGTTGAATGAAACTCCAGAGTCCGCACGCCTTTTTATGTTTCGCTGGTTAAACCGTAAAGTTACATCAGCATGTATCTATCTTAAATACACAGCCCTCGAAACGGGTTTTAAGTTAGTTAGTTGTTGTTGGTTTAAGGGGCGGAACAGCGAAGTCATATGCCCCAAGTGTTTTAACTAGTTACTAATTGCAACATAAAACACTTATAATGTCGCGAATTTATTTTGAACGTTTTATGCTGAACAATATTGACATTGTGGTGTTTGAAGCCATTTTCAGTGTTGTCTTAGTAAACGAAAGTTTGGTGCTTTTCAGTCGGTCAACTTGATTATACTCAAATGAGATGGGTTATTCCCAAATCCTGAGAAAAAATTACATGAGATTAATAAATGCATTTGGATGGCCAGTTTCGATCGTCAAGCGATCATCATCAGATCCATTACACATAGGCTACAATTCTTTTTCAGACATAAATCCGAAATATTTGGACGGTTCACAATATCTACGAATCTATTAGAACAATCAAACTGAAATGTTGTATGTTGATAGAGGCAATTAACATTAGCACGATACATGAAAATAGTCTGTAGTTCATCACGGAACTACTTGTTCTTTCTCGCATCCTATTCGAGCGAATGAAGAGAATATTCGTATGTTAGGTTAATATAATAATAATCATAATCTATTGACACTAAATTCTGTAACGTACTTTCCATAAATTATAGAAGCCATGCATTTGACTTTTCTTAAAATAAACTCCCGTGATTCGTCATAGAAGGATGCTATCTCGCGGGAAGAGTCTTTACCGTAACTTATAATTTTCAATGCAATGGTGTTAATTGATATTGTATTAAGGGGTAGAAAACAAAGGTCATCTACCCAAATTTTCTATTGCAGGCATCTTAAATTATGGATTATATGGATGTCCATATCTGAAAAGAATATACATCACTGTGTACTATTGAACCTATTGGAAGCCTCCGTGCCTTAGGTGGTAGAACGCCGGCCTCTCACCGCTGGGTCAGTGGTTTAAATCCCGGTCACTCCATGTGATATCTGTGCTGGACAAAACGGAGGCAGACAGGTTTTTCTCCGGGTACTCTGGATTTCCCTGTCAACATTTCATTTCAGCAACACTCTCCGCTATCATTTCAGTTCATCTGTCATTCATTTAATCATTGCCCCGGAGGAATGCGACAGGTTTCGGCAGCTGGCACAGTTCATATCGTCGCCGCTAGATGGGTACTTCATTCATTCCATTCGTGGCCCGGTCGGTCGACTGGAAGCAGGCTGTGGATTTTCACTATTGAACCTGTAGATAAACTAGAACAGTTCACGCCACGGTTTTTGTCAGTCTGCGAGCCTCACACATGCGCAATCGGTGCTCACCGGCCAAAAACTATGGCGTGAACTGTACTCAGTGCTGTATTCGTATATTTTAGATAAGCCTCTTCGTGTAACATATTTTCCAGTGCTGGAGGTGTGTTGCGTGAGTTATCTTGAGGAACGATGAAAGGTTTGATTAAGGTGAGACAATGTTAAATTAAGCACATTAATGCTCCGTTTTATCAGAAACTAATGAACAGATTTGTCTGAAATGTTCACTGTAAATTAAAATATCTCTGATTCTAAATGGCTGTGGCATTGCCATTCTAATGATATTTATAAATTAATTTCCATGCATTCCAATTCTTTTGTGAGAACAATATTAAATATTCTTATTTCAGCAGAATTTCTGGTGCAATCAACATGACTGATGATCCACGGTTGCAATACAGTGGTGTTTAAAAACTATGTAATTTTCATTAACATTTCTCGTATAGTTTTTGAGAAAATGACACAAAGTTTTACAGCATGCATATGCTAGGAAATACAACTTTTGTTTAAAACATTGCGCGCCATGAAATATTCGATTATCAAAATGCGCTGTAGCAGGTTCGCCAACATATGGACCGTATATTTCTCTACTAAATACAAAAAGAAACTCTTTAACTGTAAACTGTAAAAGAGCCGGTGATATACAACTTACGAAAAGGGGCGGAAAATTATTACGAGCGACAGTAGTAAGTGTTTGTTAGACTCTAAATATTGCATCATCATGACCAGAAATTGCGTAATCCTGATGACGTCATGGGATGACGTCATGGGTCCTTAGAGCGAGCACGTGGTCCAGGAGCGAGCATGTGCAGTGCACGTGTTAGCGTGGGAAGAGGTTGACCCTTTGGCTTGTTTGTGCGATGGTGATAAAAAGTTAATGGGTGTTGACGTCATGGAGGATGTTTATTAGGATGCTAACTGTCATCTGACACCCATGCGAGTGTGAGCACCAAAACAAAAGGTTATTCGCGGGTAGTGGGGTAGTGTATGTTCTCTTGCAAGTCGCGTGTGTGCTTGAATACGTATGGCTATGTTGGGAAATGTTTGGTGGCGGGCGAGGACTAGGGTTGAGTGAGGGTTCGTTTAAATGCTATTTTTCCCGCTCTATTTGATGGTGAGGTAATTTTTTAAAATGGGTGGAATTTGGAAACGCAATTTGAGGTAAACGTGCTTTTTTGACAATTTGGCGAATTTAATGAGCTTGTAAGGCTAGAACGATGCATATAGGGTGTCGTAGGACTTGTGGTGAACCACCCCTTGCTATGGACGGGAGTATATCCACCCCAAAATAAATCTACCCTTACCCGGAGGTTAAGTAGTGGTTATTTTTGTATGCATGCGCACTTGAGGGCTTTTGTAAGAGAGCGGAATTTTTAAAAGATTCTTTATAGATGAGGCTTTTTAAAAAATGTATTAAAAAAACAAAAAACTAATAGGTCATTCGATTTTTAGTATCTCGCTAACCAATAATGCGATGTAAACATATGGGGTGTCATAGGACTCGTAGTGAATTCTCCTTTTGTATGAATGAGGTATGTCAACCCCCAAAATAAAAACTACCCTTACCTGGGGTGAAAGAGCAATTTTTGTATGTATGCACACCGGTGGCTTTTGTCAAAAGGGTCTAACTACACATTTGTTAATATTTTCTGAACCCAGGATGGGATTTTCCCATAGGCAGTATCCTAGCACTTGGGGTGACACCTCGTTTTTGAAAGTATCATTCATTTATTTTCTTGTCAAAAGGGCCTAACTACACTTTTGTTAATATCTCGTGAACCAATCATGCTAGGGACTTGTATGAGGGGTCCTAGCACTTGGGGCGACGTCCCCCTTTATGGGGTGAAACTACCCCCCCAAAATTGAAAACTCAATATCTTGGAAACTATGAACCCTAAAATTAGGCGTTATAGCTTTAAAAATAGGTGATGACATAGGCTTTTACCTGGATTGGTCATTTCACCCCTAAAACAGTAAATAGTCATGTTATGGGGAAAAAACGTGTTAAACACCTAAAAATGATAAATGAAACTAAGATCTTTTGTTTTTGATGAAAAATAGCAGGGGGGGTGAAAACTACCCCCAAATTGAAAAATCGATACCTTGGAAACTAAGAACCGTAAAATTATGTGTAATAGCTTAAAAAATTCGTTGTGACATAGGCTTTTACCCGGATAGATGATGTCACCCCTAAAACAGTAAATAGTGATTTTACAGTGGGGAAAAAGGTCTTAAACGGGTAAAAATGATAATTGAACCTAAGATCTTTTGTTTTTGATGAAAAATAGCAGGGGGGTGAAAACTACCCCCAAATTGAAAAATCGATACCTTGGAAACTAAGAACCGTAAAATTATGTGTAATAGCTTAAAAAATTCGTTGTGACATAGGCTTTTACCCGGATAGATGATGTCACCCCTAAAACAGTAAATAGTGATTTTACAGTGGGGAAAAAGGTCTTAAACGGGTAAAAATGATAATTGAACCTAAGATCTTTTGTTTTTGATGAAAAATAGCAGGGGGGTGAAAACTACCCCAAAATTGAAAAATCGATACCTTGGAAACTAAGAACCGTAAAATTATGTGTAATAGCTTAAAAAATTCGTTGTGACATAGGCTTTTACCCGGATAGATGATGTCACCCCTAAAACAGTAAATAGTGATTTTACAGTGGGGAAAAAGGTTTTAAACGGGTAAAAATGATAATTGAACCTAAGATCTTTTGTTTTTGATGAAAAATAGCAGGGGGGTGAAAACTACCCCAAAATTGAAAAATCGATACCTTGGAAACTAAGAACCGTAAAATTATGTGTAATAGCTTAAAAAATTCGTTGTGACATAGGCTTTTACCCGGATAGATGATGTCACCCCTAAAACAGTAAATAGTGATTTTACAGTGGGGAAAAAGGTTTTAAACGGGTAAAAATGATAATTGAACCTAAGATCTTTTGTTTTTGATGAAAAATAGCAGGGGGGTGAAAACTACCCCAAAATTGAAAAATCGATACCTTGGAAACTAAGAACCGTAAAATTATGTGTAATAGCTTAAAAAATTCGTTGTGACATAGGCTTTTACCCGGATAGATGATGTCACCCCTAAAACAGTAAATAGTGATTTTACAGTGGGGAAAAAG
The DNA here is from genome assembly GCA_946902985.2 of Meconema thalassinum. Lineage (NCBI taxonomy): Eukaryota > Metazoa > Arthropoda > Insecta > Orthoptera > Tettigoniidae > Meconema > Meconema thalassinum. The sequence goes on along the minus strand of OY714911.1, from coordinate 7,875,691 downwards.
GTCTTAAACGGGTAAAAATGATAATTGAACCTAAGATCTTTTGTTTTTGATGAAAAATAGCAGGGGGGTGAAAACTACCCCGTATATGAAAGGAGTGTAGACTTATTGATGTTGCAGATTGGAAACAGTGAAAGTTATCACTTTTGTTTAATTAGAAATCTTGCTCGCCTTGTGCGTTCAAGCATCACTAGCACTCAGAGAAGGATTTATATATGTAGACGTTGTTTGTCATATTATCTTCTTGAGGATGAGTTAAATGTTCACTTTGCAGACTGTAAACAGTTTCCTGTTGCAAAAAGCATAATGCCGATTGATGAACAAAGATTTGTTAATTTTACAGAATTCCGAGTTAAAGATACAGTTCCATTTATAATATATGCAGACACTGAATGCGTTTTGTCTCCAATTTCCTCCTGTTTTCCAAATAGTGACATTCATAACTCTACTTTAACACATAAACATATTCCTTACAGCATTTCTTTATACCTTCATTGTAATTTCGATAGTGAATTGTGCAGTTTCAAGCTCTTTAGGGGAAATAATTGCATTGAATTGTTTGTAAAGGAACTTTATAGTATTGTGGATAAACTTCAAACATATTACTTATCGGTTAAGCCAATGTTAAAGATGACCGAAAATGAAGAAAGATTATTTTTGTCAAGTAAAATGTGTCACATTTGCGAGAAACCGATTGCAGTTAATGAACTCAAAGTACGCGATCATTGTCACTTAACTGGAAAATATAGAGGAAGCGCACACAATAGTTGTAATTTAAATTACAAAATAACAAAGGTTTTGCCTATAGCATTTCATAATCTAACCGCCTATGATGGACATTTTATAATTAAAGAAATTTGCGAGAAACGTGATGGAGAGGTGTTACATAATCCTGGTCATATAAAATTGTTAGCGATGAATATGGAACGTTACAAAGGGTTTACAAAGTATGTACGGGCTAAGAATGGATTCATTCAGTTAAGATTTTTCGATACATATAATTTCTTGTCCTGTTCACTAGATCAATGTTCATCTTCGTTAAGCGAAGATTCAAAGCAAATAACACAACGTTATTTTAATGATGATGCACAGTTTCGACTTACTGCGAGAAAAGGTGTGTTTCCCTATGAATACGTCACGAGTATGGATGTTCTTAACGAAACTAAATTACCTGAAATATCCAAGTTTTATAGCAGCCTTAATGATCAAACAATATCGAATGAAGAGTATGAGTTTGCTCAATCGGTGTGGGAAACGTTTTCCTGTCAAACATTAGGAGAATACGCAGATTTGTATTTAAAAGTTGACACACTTCTTTTGGCGGATGTCTTTGAAAATTTTAGATCGAATGGCATGGAAACTTATGGCATTGATGCAGCTCATTTTTACACTGCTCCATCTATGTCTTGGTGTGCTATGAAAAAGATAACCAACGTTCAACTTGAATTGCTTCAAGATATTGATATGTTACACTTTTTTGAACGATCTATTCGAGGAGGAAATGTTCAGTGTATAACACGACATGCGATTGCTAATAATAAGTATATGAAAACTTATGATGAGAAAAAGCAAGAGTCCTACATAATGTACTTTGACGTTAATAATTTGTATGGATATGCGATGATGGAATATCTTCCAACGGGTGGCTTTAAATGGATTGCAAATGTTGAAGGCTTTGATGTTTTAACTATTGATGATACTTCAGAAATTGGATATATTTTGGAAGTAGATTTGACTTATCCTCAAGAGTTACATGACAAACATTCAGATTACCCTCTATGTCCAGAAAAGTTGACAAAGCTAATGGCTACCCTAGATAATAAAGAACGTTATGTTTTGGATTATAGATTGTTAAAGCAATGTATTCAACTAGGAATGAAATTAGATCGTATTCACAGAATAATTGAATTCAATCAGAGCCAATGGCTAAAACCATATATTGATGTGAACACAGAGAAACGAAAACAAGCCAAAAATGATTTTGAAAAGAATTTTTATAAATTGATGAATAATGCAATTTTTGGTCGTTCACTGATGAATGTGAGGAAGTTAAGGGACATCAAATGGGTCACCAAATGGCATGGAGCTCGTGGTGGTAGGTCTTTAATAGCTAAGGCTAATTTTAAACATAGAATTATATTCGATGAACAATGTATGGTCATCGAGATGAGTAGACTAAAGATTTTTCACAATCAACCAGTATATGTTGGTGCATCTATATTAGATTTGTCTAAATGTAAAATGAATGACTTTCATTACAATGTTATTTTAGCAAATCCTGAATCAAATGTGAGGTTGTTATACACAGACACCGATAGTTTTATGTATATATTCTATTATGATATTTATGAGTTCATGAAACAACATTCAAATTTGTTTGATACTGGAAACTATGAAACAAACAATCCTTTTGGCATTGTGAGACAAAATAAAGGTGAAATTGGTTTAATGAAAGATGAAAATGCTGGAAGGATTGTTGAAGAATTTGTGGGGTTACGACCCAAAATGTATGCAATAAAATTGTGTGATGAAATGAATAGCTTGTGTAAGGCTAAAGGCATTAAGAAGAGTGTGAGTAAAAGTAAGAATATTGATGAGTATCGAAAGTGTCTTTATAACAGAGAAAAAGTCAACAAAGTTCAAGTTTGTATAATTTCAAAATCTCATTCTGTATTTACTGTTCGGCAAAATAAGTTGGCAATTTCATCAAACGAAGATAAAAGACACATAACTGAAAACGGAATTGATACTTTACCGTTTGGTCATTTTTCTCTGAAAAATGATTAGAAACAAATTGAGATTAAAGCAGTTCATCTCACTTACTTTATTTCTTTCACACACACACTTTTATGCTGGTAATAATACTAATTTTTGTGTGTTCCTTTGCTTATGAAATCCTAGACTAGGAGTTCCACATTCGACATGATAGCGGAGTTTCATCTCCCATAAACTCGTCTCTGAGGTGGGTGCCAGAAAAGGCATCCAGCTGTAAAAACCACACCCTCACATAGACTTTCATAACTTCTTACGTTGAGGTTCATAACACTACGTTGATTGATTTATCGGTTTCCTTTTCACAATTCCTGTCTATACATTCCTCTTGAAGGTTGCAAGATGCTTGCAAGGTTCCTAAAATGCAATTAAATTTAATAAATACCTTAAGATGGTTTGATTTGTTTAATGATATGGTGTTAATAGTATTTTTAGGTTTTGACTGGCTTTGCATTAAGAATTGACTAACCAAACATGAGTTACCTATCAGGGAAACATTTTGGCCACTATGTTGGCTATTGACCAGTGAGTTTAGCTGTTTATCATTTTTTTAAATCATAAACAACAGAGGGTTAAACGTATAGATAAACCGTGTGACCATGTTTGTTAAACAAGACATTATACCAGAGACAATTAGAATACTTATGTAGAGTTTACCAAAAATAATGTTGTGTAACAGTAAATGCTAGTCAACAGTTATACACTTCTAAAAAAAATCATCATACAATACCTGAGAGCTCTTCTAAAATTATTGATGTGTAACATGATTCCACTAACTTGCTATGTATTTTTTGGCTTGGGGGTGATTTTCAAGAAATGCAAATGGAACTGAAATGCAATACAAACAATGAGCGTGCCTGGTGGCTGAGATTGATACCACGACGTACTGTCGGTTATGTAGCTATGTGGAATGTATATCAAATATGGTTTACTTCAAGGTCTGGAGATCCCTACAATTCCTACAATAAATGATCTTGAAATGGTCATCCTATGGTGTGAAAATATTTATTATGTATATATATATTTACTGAAAACAATTATGATTTATTAAATGTTTATATGTTTACAGTATTGTTATTTAATGTAAGCACTTGAGGCACTACCGACCAATGGGAAGCAAAAAATGGGAGCATATATGGGATGAAATGTGGGAGCAAAGCAAATATAAAAAGTGGGAGCTAACTTGAATTGTGTATATACTTTACTTTCAACTATCTTGAATTGTGTATATACTTTTGCCGGCATATTTGTTGACATATTTGTTAGCATATTTGCTCCCACTTTTTATATTTGCTTTGCTCCCACATTTCATCCCATATATGCTCCCACTTTTTGCTTCCCATTGGTCTGTAGTGCCTCAAGTGCTTACATTAAATAACAATACTGTAAACATATAAACATTTAATAAATCATAATTGTTTTCAGTAAATATATATATACATAATAAATATTTTCACACCATAGGATGACCATTTCAAGATCATTTATTGTAGGAATTGTAGGGATCTCCAGACCTTGAAGTAAACCATATTTGATATACATTCCACATAGCTACATAACCGACAGTACGTCGTGGTATCAATCTCAGCCACCAGGCACGCTCATTGTTTGTATTGCATTTCAGTTCCATTTGCATTTCTTGAAAATCACCCCCAAGCCAAAAAATACATAGCAAGTTAGTGGAATCATGTTACACATCAATAATTTTAGAAGAGCTCTCAGGTATTGTATGATGATTTTTTTTAGAAGTGTATAACTGTTGACTAGCATTTACTGTTACACAACATTATTTTTGGTAAACTCTACATAAGTATTCTAATTGTCTCTGGTATAATGTCTTGTTTAACAAACATGGTCACACGGTTTATCTATACGTTTAACCCTCTGTTGTTTATGATTTAAAAAAAATGATAAACAGCTAAACTCACTGGTCAATAGCCAACATAGTGGCCAAAATGTTTCCCTGATAGGTAACTCATGTTTGGTTAGTCAATTCTTAATGCAAAGCCAGTCAAAACCTAAAAATACTATTAACACCATATCATTAAACAAATCAAACCATCTTAAGGTATTTATTAAATTTAATTGCATTTTAGGAACCTTGCAAGCATCTTGCAACCTTCAAGAGGAATGTATAGACAGGAATTGTGAAAAGGAAACCGATAAATCAATCAACGTAGTGTTATGAACCTCAACGTAAGAAGTTATGAAAGTCTATGTGAGGGTGTGGTTTTTACAGCTGGATGCCTTTTCTGGCACCCACCTCAGAGACGAGTTTATGGGAGATGAAACTCCGCTATCATGTCGAATGTGGAACTCCTAGTCTAGGATTTCATAAGCAAAGGAACACACAAAAATTAGTATTATTACCAGCATAAAAGTGTGTGTGTGAAAGAAATAAAGTAAGTGAGATGAACTGCTTTAATCTCAATTTGTTTCTAATCATTTTTCAGAGAAAAATGACCAAACGGTAAAGTATCAATTCCGTTTTCAGTTATGTGTCTTTTATCTTCGTTTGATGAAATTGCCAACTTATTTTGCCGAACAGTAAATACAGAATGAGATTTTGAAATTATACAAACTTGAACTTTGTTGACTTTTTCTCTGTTATAAAGACACTTTCGATACTCATCAATATTCTTACTTTTACTCACACTCTTCTTAATGCCTTTAGCCTTACACAAGCTATTCATTTCATCACACAATTTTATTGCATACATTTTGGGTCGTAACCCCACAAATTCTTCAACAATCCTTCCAGCATTTTCATCTTTCATTAAACCAATTTCACCTTTATTTTGTCTCACAATGCCAAAAGGATTGTTTGTTTCATAGTTTCCAGTATCAAACAAATTTGAATGTTGTTTCATGAACTCATAAATATCATAATAGAATATATACATAAAACTATCGGTGTCTGTGTATAACAACCTCACATTTGATTCAGGATTTGCTAAAATAACATTGTAATGAAAGTCATTCATTTTACATTTAGACAAATCTAATATAGATGCACCAACATATACTGGTTGATTGTGAAAAATCTTTAGTCTACTCATCTCGATGACCATACATTGTTCATCGAATATAATTCTATGTTTAAAATTAGCCTTAGCTATTAAAGACCTACCACCACGAGCTCCATGCCATTTGGTGACCCATTTGATGTCCCTTAACTTCCTCACATTCATCAGTGAACGACCAAAAATTGCATTATTCATCAATTTATAAAAATTCTTTTCAAAATCATTTTTGGCTTGTTTTCGTTTCTCTGTGTTCACATCAATATATGGTTTTAGCCATTGGCTCTGATTGAATTCAATTATTCTGTGAATACGATCTAATTTCATTCCTAGTTGAATACATTGCTTTAACAATCTATAATGCAAAACATAACGTTCTTTATTATCTAGGGTAGCCATTAGCTTTGTCAACTTTTCTGGACATAGAGGGTAATCTGAATGTTTGTCATGTAACTCTTGAGGATAAGTCAAATCTACTTCCAAAATATATCCAATTTCTGAAGTATCATCAATAGTTAAAACATCAAAGCCTTCAACATTTGCAATCCATTTAAAGCCACCCGTTGGAAGATATTCCATCATCGCATATCCATACAAATTATTAACGTCAAAGTACATTATGTAGGACTCTTGCTTTTTCTCATCATAAGTTTTCATATACTTATTATTAGCAATCGCATGTCGTGTTATACACTGAACATTTCCTCCTCGAATAGATCGTTCAAAAAAGTGTAACATATCAATATCTTGAAGCAATTCAAGTTGAACGTTGGTTATCTTTTTCATAGCACACCAAGACATAGATGGAGCAGTGTAAAAATGAGCTGCATCAATGCCATAAGTTTCCATGCCATTCGATCTAAAATTTTCAAAGACATCCGCCAAAAGAAGTGTGTCAACTTTTAAATACAAATCTGCGTATTCTCCTAATGTTTGACAGGAAAACGTTTCCCACACCGATTGAGCAAACTCATACTCTTCATTCGATATTGTTTGATCATTAAGGCTGCTATAAAACTTGGATATTTCAGGTAATTTAGTTTCGTTAAGAACATCCATACTCGTGACGTATTCATAGGGAAACACACCTTTTCTCGCAGTAAGTCGAAACTGTGCATCATCATTAAAATAACGTTGTGTTATTTGCTTTGAATCTTCGCTTAACGAAGATGAACATTGATCTAGTGAACAGGACAAGAAATTATATGTATCGAAAAATCTTAACTGAATGAATCCATTCTTAGCCCGTACATACTTTGTAAACCCTTTGTAACGTTCCATATTCATCGCTAACAATTTTATATGACCAGGATTATGTAACACCTCTCCATCACGTTTCTCGCAAATTTCTTTAATTATAAAATGTCCATCATAGGCGGTTAGATTATGAAATGCTATAGGCAAAACCTTTGTTACTTTGTAATTTAAATTACAACTATTGTGTGCGCTTCCTCTATATTTTCCAGTTAAGTGACAATGATCGCGTACTTTGAGTTCATTAACTGCAATCGGTTTCTCGCAAATGTGACACATTTTACTTGACAAAAATAATCTTTCTTCATTTTCGGTCATCTTTAACATTGGCTTAACCGATAAGTAATATGTTTGAAGTTTATCCACAATACTATAAAGTTCCTTTACAAACAATTCAATGCAATTATTTCCCCTAAAGAGCTTGAAACTGCACAATTCACTATCGAAATTACAATGAAGGTATAAAGAAATGCTGTAAGGAATATGTTTATGTGTTAAAGTAGAGTTATGAATGTCACTATTTGGAAAACAGGAGGAAATTGGAGACAAAACGCATTCAGTGTCTGCATATATTATAAATGGAACTGTATCTTTAACTCGGAATTCTGTAAAATTAACAAATCTTTGTTCATCAATCGGCATTATGCTTTTTGCAACAGGAAACTGTTTACAGTCTGCAAAGTGAACATTTAACTCATCCTCAAGAAGATAATATGACAAACAACGTCTACATATATAAATCCTTCTCTGAGTGCTAGTGATGCTTGAACGCACAAGGCGAGCAAGATTTCTAATTAAACAAAAGTGATAACTTTCACTGTTTCCAATCTGCAACATCAATAAGTCTACACTCCTTTCATATACGGGGTAGTTTTCACCCCCCTGCTATTTTTCATCAAAAACAAAAGATCTTAGGTTCAATTATCATTTTTACCCGTTTAAGACCTTTTTCCCCACTGTAAAATCACTATTTACTGTTTTAGGGGTGACATCATCTATCCGGGTAAAAGCCTATGTCACAACGAATTTTTTAAGCTATTACACATAATTTTACGGTTCTTAGTTTCCAAGGTATCGATTTTTCAATTTTGGGGTAGTTTTCACCCCCCTGCTATTTTTCATCAAAAACAAAAGATCTTAGGTTCAATTATCATTTTTACCCGTTTAAAACCTTTTTCCCCACTGTAAAATCACTATTTACTGTTTTAGGGGTGACATCATCTATCCGGGTAAAAGCCTATGTCACAACGAATTTTTTAAGCTATTACACATAATTTTACGGTTCTTAGTTTCCAAGGTATCGATTTTTCAATTTTGGGGTAGTTTTCACCCCCCTGCTATTTTTCATCAAAAACAAAAGATCTTAGTAAACCCTTTGGAAAATAGCATGTAGACAAGATTCAAAATTTCGGGGTCGTAATGGATTCTTGTGAATGTGATTTAGAGGTTTTGCTATCAACATAACTTCCAAGGTTCATAAGGTTAACTTATTATTATTATAAAGCCAAGAAAAACAACAGGATCTACTAACAAATGAAATTTATTAACTGAATCAAACATAAAAAAGAAAACTATAACCACCCTTTTATTGTTCACTCGCGTGAACAGATCTAACACTGATCAGCCTGACGTACCGTGACGACACGGCATGACAGCTGTCAACAAGCATTGTGACTGAAATGTCACTTAAGTCAAAGTAACAAAAGAAAACGGATCACAAGATCCAAATATAACAAACAAATAAAATAGTACAAAAATTCAATATTTATGAGCGACACGGGTTTTAAGACTAGTTCAAGTAATGAGCATTTTGACGGGCGCTCGTTTCCGACCAAAACAGTTGGTTCGGGAACGGACTCCGTACTGCGAAGGACGAATTACGGAAATGTGGGAACAACAATTACATATTTATATACACTACTGACATGCTCTAACCTTAGATTACCACAACCAAATACACGTGTGTATTATTTAAAATAAGGGCTGCGGAATTACCGTCTTATACCTTAAACACTAGGATAGCATAACATGACATGAACAAGTTTGGCCGGTTGCCAAATTATATTTATATGAATGCAATGGCCTTGAAAATAAGAGCCAACAACAACAAAATATAACTTTTAATTTTCACGCCGGAAAGTTTGGCGTTTTAAAACAATGAACAAATAAGTCGTAGTAATGATAAAAGAAACTTGGATCGACAACATGGCAACTTCCCAAATTAAACCAAATAAAATAACCTTAACTCATTAGGCTTTAAAGCAAACATAACGTGTCATAACGAGCTGGAGACAACCGGGCCTGTTATCGCATCACCGAGAGAGTGGCTGATTTCTTCCCCCAAGTAGTAATTAGTGCCATGCTAAATATAGATTCTGGCCCATAGCCAGCGTACAGCACCTTTGCTAATCGCCACCTGTTAAACGCGTACAAATAAATAACACATTATCTCAAAACATCCTCTCAGGGATTTTTAAGAATACATTCCCAGGTCAAACTTATCCCCACGGATAACTAGTTTGCCGGAATGATATCGCAGTCATGGACAGGCTTTACCTCTCCTCATCATCATCACTTACACCCAAAAATACGTGGCACATTTCTCGAAGATCACGTCGTAGCATGAATCAGCACACCTCTCAGATAATGACACACAACATGTCCAAATGACAATAAAGAATTAATAACAGGATCAGTCCTAGCCCGAGTTATCAAAGCAACAAAATGCAGATATTCCCCCCACGTAGTAATTAGTTTAACATATCATTAAATCAGTCCATTTATCATTGTCGTTCCTAGGTTCTCATTCATGGCTACACTTTTTATAGATACGTTAATCGATGCGGCCGTTTCGCTAAGAATTACGTATACACATGGAAAACATTTAAATTACAAAATTTACTGTACAACATAATTGTCACGCAATGCCAAAATTTACTACACGCATGTCAGTTAAGAAATCAAACCCTGAAATTTAAATTAAACCACACAAATAAAATCTATACAAAGTTCCACACATCTCTCGCGATTCCCCTCGTCCAAAATCAATAAATCAATTTTTTAATACTCATCACTTAAACTGCTTTCCAGAGGCCTCCCGCCTCGTCAATTCCCATCATTAGGCCGTTAGCCCATAACACTGATGGTAATGGAGGATGAAGCTTGCTGTCTTCTCTCCATGGTCGACATTTTGCTGCTGTTAAAACACAATTAAATCAAAGTTTTTAAACTGTTCTATCTGCGTTCTAAGTATTTTATTTCCTCAGATCGTCCTATGCAGAATCGTCGACTTTCCCTATTCTATGGCTAATTGCCATCTCACAATTTATGAAAATTTCCAACTTCGTTGCCGACACACAACTATAATTTTAAAACCATATCGTCTTAAGGACGTCTTAAATGACTGTCGAAGAATAATTAGGAGTGCCCCGGTTCATCTCAGACATTTGTATATATACAGAAAGCCTAAAGTTTCAATGGTGGGAGTAAAACAGCTCCTCAATATTTTAAGTAATGGGCCTATAATTATGTGTGACCTCTCAAAATTCTTGTATTTTCTCACAGGTCGCGAATCTGCCGTCGAACAAGCAAACCGATCGCTAGATCTTTTTATATCCGATTGCCGCGCAAAACACACTGACGCTATGTTCTGGCGTCATGTTTTCTTATTGGTCAGATAAGTTGGCTTCGGAGTTCTGACCTTACAAATCCCGCCCTTATTTTCACGTCACGACTATTCTCCTCTCTCTCACTCCTTGCCTTGTACGCAGCATTGTGGCCTTTTATGGTCACGTACGCCACAGCGTCATATCTGATTTTCTCAGAAATCCAAGAATAACATTGGTTGTGAAACTATTGGTCATTTCCAGCCAGCACGTAGCATGTCTTACCAAGTCCAGATTTCTTGCTACATCAATATTACTCAAATATCCAGCAAACATGTATTTAGTATTTCCATCGTTTTTATTAATATGAAACATTATTATTGGACACAATGATAAGGGTTCATCTGACCCCTAGTTGATGAAATTCGAACTCAAATGAAGTCGAATTTCACATCCCCTACTTTTCTGGCTCAAATTTGAAGTTGCTGGTCACCCTCAAATATAATGACTGTCCGCCTCTGTCTGTTTCAGTAGCCGTCTCGTTCCAAACTCATTAGGAAATTCCTGTATACTTATGCCCTCCGGCCTCTTTCCTTGCTACTCGTCTCCCCTCTCACTCTTTCAAAACATCAACATATTCATTAACGACTTCCGCCTGAACTTGTAAACACGTCAGAGCTGTCTTTTGAGCGCTTTCACCACTCGAGTACCCCCGTATCTTTTGTTGTATGTTATCACGCGAATGTTTAATTTGCTGCAGTAACATTATTTCTCGGTTCGTATGGCTCTCTCTGATGATACAATTTTAAATGTGAACTATTATATACTGCCATGTTTCCTGTGCTCACCTCTCGGACTCTGTAGGCGTTGTTACCTAAGTTCGTAACCCCTAGTTGAACTTCCTTAAGCCGCTCCTGTCTCTTCTCCATTTTACCGTGATGTCATCTCCTTCTTCTCCCCCGCGTTGCCATCTTCTTCCTTCTCCCTTCTTCTTCTCCGATTCCCGTACAATAACTTTTTTTTTACCATATTTCGAGACCCTTGCCTGACACGGTCTGCGAATCTCTCCTGCTATTCTTCTGTTTCCTATTGTCGGCTGTTCTATTTTCTTCTTCTCCATGCAGCTCCTCCAAATATCTCTGGGTTTCTACATGCATGGCCTCCAACATTTGATGTGTTCCGTTTTCCTCCTCGTGGTTGTCGGGATTCTTCCGCCGATCTATCGCTCTTTCCCATTTATCATTATTTCCTTCCATGTTACGTGGCTCTTCTAGGTACTGTTGTGACTCAGCGTGTCTCTCGTTCCAATTTCTCTGATCATCCCTTGGATCCGATTGCTCGTTAAACCGCTGGTTATCTTGTGCGTTATATTGTTGATTGTAACGCCTATTGTCTCTGGGCCTATATTGTTGATTATAGTGTCCTCCACGCCATCCCCGATTGTAAGGTGCGTTATTATTATTATTCCTATTGTATGACGTTTGGTATCTCCTATTATCTCGCCATTGCTGATTGTTTGTGTTCCGGTAGCGGTTAGTTTCTTCCTGATTGTTATGGTTTCTGTCCTTATTTTCGTATCTCGGTTGAGATCTCGGCTCATATTCTTCGGTGCTCTGCCGTCTTTGGTTATCCCCAGTGTTTGTAGCTTGCGACCTCGTGTTTTTGTTCGGTGTCTTGACTACTTCGACTGCATTAACTAACTCTATCTGTCTCTTCTCTCTCGGGTTGATGTAATTAGTGGTTTCATCTATCTTCCTTAATACCTCTTCTGCCTGGACCACGGTCGTAATATTTGCCGCCACCAAGAATTGCTGAACGCTAATAGGCATCTGCTTTCCTATAGTAGTTATTAGCTCCATTTCGCTCGGGGGATTATCAAGATCCTGCAATTTGACAAGTTGCATGGCGAAAAAATCTGCATATTTCGTCTGATGCGTGGAATGGTATTTACGCGAGTATAAATCCATTCGCAAGCTTTGTTGATACGACCCACTCCAGTATTTGCTTAGGAAGGCCTTGTGGAAACCTTCCATTGATTTAAATGTGTTCTTAAATCCAAGATACCAGGTAAGTGCTGAGCCCGCCAAAAAATTTTCAACCATTCTTAATTGTCGCGTTGAGCTAACATTTTGGTCCGAAAAATATTCTGTCAGTTCCCTTAAGAAAGCTTTAGGTGTCCCTCCGCTCTCTGGTAAAAACTTATTCGGTTTAAATTCGTTTCCACGGATGACTTGTATAACTTGCGTGGGAAGTTGTGTGTTTTGAGGTGTCGAGCTCCGACCCTCATAATTCTGGAATGCTTGCGTGTCTACCGTTCTTGGACTTTGCCCAAGCTCGTGGCTGTCTATTGTGTGCTCTCTTTCCGCATTCTCCCCTTTCCCCTTTTCCATTAGTGTCGCAAACATCGTATTATGTCCAAGTGACTGCAACTCCGATTTTATCATGCGGTCCTCTTGAATTTGAAACCTTAACTTCATATTTTCTTCTAACGCCTGTATTTTCGCGTTATTTTCCCCTAGCTTCTTGCTTACTGCGAGCCGTTCATCTTTCGAATCAGCGCTCATCTTGGTCCAATCTTTCCTAATAGTATCCTTCAATTTAACAAAGCGTTTTTCGACTTCCTGTTGATTAGCCTCCTGATTATCTTCAAGTTTATCTATCCTTTCTCCCAGAGAAATGTTGTTCTGTTCTAATGTTTGTTTAATTTCTTCCTGGTCAATTTCTAACTTTTTCCATTTCTTAATTGATTGTATTTCTAATTTGTTGAGTTCCGTCACTAAGCCCGTGATATTGTTATCTACTGTAATTATCTGATCTTGCATACCCTGTGTCCCTCGTTCGATATTCTCAAACCTTTTTTCTAAGTTTGTGTGTGCTTCTTTGATTTCAGATGAGCTGGTCAAACACGCTTGCTCGATTTGTGCTAGTTTTGCCATAACAGTCTCATCCATTCCTTTTATTTCCTTTTTAAACGAATCTTCGATACCTTTTATTATTCCTAATTGTTTGGTATTGTTAGTGCTAACGTCCTTTGCTAATTGGATTAGCTGTTCTTTTGTGTGCTCTTTGATTTCTACCGTTAGCGCAGCTAGATTTTGAGTGTTCCTTTCGTCTTGTGCGTTTAACATTTCATTGTTTTTCTCAGACTGCCTATGTAATTGTTCACTAACCAGAATGTTTTGTGTAGCGATTTTCTGATTTATATTCTCGTTAACTTCAGATAGTTTTGTGTTTAACTGTGTCTGTATTTCTTCCGATTGTTTATTTATAGCAGCTAACTGTGTCTGCATTTCTTCACTATTCGCCGCTAACTGAGTCTGCATTTCTACCGATTGTTTATTTATAGCCGTTAACTGTGTCTGCGTTTCTACACTATTTGCCGCTAACTGTGTCTGCGTTTCTACACTATTTGCCGCTAACTGTGTCTGTATTTCATTGGTTATGTCCTTTCTCATCTCACTAAGTTGTTCTCGCGTACGAGCGGATGCTAATTCAATCACTTCGCGGATTTCTCCCAGAGTTGCCATCACAACAATAATATATTTGAGACATAGGGAAATGACATAAGGGCGGAGCCCTGGATACGCGCGCTCACATATATTAAATATACACACATTAACCCTTTACATACTCAGTTCATTTACTTTAAATTACTCCCACAAACTATAGCATCACTGAGTATAATTTACTTATTATTCCATTTAATTTTAACCCTTTGATTCAGTTATAATCTTCCTGACCTTACTTTACTTACAAATATTTACCAATTAATAGAGTATTAATTAGTTTTTAAGGTCTAACCTTCCTGTCAAACAATTCTTTGAGTTTGGCTTTTCTACACAAAGCTAATTTAATTTTATTGGGCGCCTGGAACAGTTTGTTCTAATTTTAATCAAAGTTCAAACACTTAACTTGTTCCACATTTACTTTATTGCAAACTCCATGACTTTATATTTTCAAACATTTGGCGGTATTATCTTCGCCTAACTTACGTTAATAAACTTATCACATGCCGGTGATCTATTTTTTTACTCTAAAACACAAATGCCACACGTTCGGAAGCCAAAGTAACTCTTATAAACCCTTTGGAAAATAGCATGTAGACAAGATTCAAAATTTCGGGGTCGTAATGGATTCTTGTGAATGTGATTTAGAGGTTTTGCTATCAACATAACTTCCAAGGTTCATAAGGTTAACTTATTATTATTATAAAGCCAAGAAAAACAACAGGATCTACTAACAAATGAAATTTATTAACTGAATCAAACATAAAAAAAGAAAACTATAACCACCCTTTTATTGTTCACTCGCGTGAACAGATCTAACACTGATCAGCCTGACGTACCGTGACGACACGGCATGACAGCTGTCAACAAGCATTGTGACTGAAATGTCACTTAAGTCAAAGTAACAAAAGAAAACGGATCACAAGATCCAAATATAACAAACAAATAAAATAGTACAAAAATTCAATATTTATGAGCGACACGGGTTTTAAGACTAGTTCAAGTAATGAGCATTTTGACGGGCGCTCGTTTCCGACCAAAACAGTTGGTTCGGGAACGGACTCCGTACTGCGAAGGACGAATTACGGAAATGTGGGAACAACAATTACATATTTATATACACTACTGACATGCTCTAACCTTAGATTACCACAACCAAATACACGTGTGTATTATTTAAAATAAGGGCTGCGGAATTACCGTCTTATACCTTAAACACTAGGATAGCATAACATGACATGAACAAGTTTGGCCGGTTGCCAAATTATATTTATATGAATGCAATGGCCTTGAAAATAAGAGCCAACAACAACAAAATATAACTTTTAATTTTCACGCCGGAAAGTTTGGCGTTTTAAAACAATGAACAAATAAGTCGTAGTAATGATAAAAGAAACTTGGATCGACAACATGGCAACTTCCCAAATTAAACCAAATAAAATAACCTTAACTCATTAGGCTTTAAAGCAAACATAACGTGTCATAACGAGCTGGAGACAACCGGGCCTGTTATCGCATCACCGAGAGAGTGGCTGATTTCTTCCCCCAAGTAGTAATTAGTGCCATGCTAAATATAGATTCTGGCCCATAGCCAGCGTACAGCACCTTTGCTAATCGCCACCTGTTAAACGCGTACAAATAAATAACACATTATCTCAAAACATCCTCTCAGGGATTTTTAAGAATACATTCCCAGGTCAAACTTATCCCCACGGATAACTAGTTTGCCGGAATGATATCGCAGTCATGGACAGGCTTTACCTCTCCTCATCATCATCACTTACACCCAAAAATACGTGGCACATTTCTCGAAGATCACGTCGTAGCATGAATCAGCACACCTCTCAGATAATGACACACAACATGTCCAAATGACAATAAAGAATTAATAACAGGATCAGTCCTAGCCCGAGTTATCAAAGCAACAAAATGCAGATATTCCCCCCACGTAGTAATTAGTTTAACATATCATTAAATCAGTCCATTTATCATTGTCGTTCCTAGGTTCTCATTCATGGCTACACTTTTTATAGATACGTTAATCGATGCGGCCGTTTCGCTAAGAATTACGTATACACATGGAAAACATTTAAATTACAAAATTTACTGTACAACATAATTGTCACGCAATGCCAAAATTTACTACACGCATGTCAGTTAAGAAATCAAACCCTGAAATTTAAATTAAACCACACAAATAAAATCTATACAAAGTTCCACACATCTCTCGCGATTCCCCTCGTCCAAAATCAATAAATCAATTTTTTAATACTCATCACTTAAACTGCTTTCCAGAGGCCTCCCGCCTCGTCAATTCCCATCATTAGGCCGTTAGCCCATAACACTGATGGTAATGGAGGATGAAGCTTGCTGTCTTCTCTCCATGGTCGACATTTTGCTGCTGTTAAAACACAATTAAATCAAAGTTTTTAAACTGTTCTATCTGCGTTCTAAGTATTTTATTTCCTCAGATCGTCCTATGCAGAATCGTCGACTTTCCCTATTCTATGGCTAATTGCCATCTCACAATTTATGAAAATTTCCAACTTCGTTGCCGACACACAACTATAATTTTAAAACCATATCGTCTTAAGGACGTCTTAAATGACTGTCGAAGAATAATTAGGAGTGCCCCGGTTCATCTCAGACATTTGTATATATACAGAAAGCCTAAAGTTTCAATGGTGGGAGTAAAACAGCTCCTCAATATTTTAAGTAATGGGCCTATAATTATGTGTGACCTCTCAAAATTCTTGTATTTTCTCACAGGTCGCGAATCTGCCGTCGAACAAGCAAACCGATCGCTAGATCTTTTTATATCCGATTGCCGCGCAAAACACACTGACGCTATGTTCTGGCGTCATGTTTTCTTATTGGTCAGATAAGTTGGCTTCGGAGTTCTGACCTTACAAATCCCGCCCTTATTTTCACGTCACGACTATTCTCCTCTCTCTCACTCCTTGCCTTGTACGCAGCATTGTGGCCTTTTATGGTCACGTACGCCACAGCGTCATATCTGATTTTCTCAGAAATCCAAGAATAACATTGGTTGTGAAACTATTGGTCATTTCCAGCCAGCACGTAGCATGTCTTACCAAGTCCAGATTTCTTGCTACATCAATATTACTCAAATATCCAGCAAACATGTATTTAGTATTTCCATCGTTTTTATTAATATGAAACATTATTATTGGACACAATGATAAGGGTTCATTAGGTTCAATTATCATTTTTACCCGTTTAAAACCTTTTTCCCCACTGTAAAATCACTATTTACTGTTTTAGGGGTGACATCATCTATCCGGGTAAAAGCCTATGTCACAACGAATTTTTTAAGCTATTACACATAATTT
This sequence comes from Meconema thalassinum, assembly GCA_946902985.2. Taxonomy (NCBI): domain Eukaryota; kingdom Metazoa; phylum Arthropoda; class Insecta; order Orthoptera; family Tettigoniidae; genus Meconema; species Meconema thalassinum. The sequence goes on along the minus strand of OY714911.1, from coordinate 7,858,181 downwards.
TACGGTTCTTAGTTTCCAAGGTATCGATTTTTCAATTTTGGGGTAGTTTTCACCCCCCTGCTATTTTTCATCAAAAACAAAAGATCTTAGGTTCAATTATCATTTTTACCCGTTTAAGACCTTTTTCCCCACTGTAAAATCACTATTTACTGTTTTAGGGGTGACATCATCTATCCGGGTAAAAGCCTATGTCACAACGAATTTTTTAAGCTATTACACATAATTTTCCGGTTCTTAGTTTCCAAGGTATCGATTTTTCAATTTGGGGGTAGTTTTCACCCCCCTGCTATTTTTCATCAAAAACAAAAGATCTTAGGTTCAATTATCATTTTTACCCGTTTAAGACCTTTTTCCCCACTGTAAAATCACTATTTACTGTTTTAGGGGTGACATCATCTATCCGGGTAAAAGCCTATGTCACAACGAATTTTTTAAGCTATTACACATAATTTTACGGTTCTTAGTTTCCAAGGTATCGATTTTTCAATTTGGGGGTAGTTTTCACCCCCCCCTGCTATTTTTCATCAAAAACAAATGATCTTAGTTTCATTTATCATTTTTAGGTGTTTAACACGTTTTTTCCCCATAACATGACTATTTACTGTTTTAGGGGTGAAATGACCAATCCAGGTAAAAGCCTATGTCATCACCTATTTTTAAAGCTATAACGCCTAATTTTAGGGTTCATAGTTTCCAAGATATTGAGTTTTCAATTTTGGGGGGGTAGTTTCACCCCATAAAGGGGGACGTCGCCCCAAGTGCTAGGACCCCTCATACAAGTCCCTAGCATGATTGGTTCACGAGATATTAACAAAAGTGTAGTTAGGCCCTTTTGACAAGAAAATAAATGAATGATACTTTCAAAAACGAGGTGTCACCCCAAGTGCTAGGATACTGCCTATGGGAAAATCCCATCCTGGGTTCAGAAAATATTAACAAATGTGTAGTTAGACCCTTTTGACAAAAGCCACCGGTGTGCATACATACAAAAATTGCTCTTTCACCCCAGGTAAGGGTAGTTTTTATTTTGGGGGTTGACATACCTCATTCATACAAAAGGAGAATTCACTACGAGTCCTATGACACCCCATATGTTTACATCGCATTATTGGTTAGCGAGATACTAAAAATCGAATGACCTATTAGTTTTTTGTTTTTTTAATAAATTTTTTAAAAAGCCTCATCTATAAAGAATCTTTTAAAAATTCCGCTCTCTTACAAAAGCCCTCAAGTGCGCATGCATACAAAAATAACCACTACTTAACCTCCGGGTAAGGGTAGATTTATTTTGGGGTGGATATACTCCCGTCCATAGCAAGGGGTGGTTCACCACAAGTCCTACGACACCCTATATGCATCGTTCTAGCCTTACAAGCTCATTAAATTCGCCAAATTGTCAAAAAAGCACGTTTACCTCAAATTGCGTTTCCAAATTCCACCCATTTTAAAAAATTACCTCACCATCAAATAGAGCGGGAAAAATAGCATTTAAACGAACCCTCACTCAACCCTAGTCCTCGCCCGCCACCAAACATTTCCCAACATAGCCATACGTATTCAAGCACACACGCGACTTGCAAGAGAACATACACTACCCCACTACCCGCGAATAACCTTTTGTTTTGGTGCTCACACTCGCATGGGTGTCAGATGACAGTTAGCATCCTAATAAACATCCTCCATGACGTCAACACCCATTAACTTTTTATCACCATCGCACAAACAAGCCAAAGGGTCAACCTCTTCCCACGCTAACACGTGCACTGCACATGCTCGCTCCTGGACCACGTGCTCGCTCTAAGGACCCATGACGTCATCCCATGACGTCATCAGGATTACGCAATTTCTGGTCATGATGATGCAATATTTAGAGTCTAACAAACACTTACTACTAGCGACAGATGTCATAAAAAAAAGAAGAAGTTCCGTGACGAACTAAAGAGCCCACTTTTCTTAAAAATTATGATTCATGCTAATAATTAATCTATATGAATCTATCTAGAATAATGACGAAATCAAGTTGGTAATATCGAAATTTCTAATTAGTTCGAAATACTGTATACCTGGCATAATGTAGCCTAATAGAGAACTACAGTTGGCAGCCCTGGTGACTGAATATATTCTTAGTTCCATCTCTTAATGTACAGAATACAAAATTTGGTTGAAGTTCAATGGATAGCATGGACGTTACATGCAGTTAAACATTGTATCTAACAGCGCGTAAAATCATGTTGGCAACAATGGCATACATGTATTGGTCAGAAATAATCTGAAATAATATGATCTATTGTTGTGCCAATTTTGAATGAAATCCATTAGTTAGTATAGAAGTTACCTGCATTTAAAAATTGGACCTATCAGATGGGTTAGAATCATGTTGGCAGCACTGACGTATATTAGTTACTCCAAATTAATCTAGAATGCCAGGTACTATACGCGTGCAAAGTTTAGAGCTATTGGCTGGCATACTTTCTGATATATTGATATTAGGGTAACAAAAATAGAAACAGTATTTATTAACAGTTGGCAGCCCTGGTTACTATTAAGAATCGGCATAGTCACATCTGTTATGGTACACATAGCACACACGAAATTTGGTTGAAATCCAAATGATAGTATAGAAGTTACATGTATTTAAAGTTCGACTTCTCAGTAGGCTTAGAATCATGTTGGTAGCACTGACGTATATAAGTTACTCCAAATTAATATAGAATGTCAGGTACTATACGTGTGCATAGTTTAAAGCTGTCGGCTTGCATACTTTCTGATATATGGGTATTTGGATATAAAAAAATTGAGAGCATTTTTTTTACAGTTGGCAGCCTTAGTGGCTCTTAAGAGTACGCTCAGTCATATCTGTTTATGTACACATAGCACATACGAAATGTGGTTAAAATCCAATTGATAGTTAGAAATTATATGCATTAAATTTTGGATTTAACAGCAGGCTTTTAACCATTTTGGCAACACTGCCACGTATGACCTCCTGGAAATTAAACTGCAATATCATTATCTATACGTGTGCCAATTTTGAAATAGCTCCCATTTATACCTTCCACGATATCCAACATGGAGCTCAAATTTCAATTGCGATTTTTCAGCAGTTGGTAGCACTGACATCATTTTCAAATATGGCCGTGAGATATTCAGGTATAGATCTTTACTCCCACCAATTTTTGTTTCGATTGCTGCAGCCGTTTAGGAGTTGATAGGGGGGACACACACACACACAGCCAGCCAGCCAGACAAACAGACAGACAGAAGGACAGACAGACACACACACACATTTGCCCGATCTCATAAGTCTACTTTTTCCTCATTTTTGCAAAATGTGAAAAGTAGGCTAAAGAAATTATGTTCGACGATGTTGATATTGTGAGGTTTGAAGCCTTTATTCAGTTTGGTGCTTTTCAGTCGGTCAACACGAATGTACCCAAATAGAGCTGAAATCCTGAAATAAATTACATGAGATTAATAAATACACTAGGATGACCAGTTTCGATCGTCAAGCGATCATCATCAGATCCATTACACTTAGGCTATAACATCAATGTTTGAGAATACAGGTGAAAAATATATACAATATGTACAATTATTTAGCTGCAGTGTTGGTAATGCAACTGTCGGTGTATGCTAAATGTAGTATATCTAATGTTAGGTCAACTTCTAAAATGGTGATAAAAATCCGGAATTTGTCTTTTTGGGGTGATTATATGGTTATACAAAATCAACTAAAGTTATACTGTAATAATACAGGCTGATACTTATCCGGTTGTCTCCCTAACTGGAACTTCAAGCAGTTTCGTGTTGACTCTGGCACCAGTTATGGTCGACTAACCCGGGTGTTAACTGGGCGGAACTGGTTTTCCCTTTCTCCCCCTTTTGTTCCTACGTTCTTTCTGAGGTCAGTGCCTTGTTTTTTTGAGTGACGTTGCCAAATCTAGATAAGAATGTATGTTATTGAATGCAGGAAGATCTACAACTATTAAAGACCGTGGAACTATCTTCGCCACGCGTGGACTAAATTGCCATTCAACTAAGCGGTACACGGTCTATTGAAGACGTCTATTGAACATATGTAAACATTATGTCAGAAAACTGTTTCATAATTGGGGTCATTAATGTACTACTTTTCATTATAACAAAGTTTCTCCAACCAATCAGAACTCAATATTTTCATTCATGACCAATTAGGTAAGGATAGCTTCTGCCATGCATTCAAAATCCAACATGTCGGACATGAATTACATGATTTGAAAGTTGACAATGTGTTGGATCAGCCATTGTACTTACAATGCATTAACAAACTGGGCAATATTGCAAAAGAAATTGCACTGTACCTTAATATCCGCAACTCCGATTCGACAGATTCCTAAGATTTCGCAGACAATTGTAGTGAATGCTGTTGCTGACATAAAATTACCAGAACGTCATAGAAGAAGCATGCGTATGACATTAGTTCCACGGAAATTATAATCCAGCTCTCTGTTCAGTAAATCGGTTTCTACTGCGAAACTTTTCCGTGTGATGTCATAACTGTTCTATTTGGCACTCAATTGATTTGCATTCCGTTGACGTTCTATACGCATCGAATTTGAAGAATAACTAGTTGATAATACGATACATTTTAATTTTAAAGCGTTTGTAACAGCCTGTTTTGTGGTATTTCACCAAAATAACAAAATGATCCAACATAGTATCTGTGCGCTATCTGTTGGAGCTATTTCAGGATAAACAATGTTTCAAAGCTTTGGGATTCGTTATTGGGTAGAGATCAAATGCTGAGTCCACACAATTCCCAAAAAGTAGATACAACCGACGGAATCTCGACAGGTATTTATGAATATTTATGTTAGAACATGTTTATACCGGTAATAGAAGTTATAATTATCGTCGAACGTAAACAATCATATGAAACTCGCCTATAATGGTAATTAAGACACTGGTATGGAAATTATAAAACCCGCTTCGCTCGCTTTATAAACATACTCGTGTCTTAATTATTGTCATTATAGGCTCGTCGCATAATGTAGTATTAAACAATAATAATGCAGTTTTAACTGGAGGGCAGTAATACATAATACATGTTCATAATGGCAAAATAAATCTCGGGAGTTTCCGCCAACACAAAGTTCCTCATTTCTCTACTAGAAAGCGCTATAGTGTTCAAGGAGATTAGATATCTAACCTCCTTGACTTTCATAGTGATTCATGGAACAACGAAATTCGACATGCAAGCTACCCTCTGGGTATCAAATTACAAAGCTTGCACCCGGCGCCCGAGGCCATACGATATTATTATTTATTATTTTACACGTTACAGGCCTATTAGACCACGCGAAGCAATCATGACTTTTTGTTCTTCCTGTCTTTCTAGTACTCTTTCATTCGTGCACTAAAGGCCCTCTTCCTTTCTTCGGTCCACTTTGGTCTTTGGGCTGTAGGTGCTGCTCTCTCTGACAACACTTCCTACTTGTATACTTTGTGTCGAAATACGCTTTTGTCTATGACGTCTTCTGGGTCGACCTGTGCTTTTACTAGATCAATTTTGACTTGCATCATCCAGGGTGTAGTAATCTTGAGCCGCTGTATGTATCTAAGAATTTTGTTGGTGAGTCTGGTTTGTGGGAGTCTGCTGATGTGGCCGTAAAATTTTAGTCGCCTCTTTCTGATGTCTGCTGCGAGGTTGGACAATTTCTCTGTGGTGTCTCTGGAGTGAAGCCTGTATCCTTCATCTGTGTGCTTTGGTCCAATTATTTTCCTTATTATTTTTCTTTCCTCTGTGAGGATTTTTTCCAAGTCGCCCTTAGTGTGTAACGTCAATGTCTCACTAGCATAAAGCACCTCAGGTTTAATAACCGTGTTGTAATGACGAAGTTTAGTGAATGTGGACAGACATTTTTTTGTTTTAGACACTCTGTGTCTTGTATAAGGCTCTCTTCATTTTCATTAAACTAGTGTTCTGCGCGATTTTCTCTTTTCCCGTCGGTTCAAGCACTTCACCTAGGTATTTAAAGTGGGCAACTCAATTGATCTTGCCATATTTCGTGTTTAAATTCTGTATGTCGAATTTCGTACAGAAAAATTCTGTCTTTTGGAACGAGATCTGGAGTCCTACTTTTTTGGCGCACACTTGGAGTACTTCTATCTGTCTGATTGATGTGGTTTCGTTATCTGAGAGTAGAACCAGATCATCCGCGAAGGCTAGACAGCCAACTTCCAGTTCGTCCTTTGGTCGTCCTAGTCCCACTGACCTCCAGTAACCTTGAAGTCTCAGCTCTTTCTCCCATTCCTTGATAACTTTGTTCAGCACTAGGTTGAAGAGGAGCGGAGAGAGTCCGTCACCTTGGCGAACACCTGTATTGATCTGAAATGGTTCAGAGATTTCCCCCATGAATTACTATTATTAGAAAAGAACGTAATTACACAAAAAACTAAGAATAGAAATTTTGAAAACTTTCAGCCTACCGTCTTTCCTTATGACATGAACCTATAGTAAGACAGGTCGTGTACCGTAAGCTAGAAGTACGTCACATGGAAAATCCTGTTTACAGGTGGGAGAGATTGTAATGAACAATACCAGTGAAGGTTCTTCCCGGCATCACTCCAATAGTTTAAATGTGAACCCAGCAAGAGTTACACCTCGTTCCGGACAAATAATGCAGATTATCAGCTGAAATGTCCTACCTGCTTGTCTGACGCGTCCTTGTTTTTGCTGCCCGACCCCGTGGTGATGAGCCTCTCGCAGTAACAACCCTCCAGCAGCACGACTCCTGACGGCCGACTGCACGACTCCGAGTCGTAGTAGAAGAGCAGGTTCTGGAACAGACATAAATATTCCATCAGCCACGTCGACCTTATGTACAGAGCACCAGTGTCCCTCAATGTTAATTTGAATTTGAATGCGAATTTTAATTTTAATTTTGATTTTAATTTTAATTTTAAATTTAATTTTTAATTTATTTTAATTTTAAATTTTTAATTTTTAATTTTTAATTTTTAATTTTTAATTTTTAATTTTTAATTTTTAATTTTTAATTTTTAATTTTTAATTTTTAATTTTTAATTTTTAAATTTTTCATTTTGAATTTTAATTTTGAATTTTAATTTTAAATTTTTAATTTTTGATTTTTCATTTTTTATTTTTCATTTTTAGTTTTTAGTTTTTAGTTTTTAGTTTTTAATTTTTAATTTTTAATTTTTAATTTAAAATTTTTAATTAAAAATTTTTATTTTTTTATTTTGAATTGTAATTTTTAATTTTTAATTTTTAATTTTTAATTTTTAATTTTTAATTTAAATTTCAATTTTCGGCAACAGAAATGATGCCAATATTAGGAAATGAATGAACACACAATGCTTATGATGATATAGGCTACTGTATGTCATGAAACCAAACCAATCAAAATATTTCTACGCATTTCTCTTCCTCCATTAGAAAAAGGTTAGGAGGGGGGCTGATGACCTCGTAGTTCCACCTCTTAAAGCATCAACAACTAACTCGGTAAAAAAATAAAAATACTCGTATATCATTCTAAATTTTTTTGTGGGGTGTTTTTTTTTTTTTTTTTTTTTTTAGGGTATGAGGAAAATCTTGCCCGATATGCTTGTGGGAGTCCACACTCCACAAGGGTGTGGGATTCTTACCCACTAATAACCAGAGGCCTACTCCCACGACGTGTGTTGCCGCTCCGGAACCGCTCTCGCATTACTTCAGGGCGGCGTCGTGCGTAAAGCCTCTTATGCTTCTTCTTCCTTCAGTTCTTCTCAACAGAATTATCGCTCATTAGCATCTAAGTCGCTTTTCTTTTGGCGCAATGTACTTTCCACATACACTGCTACCTTATCCCAGGATTCTTGATTTTTCAGCATAACATGGACGATGTTGTCTGGAGTCAGTTCTCGCTGCTCTGCTGCCAAGCATCTTCTTTGTGGCAGCCAATGGACACAAACAAATAAAGTGTGGAATGCGTCATCGATGCCCACCGGACTACCAGCTCGCTCTATTCTGTGGAGGAATTTCCGGAAGTATCCGTGACCTGTCAGGAATTGTTAGGTAATAGTTCACTTCACCATGATTCCGGTCGACCCAGTCAGCTAGAGATGGTATCAGCCTTTTCATCCATTTCCCTCGGGAATCATCTTCCCATCTCTGTTGCCATTTATCCACTCTGTGGCTGACAGCTCCCTTTGCCCGTTTTCTTCCCAGCTCTCCTTGGGAACGCCAGATCTCCAATCTTTCTAAAGCTAATAAGTCAATAGGAGCTACTGCTGCTACACAGCACGATATGCGCAAGCAATTCGTAAGGCTGCTCTCCGCTGTACTGCCGCCATCCGTCTCCGATACTTTACAAACTTCAAAAACTCAGCTCATGTCGACTGTCAAATTGATCCTTCTATACGGTTCTGGGATGTTAGAACGTCATATTAAGGAGAGCTATGTATAATCTGAGACAGAACATTGAAAAGAGTTGGGAATATGGGAAGGATATGGTAATGACTTTTATTGATCTAGAAAAGGCCTATGATAGCATCCCTAGAACAAACGTTTGGAAAAGCTTAACAAATAGGGTGGTAGGCAAGGAACTCAAAATATGATAAAAGGAATGTGCATGGAGTGCTACAGTAGTGTGAAGACTAGAGTCGGGACATCGGAATGGTTTAAAATTGTCACTGGACTAAAGCAAGGAAGTGTGTTGTCACCATTATTGTTCGTGATGGTAATGGATGATATCATGAAGGCAGCAATGAAAGACTACAGTAGGGCAAAAATGAAGGTAATGTTGTTTGCAGACGATGTTGTTATCTGGGGCGAGGATGAGATGGAGGTACAAGAACAGTTAGGCGTAATAAATGAAAAGATTGAGCAATGGAAATTGAAGATAAATGTGGAGAAGAGTAAAACAGTGGTGATGAGTAGAGATAAGAAAGAAGGAAAAGGAGGAATCAAAGTAGGAGATAAGGAATTGGAAGTGGTGAAACACTTCAAATAGTTGGGAAGTGAACTGACTGAAAATGGAAGACTAGATTTGGAAATTAGCAGAAGAATACAACTCGGGAGTGCTTTCTACCAACTGGTACGGGGACTAGTATGGAACAAGGTTATACCAATTAAGGCTAAAGAAGTTATGTACAAAGCATATTATGTCCCTATAATGACATGTGCAGCAGAAACTTGGACAATGACTAAGAGAGATGAGAGCAGAGTACAGGCAGCTGAGATGAGATTCCTGAGAAGTATGGTCCAGAAAACGAGGAGAGACAGAGTGAGAAATGAAGATATACGGAAAGAACTGGGAGTACAGAAACTAAATTACAAACCGGAGCAAAACAGATTGAGGTGGTTTGGACATGTCAAACGGACGAATGAAGTAAGACTACCAAGACGAATACTGGAACGACGGATGACGGGGAAGAGAGGACGAGGAAGACCAAGAATGCGTTGGATGGACTCGGTGAAGAATAGCGTTAGTAAACGGAACCTGGATTGAAACACCGTGTCGGAAGAGGAATGGTGGAATGACAGAACAAAGTGGAGAGGAAACATATTTGCCCCCACCCAGTGGCAACTGGAAAAGGGGAAATGAAGATGATGATGATGATGATGATGACGATGATGTATAATCAAGGGTGAAAATGTAAATAGGAACGTTGTTTTACGAGAATTATTTAATATAAGGAGTACAGTATGATCAACAAGTAGTTGATATTTTCAAGAATGTTATAGCCGAGGTGTATATCAGAATAATTATCATTACTCCTCATTGAGGACATAGCGAAGTCCCAATACCGAAATTCACAGTATATTTTGTTTCTAGGCGAAACCATTATTATTTTTAATTTGAGCAACGAGTTTTATTTTCGTAATATGTGAGTTGAGTAATTGTTTGTTGGACATTATTATTTGTGTTGTCCTTTTGAATAAACGTTAGCAGGCACTTGTTAGTTTGCCTCTTCCTTTTATAGAACTTTGCGATCTCTTCATTTAATAATCAGCTGCGGTGGTACCACTAGTTAGATACTGGTGCTCACTTTTAAACCGTTCACCCTCGAGATTCCGAGAATCTCCTCCTCCAATACTTTGTTGTAGGACTTGTATGTAACTAAGTGGTAGTACTACCGTATTTTCAGAAATATCGTTGTGTTGAGAGGTTCCTAACTAACCATCTAGCAGGGAATTGTTGGTTTATCTAGCTGGGTATCAACGTCCCCTGCGATCCTTTCCATCCTTCGGATAATAGGTGGTGGGTAAGTGAATTTCATGTACAGTACATTATCAAGCTCCATTCCACTGCCATCGCTCATCCTCTCTGAACGATCGGGGAATAGTTTATCGACTATGTCTTTCATGGTTAGTGAGTCCATGATCGGGCTCGACAATCTTATAACCTAATCCCCATGGATCGTTGTCAAGTTCCTTAGACATTTCCCGCCATTTGTCGAATGTCGAAGTTCTTTCTTCTTAGACTTGTATTCCGCTATGAGTGAAATATCTTCTTGCCTATCTCATGCTATTTGTGCCCTCCGTTGCAGACACTGTCTTCTACAGTGGAGGGGACTAGAGCTGCAGTATAATGCGGCTGGAGCTAGAGTTACTGCGTGTCTGGTATCTGAGACGTGCAGCCATTCATTAGTGTAAATGGCAATTAGTACACGGTAATCCTGTTTCCACCACCTTGCGGGCGCCAATGTTGACAAGTAGAGCGTAATTGATAAGAAGACACGAAACAGTGACTGCAACTGTCATGGCTGACATCGTACAGATCCTGTTTGCCCAACAAATAGTGGTCTCTTTATTAACCGCCAGTCATAAGGACAGTTTATGCTTTCAAAGATGCTGGTAGTTGAATCTTTCAGACGAATTTCGGAGAATGTTCATGCCGAAGTGCTAGTATTTCTAAAAATAAAATATTATATACGTAATGTGTTGGTTATAATTTTAAACAATTTAAAAATAAAAGCATTAACAAGTTAAGTGTAAAAATTAAATATAAATCTAGAAATAAAAATTATAAAAATTAAATTACAATAATAAAAGATATATAAGAATTTAAATAGTAAAAGTAACTATAAAAATATTATAAAAATAATTGTAACAATCAATTTGAAATTAGTTAATTAAATAATTCAATAAAATATCAAAATTAAATCTATAAACACATAAATTGCAAATTAAAAATAAATACATAAACATAAAAATTAGAGAAACAAAAAATTGCATTATTAATAATTATTATAATAATTAAATTGAAATGTAAAAACACTTAAAAGTTAAAAGTAGGTTAAGGGAGTTATCGTGATATTTCGCTTTTTCGAGAGAAAAAAAGCCCCCCATTTTCATCCCCTTTGGCCGATTTTGCCCATTAACGAACTTGACCTAAATTTTAAAGGGGTACATATTATGTAAAAAAAATCAAACTGATTGGTGCAAAATTGCGGCAGTTATCGTGTCCACAAGAAAGTGATACACATATGATCCAATTGATACATACATGCATACTGTATATGCATACATATATGAAATGAAAAACCACAGCCTGCTTCCAGTCTCCGACCGGGTCAGGAATGGAATGAATGAAGCCCCCCATCTAGCGGAGAGGATATGAACTGTGCCGGCTGCCGAAGCCTGACGCACTCCTCTGGGGCAATGATTAAATGAATGACTGATGAAATGAAATGATAGTGGAGAGTGTTACTGGAATTAAATTTTGACAGGGAAAACCGCAGTACCTGGAGAAAAACCTGTCTGCCTCTGATTTGTTCAGCACAGATCTCACATGGAGTGACCGGGATTTGAACCACGGACCCAGCGGTGAGAGGCCGGCGTGCTGCCGCCTAAGCCACGGAGGCTTATACATACATACATACATACATATATACGATATCGTATATAAACTTTTGAACTGACGGTGGTTTTGGGGTCTGGGCGATGTGAAATACGAAGATATGTCAAAAGTTTTCGGAAGTGGAAACATGGTACCCATTGCAATATTTAGCCTTCTAATGAAATCTACCTAATATCTTGAAGAATTTAGTTAGTCTAAGAAAAACGGACGTCCTTACTGAACCCATGTACCCTAGGCCTCAAAGAGGGTCGAATCCATGTACTTTGAGAAAGGAATGAAAGAATCATACAGTTTCTAAGGGAACGGAGAGAGATTTCAAGCCAGGATTATAGCTTAACATTGTGCAAGCGCTAGGGCCAGGTGTTCCTTAGATGAGCTCATGCCTCTTGCCATTTATAAGGAGCCAGTCATGGATATTATTAGAACGAGTGGAAAGTTTTGACTGTAAGACGAAGAAGCTGGACTCGGAAATTGCTCTTACGTTGCAGGAATATGGCAACCTCGCTGCTGAGTCAGAACAGGAATAATTAAATTTAACCCGTTTACGATTATAAAAATAAGTAAACAGATACAGTACGGTGAATCAATTTGGATTAGAGATTTTTGTGTAAAGAAAAACCTTGTAAAAATTGCACAGGAGAAAACTGCAAACGCAAGTAGACGTCATTGGGGGTTCACCGAGACCAAGGAGTGGGAGAATAAAAAAAGAACAGCACCACCCACACAGTTGAGGACGAGAAATTAATTAATATCTCGGAAATGCACGATCGATTTCTATGGACAGGAAGATTATTTTACGTTTGGAAGACGAGCTGTCTGGAGATACGATTTTTATAATTGTGCGACAATTGGTTCAAAAGTTGGTCACGAAAAGGACTAGGATTTTATCTTTTTGTGACTGAAAGGTATAAAGCTCCTGGCAGAGCCAGACCAAACATGCAGTTATTCTGACAGCCCGTGAGGGGGTGTTACTCTGCATCAGTGCATGCAGTCTACGAGAGCCCGTGAGGGGAACGTCACGCTGTATCAGTACATGCAGTATTAGTCCGTCCAGGGGGCGTTACGCTGGAGCATCATAATCATTCAGTCTACGAGCATTCCGTGAGCGGAAGTGCTGCACCACATCGTATACGCAGTATTCAAGAGCCCGTGAGGGGGACGTTAAGCTGTATCAGACATCGATCCAGAGCCTGTGGGAGGCTAGGCTACAAGTTCACCGAGTGTAGAACAGTTACGATATAAGTACGCTACGCTGAGGGTTAGCAGTTCAAGACTTTGAAGTGTCCTAAATTATAAAGAACATTAAATATACGGACTTTAAAGCAATATCGCCAAAGTAAGACACAGCGATCAGTAGGGAACTTCGAGTTCCAGAAGAACACTAGTTCAATACAGTTACGAAGTTATAAGAACTCCAACAAATAAACGGCGTTACGTCTAGTAAAGACATTGTTAAAGACATTAAGTCCTGTAAAGGACAAGAATAAACAGTAATTACGATCGCGAAAGATAGAAGTTCAAGCGAAAGGAACTTAGGAACTTAGTTTCGAAACCAGAGGGAAAACGTACTCTAGTGAGAAAACGTCAAAAATATACTATAGACAGTATACGGTCCTCGAAGGGAGGCCAAGATATAGAAACTATAGGGTACGATAGACAGTATACGGTCCTCGAAGGGAGGCCAAGATATAGAAACTATAGGGTGCGATAGACCACCATATATAAATAAAGGTGACGGCAAAGAAAAGACATTTATCGCCTAGTTTAAGCAGATAAGCAGATAAAGTAAAGCCGAGTAATAGACAATAGAAGCGGTTTTGAGAGACTGAAACCAGTAGTTTCCATTGTAGCAGAGAGAAACTTTGAACGAGTAAAATCACACGTCCAATGCAGGTCGATAGGATTCACATCAGGGATCATCAACAGCCGACAGAAATTGTAAAAATCGTTGAGATACACCCGTGTGATAGGAGTGAAGTGTAAATATTGTAAGAAAAGAAATAAGAGTATCATTTTAAGTGTTTTAGGTAAAGTGAAAGCGTTTTATGCACAGTGATATGTGTTATAATATGTACCAGAGTAATATTTTTTAGTGTTTTAATGTGTGTTCAAAACGGATACACCAGTGTATTAAAAAAAATGTTGTCAGTGTTAAATATAGTGAATATGTGTCAAGAAATTTCTGTACATAAGATGAGATTGTACAATATGGAGTAGGTCAAGAAGGTGGGCCAAAATGTCACATGAAACGAGAATAAAGGTCAGAAAGCGACCTTAAACATGTAAGTAAAGATTTTCATTATGTTTTGGTGTCGGGAAAAATTTTGTGTACAATTCCACCGGAGTTTTGAGTAGAAGGGATGTTTTTAAATGAATAATAACTAAATAAGAACGCGATCTGAACGAAAATAAAGTTTTAAGAAATAATAAATAAGTATGTGAAATAATAAATCCTGTAGAGGAAATGCATGGAATAAAATGTCAGTATTTAATGAATGTTATAAAAGCAAGCGTGATAATAATAATTATAACAAAGATATTTACATAAAGGTAAATTTGAATATATGAAAGAAATAGCTTTTGAGCTTTTGTAAGGAATGAAAACATGATGTGAATAACAAGGTAAAGAAATCTAAATAAAGATTAAATTGAATGATATAAAAATATAGAGCGTTGAAGCCTTAACAAATGTATAAGACATGATGTGAATGCATGTTCTTAAAAAGGGAGCTATTTATTGTCAACGGAAAAGATTAATATTAGAATTAAGATATGTATCAATTGTTACTATGAAATTTATCAGTTCTTTGGAAGACATTCGGCCGTAAAGTAATGTGTAGCGTAATGGAACGCAATTAAATAAAAAGTCACGCTAGGAACGCGTAAAAGTTGAAGTACTTGGTAAATTACTTATGGAGGGTAGTTGATTGCAGTGAATTGAGATATGTTGTAAGTCCTCTAATTGTGACGTAGATCACGAGGCCATGTGTGTATTATTTAAAAGGGAGCTAATGTATGGTATTATTGAGCGTATGTCATGTAGGCCACGGCCGACTTTAAATCGCGTCTTGTATAAGTCCTCCAAATGTGGAAATGTTCCCGAGGCATGTTAAGAGATTCGAACCTAGAATCCTCTTGTTGTTAAAGCCCCTAATTATTCGTCGTAGAATGTGTATTAATCTTCCCAATCAATGAGGACCCTCTCATAATTAATAAATGCCAAGGTTATGAAAGTGGTTTATGAGCCAAAGAATATTGTTGAATGGAAATAAGTGAAGTAAAAGCCAGGTCTCTCCACAGAACTGAGAATAATGTGAAGGTTTGTTTTAAAGCATTGAAGAGAGCTGCCACCGTAGGTTAGGCAGAGAGTCGCTTTCCTTGTCATAAATCACGCCCGAGTATAATGGCCTGACCCTCATCGAGCGAGGGTGGGTAAAAACCGTCTTGTAAGATGTGTTAAATACACCGTGAGTGTTTAAAGTTGTTAATGACCCGGGCGTTGAACCGAGGTCCTTGTAGATTGATATTATCGCTTGCCAATTCAGATCGTAGTTTTCTTATGTGATAATGGTCTTATAAGACAAATGAATTAAATAAAATCCCTATTGTAATATTGGATGGAAAATAGGAATCCACGAGTTTTGTGAAGATAACTAGGTTTCGGGAGTGATCATAGTTTTTGACTTTGTCAAGTAATCTTTATAACTCTGGAGTACACAAATAGTTTTCCCGATCACCATAGTGAATTTGCAAAACTTGAGAGAGATAGTAAATATGGAGAACATGTGATATGCCCAAATATTGAAGTGAATAATTAACATGTAATTTTAAATGTAATTATATATTTGTTTTGATGATAAGAAAAGATAAAAATAATTCTTGAGGTGTAAAAAAATATGACACCATTATTATGGGAAAGTATCGAGCCAAAGAAGCTCGTAGTTATTTGGAACTTTAAGATAAGTACTTTATGGAAGTGAAAATAATCGTGAATTGTTGGTTTTAAAGAAAACCATGTGTTTTAATCTAATATTTGTTTTATTTTTATGCTATTCCTTGTTCACTTTGGACAAGTAGAATGATATTGGTCAGTAGTTTATGTGTTTATTTGTTTGTAGCGCCATAATTTTTGATTAATTAAATGTGTTAAAATAGGAGTTGATTTTGTTGTTATTTTTGCAAGTGTATCCTCTATTTAATCCAAAATATGTAAGTCACAGAGTGGGAGAACTTACCGCAGCCCCGAAAAATCCCGAATTGAGCAATGCTGGCATACTGTGATTTGCATATTTCTTGCTGCAAGGGCACAGGGGGGTGAATAGAAATACTGTGCTTGGATTAATAATTAGAGGAACACTAAAGACGGTCGATTCATGTAAAAGTAAAGTAATGATAGTAGTAGCTACAACGTATAATGTTAACTGACCGCATTGGGTCCCTAGAAACTCACACCGAGCAGCCCTGGATTTAAACAACCCCCAAATACTTTTCATGGCGCCCAGTACGCAGGGCTGAATTTTCCTAGGGAAAACCCGAGTTTTCTCGAAAAATCAAAATTTTCATTTTTTTGAAAAAAAAAATGGTTTTTCGAAATTTTGAATTTTAAATACTTCCATAAAGGACTTTGAGTTTGAATAAGAATATCAAAAGGGTACGGTGTAGTAAACACCCGTACCAAAGTAAATTTTTATAGAAATTGGGACACAATGGTTCAGATTACTATCTCTCAAGCATGTTCTAGCGATGTGGCATTAGTAGCCCACTATATTCTAATAAGATGGCATTGAGTGAAGAGATGCAACGGCTTTTGGAGGCTATAAAAGCCGATAACAATGAGAAGTTGGAGGCTATAAACAATACATTGGGCCTCCAAAAGGATGAAAATAACAAAGTGTTCGAATCCATAAATGAGAGTTTAGAGTCACTAAAAACTGATAGTGCTAATATGGGGACTAAATTAGTAGATATCGAAGCTAAAAGTGATAACATGGGAACTAAATTAGTAGATATCGAAGCTAAAAGTGATAACATGGGAACTAAATTAGTAGATAACGGAACAAATAGTGATAACATGGGAACTAAATTAGAAGCTATCGAGGTTAACTGTATAAAAATGAACGATGAAGTGAAGGCTGAAATTGAGGGAATAAAAAGGGGGTCAAATGGACTCAGAGAGGTTTTAGAAGAAACAATGAATACCAAATTTCAAGATTTTGACACTAAGTTTGGGGACAAGTTAAATGAGTTAAAAGGGGAAATCGCAAGTGAGATTAAAGAGGAAAATAAAGAATTTCATTCAGGATTGCAAGCCCAAATACAGGCTTTGAACGAAAGTATGGGAGAGTCCCAAACTAAATGTCAAGAAAATTTTGGAAATTTAAATAAAAGTTTGATTTCCATGGAAACTAAATGAAGTAACATGGAAAAGAAGGGTGATGAGTGCGAAAAGAAACTTTTAACCCAGATTCAAGGTGTGCAGAAAAAGTTAGAAGATCAGATAAAATCTAACAGCGATATCTGTAAAACATCCCGGGATGAAATAAAACAAAGTGTGAATGAGCTAGGAACCCGATTTGGAAAGGTTGAGGAGAAAGTAGGAACCCTCGAGAACAAAATCGGTGTAGTTCAGACCGAAGTAACTGAGATGAAAAATCAAAATCAAAAGGATGCGCGGGATATGAAAAGTCAATTTGAGCTGTTTACCGGGCAGGTAGATGATAACTTAAAGAAGTATGAGGGTGAAATAAATCGAAGATTAGGTATATACAAGGGGCATCTCCAGAGTGAAAGAAAACAACGAGAGGACGAAAATAAGGAAAGTACCCATAAGATAGATGAAATAAGTCAGGGTATTAATGATGTTCAGGGAACCATCGGAACATTAAAGGTCGAAGTAGGAAAAACTCATATGGAAGTAGGCCAGATCCAAAATGACTTGATGATATTATATAAGAGTCAAGGGAAAACTGAGGAAAAACTGGAAGGAATTAAAGTAAATATGGTCAAAGGACAAAGAGAGATGGAGAAAAAGATAAAGGAAATACGAGAAGACCTAGATACCAGAGGTGACGTTAAACCAGAAATTATAACAGAACAGGTCATGGTCATCAAGAAAGAGGTAGAAGAACACTTAAATAAAATCAGGAATAGCTTCAGGAACGACAAAAACCAACTCAAACAAGAACTGGAAACCAGTAAGAAAAATCAGGAAAGAATTCAAAATGAATTAGGATCCCGGTTGGAGAGGACTGAAAATAAGAACTGTCAAATGGAAATCCAACTCATGGCTAATGAAGAAAGTGCCCGAAGGGAAAGGAAATTAGAATTTGAGAATCAGGAGGAGTTTCCAAAGACAGGATGGGTAGATTCCCGTGAACAAGGCACAGATACCGATAGGGACTTAGGAGGGGAGAGCCCTTACAAGAACCCAGGATATCCGATGGCGATGTCAACCCCATACATGAACCAGACTAATGGTCAGATAATAAACATTATCAAATCGAATGAGGACAGACCGGTAAAATTTACGGGTAATAACATGTCAATTACTCCAAAATACTGGCTAAAGGAAGTCGCAGAGTACTTAAACGAAATGAAGGTTCCTCAGGATCGGAGACTGAGAGCTATTGAGAAGTTGTTGGCAGGTGATTGTCTCACCTGGTTCAGAAGCTTCAGGTACACCTTTGATACGGTGGAAGGCTTTAGAGAAGCCTTTTTAAAACGATATTGGGCAGCAGACGTCCAGGAGAATTTGAGGCTAGATCTGTACTCTAGGAAGTACAGCACAAATGCACCAACTAAGTACTCGGAATTTTTTACCGCTCAGCTGTGTAAATTCCGCGAACTTGACATTGCTCCAGCTGAGAACGACCTGTGTGCCGCCATTTCAAGACAACTGCCATATGAGATTCAGAGGCTGTTAATCTCATCCAAAGCCAGAAGTGCTGTGGAAGTGGAGAGTGTATTACGTCAATTAGACATGACGACGTCACACGTAACTCCTAGGCACCAAATACAGACTGAACAGGTACACATGGCCAGCAGTCAGGAAACCAGAGAAAAACCATCGACCAGGAATCAGTCCACCAGCACTGATACTCAAGGACTAGGTCGAGAGTATGGGCACCAAGAGCCTAGAGGAATACAGCCATACCACAGAGGAGGATATCGAGGAAGAAATCCTAGGAATACGGGTTATAGGCAACAAGAGAGCCGACCCTATAACAATAACCATCAAAGGCAAGAAAACAGAAAGAAATGGGAGAATTATCCCCGAAGGAACGTAAGGCCAGAGGATAGGGATGATGAATATCGGGCCGAAATAGAGGAAAGATATCAGGAAAGTCTTCGTTACATGAACGAACGACCAGACGAACCTGAAAGGCAAAAAGTCCGTTGGAGTGAGGCAATCAAGAACCGGAAATCACCCGACCGACTAGATGGAGCTCAAAGCTTGGAACTACAAGCTCAGTTAAAGAATGAGGGAAAAGGGAGCCCTCAGGATTTAAAAAAACTCCAAATTTAAACCGTCAAAAGTGGAAACATACCAGGAGCTGGGAGGAGGTAGAAATTGTGAATTGGATAGCAAGACCAGATGAGCTAATTAATGAGGATGTGGAAAGAATCCCACCTATCAAAAGAGAATTACCCATAATTATGCTAAGAATAGAAGGATTACTGGTCAGGGCATTGATTGATACCGGATCAACAATAAGTTTAATTACGCAAACCCTTCTGAATGAATTGGAAACAAGAGGCCGCGTATTAAAAATCCCCACATCAAGTGTAAAGATTAAGGGAATTATCCCTGAAAAATCTTTAACATGCAAATTTCAGGTATACATTGATCTGATCATGGGTAACGCTGAAATTTCGCAATGCTTTTTGCTGGTAAATCAATTACCGTATAATGTCATATTAGGTATTGATTTTATCCGTGAGAACAAGGTCATCATAGACCTAGCGCAAAACTGCATTAGAATCCAAAGAGAGGATGTGGATGAACAAAACATTAACCTACAGGAACAGGATGTGAAAATAGGAGATCAGGTATGGCATGGGGAAGAAGTAACGGAAGAAGGTTGTAAGGACAGAGAAAGGATATTTGAGGTCCTCGACATAGAACTCGAAGATAATTTGGAAACTGAGTTCGAGACCAACCTGTCAGGAAAAGTAGAGGAAGCTAAAGTGAACCTCGAAAATAAGGAACAATTAAAGAAATTATTATTGAATTTTAGGGACGTATTTGATTCCAAGCCAGGGAAGATTGAAAATTTTAAATACGCGTTCCAAGTCAATGATTGGGCACCGTTCAGACAAAAACCATACCCGGTTGCGGAAAAACATTACCCACAAACTAAGAAAACACTGCAGGAGATGATGAATGCAGGTGTTATAGAAAAGATGGCGACACCATATGTTAGTCCATTAGTGATTGTGAGCAAACCGGATGGCTCAGTAAGGGTGTGTCTAGATGCCAGAAATTTAAATGCAAAAATCATACCAGAAAATGATTCGGCACCACCCATAAAAGAAATACTGAGGAAGTTCAAAGGCAAGAAGATTTTTACAAATATTGACATGACTTCTTCGTATCATCATCTCGAACTGGAAGAGAAAACCAGCTTGTTGACTGGATTTCAGTTCGACCAACAAACCTATTGATTTAGGAGATGTCCGTTTGGATTGAAGACCGCGGGATCTGCCTTAATAAGAGCGCTTGATCGAAACCTGTCAGAGGAAGTGAAAGAGTGCACTATCCGTTATGTGGATGATATTTTGCTTACCTCAGAGAATATTGAGGAACATTTAGAAAAATTGAAGAAATTATTGGAAGACTTAAGAAGGGCAAATTTTAAAATCAATTTAAAGAAGTCAAATTTTTGTCAAAGGCAAGTAACATTTTTAGGGCATGTGATTGATAAGGATGGTGTTAAACCAAATCCATGCAAATTGGAATCGATAAGGGATTTTCCAAGGCCTTTGAAGGTGAAGAACGTTCGCCAGTTTTTGGGATTGATTGGGTTCTTCTCAGGACATTGTCCATCATACACAAAAACTGTTGCACCACTACAGGACATTCTGAAGAAGGGGGGCAAGTGGATATGGACGGAGGAAACAGAAAAACATTCGTGGAGGCCAAGGAAATGCTCTTAAACTATGTGAAGCTAGGATATCCTGATTTTAATCAGAAATGTATAATTCAAACAGATGCATCCCAGATTGGAATAGGAGCAATGCTATATCAGGAAAACCCGGATAACCCTGATAAGAAAAATTATCTAGCTTTCACAAGTCGGAGATTGAAACCACACGAGAAAAATTATACGATCAGCGAAATCGAGCTGTTAGCGATATTGCACGGGCTGCAATATTGGCGAAAGATCGTATATGGGTTTCAGGTCATTTTAAGAACGGATCATAAAGCCTTAACCTTTTTGATGAAGACTGATCTATCCAGTCAAAGGTTGATGCGTTGGGCTTTATACATTCAACAGTTTGATGTAAAGATAGAATACTGCCCAGGAAAAGAAAATATAGTTCCAGACTACTTAAGTAGACAGCCAGAGTCCACAGAAGAGGAAGTAATGGCTATTGATTTGGAAGACAGGGATCAGCGTACTCTAAATGAGTTAAGGAGCATTAGTCAACGGCAACGTGAGGATCCATGGATGAGCATGCTCATATCTTTCCTCGAAGGAAGTTTGATAAGGGGAACACCAGCGTACACAGAAGCTAATAAGATAGCTCAAGATTACACATTTTATAATGGATTATTATATAAGTTTGTGGACTCTGACCATACACGATTAAGGATTGTTGTACCTGCAATTTTGCAGAGGAAAATAGTATGGCTAGCCCATAGATCGTTCGGACATATGGGAGTCGACAAAACAGTCTCGATGCTGAAAGAAGCATTTGTATGGCCGAGACTGAGAGAAACTGTAAGGGACACGTTAAAGACATGTGATTTATGTCAAAGGATCAAACCAAATGCATTTCTGATGAGACAAAAACCTATACCATTGTTGCCCGAAAGGCCAGGTCAAATCATATCTATTGATAACTTCGGACCTTTGCCAAAGGCAAGAAGAGGAAATCGACACATAATGGTGGCTATGGATGTCTTCACTAAAATGGTTGTCCTTGCTCCCATACAGAAGACTAGTACCAAACAGGTGTTAAAACGACTCAAAGAAAAAGTGATACCGATTCTGGGAAAACCTGAGAATTTGTTGTCGGATCACGGTAGTTGTTTCACCAGTGTAGAGTTCAGACAAGAATTAGAAAGACTTGGAATACGTCAGATTTTGTCAAGTATTCGCCATCCTGAGGCAAATCCTGTAGAAAGAGTGATGAGGGAGACGGCCAAGTATTGTAGGATATACTGTGCCGAAGAAAATTGGAAGTGGATAGATATCTTGGATATTATCGAATTTTGTATAAACAACACAATCCATGAATCTACGGGAGAGATACCAATAACGTTACATCGGAATGAGCAACCAAAGAGACCTTGGAGTCTGGTAATTCCTAGGCCAGCAGACGCTCAGCCTGGAAGAGATGTACGTATAAGAAGAGCCTTTGAGCATCTAAAAGCTCAAGCCGACAGGAGACAAAGAAGAAATAGGCACAAGAGGTATCATCGGCCATTATTAGCAGGGGAAATGGTGTTAGTAAAAAGACCCGCCATTTCGGATCCAGGGAACCGCGTGTACAAAAAGTTCCAGAAAATGTACCACGGACCGTATCAAATAATAAGGGATTTGAGAAATAATGCCTATAGAATTCGGCACTGTGAAACGAATCATGAAGTGACCATGAATTCAGCAAATTTAAAAGTGTATTACCCTCCCGAAGACTTCGATGAAGCCAATGAACAAGCCCTGGTTATGGAAACATTTAGAGATGAAGAATCCAATTTTGATAGAAACGAGAATGAGATAGAAAAAGGAAACAGAGCTCAAACATTCGAGTGCGAATGCGAATTGGAGAAATTATATTGGGAAATAAAAGAAATAATTGATTTTATTGAAGAAGAAAATTTCAATTTAAGGAAGGAGAATGATAAAATAAGGGAACGGGTAGGGATAGACCACACCCGTAAAGAAGAATGAGGTTCTGGAAACCTAATATCCAGACAAATAAAAAGAAGAAAGAAAGGGTAGGGACAGAGCGTACCCAACCAACACAATTACCGGATATGACTTAAAAAGATGAAAGAAATCAAATTATCGTGGGATTTTTAAGGAAGAAAAATCAGAAGGTACGGATAACGTTATGATGGCTTCGACAGTTAAAAAGGAAAAATAAGATATTTTTTTTGGATAATTAAAATAAATTTCCTCAAAATTTTTCGAAAATTTATTTACCTAAGGAGGGGAGAGATGAACCCATGTACCATAGGCCTCAAAGAGGGTCGAATCCATGTACTTTGAGAAAGGAATGAAAGAATCATACAGTTTCTAAGGGAACGGAGAGAGATTTCAAGCCAGGATTATAGCTTAACATTGTGCAAGCGCTAGGGCCAGGTGTTCCTTAGATGAGCTCATGCCTCTTGACATTTATAAGGAGCCAGTCATGGATATTATTAGAACGAGTGGAAAGTTTTGACTGTAAGACGAAGAAGCTGGACTCGGAAATTGCTCTTACGTTGCAGGAATATGGCAACCTCGCTGCTGAGTCAGAACAGGAATAATTAAATTTAACCCGTTTACGAGTATAAAAATAAGTAAACAGATACAGTACGGTGAATCAATTTGGATTAGAGATTTTTGTGTAAAGAAAAACCTTGTAAAAATTGCACAGGAGAAAACTGCAAACGCAAGTAGACGTCATTGGGGGTTCACCGAGACCCAAGGAGTGGGAGAATAAAAAAAGAACAGCACCACCCACACAGTTGAGAACGAGAAATTAATTAATATCTCGGAAATGCACGATCGATTTCTATGGACAGGAAGATTATTTTACGTTTGGAAGACGAGCTGTCTGGAGATACGATTTTTATAATTGTGCGACAATTGGTTCAAAAGTTGGTCACGAAAAGGACTAGGATTTTATCTTTTTGTGACTGAAAGGTATAAAGCTCCTGGCAGAGCCAGACCAAACATGCAGTTATTCTGACAGCCCGTGAGGGGGTGTTACTCTGCATCAGTGCATGCAGTCTACGAGAGCCCGTGAGGGGAACGTCACGCTGTATCAGTACATGCAGTATTAGTCCGTCCAGGGGGGCGTTACGCTGGAGCATCATAATCATTCAGTCTACGAGCATTCCGTGAGCGGAAGTGCTGCACCACATCGTATACGCAGTATTCAAGAGCCCGTGAGGGGGACGTTAAGCTGTATCAGACATCGATCCAGAGCCTGTGGGAGGCTAGGCTACAAGTTCACCGAGTGTAGACCAGTTACGATATAAGTACGCTACGCTGAGGGTTAGCAGTTCAAGACTTTGAAGAGTCCTAAATCATAAAGAACATTAAATATACGGACTTTAAAGCAATATCGCCAAAGTAAGACACAGCGATCAGTAGAGAACTTCGAGTTCCAGAAGAACACTAGTTCAATACACTTACGAAGTTATAAGAACTCCAACAAATAAACGGCGTTACGTCTAGTAAAGACATTGTTAAAGACATTAAGTCCTATAAAGGGCAAGAATAAACAGTAATTACGATCGCGAAAGATAGAAGTTCAAGCGAAAGGAACTTAGGAACTTAGTTTCGAAACCAGAGGGAAAACGTACTCTAGTGAGAAAACGTCAAAAATATACGATAGACAGTATACGGTCCTCGAAGGGAGGCCAAGATATAGAAACTATAGGGTACGATAGACAGTATACGGTCCTCGAAGGGAGGCCAAGATATAGAAACTATAGGGTGCGATAGACCACCATATATAAATAAAGGTGACGGCAAAGAAAAGACATTTATCGCCTAGTTTAAGCAGATAAGCAGATAAAGTAAAGCCGAGTAATAGACAATAGAAGCGGTTTTGAGAGACTGAAACCAGTAGTTTCCATTGTAGGAGAGAGAAACTTTGAACGAGTAAAATCACACGTCCAATGCAGGTCGATAGGATTCACATCAGAGATCATCAACAGCCGACAGAAATTGTAAAAATCGTTGAGATACACCCGTGTGATAGGAGTGAAGTGTAAATATTGTAAGAAAAGAAATAAGAGTATCATTTTAAGTGTTTTAGGTAAAGTGAAAGCGTTTTATGCACAGTGATATGTGTTATAATATGTACCAGAGTAATATTTTTTAGTGTTTTAATGTGTGTTCAAAACGGATACACCAGTGTATTAAAAAAATGTTGTCAGTGTTAAATATAGTGAATATGTGTCAAGAAATTTCTGTACATAAGATGAGATTGTACAATATGGAGTAGGTCAAGAAGGTGGGCCAAAATGTCACATGAAACGAGAATAAAGGTCAGAAAGCGACCTTAAACATGTAAGTAAAGATTTTCATTATGTTTTGGTGTCGGGAAAAATTTTGTGTACAATTCCACCGGAGTTTTGAGTAGAAGGGATGTTTTTAAATGAATAATAACTAAATAAGAACGCGATCTGAACGAAAATAAAGTTTTAAGAAATAATAAATAAGTATGTGAAATAATAAATCCTGTAGAGGAAATGCATGGAATAAAATGTCAGTATTTAATGAATGTTATAAAAGCAAGCGTGATAATAATAATTATAACAAAGATATTTACATAAAGGTAAATTTGAATATATGAAAGAAATAGCTGTTGAGCTTTTGTAAGGAATGAAAACATGATGTGAATAACAAGGTAAAGAAATCTAAATAAAGATTAAATTGAATGATATAAAAATATAGAGCGTTGAAGCCTTAACAAATGTATAAGACATGATGTGAATGCATGTTCTTAAAAAGGGAGCGATTTATTGTCAACGGAAAAGATTAATATAAGAATTAAGATATGTATCAATTGTTACTATGAAATTTATCAGTTCTTTGGAAGACAGTCGGCCGTAAAGTAATGTGTAGCGTAATGGAACGCAATTAAATAAAAAGTCACGCTAGGAACGCGTAAAAGTTAAAGTACTTGGTAAATTACTTATGGAGGGTAGTTGATTGCAGTGAATTGAGATATGTTGTAAGTCCTCTAATTGTGACGTAGATCACGAGGCCATGTGTGTATTATTTAAAAGGGAGCTAATGAATGGTATTATTGAGCGTATGTCATGTAGGCCACGGCCGACTTTAAATCGCGTCTTGTATAAGTCCTCCAAATGTGGAAATGTTCCCGAGGCATGTTAAGAGATTCGAACCTAGAATCCTCTTGTTGTTAAAGCCCCTAATTATTCGTCGTAGAATGTGTATTAATCTTCCCAATCAATGAGGACCCTCTCATAATTAATAAATGCCAAGGTTATGAAAGTGGTTTATGAGCCAAAGAATATTGTTGAATGGAAATAAGTGAAGTAAAAGCCAGGTCTCTCCACAGAACTGAGAATAATGTGAAGGTTTGTTTTAAAGCATTGAAGAGAGCTGCCACCGTAGGTTAGGCAGAGAGTCGCTTTCCTTGTCATAAATCACGCCCGAGTATAATGGCCTGACCCTCATCGAGCGAGGGTGGGTAAAAACCGTCTTGTAAGATGTGTTAAATACACCGTGAGTGTTTAAAGTTGTTAATGACCCCGGCGTTGAACCGAGGTCCTTGTAGATTGATATTATCGCTTGCCAATTCAGATCGTAGTTTTCTTATGTGATAATGGTCTTATAGGACAAATGAATTAAATAAAATCCCTATTGTAATATTGGATGGAAAATAGGAATCCACGAGTTTTGTGAAGATAACTAGGTTTCGGGAGTGATCATAGTTTTTGACTTTGTCAAGTAATCTTTATAACTCTGGAGTACACAAATAGTTTTCCCGATCACCGTAGTGAATTTGCAAAACTTGAGAGAGATAGTAAATATGGAGAACATGTGATATGCCCAAATATTGAAGTGAATAATTAACATGTAATTTTAAATGTAATTATATATTTGTTTTGATGATAAGAAAATATAAAAATAATTCTTGAGGTGTAAAAAAATATGACACCATTATTATGGGAAAGTATCGAGCCAAAGAAGCTCGTAGTTATTTGGAACTTTAAGATAAGTACTTTATGGAAGTGAAAATAATCGTGAATTGTTGGTTTTAAAGAAAACCATGTGTTTTAATCTAATATTTGTTTTATTTTTATGCTATTCCTTGTTCACTTTGGACAAGTAGAATGATATTGGTCAGTAGTTTATGTGTTTATTTGTTTGTAGCGCCATAATTTTTGATTAATTAAATGTGTTAAAATAGGAGTTGATTTTGTTGTTATTTTTGCAAGTGTATCCTCTATTTAATCCAAAATATGTAAGTCACAGAGTGGGAGAACTTACCGCAGTCCCCAAAAATCCCGAATTGAGCAATGCTGGCATACTGTGATTTGCATATTTCTTGCTGCAAGGGCACATTACAAAAATTACTTTATGTTAATTTGGTGATACGTGTATGACGGGTTCTAACTCTTATCAAAGGGAAATTTATTTCTTAATTTGAGGGCTAGATATGAATTTGAGTTGCAGTCAGTGGCCTTAGCGGTGTAATGTAATTTAACGCTCGTCGGGTACCCATCAAGTTCAATGTCAAGTATTTCCAACTTTCGCTACCACTGCCACTGACACCTAGCGGCGAACGTTGGAACTTGATGGAGCGTTTCTAACCAAATAACTTACAAATTTAGCTACACATTGCCAATTGTAGTGGTAGGTTCGTTTACATGCCATAAATCTACGACATGGACACGCCGGCAGTACTTCCTCTCCAAAGGAAGGCATACTGAAAGATTTTAACGCTCTTAAAATTCCGACGACTTTGGCTGGGTTTGAACCCGTGATCTTGGGCATAGCAGTTCAGCATGCAACCGACTACGTCATGGAAGCCACGCAGGGTTAGATCGGTCAAACCTCGATAGAACAATATTCATGGGACCATTGTTATAGCAGGATTATTGTTATAATGTTTTGTTAACAGTGACTATCACAGTACTGAGTATATACGGTAGTACTTTCCTCATGACAAATAATAGAATAACGAAAAAAATACAAAATGCTACTGGTAGAGTGGTACTGTACTCTTCATGCATAGTCATAACATTACAGCTGAAGGTACTGAATCAGCTTATAAATTATAGGAAGTTAAAATAAAATGTATGTTGAAGCTTCTTACATTTATTATGCATCGGGGATTTGTTGATCGTCCGATCACCAATGGTGTCAACGTATGTGAGAAGCTTATTTCCAAAAGGTACCAAATCCACAAAGTAATATTTTACAGGAGAGAGGAAAAACGCTCAGAGTGTAAAATTTCAACTGAAAATTCATTTAAGCACTTTTATTATGTTCAGATGGAATAAATGCATTGTTATACCAAGTATTTCTGTTTAAGCTTTTGTAGTTTACGAAATATTCAAAGAAAATGATGAATTTGGTATTTTTTGGGACTGAAACTCTAAATATTTTCAACGGAAAGACATAAATTTCACTGCAGTCATCAGATTCTTCGAGAAAACTGACTGTATTTAGTAATGAAATAATTAGATTTAAGGTATTTACAGTGAAGGCATAGATTATTTAAATAATATTAAATACAATTGAACAAAACAATGAAAATTATGCAAAGTACTGCCCCCGTAATTGAATTATATAGAGACCACGGTAGCTATTTTGGAAATTATAGCGAAAGTTATGGCTGTCATAGTTATGACGTGGGTAGTCATGACGTAAGCACGGATGACGCAGACGTTATGCCAGCAGGCTACTTGAGCTGAGATTCTCAGTGACGTCAGCAATTTATTCGAGAAGGATCCAAGATCTACGACGCAGTCGCGAGAAACGTGGAATTCTGCTGAGGAAGAAATTATGCTATTGGAGGGGAGACTTAAACCGATGAACGATAGTCTAGAGGAAGACGGAGATTGCTGAAACTATGGTATTTTTATTACTTTTTGGAATGCAGAATTGTGGAAATCCATTTGCAGTAGAGGCATTGATCTGGAATTTTAGTGAAATTTATTTTCAGTTTTTGAATTATGAAAATCCGTCATGTATTGACGAAGTTGGAACTTCTAGCGATGACGCAGTAACACGCGATGGAAGGGATAGATACGCCCCTCATGAAGTTCATAAAAGGCCTTGCGCAGAAGAGAGGAGCCTCATTCTCAGATTATAAATCAATCGTCAGATTTCAAATAAGCATTTCAGTGAAACGTCGAGTGAATCAGTAGTGAAAAAGTCGTCTTTGTAACGCGTGGCGAAGCCACTAGTCGGACATACAAGCAGTGCAGGTTTACTGTGAAGTAAATCTAGGTGAAGTTGAAACGACACTTATAACGCTTCTACAAGATTAGCTGTGAACAGTTAGCGGTCGCTTATAAGCTAATTCTCTTGTGCATTACTACAGTAAGGACTGTAGAAAAGCTGAACAATTTCGAAGAAGTATTTTGGAAGTTATTGACAATATTAGACGACTGACAAAAGTGATTTTCTCGCCACAGAAGAAACACTTTGTATAGCCAGACTCAACGCTACGGCTGACAGGGCTAGTGAAATAGGGAGACGTCAGATTGCTTTTGTGACACAACACTGCAGTATAATGGAGCAATTTAATATGGCAGTTTGTTCTTCTAATACTATTACCGAGGAGAAAATGGAAGGCTAAAGGACTTAATGCAATTGGGACATATTTCAACGGAGTAAAATAGCAACATGGAACTTCGCTAATTGCTATTCCATACAAGCGAACATGTGGTAAATAACCATCTACACCCATGTTTCGTGATTAAAGGCTGAATACTATCAAACAGCAATAGAAATTATTTCATACTTTCTGAATATGAATATTTCTTCGGAAATTTATACAAAAACTTCATGGCGATTTTCAACTGGAACTTCAGGGATTTTTCAAGAGAGGTCAGGGTTGTCCCGACTCACAAAGAAGATTATTGCCGGAAGGATGTCAATCGTCTTCGTGAAGCAGTTCGATTCTCCGATGGTGCTGTTTCTGGTTTCGAGGATGGAGCTCAGCTTTAACTTGGTGAAATGGATCCATCAACAGTCTTCTTTGGGGAATTTTCCTCTGGAACGTCAATCGGCAGATAAGGTAGTCGTGAACGTTTATTGTATTTGAGTTTCTTAGCAATGTTTGAGCAACCATTTTTCCTATATCTTTGTCCTCATGTATTTTTGCCCGATATTCTTGTTTGAGATTCCTATTCTCAGTACACCTTGATGAGTAATGCCTTTTTCGACGTTTTATTAAGACATTGTTATGTCATGGGCATAGTTAAATGATTTTGAATCAGTTGAGACTGATATTTAGATTTTTCAGTAATTTGCTTATTTTTGTAGTCTCGATTTGACTGTAAGTTAATGATTTTTATGGCAGATTTAAATTCAGACAGCGTGTCACTTTATTAAAGTAATTCTACCCCAGTTTAATTACATTGACCAATTTTCTGTCATCATCAAGAAGGAAGAACATTTAAATGATTTTAGAGCGTTAAAATTCAGTACGTTGTCGACGATCTTGGAAATACTAGTCGGTATTTGAATTGATTGCAACACAGACATTTATCGTCGATTATGAACGACCATTGCATCTTAGGCAATTTTGTGAAAGATGAACATTAATTATGAATTATTGAATGCATTAAATTCGTGAAACTTGTGTTAGGTTTTTCTCATATAGAGATTTATATAATGATGTTTGCATTCCCCAGTCTAATTGGATTCTATTCGACTATTTAGCTGTTAGTCGCACTTTGTTTGATGATAGTATTTTTATACTACAATTCTTTGAAGATGTTAATCTTAAATTTTGATAGACCAGACAGGCGTATATAAGCGTATTCACTATTAAATTTGTTTGTGATTGGCAAATTTTTATTTCATTTCGATTCATGAATGAAATCCACGAAGTTTAACTGACAACAGTTTTGAAACAAATATTGATATAAGAATTTTTAAGTGGAACTATGAATGTATAATCGGTAGTGCAGCGGACATGTTGAAAGTCGCTGACGTATAATGCCCTTAAATAAATGAAGGAGATTCCCACAGTAATTAATGATGATAAAGATTGTATTAGGGGAGTTTTTTGTAAATGCTGTGGATGATTTTAATGCCATATAGATTAATATATGATGAATTTTGGGCTATTTTGAATGCAGTTTGTGCATTATTTTGTAAGCGAAGTATTTTCCGCTAGAGTGTATTGTCATAGTTCGTTGACAATTAATCAAGTGAATTTACTGTTATAATTAAAAAGAGTTTGAAAGAATTTGAGATAAGATTTTGAATAAAGATTACCGTCACAAATAATTAAAATTATTACAACCTTTATTAAACCAGATTGTGACATTTACATGTATAACTAACCTTCATTGGTCGATTATATTAAACACGATTTTGAATTTACCAACCGGATAAAACATGTGGTTCAATGTATTTCTTAAATTATTAATTTAAATAATTTAAATGTTGATAGTGTAAATAATAAATGTAAATATCTTTGACAATAATGTGGAACGAAAGTAATGTTAAAGGCGTGTTTAAAATTTTTGTAATTATTTTCGACAATACTAGAAACAATTTCTAATTGTTATAAATAATTTATGTGATTTTGTTATAAACATTTAAGAGTGTGTTTTATACTCTAAACTATGCTGATTAAACATTTGGATGATAACTTAACAAGTTTAAGGATAGTCAAAATAATCCAGTGGAATGTGAGTTAAACATTTGAAAGATTTGCGTCAATATGTATGAGTTGTCTTGTAGACATTTAAAGCTTTAAAAGGAGCTGTATTCTTACGCAAGTGTGGGGAGAGGAGTGCGCCCCATTTGACGGGCCTGCGTCAGGTTGAGGAGTAGACCAGCTGGCTCGACATCTGGTTACGAGCGGGTGAGGTCGATACTCCGGCCTTGTGCCTATTTATACAAGTGCAATGTTTATTAAAAGAAACCAAATGCTCTATATATGTCGTACCCTGACTTCCTCATCCAATCCAAATGTGTTATAAAATGTTACGTTATTTTGAGCTCAAGGGAGCTAACATACTGTTTGATAATTTGCAAGTCCTTTAGGAGGACGTAGTCAGATTGACATAGACTACTGATAGCCACGTTTATTTTGTTGAGTTGTGAAAATCATACTCTTTATTTGAAAATAAAGCTTTTGTACAGTTCAAAGTTCTCGTCTTCGGTCTGGTTCATTTTTAAATGTCATGGTGAAGGTTATTGTGAGAGCATACTTTAAGGATCCTGTTGTCAACCCAATCCCCGAGATATTTATAAGAGGTAAGTAAAAGTAAGTATGTAACCCCGTCTATTTTGGTGTGTTCCACAATAATTTTTCTTGGTAACTTCTGTGTTCAAACCTCGGTAGTATCTGTCAGTGCCATTTTCATTGATGTAGCTGAGCTGGTGCGATTGATTGTTGGCAATCCGATTGAGGGGGCGGATATCTGACAGCCTACTATCCGGGTAAACGGGGACAGAAGGATTGGCGCACCTAAAACGTTGGGGCTCGATTCAACATAACTGGATCACCAGGTTGAACGCCAGTAGGATTGGCAAACCTAAAACGTGTGGATCGATTAGACTCAAATAAAGAGGTTGATTCTTTGTTAGATGTCTTAGCCAATTGTAGAATTTAAGAGTGTGATTATATAGGAATTAAATGTTGTATTGTATTAGGAAAATTACACTCAGAAAAGATCAGATCTTATACAACTTGAGAAAGGTTAAATAGGCTGGAAACTTAGGAAAATCGCCTATGATCGGGAATCTTATTTTATTTGACCGGCTTATGACATTTCAGTCATATTAAAGATAAAATTAAATTATTTGGATTGTAAATGTAAATTATTTGTGTTAGGATATTTTAAAATGAGCCAGGGAAATTTGAACATGTGCTTGAGTTTGTTCCAACATGAAGTGTCTTCGAAAGTTAATTATAAGGTAGTTATAAGTTAGATTTAAGACAGAAAATTGATCAAAATTATATATGGTGAAAAGTGTTGCTCAAATGTTGTTATTTTGCTCTTTTGATGTATGTCCCTACAGCAGTCTAATTTTTGAATAATATTGTAATGGCAGATGAAAGTTTGAAGATGATGTTAGCGGAGATGTCTGCTAACTTGAAAACAAGCATGGATAGTAGTATAAAGCAGATGATGGAGGAGAATGCTAGTAATTTGAAAGCTAGCATGAATGAAAGTATGAAGGAGAATGCTAGTCGAATGGAGGAGAATATGAAAGCTCTTCAGACCAGTTCTGCTAACTTAGAGGATAATATGTCGCGTTTACAGATTAATACCCAAGGAATTGAGAATACTGTAACTGACATGCGCTCAGACATGTCCAATGTTAAAATTGATGTTGCTAATGTGCATAAAGATCTCACAATGTTGAATTTAGATGTTGCTAATGTCCGTAGTGATATTTCTTGTGCTAGGGCTGAGGTAGTTGTTGTCAAAAATGATGTTGCGACTGTCCAAGACAAGGTTGAGGAAGTCCAAAGAGGAATCCAAAATGTTAGAACTGATGTATCCAATGTTCAGGTTGATATTAATAACATTCATTCGGATGTAAACGAGATTCAAAGTGACATAAATAAAATTCAAGTAGAGGTCAACACAGTTTTCGTAGATGTTGCTAAAGTCCAAACTGATGTAAATAAAGTCAGGGAAGAGATAGAAAATTCGAAAACTCTTTGTACACGTAATATAAGTGCATTAACGACTAGGCTAGTTGATGAGTCAGTTAGAACGACAGCGTCTTTAGAAGGTTTAAAGTTTGATGTAGAGGTCATGAGAACCCAAGTATTAGACCATAATAAAGTATTGAAAGAGGATATTGAATTAGACATAGCAGAAATGTTAACGGCAAATGTAGAAATTTGGAAAGAAGAGTGGATTAGGTCAAGTGGGGAACATGTAACCCAAATTCAGGATCGTATTGAAAGGAAACTTGCCAGTACTCAAATTGATATTAACAATGAAGTAGTACAGATTAGGAAAGATTTAAGCGTCAGGATGGATTCGCTATCCGAAAGACAAGTTGAAGATAGGACACAATTAGGTCAGGAGGTGCAAACATTAAAATCTGCATTAGAGGAACAGATTCATAAAGTTGTCTCTGATGTGAATGAAACGACGAGTAAACTACAGAATTTGAAGTTAGGAGAGGCTAATTTAATGGAGACCTACAAAGAAGAGTTAATCAAGAAAGTATTAACGGAAATCACTGACAAGGATACAGTAGGCTTGGCTTGCGAAACTAGTAGGAATTATGCCAGAAGATATAACCTAGATCCAGAAGAGAGAGACGTGACTCCTGAAGAACGTATATCCAGATTCAGGGAGGAAGATGACGAGAGGAATATGGAACCTGAGTGGAACTATCGTGATAGTGGGAAAAACTACCCGGATTCATATCCGAGGAACGTAACGGTCATCAGAAATTTTGAAGATAAACCGCAAAAATTCAGTAACACGGATAGTTTGACACCTATCGAATATGTAAGGAACCTCAAAGATTATTTCATCGAAGCTCACATTCCCAGAGAGAGAGAGATGAAGATAGTGGAGAGATATTTGATTGGAGGACCCCTCGAATGGTTTGGCGCATTTAGATACACATTCAGTAACTTTGACGAGTTTGCAGAGGCATTAATCAAACGATTTTGGTCCATAGAAGCGCAGAATTCGTTAAGAGCGGAGGTGTATTCAAGAAAATACTCCGGTACTCTTCCAACGCGGTACGCTGATTTCTTTACAAGTCAATTATCCCGCTTGAGATTCTTACAACCCCCATTGTCCACGGAGCAACTTATTGATGCGATTTCTCGTATGCTGCCAGTTGAGGTGAGAAGACTAATAATTTCGTCCAACATCAGGGATTTAACCAGCATGGATGAATTACTGAGGAGGTTAGACTACACAAGTCCAATGCCTAACGTGGTGCAGAAAGGTCAAAGGCAGGAGTATAAAGAAATAAATACTGTATATATGGACCAAGTCCAACAAACTGACAAGCCAGATGAGGAGAAAACTGACAATGTAGGTCCTCACAGGAATAATCAGTTTCGAAATAACAGATCGCAAGGTTACCGACAGTATCAACAGAGAAGAGGCTGGAACTATAACCGAGGAAATTACAATGGAAGAGGCAGATATTATAACAATAATGGTTATAACCGAAATTATAACAGGAATAACCAGAGCCAAAACAGAAATCAGAATCCTCAAGGTCAGGTTATGACACCCGATCAGTATCAGGAAAGAGAGAAGGAAAGCCAGCAATACCTAAAAGAATTACGGGAAAAAGAAGCAGACAACCAAAAGAAAAGGCAGGATGTTGTAATCGATCCTGGGCCTTCTACGAGTCAACAAAATTTTGAGGTCGGTAACACAAAAAAAAAACGCCGATTTCTCAACGTCAGTGAGAACCTGTAAATACATTGCCACACCACACCTGATTACGATTAATGAGATATATGAAGTGACTGATGAAGATTTGCTAGAAGAGAGGGGTATAGTTAAAGAGGAAAGACCATGTGCCTTACCTATTATTTCTGTACGGATAGATGGACAACAGTATAAAGCCCTGATGGATACTGGTGCAATTATCTCCATCATTTCAGAGGAATGTTATCAAAGTCTGCTAAGAGGAGAGAACATGACAGTTCTACCTGTTTCTACCGTCAAAGTGAGAGGGATATTCCAAGATAAGGCAGTGAAGTGCAAGATTCAAGTGTTATTGAACTTTGAGATCAATGGAAGGAATTATGAACAGATCTTCATTGTAGTGAACAAGATCAATTTTGATATGGTGCTTGGAATCGATTTTATATCGAAGGTCGGAGCTATTATTGACATGAAGAACAGAAGTATTAGCTTTAATGATGGGTACATAATCACAGAAGAGATAGAAAAACAGGACGTGAAAAACAGTCTGGAAATAGACCTTAGGGAAGAAATTTTGAATACTATAGTTAATGAAGTGGAAAATTTAGCAGAAATACCCAGTAGAAAAACTGAAGGATTTGAAGAAATTCAGGGGGAATTTGAGGATCTGATAAAGGAATTCCAAGATATTTTCGATGAAAAGCCTGGATTGATTAAGGATTATAAATACAAGATAAGGCTGACAGATGAAACCCCTTACCAGAAGAGAATATACCCCATTCCTGAGAAATACTATCAAGAAGTACGAGGGTTAATCAGAAAAATGGAGGTAGACGGTATTATTAAAAAACAGGCGTCGTCTTATATAAACCCCATCACAGTAGTGAAGAAAAGTAATGGTCAGATACGTCTTTGTCTCGATGCCAGAACCATTAACTTGAAGATTCTTCCAGAAAATGAACGACCACCCAAGATTAGAGATCTGCTTCGAAAATTCAAAGGGAGAGCATGTTTCAGCGTTCTTGACTTGACGTCTTCATTTTATCAAGTTCAGCTAGAAGAAGATAATATGCAGTACACTGGATTCCTATTTGACCAGACGTCATGGGTCTTTGTCCGAATGCCTTTTGGTATGGTTAACAGTGGACCAGCACTTATTCGAGCACTTGATAGTAAGCTCACTGACGAAGTGAAAGAAAATGTAATCTGCTACATCGACGATTTAATCGTATCTTCGCCCAGCGCCGCAGAACATTTAGTGCACTTGAGAAAGTTGTTCGAGAATTTACGGGAGGCCAATATCAAGGTGAATTTTGGAAAATGTCAATTCTTGAAGCAGGAAATAAATTACTTGGGGCATACTATTGATAAAGATGGATATCATCCGAACATGAAAAAAGTAGATGCGATCACGAGATTTCCAAAGCCAACTAAGGTGAAACAAGTCAGAGAATTTGTAGGAGCATGCCAATTTATTAGCAGCCACTGTCCAAGATACTCGGAAATTATGGCTCCTCTGTATGACTTACTCAAGAAGAATAACAGATGGAAATGGAGTACCGCTGCAGACGAGGCTTTTGAGAAAGCAAAAGAGATGCTCAGGAATAATGTGAAACTGGAGTACCCAGACTTTGAAAAGGTGTTCTATATTGAGTCTGATGCATCAAGAGTAGGCATTAGTGCAGTCTTATACCAGAAAGACGAGGCAGGCAACAAGCACTACATTGCGTTCACTAGTCGGAAGTTGAAGAAACACGAGGAAAATTACTTCACGACGGAGCTTGAAGCGTTAGCTTTTGTAACAGCATTGCAAGCCTGGAAGAAAATACTGCTGGGACATAAGGTCATCATTATTACTGACCATAAAGCACTACAGTTTATGCTGCAAACGGACATGTCGAGTGATAGATTGACACGTTGGGCTTTGTTCACCCAACAGTTTAACGCCACTATCGTCCACCAGCCTGGGAAAGATAACTTACTGGCTGATGCTCTATCACGTAACCCTATTAAAAATGTGCAGATACACCATGTACAATTGGAGCAAGAAGATCAAGAAACCGTTAGGAGATTAGCCCGAATCGGTGTGTCACAGAAGAGACACGCTCCAATAAGGAAAATGTACAGGTTCCTCAAGGGTTACATGGACAATACTGATGTTGACTATGCAGTTACACGGAGAAATTCACGACACTTTGTCTTGAGTGGAGACATCGTATGCAAGTATGCTGATTCTGCGCATACAAAACTCCGAATAGTCGTGCCACCTAAACTTGTTGTCAATTTAGTGTGGGTAGCTCATCACGCAACTGGACATGCCGGTTTAGATAAGACTCTTAATACTCTTCAAGAGAGATTTATCTGGACTAACATGCGTTCCAGCATTGCCAAGGTCATTAGATCTTGTGACAAATGTCAAAGAGCAAAGTATGCTTCTGCTTTATTAAAAGGAAAACCGAAGGCTATGATTCCTTCTAAGCCAAACGAACTTATGGCGACGGACATATTTGGCCCCTGTCCGAAGGGATATCAGGGTAACCAGTACCTGTTGGTTACCGTGGATGTTTTCTCAAAATTTGTTACAATGAGTCCCATGCAGAAAGCTAACACAAGGAACGTAGTAAGCAGACTGGAAAATGCTGTATTTCCTAAAGCTGGTATACCAGAATATCTACTGTCAGATCATGGAACGCAGTTTACGTCCGTGGAATTTGCAGCGGACATGGAAAGGCTTGGCATTAAGCACTTATTTTCAAGCGTGCGTTACCCAGAATCGAATTCCTCAGAAAGATATATGGCTGAATTTTCGAAATTCTGTCGAATTTTCTGTCCAAATGATCATTCTGGTTGGGTGAGATTTGTACCCCTTATAGAGGAATGTCTGAACTCTACAGTGCAGGAGAGTACAGGAGAAGTGCCAATGCGACTTCATCTTGGAAGAAATCCAGAAAGGCCGTGGGATAATCTTTTCAACCACATTCCTAGAGATCCCGACTTAGGAAGGCAGCAGAGGATTGACAAGGCGAAGGAACAACTCCAGAAAGCAGCAGAGAAACGATTGAAAAGAGTAGCTGGAAAACGTTTTGGTGCACCCTTACAAGTTGGAAATCTTGTATTATTACGCAGACCTGTCAAGGCTGATATGAGCAAGAAAATATACCCCAAATTTGGAAATGTATTCATGGGGCCATTTAGGATTACGAACGCCTATGGAAACAACTGCTATGAACTCTACGATGATGAGAATAATGTCATTTACGGCAAGTTCAATGCTGGAAATTTAAAAAGATACTATCCTAGAGTAAACCAGTTATAATTCAATTTCGTGTTCAAGAGAGTTGAGGTACTTGTAACACTGAGTTTAAAAACAATTTGCAACTGTTTTTAAAACGTGGTGAGAGGAGAATGCCCCCGTAATTGAATTATATAGAGACCACGGTGGCTATTTTGGAAATTATAGCGAAAGTTATGGCTGTCATAGTTATGACGTGGGTAGTCATGACGTAAGCACGGATGACGCAGACGTTATGCCAGCAGGCTACTTGAGCTGAGATTCTCAGTGACGTCAGCAATTTATTCGAGAAGGATCCAAGATCTACGACGCAGTCGCGAGAAACGTGGAATTCTGCTGAGGAAGAAATTATGCTATTGGAGGGGAGACTTAAACCAATGAACGATAGTCTAGAGGAAGACGGAGATTGCTGAAACTATGGTATTTTTATTACTTTTTGGAATGCAGAATTGTGGAAATCCATTTGCAGTAGAGGCATTGATCTGGAATTTTAGTGAAATTTATTTTCAGTTTTTGAATTATGAAAATCCGTCATGTATTGACGAAGTTGGAACTTCTAGCGATGACGCAGTAACACGCGATGGAAGGGATAGATACGCCCCTCATGAAGTTCATAAAAGGCCTTGCGCAGAAGAGAGGAGCCTCATTCTCAGATTATAAATCAATCGTCAGATTTCAAATAAGCATTTCAGTGAAACGTCGAGTGAATCAGTAGTGAAAAAGTCGTCTTTGTAACGCGTGGCGAAGCCACTAGTCGAACATACAAGCAGTGCAGGTTTACTGTGAAGTAAATCTAGGTGAAGTTGAAACGACACTTATAACGCTTCTACAAGATTAGCTGTGAACAGTTAGCGGTCGCTTATAAGCTAATTCTCTTGTGCATTACTACAGTAAGGACTGTAGAAAAGCTGAACAATTTCGAAGAAGTATTTTGGAAGTTATTGACAATATTAGACGACTGACAAAAGTGATTTTCTCGCCACAGAAGAAACACTTTGTATAGCCAGACTCAACGCTACGGCTGACAGGGCTAGTGAAATAGGGAGACGTCAGATTGCTTTTGTGACACAACACTGCAGTATAATGGAGCAATTTAATATGGCAGTTTGTTCTTCTAATACTATTACCGAGGAGAAAATGGAAGGCTAAAGGACTTAATGCAATTGGGACATATTTCAACGGAGTAAAATAGCAACATGGAACTTCGCTAATTGCTATTCCATACAAGCGAACATGTGGTAAATAACCATCTACACCCATGTTTCGTGATTAAAGGCTGAATACTATCAAACAGCAATAGAAATGATTTCATACTTTCTGAATATGAATATTTCTTCGGAAATTTATACAAAAACTTCATGGCGATTTTCAACTGGAACTTCAGGGATTTTTCAAGAGAGGTCAGGGTTGTCCCGACTCACAAAGAAGATTATTGCCGGAAGGATGTCGATCGTCTTCGTGAAGCAGTTCGATTCTCCGATGGTGCTGTTTCTGGTTTCGAGGATGGAGCTCAGCTTTAACTTGGTGAAATGGATCCATCAACAGTCTTCTTTGGGGAATTTTCCTCTGGAACGTCAATCGGCAGATAAGGTAGTCGTGAACGTTTATTGTATTTGAGTTTCTTAGCAATGTTTGAGCAACCATTTTTCCTATATTTAGTCCTCATGTATTTTTGCCCGATATTCTTGTTTGAGATTCCTATTCTCAGTACACCTTGATGAGTAATGCCTTTTTCGACGTTTTATTAAGACATTGTTATGTCATGGGCATAGTTAAATGATTTTGAATCAGTTGAGACTGATATTTAGATTTTTCAGTAATTTGCTTATTTTTGTAGTCTCGATTTGACTGTAAGTTAATGATTTTTATGGCAGATTTAAATTCAGACAGCGTGTCACTTTATTAAAGTAATTCTACCCCAGTTTAATTACTTTGACCAATTTTCTGTCATCATCAAGAAGGAAGAACATTTAAATGATTTTAGAGCGTTAAAATCCAGTACGTTGTCGACGATCTTGGAAATACTAGTCGGTATTTGAATTGATTGCAACACATACATTTATCGTCGATTATGAACGACCATTGCATCTTAGGCAATTTTGTGAAAGATGAACATTAATTATGAATTATTGAATGCATTAAATTCGTGAAACTTGTGTTAGGTTTTTCTCATATAGAGATTTATATAATGATGTTTGCATTCCCCAGTCTAATTGGATTCTATTCGACTATTTAGCTGTTAGTCGCACTTTGTTTGATGATAGTATTTTTATACCACAATTCTTTGAAGATGTTAATCTTAAATTTTGATAGACCAGACAGGCGTATATAAGCGTATTCACTATTAAATTTGTTTGTGATTGGCAAATTTTTATTTCATTTCGATTCATGAATGAAATCCACGAAGTTTAAATGACAACAGTTTTGAAACAAATATTGATATAAGAATTTTTAAGTGGAACTATGAATGTATAATCGGTAGTGCAGCGGACATGTTGAAAGTCGCTGACGTATAATGCCCTTAAATAAATGAAGGGGATTCCCACAGTAATTAATGATGATAAAGATTGTATTAGGGGAGTTTTTTGTAAATGCTGTGGATGATTTTAATGCCATATAGATTAATATATGATGAATTTTGGGCTATTTTGAATGCAGTTTGTGCATTATTTTGTAAGCGAAGTATTTTCCGCTAGAGTGTATTGTCATAGTTCGTTGACAATTAATCAAGTGAATTTACTGTTATAATTAAAAAGAGTTTGAAAGAATTTGAGATAAGATTTTGAATAAAGATTACCGTCACAAATAATTAAAATTATTACAACCTTTATTAAACCAGATTGTGACATTTACATGTATAACTAACCTTCATTGGTCGATTATATTAAACACGATTTTGAATTTACCAACCGGATAAAACATGTGGTTCAATGTATTTCTTAAATTATTAATTTAAATAATTTAAATGTTGATAGTGTAAATAATAAATGTAAATATCTTTGACAATAATGTGGAACGAAAGTAATGTTAAAGGCGTGTTTAAAATTTTTGTAATTATTTTCGACAATACTAGAAACAATTTCTAATTGTTATAAATAATTTATGTGATTTTGTTATAAACATTTAAGAGTGTGTTTTATACTCTAAACTATGCTGATTAAACATTTGGATGATAACTTAACAAGTTTAAGGATAGTCAAAATAATCCAGTGGAATGTGAGTTAAACATTTGAAAGATTTGCGTCAATATGTATGAGTTGTCTTGTAGACATTTAAAGCTTTAAAAGGAGCTGTATTCTTACGCAAGTGTGGGGAGAGGAGTGCGCCCCATTTGACGGGCCTGCGTCAGGTTGAGGAGTAGACCAGCTGGCTCGACATCTGGTTACAAGCGGGTGAGGTCGATACTCCGGCCTTGTGCCTATTTATACAAGTGCAATGTTTATTAAAAGAAACCAAATGCTCTATATATGTCGTACCCTGACTTCCTCATCCAATCCAAATGTGTTATAAAATGTTACGTTATTTTGAGCTCAAGGGAGCTAACATACTGTTTGATAATTTGCAAGTCCTTTAGGAGGACGTAGTCAGATTGACATAGGCTACTGATAGCCACGTTTATTTTGTTGAGTTGTGAAAATCATACTCTTTATTTGAAAATAAAGCTTTTGTACAGTTCAAAGTTCTCGTCTTCGGTCTGGTTCATTTTTAAATGTCATGGTGAAGGTTATTGTGAGAGCATACTTTAAGGATCCTGTTGTCAACCCAATCCCCGAGATATTTATAAGAGGTAAGTAAAAGTAAGTATGTAACCCCGTCTATTTTGGTGTGTTCCACAATAATTTTTCTTGGTAACTTCTGTGTTCAAACCTCGGTAGTATCTGTCAGTGCCATTTTCATTGATGTAGCTGAGCTGGTGCGATTGATTGTTGGCAATCCGATTGAGGGGGCGGATATCTGACAGCCTACTATCCGGGTAAACGGGGACAGTACCAGTGCTGAACTTATGGAATTATGATTGTAGTTTGTGTCTAAAGAACATGAATATAGTAAATAACTTGTGAACTGGACAATGGATATTATTATCCAGTACTAAAAGTTAAAAATAATGACAATTCTAATGTATGACAACAAAACCATGCAAAATTAAATTTAATTAACCAAAATGTTAACCAAAATCCAGACCCTTTCTTCTATACTTCTGTGGTCTCTGTGCTATCTTAAGTTATTTCAGTGGCACTAATATCATTATCATTTAAAACACCATCATCTGGCAAAAAAAAAGGGAAGTCATCCTCCTTGTACCCCATGTTCCTGAGAAGTTTGGTGCTTTTCAGTCGGTCAACACGAATGATCCCAAAAGAGTTGGGTTATACCCTAATCCTGAAAAAAATTACATGAGATGAATAAATACACTATAAAATAAAATAAACAAGATGTTCAGTAAAGAACATATAGCCTACTTTCTCCTAAATGCATGGGTATTTTTATAACTCTTTGTCCTTTTCAAGGAGTGTAATTGAATGTTGGTTGTAGTAGCTTGTTGAAATACAACGTGCTATAGGGATATTAAACATGAATATGAGGTGCCCTTTGCTAGTGCTACCTCTGTACCAAATTTCGTTCAATTCGGTTTCACCGTGTTTGAATTGATAGGGGGAACCGATTTGCACACACACTTGGCCACCATCTGCAAACTATTGGGCTGATGTTCTTGCAGTTTG
This sequence comes from Meconema thalassinum, assembly GCA_946902985.2. NCBI lineage: Eukaryota > Metazoa > Arthropoda > Insecta > Orthoptera > Tettigoniidae > Meconema > Meconema thalassinum. The sequence goes on along the minus strand of OY714911.1, from coordinate 7,814,843 downwards.
GTCAGAATATGTTTCCCACATAAAGATATGGTGTTGCAAAATTTGGTAGAGACTAGATTATTAGGTTGGTCGTAATTACATTTTAGCTTTTACCATTTGGGTGGCCGCGATTACGCTTCCGTCAAGATAGCGGTGATATAAAACATGACACTGAGGTGCCCCTTGCTAGTGCTACCTCTGTACCAAATTTCGTTCATTCGGTTCCACCGTGTTCGAATTAATAGGGGGAATCAATTTTGACATAAAGATGGCCGCCATCCGCAAACTATTAGGCTAATGACCTATTAGATTGGTCAAAGGATGCTCTCTCCATAAAGGTATGTTGTTGCAAAGTTTGGTAGAGATCGGATGGTTATGTTAGTCGTAATTTGATTTAAGCTTTAAACATTTGTGTGGCCGCCATTACGTTTCTGTCAATATGGCGGCGATATTAATCATGACACTGAGATGCCCTTTACTAGTGCTATCTCTGTACCAAATTTCGTTCCATTCGGTTTCACCGTGTTTGAATTAATAGGGGGAATCGATTCGGACACAAAGATGGCCGCCATCCGCAAACTATTAGGCGAATGACCTATTAGATTGGTCAAAGGATGCTCCCTCCATAAAGGTATGTAGTTGCAAAATTTGGTAGAGATCGGATGATTAGATTAATCGTAATTTGCTTTAAGCTTTAAACATTCGTGTGGCCGCCATTACGTTTCAGTCAAGATGGCGGCGATATAAAACATGACACTGAGGTGCCCTTTGCTAGTGCTACCTCTGTACCAAATTTCGTTCCATTCGGTTCCACCGTGTTCGAATTAATAGGGGGAATCAATTTTGACATAAAGATGGCCGCCATACGCAAACTATTTGGCTAATGACCTATTAGATTGGTCAAAGGGTGCTCCCTCCATGAAGGTGTGTAGTTGCAATATTTGGTAGAGATCAGATGATTATGTTAAACGTAATTTGATTTAAGCTTTGAACATTCGTGTGGCCGCCATTACGTTTCAGTCAAGATGGCGGCGATATAAAACATGACACTGAGGTGCCCTTTGCTAGTGCTACCTCTGTACCAAATTTCGTTCCATTCGGTTCCACCGTGTTCGAATTAATAGGGGGAATCAATTTTGACATAAAGATGGCCGCCATCCGCAAACTATTAGGCTAATAACCTATTAGATTGGTCAAAGGATGCTCCCTCCATAAAGGTATGTTGTTGCAAAGTTTGGTAGAGATCGGATGGTTATGTTAGTCGTAATTTAACTTAAGCTTTGAACATTTGTGTGGCCGCCATTACGTTTCTGTCAGTATGGCGGCGATATAAATCATGACACTGAGATGCCCGTTGCTAGTGCTACCTCTGTACCAAATTTCGTTCCATTCGGTTGCACCGTGTTCAAATTAATAGGGGGAATCGATTTTCACACAAAGATGGCCACCATCCGCAAACTATTACGCTGATGACCTTTTAGTTTGGTCAAAGGATGCTCCCCCCATAAAGGTATGTTGTTGCAAAATTTGGTAGAGATCGGATGATTATGTTAAACGTAATTTGATTTAAGCTTTGAACATTTGTGTGGCCGCCATTACGTTTCCGTCAAGATGGCGGCGATATAAAACATGACACTGAGGTGTCCTTTGCTAGTGCTACCTTTGTACCAAATTTCGTTCAATTCGCATTCACCGTGTTCGAAATTGATACGGGGGGACAGACATTCAGAGTACACACACTCTCACACACACAGACACACACACACACAGACTCACACACACACATACACACACACACACACACACACAGACTCACACACACACACACAGACTCACACACACTCATACACACACACATACACACACACACACAGACTCACACACACACATACACACACACAGACAGACACACTTTTTTCGCCCTGTGTTGATCTCATAAGTCTACTTTCATTTTTTGCAAAAATCGAAAGTAGGCTAATACACTAGTGTATTTATTCATCTCATGTTTTTTTTTTTTTTTTTTTTTTTCAGGATTAGGGAATAACCCAACTCTTTTGGGATCATTCGTGTTGACCGACTGAAAAGCACCAAACTTTTGTTTACTAAGGCAACACTGAAAAATGGCTTCAGACCCCACAACGTCATGTAAACATAGCGTGGCCATTTCGCTGCTGTTCACGTGACCCAGAAATGGCATCTTATTGACTGCATGGATACGGTACGTTTTGGCACATTCAGGCCGCTGGATTTGGTACTTATCGGCATCAAACGAGATTTTTAATGCCCTGTTTGTTATGGATTTAGGTTGTTTAGGCAATTTATTTTTCTTTCATATGATGGAGCTTCCTATCAACGTACGTTTTCCATCATAATCTCAATTTCGATGTTTTGGATTTGGTATCTTTTGGAAATAAGCTTCTCATGTGTCCCTGACGCGTGCTGCAAAGAAGAACCGTTCGGCGTACTTACAATTATCACAGATTGCAAAAGTCACGGAAACTAACTGTGTATAACACCAACACAACACTTCTGACTGCAACTCAAGGTCAACAATGTAGAGACTAAAACAGTTAACACTGGTTCGAACACAGGAGCTCTAGCAGAGCTCGCCTGCGGCTGTACCCTGTTCGCTACCTGCTTACCGTCAGCACAGTAAGCAGCGAAGCTTCTGACAATACAGCGCTGAATCAATACAAACAATACTTACCATTATGGTCACATTCGTAGAAGCAAAAACTAGTAAGATCCCCGAAACATTGTCTTCTTTATAACAGGGTGTTGCTAAAATTACTTCATCGTTGTAATCAGGGATAATTAACATAGTAAATATAGGAAATAAGCTCGGACCACAAAAGGTTATCGTTGTACGGAGGTTTGACCGTAATAATTATGTCTTAGCGTTAATATTGTTCAAATTCCTGAAGTATGGTCGTGTTAAACTAGTGGAGTTCTCTATTTCTATAAAGGCTTCTTTCAACATATTCCTTGAGTAAAAAGTTGGCTTAACGCTGACCTATAGAGAATCCAACTGGTTCATCAAGACATTCTGTGAATGTTCAATGCAGGAAAGATAGCAGACCGTTTGTAGACTTAGAAAACATGGATAGCATTGCTCTTGCTACAGAACTGGAGTCAAGTGCAGGGATAGCAGACTGTAGAGGGAGAACACGTGTGAGTGTAGACTGAACAGCTTGTGAGAGAGAAGTTTACACGTGAAATTAGTACAACTCTAAGAATTACTGATAATATTGCTATCTTAGCCGAATTATCAGGTGATTTGAATGAGTAATCTAATTTGTACGGACTCAGTCTTGAGGGAAGAATTTATTTAGTGTAAAGCAAATATCAAACACCCGTATTGATATCGAATTGGCAGCGCTGGGAGCAGGAGACGTCTGCTAAACAAGCAGATTACTTATTTATTTATTTATTTATTTATTTATTTATTATTTATGGTATGGCTTTTAGTGCTGGGAATGTCAGAGGACATGTTCGGCTCGCCAGAGCCTGTATCTGCCTCAAGGGGACACCCATGGGGTGAGCTACAAGTTCCGTTCAATTTCAAGTAGTTCCAAATTTCACTACCAGATGTCACTGACACATAGTGGTGAACGATGGAAATGTGATAGAGCGTTTCAACGAAATATAACCTAGAAATTTAGCTTCACACAAGTTTAGTTAGAGGAAGGATCTTTTACAAGCCATGAACCTATGACATGGGCCCGCCGGGTTTACTTCCCCTCCGAAGGACGGCATACTGAGGGACATGGTACGATTACCTCAGGACAGGGGTGAGGAGCGCTGCATCAAACCAGTCTAAGGACTGAACACTCAAACACAACATCATAACTACTACTGAATAGCGAGATCGTGTGTTCATGGCCAGAGCGGGGTAGCAGTTATCGATCCCTGTCAGTTACAGTAGAGCTGTGTTTGTTATGGCACTGCATTGCATCCAATGAGATGATCTGTAATTCTGATAACCCGGGGCTGTGCCTGGCATAATGCTCGCGTCCTTGAATACAGACAGTGTAGGGGGTAAGGTGATGATGACAATAATATAACAATAATAATGGCAACGCTGTTCCGCCCCTTAAAACAACAATAACCAATATAAATGTGTGATATTGGATTCATGCAACATCGCGCGTCGCCTCAAACAACCACGGCTGTACTTGATCCATTCCAAAACCCACTGTAAAGTGAGAAACATAGTATGTATGAATAATAATAATAATAATAATAATGTTGAGGAATTAGGTAAGAAAGAGAGAAAAATCTTCCGAAAGATACTAGGGTCTGAAAAACGAATCGATGGTACAAGGAGAAAGAGGATCTACTGTGTATAGACAGGCAGAGAATATCACGGACACCATGCGTAAGAGGAGACGGGCACCTCATAAGAATGGATGAGAATCGAATAACGAAAATAATCTTTAATTACATCACCAAGCTGGACGAAGCAAAGAGGATATAAAAAGTACGTTGGCTCAGGCAAGGAAAGCATTTCTACAAAAAAGGAATCTGTTGACATCGAATATAGATTTAGGTATTAGGAAGTCATTTTTGAAAGCCTTTGTCTGGAGCGTGGCGCTCTATGGAAGTGAAACTTGGACTATTGGTGCAGCAGAAAAGAGGAGAATTGAATCATTTGAAATGTGGTGTTACAGAAGAATTATGAAGATCAGATGGGTAGATAGGGTTATAAACGAAGAGGTATTGAGACGAATGGAGAGGAGAGATGTTTCTGGCGACTGCTAATGAAGAGAAGAGAGAGGTTGGTAGGACACATACTAAGACACCCAGGAATAGCAAGCTTAGTTATGGAAGGAAGGGTCGAGGACAAGAATTGTAGGGGTAGACCAATGTTAGAATATGTTAAACAGATTGCCTCGGATGTAGGGTGTGGTAGCTATGTACAGATGAGACGATTAGCTCAGGAGAGGGAGGCATGGAGCGCTGCATCAAACCAGTCAAAAAACTGAAGACTCAAACAACAACAGCTAAAGGCGACTACAATGTGGGTGGAGGAAACGAGAAAATACATGGAGAAAGTTGGCGTACATCCAAAAGACATCTAGAATAGGGTTGTGTTTTGAGCTAAAATTGATAACTTCAAGGGGTTCAGGGAAAGACCCAGTAGTTCGACCAAAAACACCTGGTCGGAGGGAAGGAGGATGAACCAAAGGATGAAGACATTCTGGGTGAAAAAGGAACTGACCAGCAAATCAATTGTTCCCCGTGGTCCAAAGTAGGCCAAATTCCAAGAAAGAAGAAGAATGTTGTTGTTGGTTTTACGTCCCTTTTAACTACTCTGGCTTTTAGAGACGCCAGGGTGCCGGAAATTTGCCCCGAAGGGGATCTTTAACGTGCCATTAAATCTACTGACACGGCTCCCTCGCATGTGCGCACCCTCAAATGCCAGCTGACTTCGCCAGGATACGAACCTGAAACCTTAGGCACAGCAAGCGAGAACGTTACCGCTGATCCACGCAGCCAGTTTAATAATAATCAGATGAACACTAAACCAGGGAAGGTAAGGCAGCGTATTGAATGGGCAATAGACATGTGATGCGCTGTTATTACAAATGCACGAAGATTAAGAAATTAAATGACTGTTTATAGAACTGATTTCCATAAACTGTTCATAAATATGTACCTTCTTTTGAAAAAGGTTTTCTCACAAACAATCATCTCTCAGAGACTTCTGCTACTGGAACTACTAAAGCAGCAAATTCTCTACAAGCTGCTGAAATGACAGAAAATAATCAGTTGGAACCGGAACTAGAAAGCCATCTACAAAGAGCACTCACAGAATTCAGCGGACTTCACCGGTCATATTTGCATGGCATTCCAAAATTGCAACCTAATCGCAGGATAAAACAATCTGTCTTAACATTGAACGAACGAGTGCTACCTACTTATATTGATGAGCATAATAATATGCTACACTGTTCTGCGGTAGCTGTCCTAAGAAGTTTAGGCTTCAAGACAGTCTCACCACGACCAACAGGAAAAGAACAAACCACGAGTAGTAAGAAACTAGCATGGATGATGCGACAAGAGAATGAACTTCGCAGTCAGATAGGAATTGGCACAATTCATCGCGAAAACTAGGGAACAAGATATCCGGTATAATAGATCCAATCATGGTTCATCAATAATATATGCCGACCGTCTGACTGAAATCGTTCACAAATATATTCAACAACTCAAGCGTACTCAAAAAGGCTCCGCAGATATAAGGAATACACAGAAGCGGAAAATACAAAACGCTGCATTCAGGAAAGATGAAAATAACTTTTACAGGAAACTAACTACGCCATGTTTAGCGTTTGTAGGAGGCACTCCAACCATTGACAACTTTACAGAGTTCTGGTCAAATGTCTGGGTAGAGACTTAAGACTATGACGAACAATCTCCATATCTTGCTGAAAACCAAAAGGGGGAACCATGGAAAACCGTTTCGTGGACGGTAGATGATGGGGTGGGCAAGGATTCCTTCCTTCCTCGAAAGAGCACATTAGTCGCTTTGGAGAGCTGCAATGGCACGAGGTTGTCATGTGACCCTTCACCGCTGTGTGTGTGTGTGAGCCAGTCTCACCAGACCCATGTAGTGTGGACCGACGAGTCAGGATTTCGTCACTAACGTATCAAATTATGTATTACGTGGAGCACACCGCTGGCCCTACGAGGCGTATAACTCGCAGTGTAGTTCAGTGGTGCTGTGATGTATAATGTATCTTAATGAACAATTGTTTCAACTCATGTTTTGACTCAACTTGAGCACTTGTGACAGTAATATAAACATCACAAACACTTGCTTATTTATAAAAACATACAACTTAAAAAAATGTACAGTGAAGCCTCTATTAAGAGACCAGTGACGGTTCCATGGAAAACTGGTCTTTTACAGGGGTGGTCTCTTAATAGGGGTAGGCATTAAAATAATTTTATACTGCATTATTAATAAAGTACAGTTGGAACACTGCATTGGTTCTCATTTGGTACAAATTAATTACAATTAGTTATTTTCTGAGCTCTGTCATTTAAAAAAGACACGAATTGATCTCTGTTTCAGATTAACGCATCTTTTTGATTAACAATTTCACTTTCTAGAATATCTCTGAGTGAGTTCGAAAGTCCATTAATTTGTTTTGGGTTCCAACAATCTTCTAGGAGAGCCATTTTTTGTATTTTTTATAAGTTACATAACACTTTTTCTAATGTCAGTGTTTGCTGATACAGTTCTGTGCCAACAGAACCATTGTTTACTTCATCACCATCTCCAATGGGAAGGCAGACGAGAAGTGGTCTTTTGAAAGAGGTCAGACTGAAAAAATGCCTGGTCTTTGATCGGGGTCCTTAAATAGAGGTAACAAATACATTGATCTTATGAGGTTTTAAATCGGTTCCAAGAAAATTCGCTCTTATAGAGAGGTTTCACTGTATTGTGATTAAAATGTTGAAATATTCTCTTATCCAGACATTACCATTAGTAACTGTTACAATTTAAACGATTCTCATTGCACAATGTCACCTGTTCACAATGTCACCTGTTCACAATGTCACCTCTTCACAATGTCACCTGTTCACAATGACACCTGTTCACAATGTCACCTCTTCACAATGTCACCTGTTCACAATGTCACCTGTTCACAATGTCTCCTGTTCACAATATCACCAGTTCACAATGTCACCTCTTCACAATGTCACCTGTTCACAATGTCACCTCTTCACAATGTCACCTGTTCACAATGTCTCCTGTTCACAATGTCACCTGTTCACAATGTCTCCTGTTCACAATATCACCAGTTCACAATGTCACCTCTTCACAATGTCACCTATTCACAATGTCACCTCTTCACAATGGCACCTCTTCACAATGTCACCTGTTCACAATGTCACCTGTTCACAATATCACCAGTTCACAATGTCACCTGTGCACAATGGCACCAGTTCACAATGTCACCTCTTCACAATGTCACCTCTTCACAATATCACCTCTTCACAATATCACCTGTGCACAATGTCACCTGTTCACAATGTCACCTGTTCACAATATCACCAGTTCACAATGCCACCTGTGCACAATGGCACCAGTTCACAATGTCGCCTGTTCACAATATCACCTCTTCACAATGTCACCTCTTCACAATGTCACCTGTTCACAATGTCACCTCTTCACAATATCACCTCTTCACAATGTCACCTGTGCAGAATGGCACCAGTTCACAATGTCTCTTGTGCACAATGGCACCAGTTCACAATGTCACCTGTGCACAATGGCACCAGTTCACAATGTCACCTGTGCACAATATCATCTGTTCAAAATTTTAAAGCATTACAGGAACCTGTGTTAGGAAACATTTTGTTTTCTGTATTTTAATTATCACGGAATATTTCTATGTTCGAATATGCTCAGTCCTGGAATCACTATACGGAGCTAATATGGAACAGGTTTTGAAACCAGCGCCCCGCAAACTGTTGACTCTGCGGGGTGTAATCATGGTACACCTCCTCCTCACTGAATCAAGCTGTTATCAAGCCTGTAACACGGTGCCTCGAGAGATGTTTTGTCCGATCAGCTCATGGTGCTGTGCAATAAAGTTCACATTCACTGCACATGTAGATAAGGGCCTTAATGTTAATGAGACAGCCACGTTTAATTTATTGCCTTGATAACTCAACTCTGTGAAGTAAATTTGATTGGGCCGTCAAGAAGTTAACTTGCGCTAAGTTATCCTCTGTCTCTGCACTTCACAGACAATTTGTCACAGCTTGCCGTGCTGCGCCCTGCTCTCAGTGAAACCAAGTCACTGAGTTATTGAGGGGCAGGGCGCTTTCTCCGAAGGCACGCGATATTTTTGATTGGCAATTAATTCAACAAGTATTAGACGCATCAAATGTGAGCATGTCCTCAGTGACGACGTGATAAAATTAATTCAAACCTTCTACCCTGAATGTCCGATCCTCCTTCATCTGCTTTTTAGATGGATACAAGAGCTTTATTTGACAGACCAAGTGTACCGTTTACAATTGAGGCTTACAAAAGGACTACATTTTGCAACGAGCCTATAATGGCAATGATTATGACACGAGTATGTTCATAAACCGAGCGAAGCGAGTTTTATAATTTCCATACGAGTGTCTTAATTACCATTATAGGCGAGTTGCAAACGACTGTTTATGTTCGACGATAATTATAAGTTGATTATACTGTATGTTCAATCTGACGAGATTCTGACGGTTGACATCTTCTTCTTGGGAATTGTGTGTGCTCAGCATCTGATCTCTCTACCCAATAACGAATTCCGAAGCTTTGAAACATTGTTAATCATGAAGTAGCACGAACAGGTAGCGCACAGGTACTATGTTCGATCATTTTCTTATTTTGGTCAAATAACACAAAACAGGCTGTTACAAACGCTTTGAAACTAAAATATATCATATTATCAAAATCGCACTTCTGCAATGGCATTGTGCTTTTCTACAGCTGAATTTGCTTCCCCAGTTTGGTACAGATCATATCATGCCAGACAGGTAGATACAGCTCTGAATGAAACCTGCAGGTTGATAACAGGTTGCTTAAAACCTACCCCAACAGATAAGCTCTACTACCTGGCTGGAATAGCACCACCTTGTGTACGCAGGGAGGTGGCTGCCAACAGGGAGAGGCTGAGAGTGGAAGAGAACAGCGCCCACCCACTGCATGGATATAACCCTCGGCTGAGGTCCCGAAAGAGCTGCCTGAGGACATCTGAGATGCTTACCGTCTCACAGGAGAAGGAAAGGCTGGAAATATGGAAGAAGTCGACCACTCATCCCTGCGGTTGGATGCCAGTAGCTGAAGAACTACCACCCGAACACAACGAAAGCTGGTTTGTGTGGAAATCCCTAAACAGGTTACGATCAGGAGTTGGAAGATGCCGAGACAATCTGAGGAGATGGGGCCTCAGTACATGTGACACGTCTTGCGAATGTGGACAAGAACAAACCACAAGACACATGCTCCATTGCCCTCTGTGCCCTTCATCTTGTGCAGAGGAAGATCTAATGTTAGCCACTCCGAGCGCCTTGGATGTTGCTCAATATTGGGCACGTGTTTTATAATTAGACAGTTTTTCCCTTTTATGAACCTGTATAACAACTGTACATTTGTATGTTTCCGACACGAGAAATAAATAAAAAGTTGTTATTCTGCAAATTCGATGCTTATAGAATGTCAACGGAAGGCAAATCAATTCAGTCCCAAATAGAACAGTTATGACATCGGGCGGAAATGTTTCGCATAAGAAATCCATTTACTGAACAGAGAGCTGGATTATAATATCCGTGGAACTTATATCATACGCCTGCTTCCTCCATGACGTTCTGGTGTGTTTATGTCAACAACAGCATTCACTAAACTTGTCGGCGAAATCTTACGAATGTAATGCGCTGTGTAGAAATTGGAGTTGCAGATATTAAGGTACAGTGGTATTTCTTTTGCAATATTGGCCAGTTTGTTTATGCAAACATTAGAGACGGTGCACACTTTTCATGTCGGTAATGGCTAGAAGGATGGTGTTGCAAACTTCTGGACGTAGATTTCTAAATCTCTTGCATATTTCATAGTATTTTCCTGTTACCGTAGTTACAATGCCAAACACAAAGACAAAATCAGCACGAACCTTTACGGTAACAGGAAAATACTAGGAAATATGCAATAGGCTACATTGTCAACTTTGAAATCATGTATTTCATGTCCAACATGTTGGATTTTGAGAGCATATATGAAGCTATCCGTGCCTAATTGGTCAATGAATGAGCTCTGATTGTTTGGAGAAACTGTACCATACTGTAAAGTAGTACTTTAATGACCCCCATTATGATACAGTTTTCTGACGTATATTATTTACATTTCGACATCGTCGAACATAAAATATATTTTGTTAATTGTTCTCAGTGACAGTGAGATGGAGAGATAGCCTTTCAGGGCCAACTTCTCTGAAATAGCTGAGTGCAGGGAGAGAGATCTGCAATATTCAGCGGGGCGTCCTGGAAGAGTTCCACGTGCTCCCAGCAGGTTATTCATCGCCCGCTATAAGAAATTGTAAGTTAGAAGTCAGCAATTTTTCTAGTTTTTGCCGTGTTTTGTGTGGAGTTTCGTCTAGGACACCAAGCTGGCTCATCAGCGGGCTCTTAGTGTCCCCACCCGTAGTAACGAGGTGCAGGTGCGCTTCATAAAAAGGGATGTAGCGCGCAGTTCGCTACTCCTGTTGGGTCCGGGTTGTTCAAAGTAAGAATGTATCGGTGTTTGCACTCTGAAATCCCTGCTTCATATTCTGACCACAGGCAATCCAGTGCTAGGGTCAACACAGGTCATACTAATAAAAGGTTATATATGAATATATAAAAGAGCAGGCACCGTATTGTCGTCTTTGAGCCAAGCAGTTACAGTAAGCTTGTCTCTTTGAGTCTCTCCAATATGCCGCATGCTCCGAATGAGCCATTGTACTGGGTCACTCACCTCATGTGTTCGGTTTCAAATATCTTATCCCGTCAAGATATCAGTATTCTGTTTTCACTCTGACTGAACGTTATCAATCACGGACATAGGTAAGGCGAGGTGACTGGATGACACATCACGGTCATCAGCCCCTATGATATTCACTGCTAACTGTCTTGAGGAAAGAATTCAAGATCAAAATTAATAAATGTAAAACAAAAACAAGAAGTTCCGTGACGAACTAAAGAGCCTACTTTTCTTAAAAGTTAAGATTCATGCCAATGATTAATCTATATGGATCTATCTAGAATAATGACGAAATTAAGTTGGTAATATCGAAATTTCTAATTAGATTGAAATACAGTTTACCTGGCATAATGTAGCCTAATAGAGCACTACAGTTGGCAGCCCGGGTGACTGAATATATTCTTAGTTCCATCACTTAAGGTACAGAATACAAAAGTTGGTTGAAGTCCAATGGATAGCATGGACGTTACATGCAGTTACACATTGGATCTAACAGTGCGCGTAAAATCATGTTGGCAACAATGTCATGCATGCATTGATCAGAAATAATCTGAAATAATATGATCTATTGTTGTGCCAATTTTGAATGAAATCCATTAGTTAGTATAGAAGTTACTTTAATTTTAAAATAGGACCTATCAGCAGGCTTAGAATCATGTTGGCAGTACTGACGTATTTTAGTTACTCCTAATTAATCTAGAATGCCAGGTACTATACGTGTGCAAAGTTTAGAGCTATTGGCTTGCATACTTTCTCATATATTGATATTAGGGTAACAAAAATAGAGACAGCATTCTTAACAGTTGGCAGCCCTGGTTGCTCTTAAGAATACCCATAGTCATATCTGTTATAGTACACATAGCACATACGAAATTTGGTTGAAATACAAATGATAGTATAGAAGTTACATGTATTTAAATTTGGACCTGTCAGCAGACTTAGAGTCATGTTGGTAGCAGTGACGTATATTAGGTACTCCAAATTAATATAGAATGACAGGTACTATACGTGTGCATAGTTTAAAGCTGTCGGCTTGCTTACTTTCTGATATATTGGTATTTTTATCAAATAAATTGAGAGCATTCATTAACAGTTGGCAGCCCTGGTTGCTCTTAAGAATACGCTCAGTCATATCTGTTTATGTACACATAGTACATACGAAATTTGGTTGAATTCCAACCGATAGTGTAGAAGTTATATGCATTTAGAAATCGGACCTATCAGCAGGCTGAGAATCTTTTTGGCAACACTGACATGTATGGCCTCCTGGAAATTAAAGTGAAATATTATTATCTATACGTGTGCCAATTTTTAAACAGCTCCTATGCATACCTTCCAAGATATTCAACATGGAGCTCAAATTTCAATTGCGATTTTTCAGCAGTTGGTATTTTCAAATACGGCATTGAGATACCTAAATCTATATTCGATGTCAACAGATTCCTTTTCTGTAGAAATGCTTTCCTTGCCTGAGCCAAGCTACTTTTTATATCCTCTTTGCTTCGTCCATCACTGGTTATTTTGTAAAATGCTCGATTTGAATTATTTTATCAAGAGCTCCCAGGTGCGTGTCTATGAGGGTTCATGTGATCATGAGAGGCACAGCTGGTGGGGAATATTCACCGTCCGTGTCGTCTTCTTTTTTGAACTCTGCTATTCAACGCTTCTCCGCTCGTGTTAATAATTCCTGGAAATATTATGCTACATTGTTTCCCTGCAGACAAATGAAGGTTTGAATATCAAACGTATACATTTGTGGAACAGAATTTCAGTAAACGCAAATGCTGGCTGTTGTCATGGCAACTGAACCTGCGCTATCTCTGTTGTGCTCCAAAGGAGAGATTGTTGTTTATTATTTAGATGTTTGCGACGTCGTGTATTTGTGTGTGCTTACGAGACCCGACTGGAAATTGTTTACATATTGTTTAAATACTTAGTTACAAGATAAACTCTGCTTGCAAGCTACGGCAATGTTTAAGCTAATCACCTGTCTTCGTGGGTTCAACGTTTTATTCTTGTGTCGTAGGAGTCTACTACCTGCGTGTCAGGCGGCTTTGGTGGCGTAGTCGGTAGCATGCTGAGCTTCTATGCCCAAGAACGCGGGTTCAAATCCGGCCGAAGTCTTCGGATTTTTAAGAGCGTATGCCTTCCTTCGTAGGGAAAGTAAAGCCGGTGGTCCCATGTCATAGATTTATGGCATGTTAAAGAACCTTCCACTAATTACACCTGATTTTTTATTTAGTCAATTTACCCTCTAGGTTGGTGGTTCCCATGGACTCAGCGAGGGAACTCACCACTACCGCCTCTATGGGCAGTGTCCTGGAACTTGGAATATCTGGTCGGGATGGATACAACTGGGGAGGTGTGATCAGCACTTCGCCCAGGCGGCCTCACCTGCAAAGCGATCAGGGGCCTCTTGAGGGATGGGAAGGGATGGAAGATTGGGATGGATAGGCTAGGAAGAGGGAAGGAGGTGGCCGTGGCCTTACAGTAGGTACCATCCCGGCATTTGCCCGAAGACGAAGTGGGAAACCACGGAAAACCACTTCGAGGATGGCTGAGGGGGAAATCGAACCCCCTCTACTCATTTGGACCACCCGAGGCTGAGTAGACCCCGTTCCAGTCCTCATACCACTTTTCAAATTTTTCGTGGCAGAGCCGGGAATCGAACCCAGGACCTCCGGGGCGGCATCTCACCATGCTGACCGCTACGCTACGGAGGCGACTAATTACATCTGTGTGAAGCTAAATTGTATAGGTTAAGAATGTAAACAACGCTCTTAGGTTCCTACGTTCGTTGCCAAGAGTCGACTGCGGTGGCATCTGGTAGCTAAGTTCTGAACTAGTAATCGTTGACGGTGGCATTTGGCAGCAAAAGTAGGAACAATTTGAAAAATTCAAAAGTCTGCTGTCCTTACATGAATTTAAAAAAAAATCCTCTCGGCACGCCGGAAGGCGGAGGTAGATTTCACCGGGCAAACTAGGGGATAGGCTATAATAGGCAAAATATGCAGGTTTTCGTAGGAGGATCAGACCTCATTTCTTGCGAGAAAGTATTTTACATTTGGAGGTTAGTTAACATTTTTTCGTCTTTCTATGCATACTTTTAACATTTTACTGTCTTATGGGGATGGTAACCTTCTTGTCATTTGGGGTTAATTTTTATACTTGTGATCACACTGTCCTTATGCAAGGTTTGGAACTAATGTGTAACTATCTAACAGTCTGTTACTTCTTCACGCAAAAGTTTATCTCCCGCAGAGATGTTGGTTGGTTCCTCAGTTTAGGGGCTGCGAAAAGGTGGTCATGTAACCCCATGTACATTGGGTGTGTGTAGAATCTGTCTGATAAACGGTGTAATTTGTGATGACTGTATTAGTCTGTAATTCAGGTAAGGTCTGCAGACGGTCAATTTTAAGTAGTAGTACCTAATTTTGTACCAAATACTAACTTCAACGACATCAAGCTGTGAACTTGGCTGCTAGATGCCACCGCAACCAGCAACTTGCAACGAACGTTGTAACTTCCCCTCCGAAGGAAAGCATGCTGACGGATTTTAGCGCTCTTAGAAAATCCGGCGACTTTGTCCGGCTTTGAACCAGCACCTTGGGCATAGAAGTTCAGCATGTTACCAGTTAGCCGCTTCCCTCATAGTCAGATGGAACAATAAGTTCCGTGACGAACTAAACAGCCTACTTTTCTTAAAATTAAGATTCATGCCATAGATTAATCTACAGTATATGAACCTATCTAGAATAATGACGAAATTAAGTGGGTAATATCGAAATGTCTTAATTAGTTCGAAATAAGGTATACTATGCATAATGTAGCCTAATAGAGCAATACAGTTGGCAGCTCTGGTGACTGAATATATTCTTACTTTCATCTCCTAAGATACAGAATACAAAATGTGGACGTTACATGGATTTAGACATTGGATCTATTAGTACATGTAAAAGCATGTTGGCAACAATGTCATGCGAGTGCTGGTCAGAAATAATCTGAAATATTATATATATTTGTGCCAATTTTGGATGAAATCCATTTGTTGGTATAGAAGTTACATGTATTTAAAAATTGGTCCTATCAGCAGGCTTAGAATCATGTTGGTAGAACTGACGTATATAAGTTACTCCAAATTAATGTAAAATGTCGGGTAATTTACGTGTGCATAGTTTAAAGCTGTCGGCTTGCATACCTTCTGATATATTTGGATACAAAATAGAGAGCAATTATTAACAGTTGGCAGCCCTGGTGGCTCTTAAGAATACACTCAGTCATAAATGTTTATGTACACATATTACATACAAAATTTTGTTGTAATCCAATTGATAGTGTAGAAGTTATACGCATTTAAAAATTGGACTTATCAGAAGGCTTAAAATTATTTTGGCAACGCTGTCATGTATGGCCACCTGGAAATTAAACTGAAATAGTATTATCTACATGTGTGCCAATTTTAGAATAGCTCCCATGTATACCTTCCAATATATCCAACATGGAGCTCAAATTTCTAGGGCGTTTTTTAGCAGTTGGTAGCACTGGCATCTTTTTCAAATATGGGCCTGAGATATTCCGGTATACATCTTTACTCATACTAAATTTGGTTTCGATTGCTGCAGCCGTTTATGAGTTGATAGGGGGGGGGGGGGCACACACACAGCCAGACAGACAGAAGGACAAACAGACAGACAGACAGAAGGACAGACACATTTTCCCGGATATATTTCATAAGTCTACTTTTTTTAGCCTATTTTCAATTTTGAAAAAATAGGCTTATGAGATCACCTTTTGTCCGTGTGTGTGTGCGTGTGTGTGTGTGTGTGTGTGTGTGTGTGTGTGTGTGATTCGTGTGTGTGTCCACCCCTAATAAAATCGAAACGGCTCGAGCGTTTTCAATGAAACTCGGGAAGTTCATAGCACTATTCCCGGCGACCTCGACCGTGCCCTTCAAATTTTGTTACGTCTCTCCAATCCAACATGGCGGCTGTGCGAAATATTTCACTAGCATTCGATATCTCTGAAACTATTACCGATATCGCCCTGAAATTGTGTACGGTGATAAAGGGCACTACTAGAAGTTCGCCTATGAGACTTTTGAAAACATGGTGACTACAAAACCAACATGGCGGCCAAGCGAAGTTGAGATATTTAAATAGACTTTTCTCGCGATTTAACTATCTAAATGTAATGAAACTTGGTACAGCAAATGTTTATACAAATTGTAATGCACTGGAGTCTAATTTAGTTCAATTGTTTACATAACCTCAAAATGGCGGCTGTGCGAAATATTTCACTGACATTCTATATCTCCGAAACTATTACTGATATCACCCTGCAATTTTGTACGGTGATAAAGGGTACTGATACAGGTATACCTATGTATATTTCATAAACCTGTAAAGTACGAAACGAACATGGCGACCAAGCGAATTTAAAATATTTTGATAGACTTTTCTCGTGATTTAACTCTCTGAGCGCAGTGAAATGTGGTACAGTAATTGATTTTGCAGATTGTAATGCACTGCCATCTAATTTAATTCAATTGCTTACATAACCTCAAGATGGCGGCTGTGCGAAATTTTAAAATTAAGTTTTAATTTCTTGTGTCGTAATCATGCGATCAAAGTGAAAGTTTGAATAATGAACCTAGGCAATAATTGTCCTTGAATGGTACATAACTCTATGGCCTATACACATAACACTCCTAAATGGTGAGCTCCCGAAATATTTAGACGGTTCTCAATATCTATGAATCTTTTACTGCAACCAAACTGAATTTTTTAATGTTCATAGAGACTATGAACATATGTTCACCTATAGGACTTTCAGGAACCTGGTGAGCACAAATCCAACATGGCGGCGACGCGAAGTATAAATATTTAAATGGACGTTTCTCGCGAATTAACTATCCGAGTGCCGTGAAACGTTGCACGTTAAATGCTTATACAAATGTTGATCCACTGGCATCTAATTTATTTCAATGGTTTGCATTATCACAAGATGGCTGCTGTGCGTAATTTTAAAATCTCGTTTTTACTTCTTGTTGTCTAATCATGCGATTGAAGTTTGAATACCACACGTACACAATAATCTTAATGTAATAGTACAAAAATAAAAATCCAACCTGGCGACCATCTGAAATATTTAGACGGTTCTCAATATCTACGAATCTGTTACAGCAATTAAACTGAAATTTTGTATGTTGATTGTGGCAGTTAACATAAGTAGGATATATGAAAATAGGCTGTATAGTTCTTCACGGAACTACTTGTTGAAAAGTGTGAAAAGTAGGCTAAAAATGAATGTGATCCCGTCAATGGCGTTGTCTTGGCAACCTCTGATAGATCACCCCTCATCAATTTAAAAAGCGTTGTTATGGTAACCTCTGATGGCACTTGTCATTTTTAAAAATTCCGAAATCATTTTTCTCATCCCTTGGCGTAAAGGTGGGTCATATCAAAAATTCTTTCAGACAAAAGTTTTAGGTAATTATTAGGGGAATATTTTCCATGTTGTACGGTTTTGATATAGTGCCTATTAAGAGAGATATGATTAATGTTTCCCGAAAATCCCACTTTTTTCCACCCCTTTGGTCAATGGTTGGTGCTATCAAAAAACTTATTTGACACAAATTTTTGGCACTTATCCGACACATATTATGAACTTTGAATGGATTCGATATTTCACGTATTAAGAGAGTTATAGCGAAATTTCACGTTTTCGAAAAAAGCCCCCCCATTTTCACGCACTTCGACCGATTTTGCCCATTAACGAACTCGACCGAGATTTTATAGGGATACATGTTATGTAAAAAAATCAAAGTTATTGGTGCAAAATTACGTCAGTTATCGAGTCCACAAAAAACTGATATATATATATATATATATATATATATATATATACATACAAGCTGACCCGGCAGACGTTGTCCTGCCAATCAAAGAAAGTGTTGTAACTTTGTTTCTTGAAGTGCTTTTGGATAAACATTTTTTTCAATTTCTGTTAACTGCCTCTAAACTATCGTGAATTGAAT
Source organism: Meconema thalassinum (assembly GCA_946902985.2). Taxonomy (NCBI): domain Eukaryota; kingdom Metazoa; phylum Arthropoda; class Insecta; order Orthoptera; family Tettigoniidae; genus Meconema; species Meconema thalassinum. Next base: position 7,796,310 of record OY714911.1, on the reverse strand, counting down.
TAACTAATTTAGAAACATTCGTTGGAGCGTGCACAACAACTCTCCAAAGTTTCATCGCAAACGGATAAATGGCATTTAACGCATACGGGATTTGGTTTAAATGATTCGTGCGCTGTCACTCATTTGTTGAATCTACTCGTGCTCTACCAACTGTGAAATGGATTTACTAAGTTAGAAAGCTTCACGTAAGTGTACACAACAACTCATCAAAGTTTCAATCGATGAATAGTATATGAACGCATACAGGATTTGGTTGGAGCGCTTCGCGCGTCGTCACTCATCTGTTACATCTACTCGTGCGCTACCAATATTGTAAAATGGATTTACCAAGTTGAACACCTTTCCTGGCGTGTACACAACAACTCATCAAAGTTTCATCGGAATCGGATGAATGACATATGAACGCATAAGTGATTTTCTTTAAACGATTCGCGTGCCGTCACTCATTTGTTGAATCTACTCATGCGCTACCTATTGTAAAATAGATTTACTAATCCTGAAACCTTCTCTGGCGTGTACTCAATGATTCACCAAGGTTTGATCGCAATCGGATGAATGATATATGACCGCATACGGGACATTGTGGAAACGATTCGCGCGCCGTCGCTCATTTGTTGAATCTACTCGTGCGAAACCTCCTGTGAAATGGATTTACTGAGTTAGAAACCCTCACGTAAGTGTACACAACATCTTACCCAAGTTTCATTGCAATCGGATGAATGGTATATGAACGCATACGGGACTTTGATTAAAAGTTCGCACGTCGTTGCTCATTTGTTGAATCTACTCGTGAGCTACCTATTGTAAAATGGATTTACTAAGTTAGAAACCCTCACGTAAGTGTACACAACATCTTACCCATGTTTCATTGCAATCGGATGAATGGTACATGAACGCATACGGGACTTTGATTAAAAGTTCGCAAGTCGTTGCTCATTTGTTGAATCTACTCGTGAGCTACCTATTGTAAAATGGATTTACTAAGTTAGAAACCCTCACGTAAGTGTACACAACATCTTACCCAAGTTTCATTGCAATCGGATGAATGGTACATGAACGCATACGGGACTTTGATTAAAAGTTCGCAAGTCGTTGCTCATTTGTTGAATCTACTCGTGAGCTACCTATTGTAAAATGGATTTACTAAGTTAGAAACTCTCACGTAAGTGTACACAACATCTCACCCAAGTTTCATCGCTATCGGACGAATGGTATTTGAACGCATACGGGGCTTTGTTGAAACGCTTCGCACGTCGCCGCTCATTTGTTGAATCTACTCGTGCGCAACCTGCTGTGAAATGGATTACAAATCTAGAAGCCTTCACTTAAGTGTACACAACAACTCATCAAAGTGTCATCTCAATCTATGTATGGAATATAAACTTATACGGGATTTTGTTGAAACGCTTCGCGCGTCGTCACTCATTTGTTGAATCTAGTCGTGCGCTACCTAATGTGAAATTGATTTACTAAGCCACAAGCCTTCCCTGGAGTGTACACAACATCTCACCCAAGTTTCATCGCTATCGGACGAATGGTATTTAAACGCATACGGGACCTTTTTGAAACGCTTCGCGCGTCGTCGCCCATTTGTTGAATCTATTCGTGCGCTATCTATTGTAAAATGGATTTAGTAAGCCAAACACCTTGCCTGGAGCTCACTCAACATATCACCCAAGTTTCATCGCAATCGGATGAATGGTATATGAACGCATACGGGACTTTTAACGCTCTAACGTCCAGTGACAAACAGTAGAATTCGACATCACTGCCACCTTTGGTATAAAACACAACTTTTCGCCACGGGCGGAGTGTATGTAATGGCGGTAGTTGCACAGGTTGCGACCAGGTGGCTCTAACGTGCAGAGACAAACCGTCCAAAGACATCAGCTTTCACCAAGGCCAAGGCTAGTGGTTTCCATGAAGACTGTTTTTGACTGTATATTGTGGTTCTAAAATTTTGTGTAAATTGTGGTTCTAAAATTGTGTTCATTCCACCTACCGGGTTAGATTGTGAATCTAAACCATACATGGACCCAGCCTAATATACATACCAAATTCCATCAAAATCGGTTCAGTCGTTTAGGAGGAGTTCAGTCACATACACACGTGTCGAAGAATTATATATATAAAGAATATACATAAATTATATATAAACTTTTGAACTGACGGTGGTTTTGGGGTCTGGGGGATGTGAAACGCGAAGATATGTCGAAATTTTCCGGAAGTCGAAACATGGTACCCATTGCAATAGTTAGCTTTATAATAAAATCTACCTAACAGATAACACACACTTATACAGTCATCACAATTAACACTGGTTATCAGACAGATTCTACACACTCCCAAAGTGCACGGGGCTACATGACCGCGTTGTCGCAGCCCCTAAACTGAGGAACCAACCAACCTGCGTGTGACAGTCGTCTACAGCCCTTCGTCAGTGTGGAAATACGGATGATGATGATGATGATAATTGTTGTTTTAAGGGGCTAACATCTAGGTTATCGGCCCCTAATGGTCTGGGTGATAGTGAAAATGTCAATGAATTAGAATCCATAACGAAAACCAAGGTAGACTGAAAGCGCTCACAAAAGGCAAGTTAAAAGAAAAAGACTAACGAAGTGGAATTTAGATGGAAAAGATGCACAAAATGGAGTTTAGGAAAATGCAATTCAGATTGAAAATGCCGGCAAAATGCAATGGGGTTGAAAATACTTACAAAATACAATTGAAATTAAAAATATTCACAAAATGCAAGTGAGAATCAATATGCATAAAAAATGCAATTTAGATTGAAAGTACGTGCGAAATGTAATTGGAAATGAAAAGACGTGCAAATGAAAAAGTAAACAAGATGTTCAGTAAAGAACATATAGCCTACTTTCTCCTAAATGCATGGGTATTGTTATAACTCTTTGTTCTTTTCAAGGAGTATGATTGAATGTTGGTTGTAGTAGCTTGTTGAAATACAACGTGCTATAGGGATATTAAACATGAATATGAGGTGCCCTTTGCTGGTGCTAACTCCGTACAAAATTTCATTCAATTCGGTTTCATTGTGTTTGAATTGATATAGTGAATCGATTTGTACATATACATGGCCGCTATCTGCAAACTATTGGGCTGATGACCTTGTAATACAGTCAAAAGATGCTTCCTACAAAAAGGTATGTTGTTGCAAAATTTAGTCGAGATCAAATGATTAGGTTGGTCGTAATTTGATTTAAGCTTTGAACATTTGGCTGGCTGCCATCCCGTTTCCGTCAAGATGGCGGCGATATAAATCATGACACTGAGGTGCCCTTCGCTGGTGCTACCTTTGTACCAAATTTCATTCAATTCAGTTTTACCGTGTTTGAATTGATAGGGGGAAACGATTTGCATACATACATGGCCGCCATATGCAAACTATTAGACTGATTATCGTGTAGCTTGGTCCAAGAACGCTTCTCACATATAGGTATGTTGTTGCAAAATTTGGTAGAGATCAGATGATTAGGTTGGTCGTAATTTGATTTAAGCTTTTAACATTTAGGTGGCCGCCATTACGTTTCCGTCAAGATGGCGACGATATAAAACATGACACTGAGTTGCCTTTTGAGAGTGCTACCACTGTACCAAATTTCGTTCAATTCGGTTTCACCGTGTTTGAATTGATAGGGGGAATCGATTGGCACACATACATGGCCACTGTCTGCAAACTATTGCGCTGATGACCTTGTAGTTTGGTCAAAAGATTCCTATTACATAAAGGCATGTTGTTGCAATATTTATTAGAGATCAGATGATTAGATTGGTCGTAATTTGATTTAAGCTTTTGACATTTGGGTGGCCGCTATTACGTTTTCGTTAAGATGACGGCGATATAAAACTTGACACTGAGGTACCCTTTGCTAGCAGCACCAAATTTCGTTCAATTCGGTTTCGCCGTGTTTGAATAGACAGGGGGAATCGATTTGCACACATACAAATACCGCCATCCGCAAATTATTGGTCTGATGACCTTGCAGTTCGGTCAAAAGATTCTACCAACTTAAAGGTATAACGTTGCAAAAATTAGTAGACTTCAGATGATTAGGTTGTTCGTAATTTGAATTACACTATTAACATTTCGGTGGCCGCCATTACGTTTTCGTCAAGATGGTGGCGTATAAAAGATGACACTGAGGTGCTAGTGCTACCTCTGTAGCAAATTTCGTTCAATTCGGTTTCACCGTGTTTGAATTGATAGGGGGAATATATTTGCACACATACATGGCCGCCATCTGCAAACTATTGGGCTGATGACCTTATAGTTTAGTCAAAAGACGCTTGCCTTATAAATATATCTTGCTGCAAAATTTGGTAGAGATCAGATGATTAGGTTGATCGTGATTTGATTTAAGCTTTTGACATTTGGGTGGCCGCCATTACGTTTTCGTCAAGATGGCGGCGATATAACACATGACACTGAGACACACAGACAGACACACAATTTTTCGCCCTGTGTTGATCTCATAAGTCTACTTTCATATTTTGCAAAAATCGAAAGTAGGCTAAAGAAGGCGGAACCCTCGAAGAATGAGGGATCCGGAGAGATGAGAGAAGGACCAATTAAGGCGGGAAAGGAAGAGACTCCCTAGGCTTCGGATACCCTAATACCGCCGGGGTCGGAAGAGAACTATAGTTGATCAAGGGAGGCCCACAGGAAAGATTACAGAGAGGAGCCCGGCACAAGTAAGTGGAAGTAATGCTGGACTCAGCTGGGGTCCCGTGGTCACCAACCTACTTCCCACTAGATGTGAGCCCCTAGGGAGGGGGTAAATACCGACCGGAGGACAGGAATTTCTTTAGGTGCAAGAAAAGATGGAAACCACTGGGAGCCAGATCAGAATTGTATGGTGGCTGATCAAACAACTTCCAGCCTAACTCCTGCAGACTATTTGCTGTGCGCCGAGCTGCAATCCACGCCTCTTGTTACGATTGGCGATATGCTTTGTGCTTTAAGAAACATCACAGACCGAACCTTGCCAAACAACGAGTCACTGCTGCTGCGGTATCTGCGGTGTCTGATTGCTACGTCATAGATCTGTCGCGCATGCGCACATTTCCCGGCTAAAAACGTTTTCTTTAAAATGAAAAAAAGGAATCTTAATTTCTGGATGGTCCTCGTACAGACACTATATATAGAGAGAGAGTGAGAGAGAGAGAGAGAGGTTTTGTCTGATAACCTGTGTTATCGTGATGTCCCTTTGTAGTATTTGTAATTGAGACTAGAATAGGTGGCCGCCATGTCATTTCCCTGAAGTAGATGTGGGAAACCACGGAAAACTACTTCTAAGGTGACACGGTCCTCAGAAGTGACATGCTAACCACTACACCACAAGGAGGTCATGTTGTTTTACATGACTGTTAATGTCGTGATCATTAACCACGGGACCTTCTTTTATTTATGTGCAATCCGAACCACAGGACATAGAATTTCACTTCAAAAATCTCACATGCATTGGCCGGAATCTAATCTAGACCGCCTTGGTGTGAGGTAAGCGGGTGGCTGTTGTCCTCGTGGCTAAGTGGTTAGCTTGCTACGCATTGTCCCAAAGGGTCCTGGCTGCGATGCCTTTCCGGGTCGTGGGGATGGTTGAGGAACTGGGTATTTGTGTTTATCATCATTTCATCCTCATCACACCAGTCAAGAAAATCACTTTCGAAATTACGATTATATGTGACTAAAGAACTCACGTAGTGCACAATAACACAGGTTATCACATGAATTCAACACACACGTCCTCATGGACGAGTCTGTTTATCAGATTAACCCATCTCGTAAATTGACCTCCAATGCTTTACAAACGTCAGGATAACAGTGTTTTGCCCTGGGGAGTATAGATTGCGTGCCAGTTAATCTTTTGAAATGGACTACTGCATTCAAATACCCTTAAATGTACTGAGCGGGGAATGAGCTGACTTTACTGCGCATTCAGTGAAGTGACGTCACAGTTACGCGTCAGCAGGGTGTTCAAAGAATAAACAATTCTACCTCCATGTATTTCATATTCGTAGTATATAGATCACCAGTCAAAGAGTTCTATGAGGAGTATGTTCAAAGAACAAACAATTCTACCTCCATGTATTTCCTATTCGTAGCAAACACATCTACCAGTCAGGAAGTTCTATGATCAATATGTTCAAAAAATAAACAATTCTACCACCTTCCTCTGTGGTGCTCAATCCGAAGATTGGTTTGTAGCAGCTTTTCATGAACTCCGGTCTGTGGCTAGTCTCTTCAAGTCCAAGTAATTATCACAACCCATGTCATGAATGATTTGTTTTATGTATCCTAGCCGTGGTCTACCTCTACAGTTCTGTCCTTCCACATTGCCCTCCAGTATTGTGTGCAGAAGACTTCCATGCCTCAAGATATGTCCAATCCAATTGTCTCTTCGGTGAGTAAGCATATTCCATAAACATGGCTTCTCTCCAATCCTTTTCAGCGTTTATTCATTACTGGTTTTGTCCACCCATAGAATTTTTATTAATTCCTGTAGCACCATATTTCAAGGGGTACTATTGGTTTCTTATCAGCCAAGCTAAAAGTCCAGGTTTCACTACCATACAACAATACGCTCCACACATATATCTTCACAAGACGTTTTCTGAGGCTCATACTAATGTTTTTGCATGTAAAGAGCTTTCCTTTCTTGTTGAATGCTATTTTGGCTTTTTTTCATTCATTCATTCATTTATTTGCAAGTTGGTTGATGCGGCTGACTATTTCTCTTCTACTTTTTCCTTCTGCTGTTATTTTGCTACCAAGGTAAGTGAACTCCTGTACATTTACCAACATATATCTCTTATTCGTAGCAAACACATCTACCAGTCAAAGAGTTCTATAAACAATTCTACCACCATGTCTCTCCTAGGGCGTAGCAAAGAGTCCCATCAGCAGTGTGTTCAAAATTTAAGGAATTATTCTCCCATACTTGGAGGTCAATACTGTAAAGAGTTATTACGACCCCAAATACAGTGTACTACAAGTAAAAGTACTCATTTTACAACAACTTGGTATTGGTAGCGGCGAGATATACAATTCCAACGTTTCTAGTGGACCTCTGCACAGTGGATCAAAATCGAAATCTAGGGGGGGGGGGGGGAATATTTTTTTACGTCTTAATCATGAATTTAGAGTGAAAGCAACGTATAAATTTTGTTTACTTCATAATAAACATCAGTTAAGACCTTTTTAAGCTACGTCTACACATGCAAGAAATTGTCTATGACTAGGAGTTGGATAGAGCATTCAGTTATCACTTCAGAACAATTTTCTACTCCTAATTTACTTTTAACATAGTCACAAAGTTCCATTTTTGACATAATCGTCGAACCCAGTGCTTCAAATCATTGTAAACGTGTGAGAACTGGTTCGCGGCATTTTCTAAAACGTAAAATAACTAAGTAAGTTGAAAAAAGATGCAAAAAATCTTATAACAGGCGTAAACTACAAGACTTTATCCACATTTTAACATTAAGTAGAATGTGAGCAGAGTGACGCGACATGCTAAAAATCTAAGTGAAAATATAATTTTAAAAATAATAGTTAAATATGATATAATGCAAAAATAGCTAAAATTAGGTAACAATTACGCCCATTAATAACTGAAACACGTTACAAAGATCATACCTTCAGCTGCATGTTCCATCTTAAAGCATCACACTAACCACAAAGACAACCAAACCACAGCCACTTACATTCACCCTCCAATTCAGACTGCTCGAACAGTGGGGACAGATTTACACTAAGATGCGTTTATATCCCAGAATAGTGAGAGTCAATTATATGTTAATGCTGTAGAAGTGATAAATTTTGATTTTTTTTATTATGGAAATAAATAATTGTGTCCTCCTAGATTTCGATTTTGACCCACTGTGCTGTGACATTCTGCTGGGCGGCCTAAATAACCGCATCTCTCTTGGAACCTTCTGTACTGATTAACGCAAGGGTAACACAGTACAGAGTCCACTGATAGTGTGGTTTCTTGTTCATATCGCGGCCTGTTTTGAGGCAACTTTTGAATAACAAATAACGTGCACTTGGCTGTCAGAGACCAGTGTTTCCTAAATATCGGATACACAATTATTATGAGTGATGTTTTGAAAGAATAAACCAGCCCGGTACATTTTAATTAAGCCTGTTGAATGAGTATCGGATAAATGTTCCATAAAGCGTAGCAATGGGAACGTCACTCCCAATATAACGTTGTGATATGACTGAAAGGCTCCATTCACACGCGAGCAAAGTGTTTTCGTCTTTCTTCCCAATTATAATTAAAACCTATAAATTTGGAATATTTTTAAAGGGAATGTTATTGCCGGAGCTTGGTTGGTGACTAGGCCCTGATTGTAGCTTCTAGCAAGAATACCCTTTTTGTGGTTGTTGCTTAAGTCTTTAGTCTGGTTTCTGTCATCCTTTAAGACCGTTTCATCTATACACAGAACATTCGCGGCAAATTTGTTTGACATATTCTAACAATGGCCATCCTCTTCAGTTCTTTTCTTCCACCCTTCCTGTTTATCATTTTAAACGATTATATCGACTTCGCTGGGTTCTGGCGTTACGTCACGGTGATGCGACGAAATGTACCGAGAATGCACTGAGGTGTGTGACGTCATAGTACTGCTTTAACTTCCTCCTTTCCCCGCGCGCTCCGGTCACGTCATCCAGCCAGCTACCTCCTATGACCTTGGTTTGCACTTGCTTTTTTTTTCTTTTTTTTCTAACGGACTTCGAGTTCACGCAGCATTTGTAGCATTTAAAATGATATAAGGTCTAGTCTTGCAGACTGACTATCAGTGTTTTTAACTACAGTGAATACACTCCGTATCGAATACAGAGTCCTGGCGGCCGGGCCACTGTAGCCACCCGCGTGTCGAGCAAGGCACTGACACTAGCAGTAGCGTAGCGCCCAACTAGTTTAACACATTTACACTTTTTTAAGGTATTTAATTATTACTAGTTGAAACCCGTCAATACATGACGGTCAATAAGAAAATATTTACTGAAGAATTTTCTTATATACGTTCTTTGTACAATTACTTTTTTGGCACTATTGAAAATTTTGGGCGTCAAAAGATTGCACTCTAGACATTGCAAGATACTGCTGGCCATGATTGAAAACTTTATGAGGCAAATTGAGACTTACACGTTCCAGATTTCCCCCTTGAGCTTTATTGATTGTGATAAAGTATGCCAAGCGAATCGAAAAATGTTGCCTCTTAAAAGAAAATGATTGTTTTATCCGATGGTGTTAAATCAAGTAGATGGATTAGACCTCTCTGCCTAATTTTAACTGCACTTATTTCCAAATCCAAGCATTTTCATGTACACTTCTTATAATTAATATGGAATCAAGTCGAAGGGTTAGATCTCTCCACCTAATTTGAACTGCACTTATTATTTCCAAATTCAAGCAATTTTCGTACATATTTCTTATAATTAATATGGTAGCATTTATGAGCCCTTAGGAAACTTCAGATTTCTAAGGAGCATAACTATGGGTTAATCGTTCGGAGTATGTGGAAACAAATCACTTAATTCCAAGGAATTCAAGATTCTGAGGAGTCTAATATATACAACTGGACGCAAGGACCGTCGCTTATAATTTCGGAATATACATTAACGAAGAAATGCGATGATGTCCAATTCCATACATTGGTGCATGTGGCACAGTGCCATTGGCACCAAATGAAACCCAGGACATAGCAATTTTGTACTGCCAATTATTCTCTCTTAAATTCCTTGAGATTTCATTTCCAATGAAAAGTCGTTGCAGTCTGTCAAATATTTTATATTTAGTAAGATCAATTTTGTCATTACAACACCAAAGCGTAGATCTCTCGCTACAGAAATACAGTGCAGAACAACGTTTACATTTGTTCGTCAAGGACCCTACACTGTACGGCATAATATCTGGAATAGTTTCTGAAATGGCATATTTATATTCGATTTTAAAAGTGGCTTCGTATTTTTCTCCGATTTCCCACTTTTTTGTGGCTAAAGTTCCTTTTCGTCAAATGGGTATATTTATTGTAGCATTTCTCTCCAAATTAACGTCATAATCAATATCACTATATTGGCCTGCATCAACGCAGCCACCAAATATTAAATGGCAAATAATACTTCCATTGTCAAAATCAACAGCGTGGTTAGACTCATTGTTATGTACTCTAAACAAATAATCAATAAACAATAATATTCACTTATACAATGAAGTTCAGATACTTTCAGTCGAAATTAACGGTCACGTTAAACTACAAGTTTATACTTTCATTCTCAAGTTTGTTGCTGGTGAGAATGCGATGATACTGATCGCCAATAATAAAATCCTTATAATTATTCAAGCCAGCAAAAATTTTTGCAATTTCCTTGCAAACGCAGCTCAGGATGACGTTTTTCATTTTGGAATAAACAGTACGAAACTGCTCTAAATAAGCAATTTCCATCACCTGTTGTAAGTACAATCCTTTGCATTTCCATGACAGTAAATACTTCGCCAACTACTGGAATGTGCATAGACTCACTTCGACAGCCACCGTAATGGAGGGAGTTTACGAGTTATATGTTCAGTGCTTTTTCATTCATTCATTCATTCATTTTTTTTTGCAATGGGGGGTGTGTCCCCCGGTGGCAAATTGGATATACATAACAAATAAATAATTATACATAACAATTCAATAACAATTATACAACAATTAAACTGGAGTATTTACACAAATAGTCAGTCTTTTCTTAAACACACCTATATGTTTGGGAAAGGGCTCTAAGACTGCGGCAGATAGAGAGTTCCAATTATCAATGGCATGGTTTACAAAAGAATATTTACCATAATTTGTTCGCTGTGGTCGGCCCTTAACTTTGAAAGGATGATCGCTCCTACCCATGTAAGTGGGCTTTCCCAATCGTTTGCTAAGCTCACCCCATGCTGGTTGATTTGTATACGTGTTGTACATAGCGCAGAGTCTAGATTTCATCCTCCTAGCCTCCAGTGATTCCCACCCAAGTTTCTTTAACATACGGCTCACACTGCTCCTGGGATTAAAGTCACTGAGCACAAATCTAGCGGCCTTTCTTTGTACCATTTCCAACTCATTGATGAGCCCTACTTGATATGGATCCCAAACCGCCGAGGCATATTCCAGAATAGGTCTTACAAGTGACAAATAGCCTAATTCTTTCGCAGAGGTACTACTTCCTTTTAATACCCTCATTACAAAGTGCAGGGATTTGTAAGCTTTTGAAACTACACATCCTACATGACTACTCCATTTCATATCATTCCTTACGTGAACGCCCAAATATTTGCAAGAATCTTCTTCTACAAGTATTTCCGAGCCAATGTTATATTGAAAATCCTGCCTTCGCACTTTCCCTATTTTTAAGAGACTACATTTTCTTGTATTTATTTTCATTTTATTTACAATCGCCCACTTATAGACCAGGTTCAGGTCCTCTTGAAGCACTTCATTGTCTTGTGAGTCATGTATCTTTCGATATATTACACAATCATCCGCAAACAATCGACAGTCACTGCGAATCCCATTTGGTAAGTCATTTATAAACGCCAAAAATAACAAAGTTCCGATTACGCTGCCCTGAGGGATACCCGATGTTACGGTAATTCCTTCCGAGAATATGCCTTCGACTTTCACTTTCTTAGAACGACCCGTCAAAAATTCCTGGATCCATAAAATTACTCTTCTATCAATCTTCGTCGAAGGTAATTTATGGAGTAGCATGTCATGCGGCACGACATCAAATGCCTTCGAAAAATCTATAACCACGGCGTCGACTGAAACTCCATGGTCTAACGATTTGCTAATGTCTTGAAAAAGTGATAGTATCTGACTCTCGCATGAGTAACCTTTCCGAAATCCATGTTGCCTATCATTAAACCATGATAATGTTCCCCACTGTTCCCTCAAGTAGTCGCAAATGAGATGCCCCATCTGTTTACAAACGATGGACGTAAGGCTAACCGGCCTGTAGTTGCCCAATTCAAGTCTGCTCCCTCCCTTAAATATTGGCACTACCGTAGCTCTTTTCCAGTCATCTGGGATTTGCGCATTGTTTATGGACACATTAAACATCACCTCCAAGTATCGTGCCACGGCCCTACCTCCTAGTTTAAGTACTTCACTAACAATATTATCAGGACCCTTTGATACATTGAAACGTAGTTTTTGTATTAGTTTTACAATTGCTGACTGGTTTATTTGGAACGGGGGAGCCCCTGATTCGTCGTTAAGGTCCAACACACAGCTATTGGATTTATTGAACACACTACCGTAAAAGACATTTAATTCATTAGCAATGGCCTGTTTCTCAGTAATTTATTTACCGTCACCGGACATTATCATCGACAAATTATTTGAATTTCCCTTTCTTCTCCTAACATAACTGTAAATTTTTTTCCACCCTTCACCTCCCGAACCAAGTAAACCTTGCATATAACTGTCATGAGCAGCCCTCTTTTTTATGACGAGCTCTCTTGATAAGGACTTAAATTTCAACATATACGTACTTGTCACTATCATGTCTTTTATTGTATAATTTCCTAATTTTCCGCTTTAGACTCCTAATTTCTCGTGTGTAATACTCAGGATCTGGGTTTTGTTTCAGCAATTTAAATGGGACAAATTTATCAACAGCGCTATTTAAAATTTTCAAAAAGTTAGTCCACAGGATATTAATTTGATTTCCTTCCGATGCCCATCCTACAAATAGCTCATTCAAATACCCCTGAAACTTGCCCTGGTCCGCCCTGCGATACTGGAATATGATCTTTTTTGCTACATCAGAGTCTAATTTTGTAATGTCACCATATCTGATATTTAATTCAACCCCAGAATGGTCACTAATTCCTGGTACTTTCAGACAGTTAATATACAGCTCTACAGGCCTTACGAGATAAACATCTAAGGTATTATTGTCTCTAGTTGGGGAGTCAACTACTTGGGAAAATCCCCCCTCCCTTAAGAATTTATTTGCAGCGCTCTGAGCTTGACCACAGCTAGTTGACTCACCAGACCAGTCTACTTTGGGGAGGTTTAAATCTTCAGCAATTATTATGCTCTTTTTCATAGCATTACCCGTACAAGTTTTATCAAACAGTGTTTGGAGGAGAGAAAAGTTATCTTTCGGTGCTCTATACGCCCCTATCTCCTGAAGAGGGAATTTACTTCCTTTATCCGAAATTTGTACACATAACATTTCATGATCCATATCAGCCCACTTTAAGAAACTAGCTATATTTTTGCGCACACAAATAAATAGCCCACCACCTCGCTTCCCCCGATCCTTTCTGTACATTTCGTAGTTCCCTTTAATTATTTCGCTACTATTTATGTCCTCATATAACCAGGATTCAGTTGCAATGACAATGTCCGGAGAATACGTCTCTACAAGATTCCAAACTTCAATTAATTTATTTCCTAAACTCTGACAATTAACCTGCAGTAATCTTAGAGTCTTACCTCCGCAGCAAATATCTCGAAATAGCTCCTTCTGTTCCCGTCGGCTGGCAACCTCTGGACCTGCTCCTCCTCACAAAAGCCGGCACGAACCGATGACCCTGTCATGTAGGCTCCCTAAGTTGTCAAAATCGTATTAACACAGGGAAGCCCAATCTTAAGGCTACATTCTGAGCTATCGCCCCGGATTTCGGGTTCGATGCCTGGTTTGCCAAGAAATTTAATTCTGGTCTGAGGGCTGCAACGGGGCGCACACTTGAGGCAAAACTAAGGAGAGCAAGGTTGGATTCCTATCTCAACAATCTGGGATGTGGTTTTCCGTGGTTTGCCACGTCCACTGCAGGTAAATACCGAGATGGTTCCTAACTTAAAGCCTCGGTCGTCAATTTCCCATTCCCCATTTGAATTACAAATGCACACATCAGTACAGCCATCACAATAACACAGGTTATCGGAGAAAATTTTACACACAGACACACACACCAAAGTAGACGGGGCTGAGTGACCACGATGTCTGAGTCCATCAAATGAATTATATTCGTCAATTGTCTCTCATGGCAAAAGCGATTGTGGCCATCTTTTTATATATATATATATATATATATTTAGTCGTTTACCGTCCAGGTTGGTGGAACCCACGGACTCAGCGAGGGAACTCACCACTACCGCCTCTACGGGCAGTGTCCTAGAGCTGGGAACATCGAATCGGAGGGGATACAACTGGTGAGGTGGGATTGGCACCTCGCCCAGGCGGCCTCACCTGCAAAGCGAACAGGGGCCTCATGAGGGAAGGTAAGGGATGATTAGGATGGATAGACAAGGAAGAGGGAAGGAGGCGGCCGTGGCCTTGAAGAAGGTACCATCCCAGCATTTGCCCGAAGACGAAGTGGGAAACCACGGAAAACCACTTCGAGGATGGCTGAGGGGGAATCGGACCCCCTCTACTCATTTGGACCACCCGAGGCTGAGTAGACCCCGTTCCAGTCCTCATACCACTTTGCAAATTTCGTGGCAGAGCCGGGAATCGAACCCAGGACCTCCGGGGCGGCAGCTAACTATGCTGACCGCTACGCTACGGAGGCGACCATCTTTTATTTAATAATTTAAAAGCATATGGCAATGTAAATCGTGGAGAATTCCTTACTGTACGGGAATAACGAAAGTAAAATATGTTAAGTCAATGAATTACCAATAGCCAGAAAGAATAATTAGGAAATAAAAATACATGCCTGAGATGAGATGCGAACTCCTTCGACTATGCAAAATTCATTCCTAGGTGCGCAATGTTGCCCCTGAGCCACCCAGTCAACAGACTTCTAAAGCAATATTAAGTTACTTAAACAACAAACGAACTCAAACGCCTGTTGAAGTTCTTCAATCCCCTCTTTTAGGTAGATTTCATTAGAAAGCTAACTATTGCAATGGGTACCATGTTTCGACTTCCGGAAAATTTCGACATATCTTCGCGTTTCACATCCCCCAGACCCCAAAACCAACGTCAGTTCAAAAGTTTATATATAATTTATGTATATATGTATCTATCTATTTATCTATATATATATATATATCAGTTTCTTGTGGACACGATAACTGCCGTAATTTTGCACCAATCACTTTGAATTTTTTACATAATATGTATCCCTATAAATTCTCGGCCGAGTTCGTTAATGGACAAAATCGGTCGAAGGGGGTGAAAATGGGGGGCTTTTTTCGAAAAAGTGAAATTTCGCTATAACTCTCTTAATACGTGAATTATCGAATCCATTCAAAGTTCATAATATGTGTCGGATAAGTGCCAAAAATATATGTCAAATAAGTTTTTTGATAGTACCAACCATTGACCAAAGGGGAGGAAAAAAGTGGGTTTTTCGGGAAACATTAATCATATCTCTCTTAATAGGCACAATATCAAAACCGTACAAAATGGAAAATATTCCCCTAATAATAACCTAAAACTTTTGTCTGAAAGAATTTTTGATATGACCCACCATTACGCCAAGGGATGAGAAAAATGATTTCGGAATTTAAAACAAGAAGTTCCTTGAAGAACTATACAGCCTACTTTTCATGCCAATGATTATTCTACAGAATATGAACCTATCTAGAATAATGACGAAATTATGTTGCTAATATCGAAATTTCCAATTAGTTTGAAATACTGTATACCTGGCATAATGTATCCTAATAGAGCACTACAGTTGGCAGCCCTGATGACTGAATATATTCTTAGTTCCGTCTCTTACGGTACTAAATACAAAATTTGGTTGAAGTCCACTGGATAGCATGGACGTTACATGCAGTTAAACATTGGATTTAACAGCGCGCGTATAATCATGTTGGCAACAATGTCATGCATGTATTGGTCAGAAATAATCTGAAATAATATGATCTATTGTTGTGCCAATTTTGAATGAAATCCATTAGTTAGTATAGAAGTTACATGCATTTTAAAATTGGACCTATCAGCAGGCTTAGAATCATGTTGGCAGCACTGACGTATATTAGTTACTCCAAATTCGTCTAGAATGCCAGGTACTATACGTGTGCAAAGTTTAGAGCTATTGGCTTGCATACTTTCTGATATATTGATATTAGGGTAACAAAAATAGGGACAGCACATGTTAACAGTTGGCAGCCCTGGTTGCTCCTTAGAATACGCATAGTCATATCTGTTATGGTACACATAGTACATACGAAATTTGGTTGAAATCCAAATGATAGTATGGAAGTTACATGTATTTAAAGTTGGACCTGTCAGCAGGCTTAGAATCATGTTGGTAGCACTGACGTATATAAGTTACTCCAAATTAATATAGAATGTCAGGTACTATACGTGTGCATAGTTTAAAGCTGTCGGCTTGCATACTTTCTGATATATTGGTATTTGGATAAAATAAATTAGGAGCATTTATTAACAGTTGGCTGCCCTGGTAGGACTTAAGAATACGCTCAGTCATATCTGGTTATGTACACATACAACATACGAAATTTGGTTGAATTCCAGTTGATAGTGTAGAAGTTATATGCATTTAAAAATTGGTGACCTATCAGGAGGCTTATAATCATTTTGGCAACACTGCCATGTTTGGACTCCTGGAAATTAAACTGAAATATTATGATCTGTACGTGTGCCAATTTTGAAATAGCTCCCATTCATACTTTCCAAGATATCCAACATGGAGCTCAAATTTCAATTGCGATTTTTTAGCTGTTGGTAGCACTGACATCATTTTCAAATATGGCCGTGAGATATTCAGGTATAGATCTTTACTCCTACCAAATTTTGTTTCGATTGCTGCAGCCGTTTAGGAGTTGATAGGGGGGACACACACACAGCCAGACAGACAGACAGAAGGACAGACAGACAGACAGACAGACACACATTTGCCCGATCTCATAAGTCTACTCTTTCCTCATTTTTGCAAAATGTGAAAAGTAGGCTAAAAATGAGGAAAAAGTAGACTTATAAGATATATCAGGGAAAATGTGTCTGTCCTTCTGTCTGTCTGTCTGTCTGGCTGTCTGGCTGGCTGTGTGTGTGTGTGTGTCCCCCCCCCCCCCTATCAACTCCTAAACGGCTGCTGCAATCGTAACCAAATTTAGTATGAGTAAAGATGTATACCGGAATATCTCAGGCCCATATTTGAAAAAGATGCCAGTGCTACCAACTGCTAAAAAAACGCACTAGAAATTTGAGCTCCATGTTGGATATCTTGGAAGGTATACATTGGAGCTATTCTAAAATTGGCACACATGTAGATAATACTATTTCAGTTTAATTTCCAGGTGGCCATACATGACAGCGTTGCCAAAATAATTTTAAGCCTTCTGATAAGTCCAATTTTTAAATGCATATAACTTCTACACTATCAATTGGATTTCAACCAAATTTTGTATGTAATATGTGTACATAAACATATATGATTGAGTGTATTCTTAAGAGCCACCAGGGCTGCCAACTGTTAATAATTGCTCTCTATTTTGTATCTAAATATATCAGAAAGTATGCAAGCCCACAGCTTTAAACTATGCACACGTAAATTACCCGACATTTTACATTAATTTGGAGTAACTTATATACGTCAGTTCTACCAACATGATTCTAAGCCTGCTGATAGGACCAATTTTTAAATACATGTAACTTCTATACCAACAAATGGATTTCATCCAAAATTGGCACAAAAATATATAATATTTCAGATTATTTCTGACCAGCACTCGCATGACATTGTTGCCAACATGCTTTTACATGTACTAATAGATCCAATGTCTAAATCCATGTAACGTCCTTTGGACTTCAACCACATTTTGTATTCTGTACCTTAGGAGATGGAAGTAAGAATATATTCAGTCACCAGAGCTGCCAACTTCTTGTTCCATCTGACTATGAGGGAAGCGGCTAACTGGTAGCATGCTGAACTTCTATGCCCAAGGTGCTGGTTCAAAGCCGGCCAAAGTCGCCGGATTTTCTAAGAGCGCTAAAAATCCGTCAGCATGCTTTCCTTCGAAGGAAGTTACAACTTTCGTTGCAAGTTGCTGGTTGCGGTGGCATCTAGCAGCCAAGTTCACAGCTAGGTGTCGTTGACGTTAGTATTTGGTACAAAATTAGGTACTACTACTTAAAATTGACCGTCTGCAGACCTTACCTGAATTACAGACTAATACAGTTATCACAAATAACACCGTTTATCAGACAGATTCTACACACACCCAATGTACACGGGGTTACATGACCACCTTGTCGCAGCCCCTAAACTGAGGAACCAACCAACATCTCTGCGGGAGATAAAATTTTGCGTGAAGAATTAACAGACTGTTAGATAGTCACACATTAGTTCCAAACCTTGCATAAGGACAGTCTGATCACAAGTATAACAAGTAGTTCCGTGAAGAACTATACAGCCTATTTTCATATATCCTGCTCATGTTAATTGCCTCTATCAACATACAAAATTTCAGTTTAATTGCTGTAATAGATTCGTAGATATTGAGAACCGTCTAGATATTTCAGATGGTCGCCAGGTTGGATTTTTATTTTTGTACTATTACATTAGGATTATTGTGTACCGGTGGTATTCAAACTTCAATCGCATGATTAGAACACAAGAAGTAAAAACGAGATTTTAAAATTACGCACAGCAGCCATCGTGTGATTATGCAAACAATTGAAATAAATTATATGCCAGTGGATCAACATTTGTATAAGCATTTAATGTGCAACGTTTCACGGCACTCGGATAGTAAATTCGCGAGAAACGTCCATTTAAATATTTATACTTCGCGTCGCCGCCATGTTGGATTTGTGCTCACCAGGTTACTGAAAGTCCTATAGGTGAACATATGTTCATAGTCTCTATGAACATAAATAAATTCAGTTTGGTTGCTGTAAAAGATTCATAGATATTGAGAACCGTCTAAAATATCGGAAGCTCGCCATTTAGGATTATTATATGTATAGGCCATAGAGTTATGTACCATTCAAGGACAATTATTGCCTAGGTTCATTATTCAAACTTTCACTTCGATCGCATGATAACGACACAAGAAATAAAAACTTAATTTTAAAATTTCGCACAGCCGCCATCTTGAGGTTATGTAAACAATTGAATTAAATTGGATGGCAGTGCATTACAATCTGCAAAATCATTTACAGTACCACATTTCACTGCGCTCAGAGAGTTAAATCACGAGAAAAGTATATTAAAATATTTCAAATTCACTTGGTCGCCATGATCGTTTTGTACTTTACAGGTTTATGAAATATACATAGGTAAACTTGTATAAGTACCCTTTATCACTGTACAAAATTGCAGGGTGATAACTGTAATAGTTTCGGAGATATAGAATGTCAGTGAAATATTTCGCACTGCCGCCATTTTGAGGTTAAGTAACCAATTGAACTAAATTAGACTCCAGTGCATTACAACGTGTATAAACATTTGCTGTACCAAGTTTCATTACGTTTGGATAGTTAAATCGCGAGAAAAGTCTATATAAATGTCTCAACTTCGCTTGACCGCCATGTTGGTTTTGTAGTCACCAGGTTTTTGAAAGTCTCATAGGTGAACTTCTAGTAGTGCCCTTTATCACCGTACACAATTTCAGGGCGATATCGGTAATAGTTTCGGAGATATTGAATGCTAGTGAAATATTTCGCACAGCCGCCATGTTGGATTGGTGAGAAGTAACAAAATTTGAAGGGCACGGTCGAGTTTGCCGGGAATAGTGCTATGAACTTACCGAGTTTCATTGAAATCGCTCTAGCCATTTAGATTTTATTAGGGGGACACACACACACACCACACACACACACACACACACACACACACGCACACACACACGGACAAAAGGTGATCTCATAAGCCTATTTCTTTCAAAATTGAAAATAGGCCAAAAATGAGATGATGTGTGTCTGTCTGTCTGTGTGTTACTCAATAACGCAAGACCCACTGGTCCGATTTAAATGAAATTTTGCATGGATGTAGCTGATATACCAGGTTTACATACAGGATACTTTTGATTTCGATATTTCGCACTATTAAACAAGTAGTTCCGTGAAGAACTATACAGCCTATTTTCATATATCCTACTAATGTTAATTGCCACAATCAACATACACAATTTCAGTTTGATTGCTGTAATAGATTCGTAGATATTGAGAACCGACTAAATATTTCGGATGGTCGCCATGTTGGATTTTATATATGTAGGTCCTAGAGTTATGTACTGTTACATGCAGATTATTGTGAACGTGTAGTATTCAAACTTCAATCGCATAATTAGGACACAAGAAAAAACAAGGAGATTAATTTTTTTTCACAGCTGCCATCTTGAGGTTATGGAAACAATTGAAATAAATTAGATGCCAGTGGATTAACATTCGGATAAAGATTTACTGTACCAAGTTTCACTGCACGCGGATGGTTAAATTGCGAGGAACGTCCATGTGAATATTTATAATTCGCGTCACCGTCATGTTGGATTTGTGATCACCAGGTTATTTAAAGTCCTATAGGCGAACTAAGTTCATAGCCTCTATGAACATTAAAAAATGCAGTTTGATTGCTAAAATAGATTCGTAGATATTCAGTATCGTCTAAATATTTCGGATGGTCGCCATGTTGGAATGTTAAATGTATAGGCCATAGAGTCATGTACCATTAAAGGAAAATTATTGCGTAGGTTCATTATTCAAACTTTCACTTCGTTCGCATGACTACATCACAAGAAATAAAAACTTAATTTTAAAATTCGCACTGCCGCCATCTTGAGGTTATGTAAACAATTGAACTAAATTAGATACCAGTGGATTATAATGTGTATAAATATTTCCTGTACCAGGTTTCAGTGCGCTTGGAACATTAAATCGCGAGAAAGGTCTATTTAAAATGTTCAAATTCGCTTGGCCACCATGTTCATTTGGTAGTTAACCGGTTTTTGAAAATCTTATAGATGGACTTCCAGTAGTGCCCTTTATCTCCGTACAAAATTTTAGGGAGATACCGCTAATAGTTTCAGAGATATAGCATGCCGGTGTAATATTTCGCACATCCGCCATGTTGTGATTATGTAAACAATTGAACGAAGTTAGATGTCGGTGCATTACAATGTTTATAAACATATACTGTACCAAGTTTCATTGCGTTTGGTTGGTTAAATCGCGAGAAACGTCTATTTAAAAGTCGCAAATTCACTTGGCCGCCATGTTGGTTTTGTAGTTACCAGGTTTACAAAATTCACGTAAGTGAACTTATAGTAGTTCCCTCTATCACCATAGAAAATATCAGGATAATATCGGTAATAGTTTCGGAGATATTGAATGCTGGTGAAATACTTCGCACAGCCGCCTTGTCGGATTGGTGAGTCGTAACTAAATTTGAAGGGCACGGTCGAGGTCGCCGGAAATATTGCTATGAACTTTCCGAGTTTCATTGAAGTCACTCCTGCCGTTTAGATTTTATTAGGGGGGGACACACACACGAATCGCACACACACACACACACACGCACACACACACACGCACACACACACGGACAAAAGGTGATCTCATAAGCCTATTTTTTCAAAATTGAAAATAGGCTAAAAATTAACCCCAAATGACAAGAAGGTTACCATCCCCATAAGACAGTAAAATGTTAAAAGTATGCATAGAAAGACGAAAAAATGTTAACTAACCTCCAATTGTAAAATACTTTCTCGCAATAAATGAGGTCTGATCCTCCTACGAAAACCTGCATATTTTTCCTATTATAGCCTATCCCCTAGTTTGCCCGGTGAAATCTACCTCCGCCTTCCGGCGTGCCGAGAGGATTTTTTTAATTTTCAAAAACAAAGATCACACTATGATACGGTGGATCCTCTATCCGCCATTACTCTAGAAATGTAATTCTAGTCTGAGGGCTGGAATGGGGCGCACTCTTGAGGCAAAACTAAGAAGGGCAAGGTTCGATTGCCATCTCAACAATCTGGGGTGTGGTTTTCCGTGTTTTGTCACTTCCACTGCAGGTAAATATCGGTATAGTTCCTAACTTAAAGCCTCGATCGTCAATTTCCCATTTCCCACTTTAATTACAAATGCACACATCAGTACAACCATCACAATAACACAGGTTATCAGAGAAAATTTGACACAAACACCTCAAAGTAGACGGGGCTGAGTGACCACGATGTCTGAGTTCATCAAATGAATTATGTTCGTCAATTGTCTCTCATGGCGAAAGCGATTGTGGTCATTTTTATTTAATAATTTAAAAGTATATGGGAACGTTAATCGTGGAGAATTCCTTACTTTACGGGAATTTTTTTATTTTTATTTAGTCAATTTACTCTCTAGGTTGGTGGTTCCCACGGAGTCAGCGAGGGAACTCACCACTACCGCCTATATGGGCAGTGTCCTGGAGCTTGGAACATCTGGTCGAGAGGGATACAACTGGGAAGGTGTGATCAGCACTTCGCCCAAGCGGCCTCACCTGCAAAGCGAACAGGGGCCTCATGAGGGATGGGAAGGGATGAAAGATTGGGATAGATAGGCTAGGAAGAGGGAAGGAGGCGACCGTGACCTTACAGTAGGAACCATCCTGGCATTTGCCCGAAGACGAAGTGGGAAACCACGGAAAACCACTTCGAGGATGGCTGAGGTGGGAATCGAACCCCCTCTACTCATTTGGGCCACCCGAGGCTGAGTAGACCCCGTTCCAGTCCTCATACCACTTTTCAAATTTCGTGGCAGAGCCGGGAATCGAACCCAGGACCTCCGGGGCGGCAGCTAACTATGCTGACCACTACGCTACGGAGGCGACATTCTTTACGGGAATAATAAAAGTAAAATATGTTAAGACAATGTATTACCAATAGCCAGAAAGAATAATCGGGAAATAAAAATATGTGTCGTAGGTGGGATTCGAACTGCTCCCATTGCGCGATGCATAAATTAAGAGGCGTCATGGCTGCCGTCGGAACTACCGAACCACTGGTGGGAGAGCGCAATATTAAGTTACTTAAACAACATTCACACTCAACAGTCATTATAAGTTCTTCTACATTTCCCGTCGTTTATAATATTCTATTCCTGTTTATATCGTGGAAACTTCATAATCAATATTCCCCTCCTTTATTATAATTCTTATATGGTAATATATTTGTGTATTTTAAAGACACTCTGCAAAAATACAGGCCAAGGGCTTTCGTCAGAGCGCATTACGAAGTCAATCGGTTCAGCCGTTCTGTCAATCTCGCCGTAACAAAAATCAGCTCACTGTTTTAAATATATAGACTAGCGGGCCCGTGCGAGAAGCCATACTTTCCCCAATAGGTTTATAATGAGAGACTTAAGGAGAAAGGTTGTTACGTTTTTATTTCAACCAAATGATTGAAATGAAAATCCACAGACTGTTTCTAGTTGACCGGCCGGGTCAGGGAATGGAATGAATGAAGCCCCCATCTAGTGGCGAGGATATGAACTGTGCCTGCTGCCGAAGCCTGTGGCACTCTCCTGCGGCAATGATTAAATGAATAACAGATGAAATGAAATGTTAGTCGAGAGTGTTGCTGGAATGAAATTGTTACAGGGAAAGGCGGAGAACCCGGAGAAAAACCTGTCTACCTCCGTTTGTCCAGCACAAATCTCACATGGAGGGACCGGGATTTGAACCACTTACCCAGCAGTGAGAGCCGGCGTGCTGCCGTCTAAGCCACGGAGGTTCGATTTCATTATTTAGAATTCCAAGTTCTACGTTCCCTAACTTAAGAAGGCAATCACTGAAAATTGAATCATCATAACACTCACCGGTTATTCGACATTTATAAAATTATACGATTTGAGAGGTACTCATTCCTTTGATTTACTGTTTCTGAAACTCAGAGCGCAGATTTTGAATCAGTGGAGAACACCCACACGAATGCCCTTAAAGATCTTTCCAGATTCTACAACACAAACCAGTTTAAGCCAAACCCCTCAAAGACACAAGTGTGTGCTTTTCATTTGAGAAATAGGGAAGCTACTCGCAAGTTAAAGATCGTATGGCCAGGGGCCGAACTGGAACACTGTGAGACTCCAAAATATCTAGGAGTGACACTTGACAGATCTCTTACTTTCAAGAAGCACTGCATGAACCCCATACCGAAAGTTTCTTCCAGGAACAATCTCCTACGCAAACTGGCTGGTTCACAGTGGGGTAGTCAACCTGAAACGGTCCGAACTTCTGCAATTGCACTATGCAATTCTGCAGCAGAGTATGCTTCTCCTTTTTGGTATAATTCAACACATGCCAAACAGGTGGATGTAGCTCTCAACGATACCTGCAGAATTATAACAGGTTGCTTGAAATCAACTCCAGTCGAATGGCTTTATCTCCTCGCAGGAATAGCACCACCCCCTGTTCGAAGAGAAATAGCTGCGAACAAGGAACGAAAGTCAGTGGAGCATGAAAGAACTCATCCTCTATATGGACACGAACCGCAGCCGCAACGACTGAAGTCGAGGAAGAGTTTCCTTAGAACATCAAAGGAACTCAGAACCACTGCTGAAAAAGCTACGTTGCAAATGTGGAGGGCTACGACCAATCTTCCCCCTGGTTGGGAAAATGTTTCTGAAACTCTACCTCCTGGCTATGACGAGGAATGGACGACTTGGAAGTCCCTGAATAGACTGCTCTCTAGATTAGGCAGATCAAGGGTTAATATGGCAAGATGGGGTTACATTGACCAGGATGATATTCAATGTGATTGTGGTGAAGACCAGACTGTTCAGCATATGACTTGAGTGTCGACTGTGTCCAGCATCCTGCACGGAAGTTCTTCGTCGGGGAGCACAGAGTGCACTGGAAGTGGCCAAGTTTTGGGCAAAGATAATATAATAACTGTATTATATGTTTAAAATGTATGTTTCTGATACGAGAATAAATAACAAAAATACTGTTTCTGATATCCATGCAAAAGAAAAGACCTCAGAATGTTAAAATCACACGAAACAGGCGTCATAGCGACCAAACTGTGAAGTGGACAGTAATTATGGAGCGTATTTTCCTACAGCAACAGTATCTACAAATCGCAAAGTATTCTTTTAAAGAAATTATATATATATTTATGAAATTAGAGTGCAATCTGTCACTGCTAATATATATTCTCTTTCATTTGAATGCTCATTTGTCATGATCGGTCGCTATGTGCGCCCCGATAAACATGGCAAGCTAAGCCGGCTGAGAATGGCGCGGATCGCAGCGGCCGGTGGTTGGCGCTCACATTCACACTTTTACCAAACATGTTCAATAATGTGTACTTACAGTCCTCATAGGCGATGCTGAAAATGCCCTCCCTCTCTTGTAACACACACCTGACATCTTCTGATGAAAGAATGGACAACATTCTGAAGTTCCACAGCAGTGATGGCTTCTATTTCATTTCTTATGAACTGTTTAAGTTCATCAATCGAATGTGGATTTTTTCTATACATTCTACCTTTTAGTGTTCCCCACAAATAAAAGTCACAGATTGTAAAATTCTGCCTTCGTAGAGGCCACAAATTCTTACTTATGATACTATTACGTGCCACCCCCCTAGTGGCACTTTTGCTAACTGGATTTCGGTGGGTTGAAGCAAAACACAGATTGTTCCTTTAAAGAAATAATTAATTTTATTGCGGCCAGAAAGATACACCACTCAACAGCAAATACAAGCAATTAGAACCTTACTCCAGTTTCCTTAAGTCTCTTCCTTATGGAGTGCCCTTGCCCCTTTCACTTAGTCATGCAGCTAATCCTCCACTAATGAGAACCGTGCCCTCGCTAGGAATACCTGCACCTCTTCCTTATGTACACAAACTACAGTTACTTACGATAACCTGCTGCATGCTACACGCTGCTTCGCTGTCCACAAGCTGGGAAACAATGTCACTGGATTTCGTAACTCGCACGGCACTTCGCCACAATACCTCTGTCGCTCAGTGAAATCACACTCGCTCAAAACACAGGCAGTCCCCTGTATCCTTCTCACTCCCTCGCTGTCAAGAGAATCAGCTTCACTAGGGGTTTCGCAAGTCACGTCACCACACTTCTGTCGCTCAGGATAAACGCTCGCACTAGCTCGAAAAACAACACACACCGCTTGACAGGTCGCTCTTATATAGCAGGCTGGTGACTCAATAAATGCTTCTAGACCCATCCAGGGTTCACGGCTTCTCGAGGTTTCCATCACTGGCTGGGTCACGAATATTCTGGACCATCCCTTTGTCCTAGTAGTCCTGTTGCATAAGGCGCACGCAATACACTGAGGCAGAGCACAGCCCAGCCCGGGGGCAGTTATGACTCATGCAGCGAGCGATGAAACAAACTCACAGCCGTAACAATACGTTCAGGATCACCAAAAATACGCCGCAATTCCGTCATTGACATTTCGGCTGTATGAGGGGTAGCGGAATCCTGCTGAAAATAATTGGTCAGACGTTGAGCAAAAGTAAGTTCTTCGCAGAAGGAGTTAAGGATGTCACTGAAATACCGCTCTCTATTTATCGTACCCTCGTGCAAAAATGGCCCAATAATGCGGTGTCCATTAATCGCACATCACACCCCAATCTTCTCATCATGTAAGGGTTTGGTGTCTAGGCATGACCAACAATCACGGTAATCACAATACTCACTAAACGTTCGACACTAACGTCTAAGCTTTGCAGATACACGTCTACATGAATGACAAAACACGTTTGAACTAATGATATGAGTCAGCGTAGCGCGCCGACCACCGGCTGAACCGTGTACGCGCACCCGCGATCTGCACCTGTCACTGCCGACTTAGCTTGCCGTGTTTATCAGCGCGCACATAGATAATCACCCTGTACGATCAGTGTGAGAACAATGAATTACAGTTCCCTTAGGGACCCTTAGAGAAACATGTTAAGTAAACAGCACACCCAGTCCTCGCTACAGTCTCTATCTAATCTGAGCACTGCCATTTCTGTCCCCAACGACTCATTTTAACGAGCTAGAATTAGCAGTAACAATTCAGTTATGAATAATTTATAAGATACGCGCGCTCGACAACGAACTGCGGGAGAATTATTCACTCGTCAGTAAAGAAAATGTCTCATTAGGAAATACATAATGTTACTCAGTGGTTGCCACCAGAGTGCAGGGATTCTGCCGAGACTCAGCAAATTATGCACGCCTCAAAATGAAAAGTGTATGGTAAAAAGGACTGTATTTTAGTGAAAATTAGGGCTTTATCTTTAAAATAGGAACTATCATTCCAGTGGAATAGTGCAAGACTTCACTGTACTTGCTCGTGTGCTTCGTGCAGAGAGACCTATCCCCTTCACCTATGGGCAATAGCTTTCCTCAAAAAGAGCCCTCATAGGTTGCTTTTCTACAGACCCCTTTCATGCATTATCACAGACATATCACGGAATTCGGAAAGGACGAGGGGTGGTTATGGAACACACTGCCAGGGGTTGTCAAGAACGAGCTTCTTCTAAGATTCGAGTTGTTCAATAAAAATTACATTGATTAAATAGACATGTGTTTTTGTTGTTGTTGCTGTTTGAGTCTTCAGTCTTTTGACTGGTTTGATGCAGCTGTACATGCCTCTCTGTCCTGAGCTAATCGTTGGATCTGTACATAGTTACCATACCTTACATTGGAGACAAACCATTTATCATATTCTATCCTTGGTCTACCCCTACAGTTCTTATCATTGACCCTTCCTTCAAGTACTAAGTGTCTAAGTATGTGTCCTACCAACCTCTCTCTCCTCTTTATTAGCAGTAGCCAGAAACATCTCTCCTTTTCCACTGGTCTTTTTTGATGTGTAACATCTTTCCTCTCGGTAGCTGGAAATTTTTGTGGGAGTGATTTTGGAAAAGGGACGGAAGTGCATGGGACGGAAACAATGAGCGCGCGTGATGGCGGAGATCGGTATAAGGACGTACTGTAGGTCATCTGGCTATGGGGAATGTATATTGCATACAGTTTACCTCAAGGTTTGGAGACCCCATTTAAGATATTCCTATAGTAAATCATATTCAAGTTGTCGTTCTTTGGTGTGAAAATATTCATTTTATCATATTTGCTGAAAACAATTACGATTTATTAAATCTTCATACTTTTGCAGTATTCTTATTTAATGTAAGCACTCGATGTACTGTCGGCCATGTGGCTATGTGGAATCTATATCGCATCAACAAACACTCCAAACAACGTAGGAATTCAGTATATTAACGCCGACTACTAACAATAATTGAAACTTCGTTGGTCTAAACATATGACTGGGAGAAACACATTTAATGTACCTTCCGCACACCTAATTTTTAATCGCGCCTATACTTGGCAGTGCGCTGTTCGGCAAAACGAGGCCATTTTCAATAACATCGCTGGCATGGGTTCACTAACTGGCCGGTATAGAGCGAAGCTCGTATCAAGTAGGCAGTGGATTGCTTCCGCCACGGCAAATAACAATTATGATTCATTACGGTCAGGATTTGGTACTGGAGTTTTACAAGTAGTTATTTCAACGACCAACAGAGTTCACTGTCAACAAGGGATTTGCGCTCCCGGGACACTCATAGTAGGATAACATGTCACATGTTACACATCATATGCGACCACTGTAAGGCTCGTATATTTTTTTTTTTACCTCTTCATTTGTAACTCTATCCATCTGATCTTCATCATTCTCCTGTAACACCACATTTCAAACGCTGCAATTCTCCTCCTTGTGGTACACCAATAGTCCAAGTTTCACTTCCATAGAGCACCATGCCCCAGACAAAGGCTTTCAAAAATTACTTTTCTGCAGAAATGCTTTTCTTACCTCAAATATTAATCCACCTCGTGAATACTGAAATATGTAGTTTAGTTGTTTTAAGGGGCGGAACTACGAGGTCATCTGCCCCTAATATGTAGTTTATTATCATTTAAACGAACATGTTTCCATATTCCGTGGTATCATCTTCAGCGTTCAACATTAACAGCCTTTAAATATTGACAAGGCCGATTATATAACCTAAATATTTACCAATAGTTAATACATTGTGAGGTTTGAAGTCATTTTTCAGTGTTGCCTAAGTAAACAAAAGTTTAGTGCTTTTCAGTCGGTCAACACGAATGTACCCAAAAGAGTTGGGTTATGCCCTGATCCTGAAATAATTAATCTCATGTAATTTATTTCAGGATTAGGGCATAACCCAGCTCTATTTGGGTACATTCGTGTTGACCGACTGAAAAGCACCAAACTTTTGAATAGTTAATACGTTTATGTTCGACCCTGGCGAAATGTAAATACGAGGGCAGATCAAAAAATAAGTTGCACTACCCAGTTATGGCCATTTATTACACCACCTATGCAACATTAACACGCCTATAACGACAAACAATGTAACGTCGTCACTTTTCCACATAGTTTCCAAGATATTCCAAACATTTCTGCGAATGCACAACCAACTTGTCGATGCCGGATGCATAGAAAGTTCCTCCAGGGTTCTGCAACCACACGGAGACAGCGGCCTTCACCTCCTCATCGGTCTGGGAATGTCGACCACCGTTCTGTCTAATGATCGCATTCACACTGTTGACATTTGCACGGGTCCTGGACGTTGCGGGCCTGCTCTCGCGATATTCGTCCGTGATATCCGTGCGTCCGGCTTCGAATTGCTGACACCACTTTACGATCCCTTGCCAGGAAATTGCCCACTCCCCATACACAGCACTAATTTCACGACGAATGTCCGTGCAATTCTTCCTTTTGGCCCATAGGAATCGGATTGTCGCACGCAGCTCATATTTGGAGTGAACGTCCAGTCGACGCGCCATTGCTTTTGGCCGCTATTCACACCATACAAGACGAGACACTACAGCGACCTGCCTAACAGATGTGAGGACAGTGTCTGTCCCTTTCTGCGCTGTGCCCACGTTTGCGACACACAGCGCGCTGCTGCAGTGCGTTATTGCAACTGACTTTTTGATCCACCTTCGTATTATAGTCTATGACAGAAAACTGTATTATAATGAGGCTCATTATAGTACAAGTTTCCATTATGATACAGTTTCTCCCACCAATCAGAGCTCAAGAAATAGTTGTGTGACCAATTAGGTAAGGATAGCATCGCATCCGCTCTGACTTCCACGGCATCCTATTTTAAATTTCACTGCGTGGCTAGTGTCATAGTGAGGTCTTCGAGGAGGCCATGGTCAAATACAAAGTATTCTCTGCGTCCCATGCGCTCTGTTCAGTACATAAAACTGGCGAAGTCTCGACAGCTCTTTATGAATATTTATGTTTGAACATAAAAAAGTTATAATTATCGTCGAACATAAACAGTCGTATGCAACTCGCCTATAATGGTAATGGAAACTGTAAAACTCGCTTCGCTCCTTTTATAAACATAATCGTATTTTAATTATTGCCATTAAAGGCTAGTTGCATAATGTACTACTGTATTACCAAACTAATATGGTGAACAGACACGCATTTCTTACCTCAGCCAACCTACTTTTTATATCCTCTTTGCTTCGTCCATCACTGGTTATTTTGCTTCATAAGTAGGAGAATTATCCTTCTTCCTTTAGCTTTTCACCTGACAATTTTACGTCAATGGGGGTTAATGATTTCTTATGGCTGTTTTCCATTATTTTGGTTTTATATTTATTGATTTTCATCAAGAAGTAATTCCTCAAGGCTGAGCCCTGTGGTCACCAATAAAGCTCCGAGTTGATGACCACAAGAAAAGGCGTGGCAGGTGTCAGTGGTATCCAGTGTTTAGGCCCGGGGCCAAGGGCTGTATTGATTGGGGGTATAATTGCCGCCGCATTCTTGTGGAATAATTACCACGTCCTGTAAGAGCCAGACGATGTATTTCAGGTATGGAAACCTTTCTAAATTATCAGCACTCTTGTTTTGAAAAGGCTTTATAACCACAACCTCTCAAAAAGCACTTAAAACACATCAGGCGGAGAAGATTGTGATTAGCACTTAAAGTTTAAATTATGCTCTTCAAAGGGATACAATCTTATATATTAAAATAGTTTTTAAAAAAATCACCCTTTACTAAAACTGAACTATCTCGGGAAGTATTTGCGCTACGACGACGTTTTTTGTCTTAAAATGTAATGCCTGTCAAGTACCGTCGATTGATACCCACCTTACTTCATTATATCATTCGAGTATTAAAATAATTTCGAATATTACTTCCTTCAAGGTCTCACGAAAATAGAATCGAATGACTTGACGGACATATTGTCGCTAGGCAACAACGACTAACACTGTATTGTGATATTCAACGCCGCCCCAATAATAAATCTAACTTGATATTAACAGAGTGTTCCCTAATTACGTCATGATATCGTTAACTTCTACCTGCTCCACTCGGACGCTAATGTCGCATGTATCCATACATGATATCGTTAAATTCAACCTGTTCCACTCTGGCGCTAATGTCGCATGTATCCATACAATACGTAGAAGGGGATTCTGTCCACATAATTTATATAAATTTCTCAAAGAATGGATTACTTTGTGACTGAAATGCTCATGCACAATCAGCAGTCATTTTGATAATGACACTGTCATGTCAACATCTCCTTGATTGACAACAAATACTGTATACGAAAGACAACTAATTTCATGAAGATGCCGCTACAGTCGAATGTTGGAACCGCCGTTTTGTATTGTGTATCCGATCTTACTGTTATATAGTCTTTGGTCTCACCAGCTACAAACTGTCTTCTTTTCGTTTCATCATTCGTCCTTATAGGTTGTGTGCTCAATCAATACAATGAATCATATTATGATGAATGAGAGGCGACACTCAATTACAAATGTTATAAAGATTAAAGGTGACGGTAATTGTCTGTTCAGGTCATTGGCATATTGTGAGTACAACAATCAGAGTTTATTTACACAGGTTAGAAAGCGAATTGTAAAACTTGTTACAGACAAGTGGAATAATTATTCTTTCTTTATTGTTGGCAACAGCGATATGTACGAAACTGCTATCAATACGAGCGATGATTACAAAATGTATATGTCTATGAATGGTGTTCATGGAGGTCATGTTGAGTTAGTTGTCGCTGCTCAAGTTTGCAAAATGGATATTTATTCGTGGATTACTACTGTCGTATGGAAGGTGACCAGTTAAAATATATATTGTGCCCAAATCCAGTTGCCCAGATTTGAGAGCACAGGCCCAGAGGCTAAGTCCAGGGCTGAGGTTTTATATAGCGCGCGCCAATCCTTCTAAGAAGAATTTAAAAGCTTTATGCAGCCAAGAGATCGCTAAGTGACGTAGCAAGGTTATCACAGTCGAGGCTATATTTGTGTAAAATATTTTCCTGTGGAGTAGAAACATGAGACTAACACCAAATTACTGGCACGGGCAAGGGAAGAAGAACGTGCTATATTTCAAGAAAATTGATCGAGCGGAAGCTGAGATATGAGAAGTTTTAATTTTAGCCGAGGTCACAAAGTGATGTAGAGATGTCCGTCCGCTGGGTATATAAGAGCTGGCAGCCACCACTCAAATATAGTCCCTTCTCCATAGGTGCTCCGTCGCTATGGATGTCACTTCTTCGTAAGCGCCCTGTCGCTAGACATATCACGTCGTTCCGAACATAGTTATACTTCAGAATTATCTTAGTGCACATGATTGCAATACTCTATGTTTTTACTAGCACGCAGTTGCTAGGACTTAGTAAAATTCTACGTCAGTACATGGTTACTGTACTTCGAAAAGTGTTGGAAGTTTTAGTGAAATTAATCGTAAGTTATCACTGAGGTGATAGACTTTGTGGCAGAACATTGGTAACTATTACTGCTACACGGACATATGATAGACTTAGTCTATATTTTTTCTTTCCACTGTCCACTAAGATTTAAAATTGTATAATTTCCATCCAATGACCAGAACAAGCTTTTGTCTTGATAACACTTTGACCAACCAAGATAAGTCAGTACTGTTCACCTACCAGTCTTGCACGTCCAGTTCATTTAGCCGACATAGGGAAACCAGCATGCTTAGCATTGTCTGGAGACTGAGAAACTCTGCCCAGGGAATTGAACATCAGAACTAGGACCGGTGCTGAATAAGATTGTCAGAGTATTGATAGTACTGAATGCATCACCGTTGGGTCATGTTATTACTGGTGAATTTTTGCATCATGGATCATTTCGATCTTACCCCTATCAAGAATATTACTTCAGCTGTTGAAGCAGCTAATATTATAGACATTTTTCATCAAGATATTCAGGCAACGAGTATGAATACCGCTATGTCTGGTTAGACATTTTGCGGGTATATAATGGAGGCCGATACGAGATTATACGTACGTGTCCAAATGGGGACAGAAGACTGACATAATCTGGTTTAGACCAGATCATCCACATACCGACAGTAGTGGCTACGCTGGCTAACGCACAGCATTAGGTCATGGGGCCAAGCTCTCTGCTGACTCGGTAGACTCGTGGGTTCGAGCCCCACCGTCGGCCGTCCTTGAAATGGTTTTCCGTGGTTCCCATTTTCAACACCAGGCAAATGCTGGGACGGTACCTTCTGACATGCCACGCCCGCTTCCTTCCACATCCTTGCCCAGTTTCATTCACCATCATTCATTTCATCTCTCATTAACTCCTCTCCTGAGGTTGGCGTCAGGAAGGGCATCCGGTCGTAAAAATCATCGCCACAAAGACTTCCATCGCACCTCATCCCCGACCCCGTTGGAAAACGGGAATAATAAGGGGTAGTCATACAGACCAGGTCATCCACATCAAGATCTACAAGAATGTTAGCTACATTTTGCATTATTCTTATGCGAAGATAGCCGGAATTTCTCATTTTTCTACAGTCTTGCCAACACATTTTTTCTTCTTCTTCGATATTTTGCTGTTGCAAATATGTTTGCAAGGCATATGGAAGCCTTGATCTGAGCAGTTTTTACACTCAGACATGAGAAGTCAATGATTTGAATTAATGGTTGAGCAAACCGAGCATTTATTTGATTTTGAAATTATTTTTTCTAATCGCGGTCATCAGCCGTCGTAACTGTAAATTTAATAATAAATTTAAATTGAGGAATGGATTTTATCCATATTTAAGAAGTCGAGGATGATTTTTCCCGAACAGTTTAGCAACGTAATTCCATTTGTGGAATAATAATAATAATAATGCTGATTTAATAATAATAATAATCATTTTCAATATTTTTCAAGAGATAATAATAATAATTATGATTTATATTTCTAATCATCATATCATGTAGTATGATTTATAAAGTTGATATTTAAAACAGTTTGCTAGATCGGAGACTTGTTCTTCCGAAGGCTAGTGGTTAACACATGCCCACATTCAACTAACAGAATAATCCTATGGGAACATTTTACACTTGCATTATGCAGTTAAATCTTTTGAAAGACACGGAAAGTAATGTTACGGGAAGCATATAGCATGTATAAATTAGGATTTTACTAGAGTTTGTATAAATATAATATCATTTTGAGCAACGTCTTGTGATAGAACGTTTGGCTAGAAATAGACACGGTGTGGAATAGTTAATGTTTAAACTTATGGTAAAATTACTGTAAACTCATTTAGGAGCTTACTAGGTTACGAATCTTCCAGTTTGAGTAACCAGCAAAGGCTTGATTATTATGTATAATTTAGGAAGAAATTTTGTGTGTGTGGAAATAGTTGAATATGCCATTCTGATTGTGCATTTTAAGTCGCAGGAATGAGGTTGTTATAATGGAGCATCAACCATATTGTAGTTTGGATGACTTTGAAATAATGTTGGGAGTTGAAATATTTTTGTAAGCCACACTTTCGTCGAATTCATAACCGAGGGTTATATTATGGAACCATCATGTCAATCCACAGTTTGCCCACGTGTTCTATAAAAATTTCCTAGTAATTGTTAGCCCGGAATTTTGTTATTTCAATATTTATTTTATTTATTCGTATCAGAAGCAATACATCATGTAAAATTAGCATAGATAACTTTTTTAAAATAAAAACACACTAAAGGTACTTTCAAAATAACAATTAAATTACATCGCACCAAAATTTGGCAAGATCTTGTCCATTTGGTGTGGCCTGAACTACATCCTGCATAGTGCAAATGAGAGGGCAGGAGTTGCAATGGAGAAGGTGCGCCATGGTTTGTTCTTCTCCGCAGGCGCAAAAGGTTGACTCATCGGAAAGGCCCCACTTCTTCATATTGGTCTTAGATCGACCGACCCCAGACCGCAGCCTGTTCAGACTCTTCCATGTAGGCCACGACTCTTCATAACCGGCAGGGAGAGTTTCAGATGGAACCATCCATCCGTTGAGATTATTGTTTCTGGATCTCCAGGAAGTTAGCCTTGATGATTGAGGTGAAACCGACAGGCACTCAGTAGAGTGTAGGAAACCTCTCCTAGATTTCAATCGTTGTTGAGCAGGTTGATAATTATGTAGAGGATGTGTCTGGGAAACTTCTACTTTAGATTTTTCATGTTTGGCAGCTACTTCACGTCTAATATCTGGGGGAGCAATGCCAGCCAAGCAATATAACTTGTCACAATATGAGAAGACTTTACCGTTGTCTAGATGCTAATTATGATAATGTGATTATTGACACATTTAAATCGAATGGGCCGATGCTGTAAATAAATTAAAACTGTTATTTCCTAAACAACCACTAAAATTTAAAGGATATTTGTGAGCCTGTTAAGAATAAAAATATTCTGCAAATTAATTTGATGATTAACATATTTGACATTCTGTCAAAAGAATTGTAATTTTGATAATAGCAACAACGAATATTATTTTTGTGATAATTTTTCTAAATAATATTTCCAATTGATATTTAAATATTTGAATGGTTAAATCCAGATTTAAAAGAGTTGATATTTTGTTAATAATACATTTTTTGACCATAATATTGCTATTTGAGTCAAAAACTCAGAATATTACTCTTGGATCGAGAACAGATGATACAATAAATATATTTTTCTGTTTATCGAAGTTATTCGAATCCATGCTCGAATGTCCATGTAATTAATATTGTGTTATATTCATTGTTGTAACTTTATATCTGAACCAATTTTGAGATACTGATTCCTGGAAAAAGTTTTAGTTAATTTTCTGCTACTATTTGAAAGACAAACAAAAACAGTGATATTTTTTTTCTTTGAGTGATAATATTTCATTTCAACGTGTGAATACTTAAAGTTAGGAATCAGGATGGACAATTAAATTTGCACTGACAAACCTTACGATTGTAAATAATTCTTTTGAGCGAAGTCAACAGGACTATTAATTTGACTTTCGTTTCAAATGCCTAGTGTTCATGTGTTGGTGAATCTGTAAATTTGTGGTATGATTAGTCAGGCAGCCATTTTGCTATTTTTAGCATTTCTTTGTTAACTTTTTAACATTTTAAATAAAATGAGGTAATTTTACGGATTGTGTTATTTTCAGAAAATCTCCTTCTATCCTTATTGTTGCATCGAGCCGAGAATCAGTAAAGCTTTTTTTTTTGTGTGTGTTATTGTACTCACTTTAACCCATATGGCGCCCTGGGATGTTTTGATTCTCGTGCTGACTGACTTTGGTGAAAATGCATATGTGGTCGTCCAGACTTAGGTCTAAACGGGCACAATACGTCATCAACAAACGAAGTTACGAGTTGATACCTATGCCGGTTTAGCAGACGCCTTGCATGTACGAGCAGAAATGAAAATCTCAGAGTCGGTCGTATTGCAGTTTTGCCACCTTCTTTTACAGGTAGCCCAAGGAAAATATTGCAAAATTATTAGGATGCGATGGCGATAGTGAGGAAGTTTGGAAAGCCATATTTATTCATTACGTTCACCTATAATGCGGGCTGGCCAGAAATACATAACAGCATTCATCTCTGGGAAACGGTTAATAATAGGCCTGATATTGAAGTGAGAGTTTTACATTGCAAAGTAAAGGAATTGCTACGATGGATTAATGTTAAGGACATTTTCGGTAAAAGCATATGTATATACAGTGGAATGTCAAAAACGAGGTCTCCCGCACATCCATTTACACTTAACATTAACGGAAGATTGTACGTTTAGAGAAATTTCTGACATTGACAGTGTGGTGTCAGCCGAAATACCAGATCTCGAGGATGAAGCGCTATACGAGTTGGTAAGGCGTCTTGTCCTCGCGGATCTTTGAATTCTTCATCAGTCTGTATGAAAGATGGCGTATGTAAGAAAGATTTCCCTAAACAGTTTCAGGAAGAGACCAAAGATAATGCCAATGGTCATCCTTCGTATAGGAGAAGAAATAATGGACGGATTATTATAAAAACAATTCGAGGCATTGACATTGAAATCGATAGTCGATTCATTGTTCCCTACAATCCATTTCTTTTACTTTACTTGCAAGCTCATATTAATGTTGGAATATGCTCAAGTGTTCGGAGTGTTAAATACATCCACAAATATCTTATATATTAACATCCACAAGTATGTGTATAAAGGTCATGACTGCTGCATTGTTAAAATATGTCCTGAAGGCGAAACGGTGATCTACGATGAAATTACTTCATTCCTAAATACATTCCTAAAAACATACATATGTTGGTCCAACAGAAGCCGCATTCAGGATATTTTCGTTTCACTTGCATGAACAGTCACATTCCATCGTGCGATTACCAGTTTACTTGCCAAACTTGCAAAATATCTGTTTTAAAAATGATAAAGCTCCTGATATTTTACTTCAAGCACAGTTGCGCAATACGGAATTACAAGCGTGGTTCAATCAAGATTCGCAAGCCAGAAGTTCGTATATATATCCTGAAACACCAGCACATTACGTCTGGAATAAGAGCAACTGCCAGTGGCAAAATAGAAAAAATGTTTCAAAAACTATAGGCAGAATGTATAATGTTTCGCCTACAGAAACAGAAAGGTATTATGTACGCCTGTTATTGCTTCACGTCATAGGTGCTACCATCTTCCAGGATCTACGAACATACAAAGCAGTTGTCTATTCTACTTTTAAAGAAACAGATAAGGAGCGAGGTTTGCTGATTGCCGATTCTGAATGACAGCGTTGTTTGGCAGAAGCGTCACAATTTCAGATGCCTTCTCAGTTACGACAACTGTTTTCTTACATATGTATCTTTCAGACCCCTTCAAATGTAAGATAGTTATGGGACATTTTCAAGAATTCATTAGCAGAAGATTATCTGCAGTTTCACGAACCTAACATTGCATATCAGTTCACTCTTATACATATTTCTAATACATTAAAGCTCCATGGTCTTCCAATTACTTCTCTCGAATTGCCAGCTATTATTGATAATTTCCCTCAGACAAATTTACCAATGAATTATCCAAAACTTAATGAGGATCAATTAAGTCGGATGATAAACCAAGCAAATAGAAACCAAACGGCTATAATTACAGAAATTTTGGGGTTAGTACAAAACAGCAATGAAAGGATGAGTAATGCATATTTCATTGACGGTCCAGGGGGCACCGGCAAAACATTTCTTTACCAATGCTTGAATCACAGTTGCACACATTTGGGGTTAAATGTAGTTTCTGTTGCATGGCCTGGTTTTGCAGCAATGTTACTACATCAGGGGCGCACTGTACACAGCCAGTTCAAGTTACCTCTACATTTACATGAAAGTTCTGTATCAGGAAAAAAGTTAACAGCAAGGAAGCTTTTTATATTCGTTCAGCAAAACCTATAATCTGGGATGAAGCCCCTATGACTAATAAGCACGCATTGATGTGTGTAAATCGGTTGCTCAAGGACATCATGAATAACAACGTGCCTTTCGGAGGAAAAATTATCGTCTTAGGTGGAGATTTAGGCAGGTATTGCCTGTTGTGCCTCACGCATCTAAAGCAGCATCAGTCCAAATGTCAGTAAAGTTCTCTCCTTTGGGGCCATTATTCAAAATTTTTAAACTCAACAAAAATATGTGAGCGGATACAGATCAACGTGACTTTGCAAACTTCTTGATACAAATTGGTAACGGTGAATACCCTAACGTCGATGGAGAAAATTCAGAATTAGTCCCACGCTGAAAAATATTTCACGCTTTTCAAAACTAGCGATTTTAGCACCTAAAAATGGACATTGTAAAGAAATCAATGACAAAGTTTTAGACCTAATCCCAGGATCATCGAGAACTTACATCAGTGTGAATAATTTGATTACTGAAGATGAGAGTGAACTTCTACAATTCCCAATATAATTTTTAGACAGCATAGGCATAAGTGGATTGCCACCTCATATCCTTCGACTAATAAAAGGCTCAATTGTGATTTTGTTGAGAAATATTAATGTTACCCAAGGTCTGTTGAACGGTACTAGGCTGTTGGTTTGGAAGATGCATGGCAATTGCTTACACCTGGAAATTATTACTGGCCTAAATGTTGGAAACAATGTCCTACTCCCTCGCCTTGACCTTACGCCATCAGATACTTCTATGCCATTTTCCTTCAAAAGGAGGCAGTTTCCAGTACGTTTGGATTTTTGTATAACTATCAATAAAGCTCAAGGTCAAACACTAGATCAAGTAGGCATTTATTTACCTCAACCGGTGTTTAGCCACGGACAACTTTACTGTATGCCGTTCTATCGCGAGCAAAATCCTTTCATGACGTCAAATTTCAAATAGAACCAAAAGGCAAGCGAACAGCAAATGTCGAATGGAAGGAAGTACTATTAGAATTTTGAAACGAATGTTGCGGAGGAGCACAAACCTCAGCAAACGGGGCACAGATTAAATAACAATTATACAAGGACGTCCGCATCCCTAATACGATAACTGTCCTGTGGTAATGGTAAAAAAAATACTATTGTCCTACATCGGTGATTACTATCCTACATCCTGTTATTTCATTCCCTCAGTTCTATAACAAAGATATACTCAATCAAATTTACAGCTTAATAAATATTAATTCCTTCTGTGTGAGTTATCTTTTCATTTCTCATCAATCGCCTTTATTTACTATTCTATCTGTAGGGGTGGAGGCGATAGCTGTCTTTACAGAGATGTGCAAATTATTAGATTCGATGTCAGTTTTCCATAATTGCATTTTTACTTTTCACGGTTTAATGCTCTAAGTATGTTTACAAGGCGATGAAATTACTTCAAATGTTTAACCAAGACTCCTAATTATATTTTCATTTAAGAAACTCAAATTAAAATGATTTTTTAGAATTTCCACTAACAGAGGAGCCTTTTAAATGCAAAATGCCGCACGTTTCGTTTTTATTACTTCACTCTACTTTACGTGTGAATGTAGAGCGGAGGGATTTTGGGTATTTTAACTGATGAACGCTATTGAACTATTCAAAGATTCATGAACTATGCATTGAAATCACCTGACTTGAATTCTAAAGTCAATGAAAAATTGAAAATGGACCCAGCTCAGATATCCCTCGGAATCCAATAATCTGAAAGTTTCCAGACCCAATTCCTTATGGAAAAAGGTGTAATTCCACGGGAGAGGAAACACTACTAAGTAGGACAACAAAAGAAGTTGGTCAATAAAATGATTTTGAATAAAAGTAATTATGACTAATAAAAATTATTTATTTAATTCTATTAATTTGCTCACCTCCAGAATATATGTTACCCAAGAGTTACATCTCTAAATTCAAATATAAGAGACCCATCTTTTATTTTAAATTTATACCATTGTTCATAAGTAGACAAAACACCAAATTGTACCGCTGTAGCCTTAAATTGTGTGGATATCTCTATCTACTTGGTATTAAACAAAGGTCCCAATTCTTGGATGTAACGGGTAATCTCGAGAGCAACTTGATGGATTTTGATGCTGTTTTCACCATTCTGTAAAGGATTTCTCGATGAAGGGTTAGGTAGAAAAACATTTATTTATGACCAAAAGAAGCCGAGCATTTACGATTTCAGTAAATTGAGTTGAATGAAAACCTAACGTCCATGTGTCTTTTAAGCTTACGCTGGGTAAAACGTTAAAAATATCGATATTCACGGAGAATTGTTCAGCATGAAAAGTTCTGCAAGAAAGTCCGTGACAGCTCCCACATCGACCACTGTAAGTGTTTTTACGTTTTCATTTCTTCCAGCAGTCTCCATTCAGTGGAAATTTAAATTACTAGCTTCAGAGTGAGTTTACGAGCTTGCGAGCGACCTATCACCCTAGCTTCAGCCAGCATCAAACTGCCGAGTCGTGTCGAGTTAATTCTTCAGAGAAGAGTATAGTTTATGTGTTTGGAGTTAGCTGTTCACCTCGGCCTGACGTCCGTGCGCCTTTTAAGCTTACGCAGGGTAAATAGTGGGACACACACACACAGAGGACAGGCAGACACCCACACATTTGATCTCATAAGTCTACTTCATCATTTACCCAAAAGCGACGGTACCGTAAATGTCAGTTCAGGTCACTAGCATGAAGACATGCAAATGTCATATGGACAGAAGTGCTGTATGTAGGATTGTTGAAGTGAATGCTGCGGAGCAGCACGGGTCTTCTAGTCTATATATTTAAAACAGTAAGGTGATTTTTGTTATCACGAGATAGAGAGAACGACAGAACCAATTTACTTCGTAGAGCACTCTAACGAAAGCTCTTGGCCTGTAGATTTGCAGATTGTCTCTAAAATAAACATATATAATACGGTATATTTTTAAATAAATATAGAAAATAGCAGAATTCTTTCCCCTCGCGCATGCGCACAATCCGCCTGGGCTCATGACAAAATGGCGGTGAGAAGTCCATTAAAATGTAAGTTATTTAATAAGCTTCCATGTAATTGAAAACATACATTAACCAAGTTCTGACAATACAATATAATAACAGTATGAACATATACGAATGTATATTGATTTATTGATAATGAATTGGATTATTTCCTTCAGATAGAGGCTTTTGAAGATAGTCAATGGTTGCGTCTGCATCTAAATGTTAGTGCGCGAGTAGCTATTTGGTTAAGGCGATTGACTGTGGATCCAAGGATCGCAGGTTCGATCCCAACTCTCGCCAGTATTTTTTTTTTTTTTTTTTTTTTGCCACTGAAATATTGTTTTATCAAGGAGTATTAGTAAGGTTTTATACATATTTCTACACATTTTCTCAACACGTTTTATTTCCGTTTTACCATTGCATTACAGCATGTCCTCAATACGTCGTTTGAATATCTGCAATCAGTTCCAGTAACTGACAACAGATGGCAGTACCTCGCCAATATAGTTCCAGTAACTGAGAGCAGATTGCGTCGATATATTTAAAACACAAGGCATGGCCTTGATGGCGAGTTTTCGCGTGATAGTTAAATATTGTTTCGATCCCAACTCTCGCCAGTATTTTTTTTTTTTTTTTTTTTGCCACTGAAATATTGTTTTATCAAGGAGTATTAGTAAGGTTTTATACATATTTCTACACATTTTCTCAACACGTTTTATTTCCGTTTTACCATTTCATTACAGCATGTCCTCAATACGTCGTTTGAATATCTGCAATCAGTTCCAGTAACTGACAACAGATGGCAGTACCTCGCCAATATAGTTCCAGTAACTGAGAGCAGATTGCGTCGATATATTTAAAACACAAGGCATGGCCTTGATGGCGAGTTTTCGCGTGATAGTTAAATATTGTTTTATCAAGGATTATTAGTAACGTTTTATGTCAGTTAAAGATTCCTACATTCCCTCTCAATAAGTTTTATTTCCGTTTTACCATTGCATTACAGCATGTGGTCAAAAGAGCTAATATCTGCCATCAATTGCAGTAACTGACAAAAGATGGCAGTACCTCGCCCATATAGTTTCAGTAACTAACAACAGATGGCAGCACCATTGCATCGATATATTTAAAACACAAAACATGGCGCGTTTTCAAGTGATGGAGAGTTATAGAGGGGAATTTTTAAGAAGGGAAACGTTGAAGAACATTAACTGACAGTTGAGTGTGTAGGCTATGTTGTTTATGTACTTTAATATTGCAATTTCTTCCCAATGCTTCGGTGGTCAAGTTGGTAGCATCCTAGACTAAAAGTTATAAATT
This sequence comes from Meconema thalassinum, assembly GCA_946902985.2. Taxonomy (NCBI): domain Eukaryota; kingdom Metazoa; phylum Arthropoda; class Insecta; order Orthoptera; family Tettigoniidae; genus Meconema; species Meconema thalassinum. Next base: position 7,753,299 of record OY714911.1, on the reverse strand, counting down.
ATGCATCGTCGATATACTCTTAAATTATTAGTGAAAAGGTAGTTTTCCAGGCCCTGGCGCGTGTCCACAATTGCTTTCGCCATGAGAGACACTTGGCAAACATAATTCGTTTGAAGGGCTCCGACATCGTTGTCACTCAGCCCCATGTACTTTGGTGTGTAAGTGTAAAATTTTCTCTGATAACCCGTATTATTGTGATAGCTGCATTACTTTGTGTATTTGTAATTAAGGTGGGAAATGGCAAGGTGACGGCCGAGGCCTTAAGTTAGGAACCATCCCGGTATTTGCCTTGAGTGGAAGTGGGAAACCACGGAAAACCACATCTAAGATTGTCGAGGTGGGAATCAAACCTTCCTCTTCTTAGTTATACCTCTAGAGACTGAATGTGCCCCGTTTTTGCCCTCAGACTAGAATTAAATTTCTTGGCAGAGCAGGAAATGTAACCCGGGTCTCCGAGGCGATAGCCAAGAATGGGTGGGCTTCCATGTGTTAATACGATTTTTGACATGCACGGGACATAGAATTCTAAAACAGCCTCCATTAGGGTGACTGCCGAAGTGAGTATTGAGTATATGCCTAAGCTCATTCCAGTAGTTGGCGAAGTTATTCTATGTTCCCCTGCAAAATGTACTGCCATAAACTATAACAGGTGATGGAAATAGCTTATTTAGAGCAGTTTTGTACTGTTTATATCAAAATGAAGAACGTCATTCTGCGCTGCGTTTTCAAGCTATTGCCAAACATTTCGCTGGCAGGAACAATTATAAGGAATTTATTGTAAGCGATCAGTCTCATCGCATTCTCCTCACCAACCAACTTGAGTATGAGAGTCTCTGGACGGTCATGTTGAACTTCATTGTATAAGACAGTTGTTTAATGATTATTTGTTTAGAGTACTGAATCTAACTACGCAGTTGATTTCGGCAATGGAAGTATTTTTTGCCATTTAATATTTAGCGGCTCCGATATTGCAGGTCACTATAGTGTTATCGAATAATACGAAGCCACATTTAAAATCCAATATAAATAGGCCATTACAGAAACAATCCCAGATGTTATGCAGTACAGTGAAAGGTCTTTGACGATCAAATGTAAACATTGTTCTACATTGTATTTCTCTTGCGTAAAATCTACGCGCGGTTACTTTGGCCTTTACTGTTGTGATGGTAAAATTGATCTGCTGAAATATAAAATATTTGCCAAGCTGCAACAATGCAATGATATTAATTTTAAAGTCTGTCTGTCTGTTAGGTAGTCAGCCCGAAGGCTGGTTGGATCCTCAAAAAGTACCGCCGTTACGTTATGTGAGTAGATACCCACAAAAACCCAAGGCAGCGCTATTTTGAGGCGTTCTAGGCAAGAAGAGGAGTGAGGTAGTTTGCCATTGCTTTCCTCACTGAGTCAGAACAGTAGTCCTAACCCTATGAGTTGAACCTTTCACAGCATTCACAGGCACTGACTGTGCCCCGAATGCCATTACTAAGCACCACCCATACCTCAGTAGCTTCCATATAATCACAGCCATGAGTGAGACTGAGACATCGGTGAAAAGCCACCTTTTACTCTAGCCTGTGCCAACTGACAAATGCAAAAGTACTGTATTCATCAAGAGATGGGGAACATTGAACTTATATCCAGTAGTTCAAACACATACATCAGCGTTAACATATTGGCGAACAGGTGTGCGAGTGTAAACTTTTCTCTGATAACCTGTGTTAATGTGATGGCTGTGTTGATGTGTGCATTTGTAATTAATGTGAGGAATGGGGAGTTAACGACCGAGGCTTTAAGTTAGGAACTATCCCGGTATTTGCCTGGAGTGGAAGTGGGAAACCACGGAAAACCAAATCCAAGATTGTTGAGATGGGAATCAAACTTTGCTCTTCTTAGTTTTGCCTCACGAGTGCGCCCCGTTCCAGTCCTCAGACCAGAATTAAATTTCTTGGCAGAGCGGGGATTGAACCTGGAATCCGGGGCAATAGCTCAGAATGTAGCCTTAAGAATGGGCTTCCCTGTGTTAATACGATCTTTGACAAGCACTGAACATATAATTCTAAAACTCCCTCCATTACTGTGGCTGGCGAAGTGAGTCTATGCTCATTCCAGTAGTGGCGAAGTGATTCTATGCTCCCTTGCATAATTTACTGTCATGGAAATACAAAGTATTGTACCTTCAACAGGTGATGGAAATTCATTATTTACAGCAATTTCATTCTGTTTATTTCAAAATGAAGATCGTCATCCTGAGTTGCGTTTGCAAGCAAATTGCAAAAATTGCAAGGATTTTATTATTGGCGATCAATCTCATCGCATTATCATCAGCAACCAACTTGAGAATGTAAGTATTCATTGTATATGTGAATATTATTGTTTATTGATTATTTGTTTAGAGTGCATAACAATGGGTCTAACCACGCAGTTGATTTTGGCAATGGAAGTAAGTTATTATTTGCCATTTAATATTTGGCGGCTACGTTGATGCAGGCCACTATAATTTTATATAAAATGACGTTAATTTGGGCAGAAATGCTGCTATAAATAAACCCATTTGACGAAATAGAACATTAGCCGCAAAAAAGTGGGAAATCGGAGAAAAATACGAAGCCACTTTTAAAATCCAATATAAATATGGCATTTAAGAAACAATTCCAGATACTATGCCGTTACAGTTTAGGGTCCTTGACGAACAAATGTAAACATTGTTCTGCACTGTATTTCTCTTGCGAGAAATCTACACTTGGTTACTTTGACCTTTGCTGTTGTAATGGTAAAATTAATCTGAATAAATATAAAATATTTGACAGGCTTTAACAATTATTTTTCACTGGAGATGATATCTCAAGGAATTCCAGAGGGACTAATCGGCAGTACAATGCTATGTCCTTCGTTTCATGGCGCAGCGGTCAAGCTGTATGCCTCTCACCAAGGCGGGTCGGGTTCGATTCCCGGTCAATGCATGTGAGATTTTTGATGTGAAAGGCCATGTCCTGTGGTTCGGATTCCACGTTAAACGGAGGTCCCGTGGCTTATGATCGCGAGATTAACGGTCACGTTAAACTGCAATCTTCCTTCCTTCCTTCGTTTCATTTGGTGCCAATGTTACTGTGCCACACGCACACGGTCCACATTGTTTTAAAATGTATGGAATTGCACATCATCGCATTTCTTCGTTATATTCCAAAAATATAAGCGATGGTTTGCGGCCAGTTGTATTAGACTCATCAGAGTTCTTGAATCCCTTGGAACTAAACGACTGGCCGCCACATACTCCAAACGCTTGGCCCGTTATGCTGCTTAGAAATCTGAACGGTTCCCAAGGACTCCTAAATGCAACCATATTGCTTTCATTTGGAAATAATAGGTGCAGTTAAAATTAGGCAGAGATGTCTAATCCTTCGACTTGATTTAACACCATCCGATAAAACACTATCATTTTCTTTTAAGAGGCAATATTTTCCAATTCATTTGGCATACTTTATCACAATCAATAAAGCTCAAGGGGAAACTCTGGAACGTATAGGCCTCAATTTGCCCCAACAATTTTTCAGTCATGGCCAGCAGTATTTTGCAATGTTGAGAGTGCAATCTTTTGACGCCCTCATAGTTTCAATAGAGTCAAAAAATAATCGTACAAAGAATGTACAGTAGGCCTATATAAGAAAATTCTTCAGTAAATATTTTTCTATTGACCGTCATGTTTTGACGGGTTTCAACTAGTATTATTTAAGATATTTGATCTTCTTTTTTATTTCCCTTTTGTGTTAAGTTTTTTGAGGTTTGAGTTTTGTATTTGTTGCATTGAATTTTATGTTTTGAGTTTTGTGTTTTGTTGTATTGTATTTTTAGTTTTGTGTTTTGAGTTTTGTGTTTTGTTGTATCATATTCGGTGTTTTGTGTTTCGTGTTTTGTTGTTTTGTATTTTGAGTTTTGTGTTTTGTGTTTTGAGTTTTGTGTTCTGAGTTTTGAGTTTTGAATTTTGTATTTGTTGTATTGTATTTTATGTTTTGTATTTCGTGTTTGTTGTATTGTGTTTTATGTTTTGTATTTTGTGTTTTGTTGTATTGTATTTTATGTTTTGAATGTTGTATTTGTTGTATTGTATTTTATGTTTTGTATTTTGTGTTTTGTGTTTTGTTGTATTGTGTTTTGTGTTTCGTGTTTTGTTGTTTTGTATTTTATGTTTTGTGTTTTGAGTTTTCAGTTTTGAGTTTTGAGTTTTGAGTGTTGAGTTTTGTGTTTGTATTTTGAGTTTTGTGTTTTGTATTTGTTGTATTGTATTTTATGTTTTGTGTTTTGTGTTTCGTGTTTCTTTTTGGTTTTTATTTTAATTTTATCTCCATTTTTGGTTTGTTTTTGTATAAAATTGTAGCACATTTCTATTTATTTAAATTTCATGTTAATTATTTTAACCTAATTGTAATCATTATTAGACTATTTATTTTATAATTTGTGTTCTTTGCCATTTTAACTTTTACGAGCCTATTAATTTTTAATTCTAATCCTCACTATCATCCTTTTTACTCTTTAATTTAATGGTTGTTATTTAAAAAAATACCTTAGGTCTAATATTTGGTTTCAGAAATACCAACAAGTAGGCTACGAAAAAAGAAAGTTGATATGTGGCTGCAAGATTCAACCATTAGCATCTTTGATAATATAAATTGTTCTTATAGTATAATATGCAGACGGTTCGCACGCAAATAAGGTGGGAAGGGAATAGCATAAACCGCCAGTTGCGGGAGGTCGAACTCGTCCCTGGTGAACCGATTCATCTACGCGATTAATTGCATGAATATTCGGGATTTCAAATGTTCCCAATTTTCTTTAAATTTAATTAAATTGTTGTTTGAGTCTGCAGTCTTTTGAATGGTTTGATGGAGCCCTCCATGCCTCCCTGACCTGAGGCATCTCAACATACTGTAGGTAGCACACCTTACATGCAAGGTAATCTGTTTAACATATTCTAACCATGGTCTAACCCTACAGTTCTTGTCCTCGGCCCTTCCTTCCATAGCTAAGTTTGCTATTCCTGAATGTCTTTGTATGTGTCCTACCAACCTATCTCTTCTCTTCATTAGCACTCGCCAGAAACATCTCTCCTCTTTCACTCGTCTTAATACCTCTTCGTTTGTAACCCTATCTTCCCATATGATCTTCATCATTCTCCTGTAACACCACATTTCAAGCGCTTCAATTCTCCTCTTTTCTGCTGCATCAACATTCCAAGTTTCACTTCCATGAAGCACCAGGCTTTAGATAAAGGCTTTTCAAAATTACTTCGTAATTTAAATTAGATGCCACATTGTAGTGGATATTTCGCAGAGTAGTTACGCCCGACGGTGACCAGTATGTTTGTATTGTTGCACGTCATCAGTGTGTCGACAACCTGTTTTATTGTGGTGTCTGTGTGCATTTGTAGTTGAGACGAAGATTGGGAAGGAGGTGGCAGTGGCCTTAAGTTAGAAACCCTCCCGGTATAGTATGCCTGGAGTAAAAGTGGGAAACCACAGAAAAACCGCTTTTAGGAATGCTGAGGAAGAGATCTCACAAGGATAACTGTATTGTGCACCATGTTCCAGCCCTCATAGCTGAATTACTTTCCTTGTCATAGCCTGGAATCGAATCCGGACCTGAGAAACGGCAGGTTCATCAGGAGGCTGTTGGTACTCTTAGTTTCCCCGAGCAAACATGCTTCACATAGCACAAGGTTAATTATCCCAGTGGGGTATCTAAAGCCTCTTGTTCCCCGCAGCAGACACAGCAAAACCCTAGACAATCTCCCCATGTTCTACTAGAGAGGAAGTGGATATTGATATTATACAGTGAATGCATTGATCGTGCCGCAGACAGGTCGCAATGACTCACCACTAGATTTATTGCATCTCACCATCAGTCACATCGCTATGGATTGCCCACTCCGAAGGTTCAATGGTACAATGAAGGAGATTCATCAGGCTAGTGATGAAGCTCTAGAAGGGTTAGAGAAATTAGATATCCAGCTCTAACAACACTGAAGCTACTCGCAGAGCAAGGTCTCAATCTGAATATATTTACTTGTAAATACTGTATATGCAAATAATTGTATATTGAATCTTCATGCCATACGAAATATACAGTATATATTTCAAGATATTGGATTAACCGTATATTGCTTATTACCAGCCCTACTGCAAATCCAATAACTTAACATCAAATTACAACAGAGGTCGCAGTACACATCATTATTCACAACTAGAATACTAGCATGTTGTGGTCTCATGAACCAGAAAACAAGTGCCGGCAAGCAGTCACCCCTCCAAGTAGTGGCCTCGCCCGCTCAATGTTGCTTAAAAGCGGTGATAGGACAATAACCGGTGTATATACATCCATGTTTTGGATTTGTACCCAAAGAGATCACCTCGATCCTATGGAATGCACAGCAGACAATATCCTACAGATTGAGATGACTAAAAGCCATTTTCATCAACATCAATACATTCCAAAGAAGTAGATATAGCTCTGAATGAGATTTCCAGGACTGTGTCTGGATGTCTTAGAATAACACCACTTCACAAGATCTACCCTCTTATAGGAATTTCTCCACCTCAAGTCCGAAGAATGGTAGCTGCAGCATCTGAGAAGAAACGACAAGAAACCGATTCAAGGCATCCTCTTTTCGGTCAACAACCAGCCGGACAGAGACACTAACATCCCTTGAAGGCTCACAAGAAGCTGCCCGTGTGAAGATATGGAAGACAGAAATCGAAGACCCAATTAATTCCTCTATCAGACAAAATGGCTCCTGGTCACAACTTGCCAATATGGAATTTCGAAATCATTGCACAGGCTGCACGCTGCAAGAACAATCTCAAGAAATGGAACATGCTCGTCAACAATGATGAGTTCTGCGACTGCAGCATATTACAAGATCCAGAACACCTACTGATCTGCCCCTTGATGGAGGACATATGTTCCAAAGACGATCTTATGGCTGCAAATACTAATGCTTTAACTGTTGCTACTTACTGGCAAAATCTAATTTGATTCGGACACAGAAAATAAATAAATTCCAACATCAATGATCTCTAATTCATCGTGAAAGGTTATTTAACTTCGCACGAGCATTTCATAAAACAGAGACGCTCGTTAACTTAGCACTAACAAGCAATTACGTTAAATAGCCAAATCTGACCACTCAACTCCCTAAAGCATCGCTAAAGTGGAGGGAAACAGCTGAACTCTACCTCGCGCATTTTGCATTGTCGGAAGAATTTGTAAGTTTCCGAGTCTTACACGAACCTTCATCCATATGAAAAACAATATGTGTATGTCAATGAAGTTTTAAACGATCATACATGTTACTAACATCAAGAAAGAACAATATGGAAATTGAAAGAAAACATATCCGAAGTGGAAGTGGAACTCTGTAAGATGAACTACGAGTCTGCAACACGACCACTAACGCTACGAAGACAATGGGGAAAAAATGTCCTGTTTAGCTAAGTATTTATTTATCGTATGGCTATTAGTGCCGGGAGTATCCGAGGACATGTCCAGCTGCTTCAAGCAGACACCCATGGGGTGAGCTACAAGTTCCGTTCAATTTCAAGTAGTTCCAACTTCCGCTACCAGATGTCACTGACACCTTGCAACTTTGATAGAGCGTTTCAACGAAATCTAACCTAGAAATTTACCTTCGCACAAGTTTAGTTAGTGGAAGGATCTTTTACATGTCATAAATCTATGACATGGGACTGCCGGCTATACTTCCCCTCCGAAGGAAGGCATACTGAAGGATTTTAATGCTCCTAAAAATTCGACGACATTGGTCGGGTTTGAACCCACGATCTTGGGCACAGCAGTTCAGCATGCTACCAACTACGCCACCGAAGCCGCTATTTAGCTAAGTAAACTATGTACACACACAACTGCGAGTTCTCCTAAATACTTTGCTCATATCATTCTAAGCTTTCGCCATGAATAAGGTCTTCTGTATTTCCCTTTCTTTATAATTATGTTCCAGAGGATCTCAAGGAAGCATCGCGAACAACGATCAGTGCTACACATGTCCGCCATGTTTCTCCAGGGTGAAAGCTGTCTACGAATGCGCGAGAGCCACAAAGCGTATTTAAGTAATTACGGACCCGAATGTCCTCGTGAAATGCACCAACGATAACCATGCATTAACTCTTGTATTTGAGTTAAAGTCGCCACCGTTGTGTAGTGGTCAGCGTGCTTAGCTGCCACCCGGAAGTCCGAGGTTCGATTCCCGGCTCTGCCACGAAATTTGATAAGTGATATGAGGACTGGAACGGGTTCTACTCAGCCTCGGGTGGTCCAAATGAGTAGAGGGGGTTCCATTCCCACCTCAGCCATCCTCGAAGTAGTTTTCCGTGGTTTCCCCATTTCGTCTTCGGGCAAATACCGGGCTGGTACCTAACGTAAGACCACGACCGCCTCCTTCCCGCTTCCTTGTCTATCCCTCCCACTCTTCCCATCCCTCATGAGGCCCCCTGTTCGCTTTGAGGTGAGGCCGCCTGGGCGATGTGCTGGTCACACTTCCCAGTTGTATCCCCGACTCAGAGTCTCAAGTTCCAGGACACTGCCCTCAGTGGCGGTAGAGGTGGGGTCCGTCGCTTAGTCCATGGGAAAAGCCAACCCTGGAGGGTAAAACGATAAAGGAACGGAAACAGAATATACGCATTCGCGAGAGTCGTAAAGCGTATTTAAGTAATTACGAACCCGAATGGCCTCGTGAAATTCACCATCGATAACAACGCATTAACTCTTGCATTTAAGTTATATAGGCATTAACTAAGTAACCGTTAGTAAAGAGTTGGTGAAAGCGGTCTGTGTTCCACTCGGGTTTGTGACCGCATCAGTGGGCATGTGACTACTGTGCGGTGAATACGCAACTCGGCCTGATGAAAGTTAAATTATTCAAAGACACTGAGGTTTGCATTTCGCGTTAGCCTCGACCAGGGCCCTCCATATTTAATTCATTCTGTTAACTCCGGACCGAGAGTATATCGTGAAATTCTCTGAATTGCTGTGCTACTCAGAGTGGAATGAAACTCCGTGTGCCCAAAATTCTTGCCTGTACTTACAAAACCAAGTTCCTAGCAGAACAGAGAGTATATGCACAGTAGCCATTATATGTCACTGATTGCTTTAAAGAGGTGCCTTGTGCAGAAACACACCACATCATGTGTTTATAGATAGTGACATGGAACGGAGACACCATTGCAACCACCTTACTAGTAAAATAAGAAGAACAATCTACAGGGTGTCTCAAAAATGTACTAACACTTTGAATGACTATAAAATGATTATTTATGAACATAAAGACAAATTTAAGGGCTTCAATAATAGAAGAGACGTGTAATTAAAGACTCATGTTCGCAAATGTTCAAATTGATCACCGTCAGTGACCAGGAGATCGACAAACCGCCACCAACGCATCGGACCATTGCTCGCATCAGAGATAAATTTGAAGCAGATGGAACCGTTCACAACGTCAACAAGAAACGTTCTGGACGACCACGGACATCCACCAGTCCTAGAAAATAAGAACAGGTGCAGGAAGCCCTCACTCGATCCCCACCGAAATCACTACGACAAACGGCTCGAGAGACACACATCTCATAAGATAGCGTCCATCGCATCATGAAGCGTCTGCGCTGGAAATCCTACATTCCAACACGAAAACATGAAGTATAACATAAATTTCTCGCCAAATCAATACTTTTTACTTACATAAAAATTCTACAGGTACATGTTTCGAAAACACATAATGTTTTCTTCCTCAGCCCACTTATTGGTGTCATTTAGTGAGGTTATCGATGTTATATGATGTTTTACATTATGTGTTTTCGAAACATGTATCTGTAGATTTTTTATGTAAGTAAAAAGTATTGATTTGGAGAGAAATTTATGTTATGCTTCATGTTAACATGGTCAATACGGAACCTGGAATGGGTGCAATTTCCAACAGGAAATTAATTGTAAGATCATGTCACGAAATTCCAAATGAACTTAGTCGTAACGTTTGCGAATCGATTGCTTCGCGCTATCACCTCTGCCTGGACACTGACGGCCATCAATTTGAACATTTGCGAACAAGAGTCTTTAATTACAGGTCTCCTCTATAATTGAAGCCCTTAAACTTGTCTCTATGTTCATAAATAATCATTTTATAGTCATTCAAAGTGTCAGTACATTTTTGAGACACCCTGTATATATTTCACAACGTAAAACATATTCTGAATTACAAATGAATAAGAGGCATCTACCATGCTCCAGTTCTATCATATGGTAGTCTTGCCTGGGGAGGTGACTAGAGAAACGTACTAAAAACACTTCAGTTAGTGCACAATCTCATACTGCGAATAATGTAGTAGACAGGTAGATTATATCCGACTATGAGACTGTTTGCCGAGACAAGGGTCTTCAACATTAAACAATTGTATGATTTTGAAATATATAAATACATTTTTAGCCTACTTTCGATTTTTGCAAACAAAAATGAAAGTAGACTTATGAGATCTACAACAGGGCCAAAATATTTTGTGTAAGTCTGTGAGTGTGTGTGATTTGGTATGCCTGTCCCCCCGTTTTTCAATTCAAACACGGTGAAACCGAATTGAACGAAATTGAGTACAATGGTAGCACTAGCAAAGGGCACCTCAGTGTCATGTTTTATATCGCTGCCATCTTGACGGAAACGTAAAGGCGGTCACCTAAATGGTCAAAGCTTAAATAAAATTATGACTACTGTCGACCAAAATATTATGTGCACTCGAGTTTGAAGGTTGTTTGTGAAGTAACCAACAGACCTACATAAAATCCAATAACATCATCATTTTCATCGTTCTATTCTACGTTAGTTCATGTAGGGTTGGAATTTTTAATTTATATTTTAATATTTTTATCGCAGTTGAAGCACAAAAAGTGCCCGTTTTTAAGCGTGTTTCAACCATGCGTCACATTTATGAATTACTAGCTGAAGTACCCGTGCTTCGCTACGCGTCATAAATAAATTAAAATGTGAAGGTGACAGTTAAAACAGGGTATAGGCGAGGTGCTGCGCAGAGGGAGATTAAGGATGGAACATTTTGTCCAACTACACCGCTCGGCGTTGACCGTGTTTTATAGCACAAATTTAGGTTTTACTCGCTAACAGTTGCAGATACCTTTCGGATAGAAAATGTAGTTTTAAACCTCGCATATGCCATCAAAAGTTTGCTATTTCTTAGCGTTCTCTTTTTATTTGAAATGGAAATATGAAAGTTTGAAACCAAAGGGTGTAGTGACGTCACTAAAATGGTCGTCATTTTAAATAGTGCAAAGTATTGAAATCAAAAGTAACCTATATGTTAACCAGGAAAATCAGCTACTTCCATGTAAAATTCACGTAAATCGGACCAGTGGTACTTGCGAGATTGAGTAATACACAGACACACACCATCTCAATTTTAGCCTCGCTTCGCTCGCGTCATAGTCGTATCATATTGTTTTTCAATGAAATGCAGGTTTAACCCCGTTAACACCCCTTTAGAACCTGAATACCCAAAAATCCCTCCTTAGTAGACGTTTTCGACACACGACAAACATATCCCCAAAATATCATTCTTCTAACTTTAATAGTTTTGGTTGGTCGATGAGAGCAAACATCCAAAAATCCTTCCTTAGTGGACGTTTTTCTTCCAGAAGTTCACCCCTCCCCATATGCCCCTTAAATTGCATTTATGAAAACACGGTCGAACACCTATTTATTTTATTTATTTATTCATTTATTTATTTATTTATTTTTAAGCTGATAGATTTCCTCCGAGTTTCAGACTCCTCCCTATGTCGTTTAAGAGATACACGCTCAGTTAGGAATCTTTCAACCCCCACTTTTCATCCCTTTCACCTCATAATATACACTACATCGAAAAACCATTAGACATGTGTCAGCTTATTTTTAATGATTAGTATATGTGCCAAGTATCACATCCCCAAATGAAACCACTCGTGAGATATTGTTATTCAATGGAAAGCACGTTTACCCCTTTAACACCTCTTTAGAACCTGAATATCCAAAACTCTTTCCTTAGTGGACGTTTTCGACATACAACGAACATATCCCCAAAATTTCATGTTTCTAACTTCAATAATTTTGGTTGGGCGATGATGAGTGAGTGAGTCAGTCAGGACATTTTCTTTCATTTATTTTTGATAATTTCACCCCTCCCCATGAACCCCTTAAATTGGATTTATGAAACAAACGGTCAAACACCTATTTAATTATTTAAAGCTGTTTTCCCCCTGAGTTTGATGAGTGAGTAAGTGAGTCAATCAGTTAGGACACTTTCTTTCCTGTTTTTTCCCCCAGAAATTCACCCCTCTCCAAGGGCCCCTTAAATTGGATTTATGAAAAAACGTTCGAACACCTATTTACTTGTATTTTAAGCTGTTTTTTCCACCGAATTTCAAACTTCACGCCTGTGTCGTTTCAGAGATACACGCTCCGTCAAGAATCCCTCAACCCCCAATTTTCACCCCTTTCACCTCATAATATACACCACATCGATAAACCCTTAGACATATGTCTGATTATTTTTAATGATTAGTTTATATACCGAATATCACATCCCCAAACAAACAACTCATGAGATATCGTTATTCAATGAAATGCACGTTTACCCCCTTGACACGTCTCTAAAACCCGAATAAACAAAAATCATTCCTTAGTTAACGTTTTCGACATACAGCGAACATATTCCCAAAATTTCATGTTTCCAACTTTAATAGTTTTCGCTGGGCGTGATGAGTGAGTGAGTCAGACAGGACATTTTCTTTCATTTATTTTACCAGAATTTCACCCCTCCCCATGGGCCCCTTAAATTGGATTGATTAAAAATCGCTTGAACACCTATTAACTTATTTCTTAAGCTGTCTTTTTCCCCTGAGTCAGTCGGTTAGGACACTTTCTCTCCTTTTTTTCCCCCAGAATTTCACCCCACCCCATTGGCCCCTTAAATTAATTTATGAAAAAACAGTCGAAAACCGATTTACTTACTTTTTAAGCTGATTTTTTTCGCTGAGTTTCAAATTTCTCGCCTATGTCGTTTAAGAGATAGGCCTACACGCTCCATTAGGAATCCTTCAACCCCCACTTTTCAGCCCTTTCACCTCATAATAATACACCACATCGAAAAACGCTTAGACACATGTCTGCGTATTTTTAATGATTAGTTTATATGCCGAGTATCACATCCACAAATGAAACCACTCGTGAGATATTGATATACAATGAAATGCAGGTATAACCCCCTTAAGACCCCTTTAGAACCCGAATATCCAAAAAACCTCCCTTAGTGTACGGTTTTGACATACAACGAACATATCCCCGAAATGTCATGTTTCCAACTTCAATATTTTTGGCTGGGCGATGATGAGTGAGTGAATGAGTCAGGACATTTCCTTTCAATTTTTTTTCTTCAGAATTTCACCCCTCCCGATGAACCCCTTCAATTTGATTGAAAAACAAACTGTCGAAAAGCTATTTACTTACTTTAAAGCAGTTTTTCCCCCTGAGTTTGATGAGTGAGTCAGTCAGTCAATCAGTTAGGACACTTTCTTTCCTGTCCCCCCCCCCCGAATTTCACCCCACCCCATGGGCCCCTTAAATTGGATTTATGGAAAAGCGGTCAAACACATATTTACTTATTTTTATGCTGATTTTTTTCCGCTGAGTTTCAAACTCCTCGCCTATGTCGTTTAAGAGATACACGCTCCGTTAGGAATCTTTCAATCCCCACTTTTCACCCCCTTTAACCTCATAAACACATCGAAAAACCCTCAGACACGTGTCTTGTTACTTTTTAATGATGAGTTTATATGCCGTGTATCACATCCCCCAATGAAACCAATCGGGAGATATTGTTATTCAATGAAATGCAGGTTTAACCCCCTTAAGACCCCTTTAGAACCTGAATATCCGAAAATCCTCCCTTAGTAGACGGTTTTGACATACAATGAACATATCCCCAAACTGTCATGTTTCTAACTTCAATAATTTTGGCTAGGCGATGATGAGTGAGTGAGTAAGTGAGTGAGTCTGGACATTTTCTTTCAATTTTCTTTTTTCAAAATTTCACCCCTCCCCATGAACTCCTTAAATTTGATTTATGAAAAAAAAACTGTCGAACAGCTATTTACTTAATTTAAAGCAGTTTTTCCCCCTGAGTTTGATGAGTGAGCCAGTCAGTCAATCAGTTAGGACACTTTCTTTCCTGCCCCCCCCCCCCAGAATTTCATCGCTCCCCATGGGCCCCTTAAATTGGATTTATGAAAAAACTGTCAAACACATATTTACTTCTTTTTTATGTTGATTTTTTTCCGCTGTGTTTCAAACTCCTCGCCTATGTCGTTTAAGAGACACACGCTCCGTTAAGAATCTTTTAATCCCCACTTTTCACCCCTTTCACCTCATAATATACACCTCATCGAAAAACCCTCAGACACATGTCTTCTTATTTTTAATGATGAGTTTATATGCCGAGTATCACATCCCCCCATGAAACCAATCGGGAGATATTGCTATTCAATTAAATGCAGGTCTACCCCCTTAACACCCCTTTAGAACCTGAATAGCCAAAATTTCTCTCTTAGGGGGCATTTGCGGCCCTTGAGGAAGCTGCATACAGATTTCATTCCAATCCGTTCGGTGGTTTCTGAGATTTCGTGATGAATAAATGAATGAGTGAGTGAGTGAGTGAGTGGTATTTGACAAAAATATAGTAGATAGTGTCAAGTCTTTGTTATGCTAAACTCGGTTGACAGTGCTGTGTGAGCAGTTGAGTAACTAACGGGATTTCAAGTAAAGATCCTCATTTTCTATACCGGTAGTGCTGAGCGCAATTAGCATCAAGTCGGCCGTGTCTGGAGTTGAGCTATGTTGCCATGGAAACTATCTGCCTTGCCATTCCTTCATGAGTATATTTTATGATTTGATTAGCCTGTTTTTGAGTGAAAAAGGGCCGAAATCAGAAGAATGAGAAAGACTATCGAAAATTCATGTATCCAGCGGTTCCTTCTGGGTCCTAAACTATGTGTATGCAAAATATGGTTGAGATTGGTGGAACGGTGTAGATTTGTATACGGAACCAACATATATACATACATACAGACTTTCACTTTTATATATTGGATTATCTCACAAATCCGTCATCAGATCGAATCCAAATTTTAACACAATATACATTGGAATATTGTATAACTGGTTTATTAATTTCAAAATTTTGTGTGTTCAAGAACGAAAGTTGTTATCATTTTTGTAAGATAACTTTTTCTCGGCTCGGGTTCGTTGGAAAATTTAGTTCTTGGTTGCGTTGTAATCCGTATACATCAAAAGGTTATGCTGTATGGCTGTGAAATACGTAAATTAATTCACTTATTTTATATCGGTTTGTATTTGTACGGGGAATTAAGACATGGTTCACCAGCTAGCCACTCCGTGAAATGCTGTACAGCGTTGCTGATATGGAGCCCATCACTTCCGAGCGAGGCGCACCATGACGCGTGATGGAGTCCATCTTGGCAACGTTGTACAGCTTTCACCGGAGCAGCTAACTGGTGAACCATGTCTTAATTCCCGTACAAATACAAACCGATATAAAATAATTGAATTAATTTACGTATTTCACAATCATACAGCGTACCTTTTTTATTTATAAGGATTACAATGCAACCAAGAACTACATTTTCCAACTATCCCGAGCTGAGAAAGTTACCTTACAAAAATGATAACAACTTTTTTTTTGGACACACAAAATTTTGAAATTAATAAACCAGTTATACAGCATTCCAATGTATATTGTGTAAAAATTTGGATTCGATCAGATGACAGGTATGTGAGATAATAATTCTTAAATGTGACGCATGGTTGAAACACGCTTAAAAACGGGCACTTTTTGTGTTCCAACTGCGATAAAAAAATATTAACATATACATTAAAAATTGCAAACCTACATGAACTAACGTAAAATAGAACGACGAAAATGATGATGTTATTGGATTTTATGTATGTCTATTGGTTACTTCAGAAACAACCTTCAAACTCGAGTACACATAATATTTTGGTCGACAGTAACCTAATCATCTGATCTCTACCAAATATTGCAACAACATACCTTTATATGGGAAGCGTCTATTGGCCAAACTACAAGGTCATCAGACCAATAGTTTGAATATGGCGGATGTAAGAATCATGCAAGTATTATAGCCTAACCGTAACTTACGATTCAACAAGGCCTGGCTTTACCAAATACGCTCATCGTACATAGGGAGGTATAACCTGTCCTCAAGGAGGTGACCGGCAAGATATTAACATTTTAATATAGAAAATGTAACCGCAGTAGTGACTAACAGTTCAGGCTTACAGTGACGTCTCGTTGACTCAAAATGGCCGCTATTTGTTTAGCCTATTTTCACTTTATGACAAAAAAATAGGCTTATGAGATCATCTTTTGCCCGTGTGTGTGCGCACATGTGTGTCTGTCTCTCTGTCTTCTAAACGGCTGGAGCGATTTCAATGAAATTCGGTAAGGACATAGCACCATTTGGTCATCCACGATCGTGACCTTCAAATTTCATTACGTCTCACCAATCCAACATGGTGGCTGTGCAAAATATTTCACCAGCGTTCAATATCTCCGAAACTATTACCGATATCACCATGAAATTTTGTACGGTAATAAAGGGTACTACTAGCCGTTCACCTACGAGACTTCCAAAAATCTGGTGAATACAAAACTAACATGGCGGCCAAGCGAAACTGAAACTTGTAAATAGACTTTTCTCGCGATTTAATGATTCAAACGCAATGACACTCGGTACAGCAAATTTGTATACTCATTGAAATGCACTGGCATCTAATTTAGTTCAATTGCTTATATAACCTCAAGATGGCGGCTGTGCGAAATTTTTCACCGGTATTCCATATCCCCGAAACTATTACTGATATCACCCTGAAATGTTTTACGGATATAAAGGGTACTACTACAAGTTCATTTATGTAACTTTCAAAAACCTGTAAAGTACAAAACAAACATGGCGGTCAAGCGAAGTTGAAACATTTTAATAGGCTTTTCTCTCGATTTAACCATTTGAACTAAGCGAAATACGGTACAGTAAATGTTTATACACATTGTAATGCACTGGAATCTAATTTAGTTCAATTGTTTACATAACCTCAAGAAGGCGGCTGTGCGAAATTTTAAAATTAAGTTTTTATTTATTGTGTCGTAATCATGCGATCGAAGTAACAGTTTGAAAAATGAAGCTACGCAATAATTTTCCTTTAATGGTACATAACTCTATGGCCTATACATATAACAATCCAACATGGCGACCATCTGAAATATTTAGACGGTTCTCAATATACGAGTCTTTTACAGCAATCAAACTGAAATTTTGTTTGTTGATAGAGGCAATAAACATAAATTCACCTATAGGACTTTCAATAACCTAGTGAGCACAAATCCAACATGGCGGCGACGCGAAGTATAAATATTTAAATGGCCGTTTCTCGCGATTTAACCACCTGAGTGCAGTGAAACTTAGATCGGTAAATGCTTATACAATTGTTAAACCACTGGCATCTAATTTATTTCAATTGTTTGCATAACCACAAATGGCAGCTGTGCGTAATTTTAAAATCTCGTTTTTACTTCTTGTGTCCTAATCATGCGTTTGAAATTTGAATACTACACCTACAAAATAATCTTCATGTAATAGTACATAACTCTAAGTCCTACATATATAAAAATCCAACATGGTGACCATCCGAAATATTAGACGGTTCTCAATATCAAGGAATATATTACAGCTTTCAAACTGAAATTGTGTATGTTGATTGAGGCAATTAACGTAAGTAGGATATTTGAAAATAGGCTATATTTCTTCAAGGAACTACTTGTTTGCTCGTAAATGCATGTATTTCAGTAACGTTGTAAGTGTATATCCTTTTAGGAATGCACTGAACAAAATAATGCATATTTAGTATCAAATGGTTTATAGAAACGGCAGAGAACGCTAATGAAATCGTTGATTTCAAGACAAAATATTATACAGTTATACTAAACCAGTTGTTAACCAAATATTAGAGTACGACATGTGTGGCATAGTGGTAGCCACATGGATTCTTAGTCTGGAGGTCCGTGGATCAAATCCCAGCAGATTCAAATTTTTTACTTCATTTTTTTATATTTATTGATTTATAACTATTAACACAGTATAATAATGTTAAGCATATATAGTGTGTATTTGAAATTTTAAATATTATATATACAGGGTGTTTAATATAAAATAAGAGCTTCAAGCGGCGGCTTTGTTAACCGCAGCTGCGATCACCTTGGCCGAGCTTGTGGCGCGCCAAAGCCCCCTGCTTTAAGCGTGTGTACAATCCTATAAGATGCAACGGCCTTGCTAGCGTGTGTACAATGCTGAAATCTTACTTTAGTTAGTTATTGTTGATGAAACCGAAACTCCTACTTGTGCTAATTTTGTGAGTGATTTATTCGGAGACCGATCAAGATTCTCGCCAATGTCATCTAGCTCATCCTCTGTTAAAACTGTTCGTGTGCGGGCATGTTTTTTTATTGAGCACCGAGCCAGTAGTGTCAAACTTGTTTGCAATTACGTGAATCTGTGCTAGTGAAGGTGGCACTTCATCAGGAAATTGCTGAACAAATGCATCACGTACCTGCCGAGCCGACTCGTACTTAAAATAAGTTTAACATAAAAAATACGATGTTCCAATGATAACTGTCTCACCATGTTAGCACTTGAGGTTTAGACTGGCGACTGAGCACCTGCACGCTTATTGCAAGGTCAAGTTTCGTAATGCCAATCTGTTATTTTTATACAGTTCATCGGAACTTGAAAAAAAAAGCCCTCGTATGTACTATGGGCGCGCTTTCAACACTACAGCAGGGGGCCGTGATGCGCCACAAGCTCGGCCAAGGTGACCGCAGCTGCGGCCAACAAAGCCACGGCTTGGTGCTCTTATTTTATATGATAGACCCTGTATACTTATAACACCGCATATTGTGACGGTTCGTAAAATGCACACCATCAAAACAAATAATTCTTGAGAACCGGGCCACTATTGGGCGACAAAAAGTAGCAGTACGCGCTCTCGTGTTATAGATTGTTACTGTTCTGGAGAACACAAGCCCCAACCTCAGCAAGATACCTATACTTACCTCTTACCTGTGTTGATATTTTACCGGAAAACAGCTCGGAGTGGGCACCATGTCGCCACAATAAGTTGGCGAACAGAAAAGTGACCAGGGAGAGCAACAAGATCTCTCTCTCTCTCTCTCTCTCTCTCTCTCTCTCTATCTCTCTCTATCTCAGCTCGAGGTGATACTTGGTATCTAACCAGTTGATTTACGCGTAAGTGGGAAAAGGAATATCTTAAAACAAGAGATCTAGCTGCAATAAGGGAGAGAAGACCTAGCATTAAGTATAAAGGAATTTAATTAAGAAGCTGGAAGTGAAAATGGCGTTAAGAAAATAATATAATATAATAAACACAGTGTGGACCAAAATCATCTCCCAACCATGATTCTAAACCCCCGTCTGTAAGAGAGATTCAGAAGATACTGACTCGTATGGAAAATTTCAAGACATCTGGAGAAACTCAGAAGAGAAACAGCTGAATTGGAAGTGTGCCAGTGAAAATGCGATTGGCTCACTCCAAAAGCTTCTTGAGGAGATATGGAAGACAGAGATTCCAGTGGAATGGAAAATGGCCCTGATACACCATCTTCACAAAAAAGGTTGGAAATCGGATCCTAGCAATTACCGAGGGATCTCACTGCTGGACGTGACATACAAGATATTTTCAAGAGCGTTATTAGAAAGAGCAGAACCAGAGTTGGACTGCCAACTAGGGGAGTATCAAGCAGGGTTTAGAAAGGGGAGATCTTGCGCTGAATCAATTTTAAATCTCGGAAACATTATAGTGTACCAGAAGCAGAGGGCGAAACCGTATATAGTGACCTTTGTAGACTTCCAAGAAGCTTACGATTCCATCGACAGAGATTCGTTGCTCAATATTTTGGAAGAGTTTGGCCTGGACAGGAAAACCCTAGCCCTCATAAAGGAGACGCTCACGAATACGTCCTCTAAAGTTAAATTCATGGGCGAACTGTCTGAACCTTTTGAGATCAGAACAGGGGTCCGGCAGGGGGATGGTCTCTCCCCCCTGTTGTTCAACTGTGCACTTGAAAAAGTTATGAGAGAATGGAAAGCGAAAACACGAGGGGAAATACGTCTAGGAACAAAAAACAAAGGAATCATGATTAAGTGTTTGGCCTTTGCTGACGACTTGGCGCTGCTCGCAGAAACATGGGAGGAAACCAAAGAAAAATCACAGAATTACAAGAGATGGTGGGGAAAATAGGAGTTAAGATTTCCTTTGAAAAAACGAAAATTATGTCAATTAGTTTGGATGTGCTCAAGAGAGTTACAGTAGGAGCTAATACAATCGAGGTGGTTAATAGTTTCAAATACTTAGGAGAATGGATCGACTGGAATAATCTTGAAGGGAAAACAATGGAGGGGAGAAGAATCAAAATGGAACTAGCCTTCCAGAAAATTAAAAATACATATAATAAGAAAACCCTCTCATGGAACACTAAAATCAGGCATTATAACACCGTAATTAAACCAGAGGCACTCTTTGCAGCAAAAACACTAGTCTTGAGAAGACAAGGGCAAATGGAAAAATTGGAAATCAAAGAGAGAAAAATTTTGAGGAAGATCATAGGTCCTAAATTCCAAAATAACAAACAAGTTTTCTATAGGAACGACACCCTCTATGTGAAGTCGGAGAGACTTTCAGATACCATACGGAAAAGGAGGATTGATTTCTATGGACACATCTACCGGATGAATCCTGCTCGATTAACCAAGAAAATCTTTGACTTCTTTTCCAAAAAGAAGATCAAACCTAATCGGTTTACGGAAGTAGGAAAGGACCTGCGAGAGCTTCAGATTACTGAAATCATGTTGATGAATGGTACAGCCAAAACCGTGACCAAAGACAACACCAAGAAGTTCCAAGCCAGAGCCGTCTCCAGAAAGCGGATGCAGATATCACAAGAGGAAAGAAAGAGGAGATCAGATAGAATGAAGAAGTATTGGGAGAAAAGGAGAGCACAAGCATCTAAGAAGTGATTGATCTGACGTACCCCAAAGTGGGTGATTCGAGGAGAAGAAGAAGAAACACAGTGTTAATTTAAATTAATGTAGGCGAAAATGAGCAAATTTGAAGTTATAGTGACGTTATACTTAAGAAAAAGCCTGAATTTATGTTGCCTGATAAACAGAAAAGGATACAGTGTATGAATTTCAGGACAAAATCGCCAGCTCACCCACATGCAGTGCAGTAGAACACATCGTCTCGATGCGTGAAGCCATCTCATGTGCTGGACTCGTTCCGTACCGCAGATTAGATTTGAAGATAACAGCTCAGTGACCAGATGTAGTCTGCTGGCAAACTGGTTATGAGCAAGGATAATGTCTCCCTGATTGCTCCACGACTAAATTAATTATAACACTTCATTTATCCTGCAGTGTTTTAAATTGTTGTATTGGGCAAATAGCATGACTTGCTAATGACGTAATATAAATGTCGATTTCTATAGAGCATCCAGCGTTGAGAAAAGACTGTGGAGCCTTATGGCGACAGTGTTGCTAACTCTAGGCAGAGGTAGCGCTGACGTCATACGTTATCTTCACCCATTTCGAGTACTGCGCTTTCATAAGTTAGCGACACAACACAACCCCAGCAGCTGCCTGAAATAAAACACGCCTAGGAAGGTGCAGTTTTGCAGGTGTTAACGGGTTGGACCAGTATTAAGAATACCATACGCGAAGAGAACCAATAACGACATTCATTTCGTTGTGATATGACGCATTACTGATTGACAGATGTCGAGAGCACAACCCCTCCTTCCTTCTCGCATGTATGCTGACGATGTTAACAATTTTTACGTCACCAATACTGTTGATCATCAACTTTTTCTTTTGTTATTAGTTAGGCTATAATTTATTTTCTTTCAATTTTATTCCTGTTGTTGTTTAATTTAGATTAATACTTGTAATATTGTAGTGAGTTAGCTGTGCGGTTAGGGGTGCGCAGCTGTGAGCTTGCATTCGGGAGATAGTGGGTTCGAACCCCACTGTCGGCAGCCAGGATTCGATCGAACAGAAAATAAAATAGACACACAACAGTAACACCAATGACGGATAGCGCTTCAGAACTTATGTTGCCGGCGGAACTGAGCACGTGCTCCAATCCGGGCGAGCATGCAGCACAGGATGGGGCTCTTCTTTCCAGCGTTCTAACCTCGAAAACTTTTAAATTAGTAAGATGTAATGTAAACGATACTTGTATGCAATAACAAAGGTAATGAATTGGCAGGTAATTGTAGGAAGCTATTATGACGAAAAATATATATGTTCAGAGTTCCTTCTTGACAAAAGGTGAGGTAACAAAACCAGTGTTGTTGGCATGTTAAAGATCCCATTTGAATTCAGTAGGCCGTGTTCATAATGGCAAAATTAATCTCGAGATTATCCACCAACACAAATGTTCCTCCTTTCTCTACTACGAAGCCCTATAGTGTAAAGGAGCGTAGATATCTAACCTCCTTGGTCTTCATAGCGCTCCAAGGAACATCAAAATTCGACATGCAAGCTACCCTCTGGGCGTTAATTAACAAAGCTTGCACCCGGCACCCGAGGCCATACGATATTATTATTATTATTATTATTATTATTAGGAGAATGATGAAGTTCAGATGGGTAGATAGAATAACTGAAGAGGTATCAAGACGAGTGGGAGAGGAGAGATGTTTCTGGCGACTGCTAATGAAGAGAAGAGATAGGTTGGTAGGACACATACTAAGACACCCAGGAATAGCAAGCTTAGTTATGGAAGGAAGGGCCGAGGACAAGAACTGTAGGGGTAGACCAAGGTTAAAATATGTTAAACAGATTGCCTCGGATGCAGGGTATGGTAGCTATGTATAGATGCAACGATTAGCTCAGGACAGGGAAGCTTGGAGCGCTGCATCAAATCAGCCAACAGACTGGAGACTCAAACACATACGTTTCTTGTCCAGATAAAGTATGCTAATTGAACCCGATGGGGTTATGCTGACTGGAATCGAACATGGTTCCCAGAGACTGTGATCTCAGTAAAAAGGTTCCACCAGGGAGCGAACCAGAGATCTGTAAAGGGAGTTTCTTGGTAAAAACCCCTCGAGAGATGTATATTTAATCACTGGTGTGACTTTTGATGAAATGGCATTATTTATTAAAATAATGTAGGAAATAATGAGCAGATTATATCATTATAAGACGATTTGGTGTAAGCTATTGGAGGTTTGAAGCAGAGAGGAGGGCAGAGCTGACATTTACTAATCGGCCCAGAATTGTGGGTTGGTCCCAGTGGAGCCACGTCCATCTCTGTCACCCCATTATGTCGTCTGGAGCAGGGGAGAGGCCTGAATAATGACATAGTTATTCCCCGACGGAGAATAGATTTGGAGTAGGGGCGGAGAAATGCCCAGAAAAATCATTGATTACTCGTGATTGGAGTAACGAATCGAAATGAGAGTTGCACACAGGTGAATATTTTGGCAAGAAGATAATTTTAGAGTCTTTTACCTGCGAAATTGGTGCATATTTAGTGATGTGCGTAAGGACTGTAAAACGACCATTGTTCGCGGATGGATGTGAAGATGTTGCCGGGGATTTCCCGATTAGGTAGCGTCCCACGCCATGGAGAAAGGAATTAATATTAATTAATTGGACGAGCGATTCCTTTGCACACAGATAGTTTTCGGACCTGTGAAGAGAGAGGAACACAATGATCATGGTTTGAAGACCTGAATCATGCTGTGAGAGGAGCCAAGATTACGCGGGAAGATGTTGCTCTACTTTCTGTGGAAATCCGATATAAGGGAGTAGACCCCAGGAGGAGCTCTCAGTTGAATCTCACTGTTCTCACTTGAAACTCTGTTCTAGCTCAGTTGAAGCCCAGTTGTTACTCACTTGAAGCTCACTTGTTACGCAGTCAAGCTCAGTCTACATGCCGCCAAGCGCAGTTACAGCCAGTTACAGTCTTACTCAATTGTCAATTGTAGCACAATGGCGATAAGTTGCAATCAGTATGCAGCAAATATGCAGCAGTACGAGACAGCGTGTAAGCCGCAGACAGAAGTCTTCAAATAAGCTACGTGCAGTCTTCGAGTGAAACTTCAGTCAGCTACAGCCAGGTTGAAGCAAGTTCGTCAAGGCAATACGCATGACGATTCTATTCATCAGGACGCCGAACAAAGACTGGTATGTGTAAAAGAAACAGTAAACATGCTTGTATGAATAATAGTCGTGATACAGGCATAATCAGCCGCACGAACTATGACGTGTTCAATTACGAAGCACCGTATAGACTAACGGTAGAAATATTGTATATAATTATTTGTGAAAGTGTTGAACTTTATTAAGCGCAGTGTGTATAGTATTAACTAATCGTATATGTGTAACTACGATAGAATGCGCGAAGGAAACTCTATTAAGTGTTTGGTATTGCCATGAGAGTACCAGATGTTAACGCTCATGTTTGGGAGCCAGCGTATTGATGTAACGCAGGACGCTTACGGTAGGAGTAATGATCGTCATAAAAACTGTTGGAGAGTTCCGAGAGCAGATAACCAGACTTTCAATCAGGAGTTGGTAACGATAGATGCCGTCAACACCTGCAATTTCGATCTCTGCTAGGGAATTTCAGCATTGAAGTGTGTATAAAGTGACGAGTGTTCAGTGTAATGTATATGTAAAAATATCATTTAAAGTAGTGTTTGATGAAGTGTTTCACATGTTTGGGGAGTGATAACTTCCTGAAAGGTATGCAACGTGTCGTGTTGGTGATAGAAATTATGTGTAATCAAATGTGTGTAAACAAGAGAAATATGTCGCGTTAAACCCATTATGGCGGGCGACATGGAAGAATATGATTGGTCGGAGCCACCTTAGATGCCTATAGAGATGTAAGTACCCCACAAATTATGGTTATGATCATGTAAAAGTATGGACCGCTGCATGTCTGTGATTCCGTAAAGATATTGTGAATTCCTTATAGATGCCAGTAAAAATCAGTTAGGAGGCTGATCCTCCATGTTTAATCAGTAATGAGTTGATTTTTATAGAGTTGAAATGATGATTTGCATCATTAAGTGGAGTAATTATTCCCACTATGAATTAAGAATGGCAATCAGTTATGTAAATGCAACGAACGCGATTGTTCGAGTTTAAAACGTCTAGCTATGTCGGAAATTTTGGTAATTTATGTGAGAATAATAATAAATAATGATTGTGATCATTTATGTCAATGAGATTTATAAGAATAATAATAAATAATGATTTTGGTCATTTATGTCAGTGAGAAATGATGATAATAATAATAATGGTTATTAAGAGTATGAATGAACACATCAGGAAACAAATAAATGTTGTAAGCGAGAATTATTAACGCTAAGTGCAAGACTTATCAATCTAAGCAGGAAGATGTTACAATGAGATTACATTACAGTAACTATGGAAAGAAGTTTTATATCAGAATATTGCATATATTCAATAATGATACCAGTAATGAAAGAGCTTTTAGTGAATTGAATTTGCAGCTTAATTGAGAAGCTTATAGAGTAAATGTTAGATTTCTCTTAATATTATAGGTCGGAGTGTCGTAGCATGGAGCATTAGGGGCCAGATAGTCTATTCTACGTATGAATTCTCCTATGTCGTGGACATTGTTGGAGATATTATTTATTCCAGAGTTCTAGTGAATGGACCCTAACTCTGAAGAAAGGATTGAAATGTGTTCCGGATTGGAATCTTTATAAGAGTCGAGGAAACAAGGACACCTCGCAGCTCTATGATTTCCCGAGAACTTATGATGAGTTATTTACGCTCGTGGGCAGCGAAACTCATGGCGACAGTGGTTTTCTGCGCCTATATCATACTTGAGACATCGGTCAACCGCCAGGCTCATGCATTGCGAACCTCGAACCTTTATGTTGAATGGACCCATGTGAGGCCATTAATTAATCATTATCCTCGACGTAGGAATAATTACAAAAGCTCATTCAATACCTGTTGGCATAATAGTCAATTAAGATCCTTTGGGAACATGTGTGTCGGTTAGGACACAGTATTTGTCTTGTAAATCTCCACTGCTTAGAGAGAGGGAGGCTTTCAAACTTTTAGAAAGGTCGAGATAATTGGTGAAGCGACCCATTCCACTTTCTATTGTGTAGCGACTTCCTTAGCCAAGGGTCGGTGCCAACCACCCGGACCGCTCAGGCCAGTTATAAAGGGAAGAGATTCTAGACCTTGTTAAAATGACATCTAATGCAAGATTGTTATGTTGAGTATTATAGCCATGTGGTTTGTGAACACATGGATAATTATAGCACATCCTGATGGTTCATTAATTTAGCTATCTGACGAATAGTTACATGATATATTTGTACTGTCACTGGAACCAAGTCATGTAGTTGGTGACTAGATGCCAATCGCCATGAGCGCGAGGTAGTCTATCGTACAATCCGACATAAGCTATAACGTAACGTTTTATCTAGGAATCACAGACAGCATGCGGTGAAACCATATAATTGGAGGATGTGTCGGGGGTAGCTTACATAATTATGGAGTTGCACGTTGATTTTGGTGCAACGTCCAAATAGGTAAATGCATGCAAAGCATTTCATTGGTGAGAAGAAAAATATTAAAACACGCACGGCACACATAATTGTTTAACATAAAGAGGTTTAAGGAATAATCCTTGTTGTAATATTAAAGAAGTCACATTGTATGATTGTTATGTTAATGTACAGTTGGTTTTGAAGTCGTAGGTGCATTAGCGCACTAGTATATCCTTGTGAAGTTCACAGAAGGGTAAAGCATTATGGCTAGGTATGACTTTGTTGTGATTTCATATTTGTTTACTTGTGGATTGTGGAAGTAAAAATTTTGTTTGCTCTTATTTTATGCTTTTTTTGGGTATTGTTTTGTGTTTGAAGCCATGATTTATTTTAATGAATTAAAGTTTTAGAATAGAGTTGTGCCTTATCATTGTAGAGTTGATACCTTTTAGCCTCAAATCCAAAATATGCACTGCTAAATTGGGGTTACCGTACACGCCTGAGAGCTGATGCTAGTTGGAGGCAGATGCATATTATCCAACGAGATTACTCACATGGGTACATGGGAATTGATGTCCTATACTGTGATTTGAGCTAAAGGTACGACTAAAGTCGGTCAGATTTAATGCACACAACTCTATTAAAGTAAGAATTAACGAAGTAGGGTGTGACCGCTCCTAATCCGTAGCTAAGTTCCGATACGTATATATAAATTTTGATAGATACCTGTAGACATTATAGAGTCTATTAATTTATCATGGCCCAAGCAACGTGGGGCGGTATTAACTCGTTATGGAACCGCCTGCGTCAGTGCAATATGAGCGATTTTGGCATTGCACGAACCGGGCAACGATAGATTGTGCATATCGACTGATTCATTTATCATGGCGCCCAGAATACGTGGAGCTTATGGGATTTAGGGAAAACCCATAGATTTTTTATGGTATTTCATGGGGAAAACCATAGTAATTGTTTTGCCTCAAACTGTGTTTGAGTGATTTTTGAATTCAGTAGGTTTTTTGAGGTAACGCAGAATCTCTCTATTGAGAAGAGAATGGCCTAAGGGTACTAGCGTTACTTACCCAATCCACAATCTACCATAATATTATCAGGTTGTACGACTTCACAATATGTGTGCAGTGTTTGATGTTTCTCTTCGAAACGTATCCACATATTTTTCCAGGAAGCCTGCCTGCATATTTAAGTGTGTTATTGTAAAATGTCAGGTACGGAGGAGATCTTGCAAGTTATTGCAGGACTGAAACAACATTTTGATGCTGCTCATGAGCAGAGTAAACTGGAAACCAAGGCGTTCCAGGATAGTATAAACACTCGGTTAGATGAGAACCAGAGAGAGTTAAATAACAGGTTAGATGCCAATCAGGAGGCAATTAATGCAACTCAGGTTGAAATAAACAATCGATTAGAGGCAATTAATGCAAATCAGGTTGCAATGGATAATAACCAGATTGAATTAAACAATAAGCTAGGTCAAATGCAAGAAGTCATTAAGACCGAAGTAACAGATACTGTTGTAAGCATTGTATCGGAAATGCAGGTAAATACTGACAAACGTTTCGAGGCCATAGAAGCCAAACTTGAGGGTAATTTGCAAGCGTGTAGGCATGCTCAGGAGCAAACCAACAGTAAATTAGAGGCGTTGTCTAACGATATTAAGGATATTCAGATCCAAAATGAGGCGAATCTCGAACGCCAAGCGAAACAGTTCGCAGAGTTTACGAAAACAGTAGACCAGAGATTAGAGGAGAACGACTCCAAATGGGACCAGAAATTGAAAAGCTACGCTAGAGCAATTAACGGTGACCTCAAGAAACAGGACCAGAATATATTAGGTCAATGCCAGGAAATAGGCGAAATTAAGGCTATCGCTCAGGAAAGTAAGGAGCTGGTAGGCAACGTGAAAAGTCAGATGGGTAAAGTTCATAAAGAACTGGACCAAGTTCAGAGTGATATTGTCATAGTCAATAAAAGGCAAGAGGAAAATAGAGGTGAGATCACCAAGGTCCGGAATGAATTGTCTAAAGTCAATGGACACATTCAAGATGAAATTAAAGGTCTGAGAGAAGAACTCGAAATAAGAGAAGGCCAGAAAACAGAGGCAAGCGACAAGACCCTTGCTCAAATTAAAGAGGACGTAGAGGATGAAATATCCCATATCAAACAAAGTCTGAAAGAAGACAAGGTGAAAATTTTTCAAGTAGCCGAGGAAAACCGAGATAGGCTTACGAGAATAGAAAAAGAAGTCATTACTCGCCTAGAAAGAGCAGAAATGCGCCATAACCAAATGGAGACTAGGATAATAGCACAGGAGGAGACACTTCTGAAATATCCTAAGTCAAGTGAAGGCAGCATAGAGGATATAAGAAAAACAAGGTGGGCAGACCTAGAAACCCAACCTATAAGCAGAAATGCTACAGGCGCAGGAGAAAGTCCTTACATGACGCCAGGTGTACCAATTGCGGCATCGACGCCACATGAAAATGCGATGCACACCCAGGTGATAAACGTCATTAGGGCAAGCGAAGAAAAACCTAGGGAGTTTTCAGGTAGTCACTGTAGTATGACACCAAAATATTGGTTAAAGGAAGTGACTGAATATCTCAATGATGCACGAATACCGCAGGAGCGTAGGCTACGTGCTATAGAGAAGTTAACAGAGGGGGAGTGCGCATTATGGTTTCGCAGCTTCCGTTACACTTTTGATACTGTTGAGGAATTCCGCGAGGCATTCTTGAAGAGATATTGGGACGCCGCGACTCAGCAGAATTTACGGCTGGATTTGTATGCCAAAAAGTACAGCACGAACAACCCGACGAAGTACGCAGAATTCTTCATATCGCAGATGTGTCGTTTTAAAGAGCTGGATCAAAAACCTAGTGAACTGGAGCTATGCATTGCTATCGCCAAACAGCTTCCATACGAGATCCAAAGGCTACTAATCTCGGCTAATGCGAAAACGGCTATGGAAATGGAGACAGTTCTAAGGCAACTGGACCTCACCACAGCAAATACTATGCGTCAGAGTCGAACCGTGGAACAAGTCCACGTGACCAACACACTGAATGACCAACAGCAAGCTCCAAGGAACAACAAGGCCACGAGCACAGAAACTTTAGATTCCTATGGACGGCAATGGGAACAGGAACCCAGAAAATGGCAGTCAAGGTACAAAGGAAATGCTAATAAAGCAGGAAGAGGTCGAAGTTCGTGGAATAAACACAATAACAGGGGCAAACCGTACCATAACAATGGAGGTAATAATGGCCAGGAAGGCAATAATAGAAATTGGAGACCCCAAGAGAGAAGAAATAACTTCGATGACGAGGCAGAAGAGCGATATCATGCTTCTTTGCGATACCTCGAAGAAAGGGGAGATGAGCCCCAGAAATCACAAGTCCGCTGGCAAGAAGTCATGCAGAACAGGACATCGCCAGACAGATATGGAGATGGAGCTAAGAGTTTGGAACTACAGCGCAGCGAACAGGAGAGAAGGAACTCCAAAGGGGCGGGCGCTGAAGAAAAAAAAAACGCCAAAATTAGAAGAGCTCGAGACTGATGGATGGAAGTCTATTAACATCATCAATTGGATAGCCAAACCAGAAGAATTGATTGAGGATACAGGAGGACCACAGGTCATGGTCAAGAGAGAATTGCCTATTATAATTGTGAGAGTGGCAGGATTAAAAGTCAGAAGTCTGCTAGACACAGGATCAACAGTGAGCCTGATGACACAAGCTCTATATAATGAAATAGCCCGGAGAGAGAACATTTTGAAGATACCGATCTCCAGTGTCAAAATTAAAGGGGTAATTCCAGACAGAATAATGATATGTAAATACCAGGTATTCCTAGATTTACAGATAGGAGGCTCTATTTTCTCACAGAGTTTCCTGTTAGTAAACAAACTACCTTATAACCTACTTATTGGGGCAGAGTTTATAAGGGAATACAGAGTGATAATTGACCTAGCACAGGACAGGGTTATGTTCCATGTGAATGAAGAAGCTGAAGGCTTAGAGGTCGCACTCAATGAAATTGAACCAGGGTCCAGTGAACAAGTATGGCATACATACAGAGATGTGGCTGATGAAGAAGTGTTAGCTATGGAGCAGTTAGAAGCGGAGCTCAAAACACTAGCCACAGACTTGGAAAAAGATCTGGAACCCAAATTGGAAGAATACATTTCGGAAAAGCTAGAAGAAGCGAAAATTGGGCTAAAAGAGAAGGAAAATTTAAAGCAGTTATTGCTGGAACAGAAGGAAGTCTTTGATTCGAGACCTGGTCGGATAAAGAACTTCACTTATGCTTTTCAAGTCAGTGATTGGACACCATTTAGGCAGAAACCCTACCCTATAGCTGAAAAGCATTATGCTAAAGTGAAAGAGGCAATTCAGGAGATGTTGGAGGCCGGTGTTATTGAGAAAACACCTACGCCTTATGTAAGTCCATTGGTAATTGTACCAAAGACAGACGGATCTGTCAGAGTCTGCTTGGACCTGAGACGCTTAAATTTGAGAGTTATTCCGGAATTTGACCAAGTGCCACCTATTAAAGAGATCCTCAGGAAGTTTAGAGGGAAAACTATATTCTCAAACTTGGATATCACATCCAGTTTCCACCATCTTGAATTAGAGAAGAAAACTAGTCTGTTGACAGGATTTATGTTTGATCAACATACATTCACATTTTTAAGGCTACCTTTTGGGTTGAAAACAGCTGGTTCAGCCCTGATAAGAGCGTTAGATCGCAATCTATCAGATGAGGTTAAAGAGAGTACCATCAGATATGTAGACGACATTCTACTCACATCAGAATCTCTGGAGGAGCACATGAGAGACCTGAAGAAGTTGCTAGATGACCTTCGGGAGGCGAACTTTAAGGTCAATATCAAGAAATCGCACTTCTGTCAGAGGGAAGTTAAATTCCTAGGGCATGTTATTGATGCAAATGGAGTGAAGCCTAATCCAGATAAATTGGAGGTAATTCGGAATTTCCCTCGACCCACGAAAGTTAAGCACGTCCGACAGTATTTGGGAGTAATTGGATTCTTTTCAAACCACTGCCCAAACTATACTGCGACAGTAGCACCACTGCAGGACCTATTGAAGAAAGGCGGCAGATGGAATTGTACGGAGCAATGTCAGGAAGCATTCGTGAGGTCAAAACAAATGCTTTTGGAATATGTGAAACTGGGATACCCAGATTATCAGCAGAAGTTCATCATACAGACGGATGCATCACTTATTGGGATTGGAGCGATGCTATTCCAGGAAAATGTTGACCAGCCTGAGAAGAAAGTTTTTATCGCCTTTATAAGCAGAAGACTGAGAGCCCATGAGAAAAATTACACGATCACAGAGATAGAATTGCTCGCAATTTTGTACGCGTTGCAATCGTGGCACAAACTCGTGTACGGCTTCCGAATAGTTCTGAGAACAGACCATAAAGCTTTAACATTTTTGTTAAAGACAGATTTGTCTAGTCAGAGATTGACAAGATGGTCCCTGTATATCCAGCAATTTAATGTGGAAATAGAATACTGTCCAGGGAAAGAGAATGTAATACCGGACATATTAAGTCGTTACCCTAGAGAAGAAGAAGTACTAGCGGTCCAGATTGAGAATCGAGATCAGAAGACGTTGGATGACTTAAGGAACATTACCAACCTACAACGCGAAGACCCATGGTTGAAGATGATAATCGATTACTTCGAGGGACGTTTAGCAAGGGGAACTGCGATATACAGACAGGCGGAGGCATTGGCAACAGATTATGTATGGTATAATCAGATATTACACAAGTGGGACGATGTGGATCACACACGTCAAAGGATTGTAATTCCTGCATCTTTGCAGAGGAGGTTAGTATGGCTAGCCCACAGAGCATTTGGCCATCCGGGGATAGATAAAATCTGTGCTCTGTTGAAGGAAGCATTTACTTGGCCAAAATTGAGAGAAACGGTGAGAAATGCTATTAGAACATGTGATCTTTGCCAAAGGGTAAAGCCGAATCCCTTTTTAATGAGGCAACGACCTATCCCGTTATTACCAGAGAAGCCAAGGCAGCTATTGAGTATCGACAACTTTGGACCATTGCCTAGAGCACGTAGAGGCAATAGACACATTTTTGTAGCCATGGATGTATTTTCGAAAATGGTGGTGTTGTGCCCCATTCAAAAGACAAGTTCAAAACAGGTCTTGAAGCGCCTGAAAGAGAGAGTTATTCCGATTCTTGGGAAGCCGGATAACATTCTCTCGGACCACGGAAGTTGCTTTACTAGTGCAGAATTTCGTCGAGAACTGGAAACTCTAGGAATTAGGCAGATTTTATCTACCATTCGCCATCCTGAGGCAAGTCCCGTTGAAAGAGTAATGAGAGAGATCCAGAAATACATGAAGATCTACTGTTCTGAAGCGAATTGGCGTTGGATTGAATTTCTAGAAGTAATTGAATACTGTATAAATAATACTGTACATGAGGCGACAGGTCAGGTTCCCGTTACTCTACATCTGGATCAGAGACCAGAGAGACCGTGGAATGGTGTTATTCCATTACCAGTAGACGCACAGCCCGGTAGAAAATTGAGGATCCAACGAACCTTTGAATATCTCAAAGCACAGGCGGAGAGACGTCAGAGAAGGAATCGTGCGAAGAGGTATCATAAACCGCTTCTCGTGGGACAGAAAGTTTTAATTAAGAAACCCGCCAGTTCAGATCCAGAGGCACGGAAGTATAAAAAGTTCATTTTTGCTTACCACGGCCCGTTCGAGGTGATAAGAGACCTCCAGAACAATGCATACAGGTTAAGGCATTTAGAGAATGGAAACGAGGTCGTTATGAACATAGCCAACTTAAAAATTTATTACTCGCCAGAAGAATTCGATGAACCAGAAGAAGAATTAGTAACGCACACCCAACTCAACGTGGAGAGCGGAGGCAGCCAAGCAGGCAGACCTGAATGTTGGAACGGCGAGACGGGACGAGAAGCAGACAGTTTACCCAGTGTAAGCGGAGAGCAGAAAGAATGCCAGTGTTTGCGAGAACTCTATGAAGAAATGGTCAGAGTGGCTAGAGAGGTTGAGGCTGTAAACGCGACCCTTCGCAGGGAGAATAGACAGCTCAGAAACAAGGCCGAGTGTGGAAGGGGGAACACTACTAACCCACTCGTAGCCAGACAAGGTGAAGGACCCCAGATGTAAACACAGACGGTGGTCGACAGTCAGCTGGTTACTTATATAAGCCACTTGCATTGGACTTTTATAAGTTTTGCAAGGGGAACATGAACCCGATGGGGTTATGCTGACTGGAATCGAACATGGTTCCCAGAGACTGTGATCTCAGTAAAAAGGTTCCACCAGGGAGCGAACCAGAGATCTGTAAAGGGAGTTTCTTGGTAAAAACCCCTCGAGAGATGTATATTTAATCACTGGTGTGACTTTTGATGAAATGGCATTATTTATTAAAATAATGTAGGAAATAATGAGCAGATTATATCATTATAAGACGATTTGGTGTAAGCTATTGGAGGTTTGAAGCAGAGAGGAGGGCAGAGCTGACATTTACTAATCGGCCCAGAATTGTGGGTTGGTCCCAGTGGAGCCACGTCCATCTCTGTCACCCCATTATGTCGTCTGGAGCAGGGGAGAGGCCTGAATAATGACATAGTTATTCCCCGACGGAGAATAGATTTGGAGTAGGGGCGGAGAAATGCCCAGAAAAATCATTGATTACTCGTGATTGGAGTAACGAATCGAAATGAGAGTTGCACACAGGTGAATATTTTGGCAAGAAGATAATTTTAGAGTCTTTTACCTGCGAAATTGGTGCATATTTAGTGATGTGCGTAAGGACTGTAAAACGACCATTGTTCGCGGATGGATGTGAAGATGTTGCCGGGGATTTCCCGATTAGGTAGCGTCCCACGCCATGGAGAAAGGAATTAATATTAATTAATTGGACGAGCGATTCCTTTGCACACAGATAGTTTTCGGACCTGTGAAGAGAGAGGAACACAATGATCATGGTTTGAAGACCTGAATCATGCTGTGAGAGGAGCCAAGATTACGCGGGAAGATGTTGCTCTACTTTCTGTGGAAATCCGATATAAGGGAGTAGACCCCAGGAGGAGCTCTCAGTTGAATCTCACTGTTCTCACTTGAAACTCTGTTCTAGCTCAGTTGAAGCCCAGTTGTTACTCACTTGAAGCTCACTTGTTACGCAGTCAAGCTCAGTCTACATGCCGCCAAGCGCAGTTACAGCCAGTTACAGTCTTACTCAATTGTCAATTGTAGCACAATGGCGATAAGTTGCAATCAGTATGCAGCAAATATGCAGCAGTACGAGACAGCGTGTAAGCCGCAGACAGAAGTCTTCAAATAAGCTACGTGCAGTCTTCGAGTGAAACTTCAGTCAGCTACAGCCAGGTTGAAGCAAGTTCGTCAAGGCAATACGCATGACGATTCTATTCATCAGGACGCCGAACAAAGACTGGTATGTGTAAAAGAAACAGTAAACATGCTTGTATGAATAATAGTCGTGATACAGGCATAATCAGCCGCACGAACTATGACGTGTTCAATTACGAAGCACCGTATAGACTAACGGTAGAAATATTGTATATAATTATTTGTGAAAGTGTTGAACTTTATTAAGCGCAGTGTGTATAGTATTAACTAATCGTATATGTGTAACTACGATAGAATGCGCGAAGGAAACTCTATTAAGTGTTTGGTATTGCCATGAGAGTACCAGATGTTAACGCTCATGTTTGGGAGCCAGCGTATTGATGTAACGCAGGACGCTTACGGTAGGAGTAATGATCGTCATAAAAACTGTTGGAGAGTTCCGAGAGCAGATAACCAGACTTTCAATCAGGAGTTGGTAACGATAGATGCCGTCAACACCTGCAATTTCGATCTCTGCTAGGGAATTTCAGCATTGAAGTGTGTATAAAGTGACGAGTGTTCAGTGTAATGTATATGTAAAAATATCATTTAAAGTAGTGTTTGATGAAGTGTTTCACATGTTTGGGGAGTGATAACTTCCCGAAAGGTATGCAACGTGTCGTGTTGGTGATAGAAATTATGTGTAATCAAATGTGTGTAAACAAGAGAAATATGTCGCGTTAAACCCATTATGGCGGGCGACATGGAAGAATATGATTGGTCGGAGCCACCTTAGATGCCTATAGAGATGTAAGTACCCCACAAATTATGGTTATGATCATGTAAAAGTATGGACCGCTGCATGTCTGTGATTCCGTAAAGATATTGTGAATTCCTTATAGATGCCAGTAAAAATCAGTTAGGAGGCTGATCCTCCATGTTTAATCAGTAATGAGTTGATTTTTATAGAGTTGAAATGATGATTTGCATCATTAAGTGGAGTAATTATTCCCACTATGAATTAAGAATGGCAATCAGTTATGTAAATGCAACGAACGCGATTGTTCGAGTTTAAAACGTCTAGCTATGTCGGAAATTTTGGTAATTTATGTGAGAATAATAATAAATAATGATTGTGATCATTTATGTCAATGAGATTTATAAGAATAATAATAAATAATGATTTTGGTCATTTATGTCAGTGAGAAATGATGATAATAATAATAATGGTTATTAAGAGTATGAATGAACACATCAGGAAACAAATAAATGTTGTAAGCGAGAATTATTAACGCTAAGTGCAAGACTTATCAATCTAAGCAGGAAGATGTTACAATGAGATTACATTACAGTAACTATGGAAAGAAGTTTTATATCAGAATATTGCATATATTCAATAATGATACCAGTAATGAAAGAGCTTTTAGTGAATTGAATTTGCAGCTTAATTGAGAAGCTTATAGAGTAAATGTTAGATTTCTCTTAATATTATAGGTCGGAGTGTCGTAGCATGGAGCATTAGGGGCCAGATAGTCTATTCTACGTATGAATTCTCCTATGTCGTGGACATTGTTGGAGATATTATTTATTCCAGAGTTCTAGTGAATGGACCCTAACTCTGAAGAAAGGATTGAAATGTGTTCCGGATTGGAATCTTTATAAGAGTCGAGGAAACAAGGACACCTCGCAGCTCTATGATTTCCCGAGAACTTATGATGAGTTATTTACGCTCGTGGGCAGCGAAACTCATGGCGACAGTGGTTTTCTGCGCCTATATCATACTTGAGACATCGGTCAACCGCCAGGCTCATGCATTGCGAACCTCGAACCTTTATGTTGAATGGACCCATGTGAGGCCATTAATTAATCATTATCCTCGACGTAGGAATAATTACAAAAGCTCATTCAATACCTGTTGGCATAATAGTCAATTAAGATCCTTTGGGAACATGTGTGTCGGTTAGGACACAGTATTTGTCTTGTAAATCTCCACTGCTTAGAGAGAGGGAGGCTTTCAAACTTTTAGAAAGGTCGAGATAATTGGTGAAGCGACCCATTCCACTTTCTATTGTGTAGCGACTTCCTTAGCCAAGGGTCGGTGCCAACCACCCGGACCGCTCAGGCCAGTTATAAAGGGAAGAGATTCTAGACCTTGTTAAAATGACATCTAATGCAAGATTGTTATGTTGAGTATTATAGCCATGTGGTTTGTGAACACATGGATAATTATAGCACATCCTGATGGTTCATTAATTTAGCTATCTGACGAATAGTTACATGATATATTTGTACTGTCACTGGAACCAAGTCATGTAGTTGGTGACTAGATGCCAATCGCCATGAGCGCGAGGTAGTCTATCGTACAATCCGACATAAGCTATAACGTAACGTTTTATCTAGGAATCACAGACAGCATGCGGTGAAACCATATAATTGGAGGATGTGTCGGGGGTAGCTTACATAATTATGGAGTTGCACGTTGATTTTGGTGCAACGTCCAAATAGGTAAATGCATGCAAAGCATTTCATTGGTGAGAAGAAAAATATTAAAACACGCACGGCACACATAATTGTTTAACATAAAGAGGTTTAAGGAATAATCCTTGTTGTAATATTAAAGAAGTCACATTGTATGATTGTTATGTTAATGTACAGTTGGTTTTGAAGTCGTAGGTGCATTAGCGCACTAGTATATCCTTGTGAAGTTCACAGAAGGGTAAAGCATTATGGCTAGGTATGACTTTGTTGTGATTTCATATTTGTTTACTTGTGGATTGTGGAAGTAAAAATTTTGTTTGCTCAGTAGGATAAATAAGCCGGTTCTGGCACAGGGGCTAATGGGCAATATGGCCGCCGCGCGCAATCACTCTATGTTATTCTTATGGAGGGGTCATTCAGAGCTGGCACAGGGGCTATTGGGCAAAATGGCCGCCACGGCCTGAGACCGTGGATTACGTCACAGGGAGGTCGGCCGTGTAGTTGCCAAATGGAATATTTATTATTATTATTATTATTAGGTAATTGTTAATTGATCATGTATAATCAAGACCAGCCTTATATTGTCCACTTTTTGGTGTAGTGGCTAGCATTCTTGGAGGTCATTCCTGAGGTTCGAATCCCGGCTCTGCCAAGAAATTTAATTTCTGGTCTCATGAGTGGAACGGGGTACACTCAGCCTTGTGAGGCAAAACTGACAAGAGCTGGCTTTTGATTCATACCTCAACAATTCTGCCTAACCCAACTTCACCTAACCTAACCTAACCTAACCTAACCTAACCTATCCTAACCTAACTTCAAAGTCAAAGCAAATATAAAAGCAAATGTGAAAGCACACATAATAAACTAAGTTATAACCTAACCTAACTTCACCTAACCTAACCTCACCTAACCTGTCCTAACCTAACCTAACGTAACCTACCTAATTTAAAATTGCAAGCGAAAAAAATTTAGCAAAAAGTATGAGAAAAAAGTGAGAGCAAATGTAAGAGCACAAATAATAAACTTAGTTATAACCTAACCACACCTAACCTAACCTAACCTAACCTAACATAACCAAACTTCAAAGTGAGAGCAAAAATGTAAGAGCAAATGAGAGAGCACAAATAATAAACTTAGTTATAACCTAACCTAACCTAACCCACAGAAACCTCATTTAAAGATTTTAGATTTTATGTTTTAACATTTTAGATTTTTGATTTTTTCATTTTACATTTTTTAGATTTTACATTTTACATTTTTTGATTTTTTGTATTTTAGATGTTAGTTTTTTTAGATTTTACATTTTAAATTTAAGATTTTTTGATTTTAGATTTTACTTTTTACATTTTCCGAAAAGAGTAAACTACTAGGTCACATACCTAACCTCACCAAACCTAACTTTGCCAAACCTAACTTAAGCTAATTCAAAGGCTAATGCACATACACAAAGTATATAAGGGTACAAGCAACTATCCTTATGCTAGTTTTATAGGTTACTGTACAATATGATAACTACCCCAACCGTTTTTTTTTTTCATTTGTTGTTTACACATATGACAATTTTCCAATTCCCCATTTTCATTTTTTTAAATGTTAGTTTTAAGTTTTTCAATTTCATAACATGGAAACATGGATTTTGCATTATGTTGTTTACACATTTATCAATTTCACAATTTCCCATTTACAGTTCTTAAAATGTCAGTTTAAAGTTTTTCAATTTCATGATATAGAAACATGGATTTTCCAATTTGTTGTTTACACATTTGTCAATTTACCAAATTCCCATTTACAGTTTTTAAAATTTCAGTTTAATGGTTTTTTTTTATTTTGTCAATATGGAAACATGGATTTTCCAATTTGTGTTTTACATGTTCATTTTGCATTAGGAGTGGAGAGAGGTGAGTAGTAATAAAAAATGTACAAGCAGTTTCCATACGGTACAATATTTTTTTATTTAAATACATGTACACTATTTACACATAATACATTTTTATATATATTCCTTATTGTTATAAATTGTACACTTGTTTTTATTTTGTTTTCTATTTTATTTATTTTTGATTATGAATGCCATTTCTTATTTTGTTTTATTTTTATTTTTGTAGTGCTATTGTTTTATTTCCTAAATTGTTTTGTTTTATGTATTTGCTAGTTGCAGGCAGAAGATTTTGATATTCATAACTTAACTCTTTAAGCATGGTTAATGATTGAGTAATGACCATAGGCATGTGTACCTATACCATCAGCATCAATCACTCTTTTATCATCACCAGGACACAAAGCAATTTTGTTTAGTCTTATAGATGATATGTCATGTTGTTTAGAAGCGATAATGTTCATTGGTATTCTTTTTACATTGTTTTTCATGACACAATCCTTATAATCTTGAAAGCTTATACAATTTTTGACAACACCTCTGTTAATACCTTTAATCTTTTTGATTTCTTTACCATTTATGTCTAATGCGTACATTTTAGCTCTAAGTCCAACAAATGCTTTTATAATTTGTCCACAAGCCTCGTCTTTAAATTTCCCCAACGTTTTCTTGTTTGATGTAGAGTAACATATGTGATTAGTAGGATAATCTGATGTGTCCAGGTGTTGTAGGAAATCCAACTTGTCTTGATATACATCTGGGGTGTTAACCAAATATATGAACGAGTCAGTATCCATATACATGAGTTTAAGATTGTTCATGCCATAATAGGGTAGCAGGACATCATAGTGGTGGGAATACATGAGAGTTTTTGAAATATCCAGTATACACATTCCAATATATATAGGCTTATTGAATACAATGTTACGTTTAGACATGTGGAAAGCAGCTAGGTTAGGGCCATAAATTGTTCTGTCGATAAATGTCGGCTTTGCTATTAGCTTTTCTGCCTTTTTGCTGTCAGTCACAAGACGTATGTCTATTCTTTTACGGATATTTTCCATTGTTTTCCCAAAAATGGCATTGTTGAATAATTTGTACAGATTTTTCTCAAAATCATTTTTGGCTTGTTTTCGAAGGTTGTTATTAAAATCAACGTATGCCTTTAACCAAGGTCTTTGTTTAAACTTTAACACACGATGAATTTTTATCAATTTTATTCCATGATCTAAAGCCTGTTTTAATGCCATGTAGTGAACAACATATCGCCTTCGATTTCCAAGATGAGGAATTAGTTTTTTCAGAGACGAATCCTTAGGTTGTGTACACTCTGGTAGGAAAGGTAAATCGTTGTGTAGATCATGAAGGTCAGATGGGTAATCAACATCAACGTCTAGAATGTATCCCACAGGATCGTCTTTCTTTAGTTTTTCTAGATCAACAGTATCTGGAGAAACCCACTGAAATCCACCATAAGAAAGGGAGTGACACATAGCCCACCCGTATTGGTTGTTGGCATCATCATAGGTAATAAACTGCGATGGTTTCTCAGAATCATAGGTTTCCATGTATTTATTGTTAGCTTCAGCATACCGATGAGACACCTGGCATATGCCTCCACGTATTCCAGACTCGATTAAAAGAATCTGATCGTAATCCTGTAGCAATTCCAGTTCAATGCCTGTGTAAAGGAGCATTGCCTCGAAACTTAAACCAGGCGAAGTAAAAAAGTGTGCAGCATCCACTCGGTGTGTTTCTAGTGTTTTGTTTCTAAAGGTTTCAAAGCTGTCTGCAAGAAGGAGTACATCTGAAGTTAGGTAGAGGTCACTATATTCCCCTAGAGTTTTAATGTTGAACTGATTCCAGACACTTTTGGCATGTTCATAGTCTTCTTGACTAACATCTTCTTGACTTAATTTGTTAAAGAATGCCTCTTTTGGAGGTAAACACGTTTCACTTAACTTTTCCCATGAGTCAATGTAGTCATAACAAAATACCCCTTTACGAGTCATGAGCATTGCATTTTCTTTTCCAAAGTACTTGTCTGTTTCAGGGTATGATGTTAAGTTGGAAACTAAGTTTTCCAAACTACTCGGCATTAACCGAAACGTATCCACAAATCTAAGCTTAACATTTCCTACATATTTGGTAAAGGAAATGTACTTTTCTTTGGAGTTAGCGATAACATCCACTCTCTCAGTAGTACATCCCAATTGCTTTACAATGAAATTTGCGTCGTAGCCACTCATATTATGTAGAAACACAGGAACGGGGTTTCGTGTTTTACACCTCAAATTACAGTTATTGTGAGCACTTCCACGGTATTCCCCTGTAATATGGCAGTGGTCTCGAACTTTCCAGTCCTCTTTGGTGAATGGTTTTCGACACAAATAACAGGTTTCAGAACATTGGAACTCTGCTTCTTGAGCCTGAGTTAAGGCCTTTGGAACATTTAAGCTGTAAAGTCTATCAATTTCATTAGCTATTGAGATCAAACAGTCCATAAACTTTTCTGCAGCGTCAGGTCCACGATAAATAACAGGTTGGCTTGGAAGATTTGTCTTTATGTGTTCCACAGCGGGTGATGGTTTAACGTATATACCAAAGCTCATAGGAACATGACTCTGGTATGGCACTGTATAACTTGCTTCAGGATTGGGCAAACATGTTTGATAGGGTAAGAGTATACTTTCGAAATCTGCATAGATAACGTAAGGTATTCTTAGCATTTTTTCCACGTTTAAAAATTTGACAATGGGGTTTTTAATAGGCATTTCAACCCTAGCAATGTCATGCTGGACACACAAAGCTCTATGTTCTTTCAATTTTTCCATTCCTTGTTGTCCATATTGATTATCAAAGTGAGTAAAACACCGTTTACACGTATATATCTTATGTTCACGGCGGGTAATCTGATGTGCTACTAGTTTATCAAAATCTTTGATAAAGACGTAGTGGTTCTGGCCGGATGATGAACTTAGCAGAAGGAGGTCGCGATGGTCTTGCATCTCTTGATCCACAACCTTTAGAGGGAACAATTTGTTGTCTTGTTCCAATCCAAATACATTAATGGATATATCGTTGGCTTTTTCAAATTTGGGAATGTCAACTAGCGATGTAGGAAACGATATTACAGAAAAATCATACTTGTTGTCCAGGTCCTTGTATTTACTAATGCGATGAGCATTCTTTTTAACCAGTTTTGCTAAAATGGCATACATAAAACACTTTTCATCATTCAAATTTTCAGGATTAATGCAGGCTTTTCTTGCTTGTATAGCTGCTGGTAATGGAATATATGTGCTTCCACGCAAGGGATTGTACTTATTTATTTTCAATCGTACTCCTTCCACTGCTAACAAAGCCCAATTACTGCCTTTTAGCTCAGATTCCTCCATTTCCGTAGTTAACTTTGTAAATTGTGTTTCCAAGAAACTACTTAAGTCCGTTTCCAAAAATAGGGCCTGATTTCGTGTTTTAAATGCACGATCTGTAATTTCATTGGTAGATGTATGAATGAATCTACATTCAGCCACAAGATTAACTTTTATCGACTTGTGCATTGCTAGTTCTTTCTGCATAGCTTGTATTATTTGCTGTTTGGACTCTTTAAGGTATGAATT
Source organism: Meconema thalassinum (assembly GCA_946902985.2). NCBI lineage: Eukaryota > Metazoa > Arthropoda > Insecta > Orthoptera > Tettigoniidae > Meconema > Meconema thalassinum. The sequence goes on along the minus strand of OY714911.1, from coordinate 7,710,170 downwards.
TAAATCCTTGCACGTATCGCAACGAATGAAATAGGATTTAAGTCGACCTCCAAAAGATGCCTCATATTCAATAAGTCCATTTTTGTCAGGGACCAATGACAGTAGGTAATGTTTTGTAGGCTCTGCTTTTTGTCTTTTAGCTACCGACACAACATTACAACATTCTTCATGACGACGTCCATTGTAGGCATTGTTGAATGTACTACCACAGGTCTTGCACTCATGAAATTCACCACACGATACTTCATGTCGCTTCCTATGATAGTCTCGAAGAAAAGTCTTTCCACACTCTTTACACATATAGCTAGGAATGGCTTCTTCCATTATGATTGTTGATTTCTGCAAACAGCTGCTTACTGCGTATCACAGGGCTAGAGGTTGGTCAGTGAGACGGTCTTTCACGATGTGAACACCGTGAGAGGTAGTAGTCAACTGGTGCTATTCTTGTGAAGGGTCCACTAATATACCCCTAGTCTAGACCAACAGCTCTTTACAGCGTATGACAAGGCTGTATACTGGACAGTGAGACGGTCTTTCACAATGTGAACACTGTAACAAGTAGTAGTCAACTGATTATATACTTGCTAAGGGTTCTCTAATATACAATAGTCGAGACCAACAGCTACTTACTGAGTAATACAAGGCTGTACAATAGTTGTTTTGACAGTCTTTCACGATGTGGTCACTGTGAATGGTAGTAGTCAACTGATGATATTCTTGATAAGGGTCCTCTAATGTACACCTGGTTAAGGGTAACAGCTGTTCACTGCTTATGACAAGGCTAAAGACTGGTTACTTCAACGGTCTTTCACAATGTTAACACTGTGACAGGTAGTAGTCAACTGAAAATATTCTTATGGCCTACTCAAGGTTATCAGGTACTTACTGCATATCAAAAGGCTGTACACTCATGTGTGTTAGGCACTCTTTCTTGCTAAGGACCCCAATATTCCCTACACAAGGCTATACATGTTAGTTCTAAACACTTAGTGGTTAATTGTATATTCAATTTTTGTACAAAGCATATACGAGCACGTTTTTATGAGGTAAAACTTTACCAAATAGTCAAATGCGACACGCAAAGTATGTTGCCGCTATCTAGCGGTGACTATGAGAACTACTTGACCGACCAGCATGCTACCTAGCGCTCCATTTCAATACTCGCTCACTGAACGAACAGCATACTATCTAGCGGTCGATATCAATACTCACTCAACTACCAGCCTGCTACCTATCGGTCAATATAACAACTCACTCAACTACCAACATGCTACATGGCTTTTTTGGTCAGTTTTTTGTTGGCTTATGTTGGCTTTTATTGGCTTTTGTTGGCTTTTGTTGGCTTTTGTTGGCTTTTTGTTGGCTTTTGTTGGCTTTTGTATTAGCTCTTTTATATTTGCTCTTGTTTGTTGGGAAAGTATGTTGGTCTTGGAAAGTATGTCAGTCCTTTTTTTATGGCTGTAAAATGCTTACAGCCATGTTTGTAAGCAGCAACAACAACAACAACACACAAAATTCCAAAAAATATCGAAAGTACTCTAAGTTTTATCAATGACTCTCAACTCTTACACTTACCTCTATCCCATGCATAGTCAAAAATTAGTATATTTTTCAAATTTTTCAAAAAATATTTGGAAAGTAGGCTGTATCATTAAACTAAAAATCCTGAAAAGACATATGTTAACTCCAACACCTACTTCTATACCCCTCTCAGTCCAAAAATAGTGTATTTTTCAAATTTTCCAAAACATATTTCCAAAATGGGTTATATTTCCGAAATTTAAAAGTTTACAAAAACGTTTGTTTGACATAAACGAATGGCCTTTGCCCCCTCTACCGTCGTACCAAGTCCCAGGTCTCTAGGACAACAAACATAAAAATTTGAAAATGGGCTTATATTTCCAAAATTAGGAATTTTACAAAAACGTTTGTCTGACGTAAATCAGTGGTCATTACCCCCTCTATCCCCACACTAAGTCTCATGTCTCTAGAACAACAAAAATAAATTTTTGAAAAATGGGCTTATATTTCCAAAATTAGGAATTTTACAAAAACGTTTGTCTGACGTAAATCAGTGGTCATTACCCCCTCTATCCCCATACCAAGTCTCAGATCTCTAGGTCAACAAAAATAAAATTTTGAAAATGGACTATATTTCCAAAATTAGGAATTCTACAAAAAAGTTTGTCTAACGTAAATCAATGGTCTTTACCCCCTCTATTCACATACCAAGTCTCAGGTCTCTAGGTCAACAAAAATAAAATTTTGAAAAAATGGTCACTATTTTGGAAACTAGGAATTCTACGAAAAAGTTTGTTTAACATAAATGAAAGGTCTCTATCCCCTCTACCTGTAAACCAAGTCCCAGGTCTGTAGGACAAAAATGAAAAAAGTTCAACTGGGAAAGTAGGCGATTTTTCATAAAACCAAACATTCTAAAAAGTGTTCTATGGGTATAAAAGAATGGTCTCTATGTCCTTTATTTTTTATAATAAAACTTTTTTATTTTTTGAGTTTTTTTGAAAAAGTTCAATTTTGAAATTTTTATATTTTGGAAACTAACAAGTTTACAAAAATGTTTGTTTGACATAAATAAATGGCCCTGACCCCCTCTACCAACAAAATAAATTTCAAGTCTCTAGGACTAAAACTGTACAGTAGTGGAGTAGTGGTGCTTCTAACCCACCCATTTTACATGCCTGAGGCTTAGTAGTGGGGCAAGGAGGGTTTTGGAGTGCGTTAGAAGCGCCACTACTCCACTACTGTACAGTTTTAGTCCTAGAGACTTGAAATTTATTTTGTTGGTAGAGGGGGTCAGGGCCATTTATTTATGTCAAACAAACATTTTTGTAAACTTGTTAGTTTCCAAAATATAAAAATTTCAAAATTGAACTTTTTCAAAAAAACTCAAAAAATAAAAAAGTTTTATTATAAAAAATAAAGGACATAGAGACCATTCTTTTATACCCATAGAACACTTTTTAGAATGTTTGGTTTTATGAAAAATCGCCTACTTTCCCAGTTGAACTTTTTTCATTTTTGTCCTACAGACCTGGGACTTGGTTTACAGGTAGAGGGGATAGAGACCTTTCATTTATGTTAAACAAACTTTTTCGTAGAATTCCTAGTTTCCAAAATAGTGACCATTTTTTCAAAATTTTATTTTTGTTGACCTAGAGACCTGAGACTTGGTATGTGAATAGAGGGGGTAAAGACCATTGATTTACGTTAGACAAACTTTTTTGTAGAATTCCTAATTTTGGAAATATAGTCCATTTTCAAAATTTTATTTTTGTTGACCTAGAGATCTGAGACTTGGTATGGGGATAGAGGGGGTAATGACCACTGATTTACGTCAGACAAACGTTTTTGTAAAATTCCTAATTTTGGAAATATAAGCCCATTTTTCAAAAATTTATTTTTGTTGTTCTAGAGACATGAGACTTAGTGTGGGGATAGAGGGGGGTAATGACCACTGATTTACGTCAGACAAACGTTTTTGTAAAATTCCTAATTTTGGAAATATAAGCCCATTTTCAAATTTTTATGTTTGTTGTCCTAGAGACCTGGGACTTGGTACGACGGTAGAGGGGGCAAAGGCCATTCGTTTATGTCAAACAAACGTTTTTGTAAACTTTTAAATTTCGGAAATATAACCCATTTTGGAAATATGTTTTGGAAAATTTGAAAAATACACTATTTTTGGACTGAGAGGGGTATAGAAGTAGGTGTTGGAGTTAACATATGTCTTTTCAGGATTTTAGTTTAATGATACAGCCTACTTTCCAAATATTTTTTGAAAAATTTGAAAAATATACTAATTTTTGACTATGCATGGGATAGAGGTAAGTGTAAGAGTTGAGAGTCATTGATAAAACTTAGAGTACTTTCGATATTTTTTGGAATTTTGTGTGTTGTTGTTGTTGTTGCTGCTTACAAACATGGCTGTAAGCATTTTACAGCCATAAAAAAGGAGCTGGACATACTTTCCAAGACCAACATACTTTCCCAACAAACAAGAGCAAATATAAAAGAGCTAATACAAAAGCCAACAAAAGCCAACAAAAAAGCCAACAAAAGCCAACAAAAGCAACAAAAGCCAATAAAAGCCAACATAAGCCAACAAAAAAACTGACCAAAAAAGCCATGTAGCATTTGAGTGAGTTGTTATATTTGACCGATAGGTAGCAGGCTGGTAGTTGAGTGAGTATTGATATCGACCGCTAGATAGTATGCTGTTCGTTCAGTGAGCGAGTATTGAAATGGAGCGCTAGGTAGCATGCTGGTCGGTCAAGTAGTTCTCATAGTCACCGCTAGATAGCGGCAACATACTTTGCGTGTCGCATTTGACTATTTGGTAAAGTTTTACCTCATAAAAACGTGCTCGTATATGCTTTGTACAAAAAATTGAATATACAATTAACCACTAAGTGTTTTAGAACTAACATGTATAGCCTTGTGTAGGGAATATTGGGGTCCTTAGCAAGAAAGAGTGCCTAACACACATGAGTGTACAGCCTTTTGATATGCAGTAAGTACCTGATAACCTTGAGTAGGCCATAAGAATATTTTCAGTTGACTACTACCTGTCACAGTGTTAACATTGTGAAAGACCGTTGAAGTAACCAGTCTTTAGCCTTGTCATAAGCAGTGAACAGCTGTTACCCTTAACCAGGTGTACATTAGAGGACCCTTATCAAGAATATCATCAGTTGACTACTACCATTCACAGTGACCACATCGTGAAAAGACTGTCAAAACAACTATTGTACAGCCTTGTATTACTCAGTAAGTAGCTGTTGGTCTCGACTATTGTATATTAGAGAACCCTTAGCAAGTATATAATCAGTTGACTACTACTTGTTACAGTGTTCACATTGTGAAAGACCGTCTCACTGTCCAGTATACAGCCTTGTCATACGCTGTAAAGAGCTGTTGGTCTAGACTAGGGGTATATTAGTGGACCCTTCACAAGAATAGCACCAGTTGACTACTACCTCTCACGGTGTTCACATCGTGAAAGACCGTCTCACTGACCAACCTCTAGCCCTGTGATACGCAGTAAGCAGCTGTTTGCAGAAATCAACAATCATAATGGAAGAAGCCATTCCTAGCTATATGTGTAAAGAGTGTGGAAAGACTTTTTCTTCGAGACTATCATAGGAAGCGACATGAAGTATCGTGTGGTGAATTTCATGAAGTGCAAGACCTGTGGTAGTACATTCAACAATGGCCTACAATGGACGTCGTCATGAAGAATGTTGTAATGTTGTGTCGGTAGCTAAAAGACAAAAAGCAGAGCCTACAAAACATTACCTACTGTCATTGGTCCCTGACAAAAATGGACTTATTGAATATGAGGCATCTTTTGGAGGTCGACTTAAATCCTATTTTCATTCGTTGCGATACGTGCAAGGATTTAAATTCATACCTTAAAGAGTCCAAACAGCAAATAATACAAGCTATGCAGAAAGAACTAGCAATGCACAAGTCGATAAAAGTTAATCTTGTGGCTGAATGTAGATTCATTCATACATCTACCAATGAAATTACAGATCGTGCATTTAAAACACGAAATCAGGCCCTATTTTTGGAAACGGACTTAAGTAGTTTCTTGGAAACACAATTTACAAAGTTAACTACGGAAATGGAGGAATCTGAGCTAAAAGGCAGTAATTGGGCTTTGTTAGCAGTGGAAGGAGTACGATTGAAAATAAATAAGTACAATCCCTTGCGTGGAAGCACATATATTCCATTACCAGCAGCTATACAAGCAAGAAAAGCCTGCATTAATCCTGAAAATTTGAATGATGAAAAGTGTTTTATGTATGCCATTTTAGCAAAACTGGTTAAAAAGAATGCTCATCGCATTAGTAAATACAAGGACCTGGACAACAAGTATGATTTTTCTGTAATATCGTTTCCTACATCGCTAGTTGACATTCCCAAATTTGAAAAAGCCAACGATATATCCATTAATGTATTTGGATTGGAACAAGACAACAAATTGTTCCCTCTAAAGGTTGTGGATCAAGAGATGCAAGACCATCGCGACCTCCTTCTGCTAAGTTCATCATCCGGCCAGAACCACTACGTCTTTATCAAAGATTTTGATAAACTAGTAGCACATCAGAATTACCCGCCGTGAACATAAGATATATACGTGTAAACGGTGTTTTACTCACTTTGATAATCAATATGGACAACAAGGAATGGAAAAATTGAAAGAACATAGAGCTTTGTGTGTCCCAGCATGACATTGCTAGGGTTGAAATGCCTATTAAAAACCCCATTGTCCAAATTTTTTAAACGTGGAAAAAATGCTAAGAATACCTTACGTTATCTATGCAGATTTCGAAAGTATACTCTTACCCTATCAAACATGTTTGCCCAATCCTGAAGCAAGTTATACAGTGCCATACCAGAGTCATGTTCCTATGAGCTTTGGTATATACGTTAAACCATCACCCGCTGTGGAACACATAAAGACAAATCTTCCAAGCCAACCTGTTATTTATCGTGGACCTGACGCTGCAGAAAAGTTTTATGGACTGTTTGATCTTCAATAGCTAATGAAATTGATAGACTTTACAGCTTAAATGTTCCAAAGGCCTTAACTCAGGCTCAAGAAGCAGAGTTCCAATGTTCTGAACCTGTTATTTGTGTCGAAAACCATTCACCAAAGAGGACTGGGAAAGTTCGAGACCACTGCCATATTACAGGGGAATACCGTGGAAGTGCTCACAATAACTGTAATTTGAGGTGTAAAACACGAAACCCCGTTCCTGTGTTTCTACATAATATGAGTGGCTACGACGCAAATTTCATTGTAAAGCAATTGGGATGTACTACTGAGAGAGTGGATGTTATCGCTAACTCCAAAGAAAAGTACATTTCCTTTACCAAATATGTAGGAAATGTTAAGCTTAGATTTGTGGATACGTTTCGGTTAATGCCGAGTAGTTTGGAAAACTTAGTTTCCAACTTAACATCATACCCTGAAACAGACAAGTACTTTGGAAAAGAAAATGCAATGCTCATGACTCGTAAAGGGGTATTTTGTTATGACTACATTGACTCATGGGAAAAGTTAAGTGAAACGTGTTTACCTCCAAAAGAGGCATTCTTTAACAAAATTAAGTCAAGAAGATGTTAGTCAAGAAGACTATGAACATGCCAAAAGTGTCTGGAATCAGTTCAACATTAAAAACTCTAGGGGAATATAGTGACCTCTACCTAACTTCAGATGTACTCCTTCTTGCAGACAGCTTTGAAACCTTTAGAAACAAAACACTAGAAACACACCGAGTGGATGCTGCACACTTTTTTACTTCGCCTGGTTTAAGTTTCGAGGCAATGCTCCTTTACACAGGCATTGAACTGGAATTGCTACAGGGATTACGATCAGATTCTTTTAATCGAGTCTGGAATACGTGGAGGCATATGCCAGGTGTCTCATCGGTATGCTGAAGCTAACAATAAATACATGGAAACCTATGATTCTGAGAAACCATCGCAGTTTATTACCTATGATGATGCCAACAACCAATACGGGTGGGCTATGTGTCACTCCCTTTCTTATGGTGGGATTTCAGTGGTTTCTCCAGATACTGTTGATCTAGAAAAACTAAAGAAAGACCGATCCTGTGGGATACATTCTAGACGTTGATGTTGATTACCCATCTGACCTTCATGATCTACACAACGATTTACCTTTCCTACCAGAGTGTACACAACCTAAGGATTCGTCTCTGAAAAAACTAATTCCTCATCTTGGAAATCGAAGGCGATATGTTGTTCACTACATGGCATTAAAACAGGCTTTAGATCATGGAATAAAATTGATAAAAATTCATCGTGTGTTAAAGTTTAAACAAAGACCTTGGTTAAAGGCATACGTTGATTATTAATAACAACCTTCGAAAACAAGCCAAAAATGATTTTGAGAAAAATCTGTAACAAATTATTCAACAATGCCATTTTTGGGAAAACAATGGAAAATATCCGTAAAAGAATAGACATACGTCTTGTGACTGACAGCAAAAAGGCAGAAAAGCTAATAGCAAAGCCGACATTTATCGACCAGAACAATTTATGGCCCTAACCTAGCTGCTTTCCACATGTCCTAAACGTAACATTGTATTCAATAAGCCTATATATATTGGAATGTGTGTATACTGGATATTTCAAAAAACTCTCATGTATTCCCACCACTATGATGTCCTGCTACCCTATTATGGCATGAACAATCTTAAACTCATGTATATGGATACTGACTCGTTCATATATTTGGTTAACACCCCAGATGTATATCAAGACAAGTTGGATTTCCCTACAACACCCTGGACACATCAGATTATCCTACTAATCACATATGTTACTCTACATCAAACAAGAAAACGTTGGGGAAATTTAAAGACGAGGCTTGTGGACAAAATTATAAAAGCATTTGTTGGACTTAGAGCTAAAATGTACGCATTAGACATAAATGGTAAAGAAATCAAAAAGATTAAAGGTATTAACAGAGGTGTTGTCAAAAATTGTATAAGCTTTCAAGATTATAAGGATTGTGTCATGAAAAACAATGTAAAAAGAATACCAATGAACATTATCGCTTCTAAACAACATGACATATCATCTATAAGACTAAACAAAAATTGCTTTGTGTCCTGGTGATGATAAAAGAGTGATTGATGCTGATGGTATAGGTACACATGCCTATGGTCATTACTCAATCATTAACCATGCTTAAAGAGTTAAGTTATGAATATCAAAATCTTCTGCCTGCAACTAGCAAATACATAAAACAAAAACAATTTAGGAAATAAAACAATAGCACTACAAAAATAAAAATAAAACAAAATAAGAAATTGGCATTCATAATCAAAAATAAATAAAATAGAAAACAAAATAAAAACAAGTGTACAATTTATAACAATAAGGAATATATATAAAAATGTATTATGTGTA